>CM029663.1:29125211-30325211 GCA_017311315.1 Dendrocalamus latiflorus
GCATGCGTGGAGTGTACAGATACTTCAAGCGAGAGACTTCGGGAAGCAGACACTAGAGGATAGCGCGGAGCTCTTGACCGCACGGAGGAGACTCCGAGGCGGCCGAAGGCTTCGACCACACCGAGTCCACGGTCTCGACGAGGTGTATCTCATGCGGAGTCTAGCGTGGATGAGCCGAAGGCGCGCAGGCTCCCTGGCTAGGAGGATCGTGCCCTCAGGTCACCCAGGGCATCATTTCCCTGCATGAACACTCCCAGCGGAGCTGAGGCAACAGGATCTACTCAATACACCATACAAAACATGGCAAAGTACATAGGCGAAGCGAATACACCTCTGTAGTCCGGATGGCAAAGTTTTTAGTGAGTAAACTACTTATCTGTCGCTGGTGGTCTGCAAGATGCTACCGATGCCACGAACGAAGTTGTATGCTCCCAGGAACAGAAAAGATCCACATAGCCACCGCTTTTGTTGAATGCTAGAGAAATCTCTTCCATACGCAACTTCCTGTCGCCCCACGGACGGCGCCACCTGTCGTAGCTACGGGCTAAACAGAGAAAAAGGGGACTAGTAGGAGAGGAAGAGGAGAGCCAGATCTGTGGAGAGGTGGTGAGAATGAGGGAGATGTGCCCCTTTGCCCCTCCTGGGGGCTTATATATATGTAAGTGAGGTAGAATGGAAAATCTCCATTCTACCCCTTAGTATTTACAAAGGATGGGGGTACACTGGTATATTTACACTGTTATATTCCTCTACACTATTGGGCCTATTACATGTTGGACTAGTTGCACGGCCCAGTCACGGGGGGTTGGACCACCCCTACAACAGTAAGGTAAAAGATGGATATAACCCAGCAACATAGATGTTGGAAGTGACCTCTACTGCCCAGGAGGAGATGCTCGGGATTGATTTCACTGAAATCTACAGACGATCAGAATTATATCAGTAAGCCTTCCCCTATGCCCTTCTGATGCACTGTAGTAGGCAGGTGTATAATGTATTTGAGTGACAATTCTAATTAATTTGCATTTTTGCAATTTCAGAAGGAACAAGGAACTCATAGAGCAGCTAAGCACACCACCTCGTCTCGCGCATACATTTCCCTCACATTCCCTACCGCTCGTCTTCACAATCTAAAGATCACTTTTTTTGTTACTATTATTTATTTTAAACCAAAATTCATGAGCCGTGCAGCAAATATGAACAGACCCAAACTCTTAGACTTCGTAGTTGATGTCCTCTTCGTTCTGGTGAAGATGTAGACGTTCTGGTGAAGATGTAGCGGAAATACACGAGCCAGCTGCGCAGTAGATGTGTCCTTCAGCCCTAGCGAAAGAATAGAAAACAGGTGATCAGACCAGCAACAGTGCTAAGATGAAAAAAAAGGAAGAAAGGAAATAACAAGTATATAAACAGAAAGGATCAATAATCTTTACGGTCTGCAATAATAGGAAATAAACAGCCGCTCCGCTGTTTCAGATCAACGGCTCAGATCGCCAATACGACAGCAAAGCACCCAGAACATGAGGGGGATATAGCCGGTTGTATTGAGCCTGAACAGATGATCACCAAAGAAAGTAGGACAAGCCATTCAAAGAGAAGACTCACCCCGTATCGCCACTTGCCCTTTGCCCGCCACGTGAGTTTTGCTTTCTCGCAAAATATATGCCCTTTATTCCTATAAACCCGTAAATGAAATCAATTACCAAGAATACAGGTTATTGGGGAGCAAACCATGTAGAAAATACAGAGTTAGGACACTTACCAATAATAACGATGACAACAAGCGTAGATGTGGTGGATGAGGCTGTACGGAGCCGGTATGGGGCCATCTCTGAGTATACCGTCGGCAGCTACCGACCAGGTGCCGCTTCTAAGGTGGTATTGTGCAAGATCTATTTTCTTAGGAGCCATGTAGACGACAGAGCCACCCAGGATGGTAGGATGTGCCTTAGAGGAGACACACAGGCTTCTGCCTCCAATGAAGAGGGAGCTGTCTCCGATGCTTGTTAGCGGAATGACCCTTCCCAAGATAATGTCAGCAAGTCTGTAAACTACAACATGCGAATGCGAGCGATCGTTGTGGCCAACCAGGAGGATCTCTGAGTCACATTCTACCAGAAAGACGGGTCTAAAGACCATTATATCTCTTGGGCAGGTGGCAATCAACTTTGGTGGTGGCGGAGAAGATGTAGGAGAGCCCTTCCCCTCCTGCTGGGGTGGGTCGATCATGAAAATCCCCTTGGAACCACAAAATGAGAGTGTGTATAGCTTGCCTTGGAATCCAATGGTTCCCTGCATGTATTCCTTCTCCCAACTTGAGAGAGTCCATTGCTGATCCTCAGAGGTAGCAAAGGCTACACGCGGTATCTGCGGACCAAGGGCAAGCATGACAGTGATGACTCCGTCAGGGCTGAAACTAACAGTAGCGCACACACTTCTGATATATGATAACAAGGACCTCTCTCCCATGTAAGCGACCTGCGCGCTGGTGAAAAGCATTGCCACCTGCGGCAGGAGGGTTGCAAGCGATGGGAGCTCAACGATATCACCGGTGAAGGGGTGGAGGAGGCGGATGGCCATGTCTTGGTCCCGATGCAGGAGGAGGAGGCCACTGACCGAGTCCATGACGAAGTGGTCCCGGAAAAGCGGGAGGCGGACACAGGCGAAGGCGCCCGTGGCGAGGTTGAAGAAGCGGACCCATCCGCGAAGCTTGCTATGGCCTGGGTACAGGCCATGGCCTTCAGGCAGCATCATCCAGCGGTGTGGATGGAAGCGCGGGTCAACGACACTGCGGCCGCGTGGGCACTCGGTGCTAGACCGCCACTGGTGGCAGACGGCGCGGAAACGCAGGTAGTCCGTTATGTCGCCGGCCAGCACGCGCCCCGCGATAAGGCGAACTATATCTTCATTCAGCGATGCCCAGGACGCTTCCACCGAGGAAACATCGGATGGGACAACGCCGGCAGCTGAGGACGCGAAGCGGCGGCGCTTGCTCTTGCACGGAATCAAGCGCCGCTGCGCCGGAATGCGTTTCCCACAATTTGGCGGCAACATCTCGGACTCCCAAATTGCCGTCGGTGGAGACGGAGGGTGGAGGTGACGACCAGGGCTTGACCGCTCCTGATGCCGAGGGCCGGGGCACCTGCCTGAGGGCACAGATCTAGCGAGGCGAGGGAGAGATCGGTAGGCGGAGCGAGAGCTCACCATGCTGCGCCGAGGACGGAGACGCCGATGGAGACGGCGATGCCGATGGCCGAGAAGGTGTAGGGCGAGATTTGCACGAGCGCGCGCGCCCACGACGAATCCGACGACATCTTCTTGCCCTCTCGGCTTTCCTGCGCGATCTCTCGCGAACAACCTTGGAAACACAGCTTGGATCGGGAAGGAAGATTGGGGAAGCAGTCGGGGAAAGAAAGATGGGGAGGCCTGCGTGGTTTGCACGAGACCAGTCGTCCAGACCTGTCCAAACCGGCGGCCCAGCATGGGTCTGGTTAGAAACGGCCTATTAGGCCTCGCTAATTAAACAGGCCATAGACAGTTCTTTTTTTACTAAAGTTTATAGGACCTGTTTGATATAGTTGCGGCTCATAACTTTTAGTCTGTCGCCCGGCTAGGGGATGGTAGGTAAGCCTGCCGTCCAATGAGGGGACATCATGTGATTAGCCCATTTAATTACCTACTCTATTTTTTTCGAATTTAATATTTCTTTGAATTGTAAATATAATAAATGAGCTTAAAAAATTACAAAAAATCTCCCGACACAACGTACTTTACAGTGTAATTTTTGGGTAATTTTATCCATTGTGAATGTTGCTCAAACATTTATATAATTTTGATATTTGTGCGAGTTTTTACATATAGTAAACGGGCTCCAAAAGTTACAAAATTTTATGTGAAGCCTCCTGACATAGTTATAGTTATTATGTAATTTTTTGGTAATTTTATATGGTCCAAATTTATCACGTTTATTTGGGTTAATTTAATCACGAATTTACAATTTTTTACAATTTTATACATTACGAATACTTGTACAAGTAAAACTAATTATAGTAGTAAAAATGCATCATACTGGATGTGATATGGATTTCGGTGAACGGTTGAAGGTATGGATGGTATCGGATTTTAGGGTTGGAATATTTATCTGGGTTGTTTAGAGCTTTACCAGAGTCTATGGTGGTAGAGCAAAGTTGTAAAGGTGTAGATGGGCTCAAGACAATAAAAAAGGCATATGCATTTTTAAGGTTTCGACGAACAATAGGAGTTCGGACCGTATTAGAGTTTAGGGTTTGAAAATGTGTTTTAATGGTTTTGAGTGCTATCGATATTCGATATAGGAAATATGGAGCTGATAAATGCGTAGATGGGTTCAAAATGATCGAAATGGATGTATAAATATTTTTAGGGTTTCGGTGAATAAAGAAGGCTTGAAAAGTATTTGAATTTGGGTTTGGAATGGTGTTTGAGCTAATTAAAATTTTATTAGAGTTTGGTTTGATCAAATAGGATAGGAATTTGACTTCGTAGGGTCAAAATGGTCAAAATGAATGTATTTTGTATTTTTGGGTATGGGTGAATAGTAACGGGTATGTACTGTTCATTGCGGGTCTAGCACTATTCACTCCAGGTCGGTTACTGTTCGCAATGGGTTAGCTACTGTTCATACCAGGTCCGTTTGCTATAGTACCGGGTCTAGTTGCTATTCCTTAACAGATTAGTGCTACAGTATCGATCCAGTACTATTCATTGTCTTCCTCCCGAGCGCGCTACAGTGCTGAGAAACAAAAGAAAATTTATAATAATGATTCCCGATGCTACGATCACTTCCAGCGAAAACCGAGGGTATGGGTGGACTCCTGGGGACGAGGGGGTCCATTTTTGACCTTGGGCGTGATCGGGGATGGCTGAAACTTCATCGGTGGTGAGGGAGCCCCGCGACAGTTTTCCATGGGCACAGGAGCTACAGGAAGAAAGGTTATTTCTTCCAACTGGCTGCTTTTTAACCATCTGGGGTTGGTCACGGTGGCTTGGGCGGTGGTGGTTTGGGTCGTGGAGGTCTGTGGTGAGCTGTCCACGGTGAGGTGGTGTGACCGGTGGAAGAGAAGGTGGCCGAGGAGCTATAGAGTTTGGTTGGCCTTGGTGATTCTTCGGTGGGGTTCTTGGAGTCATGAGGGAGCTACGGGAGCAAGCAATTGAAAAGTTATAGACTATGCAAGGAGAGTCGAAAATTGGCTTACTTGGAGCTTTTCTGGCAATCGACGGCAAAGCGACGGTCATCGGGGCAATAGGGGTGTGGGTGGCTTGTCTGGGCACCAGTTGAAAGATTAAGCTCTATTTAAGTTGGTTTTGGTGTTAATGACAAATGCCAATATGAGATTTTGATGTTAATGACAAATATTTTTATAATGCTTTGGTGAAAATAACAAATGCATATATGAAACTAATATGTTTGTTTAAGTATATTATAGCTTAGTCTCATTTTGATGGAAAGGTGAAATCAAAGAGGTATATATTCAAAATCACTCTCATTTACTAATGCATTTCTTAGATCCAAAATATAGATTGAACTCCTCAAATAGTTCAAATAAATATGTGCATATGTCTTTCTTTATATACACTTGTATGCACACATTTAGGGGGAACTCTCTCTATGTTTTGGAGTTTCATGAGTATTGATCCATACTTCTTTAATATGCATATTTAGAATCTTTACTTTGAAATACATTCTTGAGTATATATAGCTTGTGTAGTTCATATATACTCATGTGCAATCGGGTTGTCACCTAACTTCTCCATTATGTGTTAATACTTAAATGATTAATGATAATCGGATAAGTAAGCTTTGTTTAAAACTTATCTTAGAGTATACAATTGTTGTGTACAAATTGTATACTCGTAAATCAATTATCTTTATCTCATTATTTGTTGAGATTATCATGAATTACCAAAAAGGGAAAATTGTTGAATCTAGTCCCTCCATTATGTGTTAATGGTGAAGTTTGGTAATTGATGACGATTGTTTTGTGGACTAACTTTTTCCATGAGTTGGATGAATAGGTTAGATTCCACAAATGAGGATGACTTCGAATGACTTCATGGGTTGAAGATCATCAAGTCAAGATCGAGAAGAAGATGGCTTCATGTGTTGAAGGCCATCAAAGAAAAAGATGCATTATAAGTTGATGCATGAGGAGATGATCATTTGTTGATCATCAAGTCAAGAAAGACCATCATGTGTTGATGGAGTCGATGAAAAAGATGCATTATGAGTTGATGCATATCGAGACGATGACCCAAGGCAAAGGTATGGCTAGCTAGGGCTACACAACCCACGTGCAAAGGTATGAGGAGATGATCATTTCAATGGCGGTCAGACCGCCCTTGTAATGGCGGTCTGACCGGTTTTTGTGTGGCGGTCTGACCGGTTTTCCAGCCCAACGGCTAGTTTTTGTGACCGTTGGGAGGGCAGAAGTACTGGCCATATAACGGCGGTAGTTCCAGCCCTCGGGCTGATTTCAGCCCTCTTTTTCCTCCAACGGCTAGTTCTTGAGGGAGGTGTATAAATACCTCCTCAAGGCTGGTTGGAGATGTTGTTGCTTTACTTATTTCAGTGCTCTTGAGCTAGAGTGCTCTCCACTCAATTGTGCATGTGTTGCACTTTGTGAGAGAGGAGATGTGTTCTAGAGTGCATGTGTTGCCTCTAGAGGAGGACTTTGTGTCCAAGTTGAGCTTATGCATTCGTTGCACGTGGTGAGAGTCAAGTGAGAGACTTGGTTTGTTACTCTTGGAGTTTGCCGACTCCTAGACGGTGTTGGAGGCGTCGTGCGCGGTAATCTTCTCAAAGAAGGTTGTAAGAAGACCCAGCAAAGTTGTGAAGGTCGAAACTCACCTACCCGGAGCGGAAAAGAGCTATCACTAGTGATTTGAGGTGGAAGGCTTAATTCGTGGAGCTGGTCCGATTAGTTCGGGCTTACCTCAACGTGGACTAGGAGAGACTGGTAAGTCTCTGAACACCACAGTAAAAAGAGAACGTGTCTTTTGTGATTTGCTTTCTTGTGCTCTTTTTACATTCAAGCAATTTACTTACTTAGCATTATTTTGATTGCTTGTAAACCTAGAATTGTCAAACTTGACATAGGATAGTATTGTTAGTGCACTTAGGCGAATTTGCTTAACTTAGGTGCTATTTGAACTAAACCAAATTGTTTTTAGCTTCCGCTTTATATACTTAGTTTAGGCAAATAGAAAATGTCTTGAATTGGTAATATTTATTAGAAGATAATTTTAGACCGCCTATTCACCCCCCTCTAGTCGGCCTCCTCGATCTTATACCAGTGCGTCTCAATGGAGGGGCTTGGGGCCTTTTATAGCGAGCCTAAGGCGGTCGGAACAGTGGCTCGCCCATTTGGCGGTTGGCGCGTGGTCAAGGTGAGAGAGCTCGGGAGGCTTCGGGGAGGCTCGCCCTTAGCGGCAGGGAGGTCGGCAGGTTGAGCTGGTACCTTATGGCTTGTTGGCTGTGAGACGGAAGGAAGAGGCAGTGGCAAAATATCAGGCGGTGGCGGGATATTTTCAAGCGTTGAACTGTGATTGCGCAAAAGTCCGCAGTTGAAGCAATGCGGCACGAGAGTTAGGGCTTGGATAGTGGAGAAAAGTGGAGATTAGGGTTAAGAATCAAATGAAATCAATTCTCAATAAAATCGAAATGGTTTTCAAATTTTTTGTTCGTTTCACATGCTTCGTAACAAAATGGAGCAAACATATATAGGGACTATATATCGAATTCATACAAACCAAACCGAAATTAAATTTGTGCATGATATTACGAACTTGTGAATTTACCTGCGGAGCAAATTTCACAAAAACAGCATGTAGCCACCTCCGATGATCTTACCGGTCTTATATAAAAGATGGTATGCCCAATTTCTTATATAAAGGTCTCATCTTTTTAGTTTGTAAGAGCTGTTTTTTGGTTTTTTTTTATAATAACTAACTTTTAAACAGAGTGCTTTTTTAAAAACAGAGCCTATAATTGGATTATAGTATACACTATAGCGACTTCATTTATATCGATAAAAACTACACATGAGTTTTTGTTACTCCGTACTTCCTTTCACAGATAGTTCAATAGTTATAAGCCGCACCATAAACTATAAACTGCAGCGCAAAAAAAAAAGGCATTAAAGATGGTATGCTCAATTAGGCCCCGTTTGGCACAGCTCCACCACCGGCTCCTGGAGCTGTTTGGAGCTGTTTTGTGCCAAACGGGGTACAACAAAATAGCTCCACCCAAGGAGTCCCTTAAAATCTGCTGAGACAAAAGTAGCTCCTTGGGTGGAGCTGAAAAAAGTAGCTTCACCCAGCTCCACTTGTGAAGTCAAAAAAACAGCTCCACTTGTGAAGTGGGGCCGTGCCAAATGGGGCCTTAGCATCATGTCACCGGAGCTCTTGGAAACTGATGTTCTTTCGGAGGCCACTGAAATTCCGATCCGCGCGGAAGACTCTAGAAGAGGATAGGGGTAGAGAAGTAAAAGGTAGGAGAAGGAATGGTGAGGGAGGCAGGTGTTTTCCTGCCTTCACATTCTACTCCATCGGATGGTTTCCTCGGTGTTCAGGCAGCAGCTATGGGTATGTGCTATGGCTTGTGATTTTTAGTTATAGTTTATAACTTTTAAACTGTTTATGTGAGAGATTGCAGGGTAATTGAAACTCACGTACAGTTTTTACCGATATAAATGAAGTCGGTACAATATGTACTACAATTAATTAGTAGAATCCATCTTGAAAAGACAATCCATTTAAAAACTAGTTATTGTAGAAAAGCTAAAAGTTGAAGCCAAAAGCTGAAATAGAACAAGCCCACGATCTACAAATACTTGTATTGGATGCATGCTCAGTTAGAACCTTCGATTCACACAAAGATCGATCAATTGATGTATAAGCACTTCTAACTTGGTCTACTGACGACCTTCCTTCAGAGAAAAATACTTGGTCTACTGACTGTTTATAGACATCTTTTGTTTCTACTTTTTTGGTCAGCACTTTCCCATTTTCCCTATTGTTCAACTCCACGTACTCTCAGATTACTAGTCAAACCATGAACTTCGTGGGGCTCAACTTCAGCTGGGTGTGATCGTTTTGGCTTCAGCTTTTAGCTTCCGGTTTATTTTTCACTATTCATAAATTTCGTCTTTTTCTGAACTTTTGACTTTTTGTTGAGCTTTTTTGCCGGTTCTTTTTTCCCGTATTTGCTTGTATTATATGTAATAGGCTAACATATTTTTTATATTTTTTAATTTTTTTAATTTAATTATGCTAAATAAATCTCTGTCAGCTACAGTGTTTTTTCAGCCAGCTACAGTTCTTTTTCGCCATAAGCCACAAAAAAAGCCCAAATGATCACCACAATTCGTTGTTCTAACAGAATCCATGATGAGTACGGGAGGGATTTCTCCGTGCATGCCATTAGGCCAGTCTCAGTGGAGGTTTCATATTCCAGTTTCCAACACATCCATATTTTGGAAACAGTGCAGAAGAGTTTCATCCCCATGAAACTCTCTCTACTCCTATGAAACTTTTATCATCTCTCTCTTCATCAATACAGCGCCATGTCAGCGTATTTAATGCCTATAAAACTCCATAAAAACCCCCACTGAGACTAGCCTTAGACTGCTCTGCATTGGTCAAGAAACTTTGCAGTATTGACCCGTTCATCCCTCATGTGAAACCCAAGAAAATCTTGACCACCTACTCTTGCCGCCTGCCACTTGGCTCGGGTCAATTCTATTTGATCTATTCTAGGACCAAAATCTAACTTGGGTGGTAGGTCTAGGACACGTGGAATATGGGTTCACCTACATTTGCCGCATGTGTAAACCATTGGATTAGAAATGGACGTCCCAGATTGACTGCCGCAGAAAAACAAGTGGCCATTTTCTTTGGCGGTGATTGCTGCTTCAATCTGAACTGTCGATCCAAAACACACGCGATCCTCCCCAGAGCTACAGCCACGACCAGTCAGCTCCAGCCGCAGCCACTCCAGCGTACATGCATTAGGATAAGCACTGTTCTATTTTTACCTTTAATTTAGGCAAACTAAAAATAATATAAATGTCTAGTTTTTTAAAACGGATTTCTTCACTTCTCTCGCTACCGTCTCATTTTGAGATAAGGTAGAGGGTCACGGTTATATCATCCAATTCACTCCTCTCGTTTTCATCATGCGTACGTATCTCTGCTTTACGTTTTGCACCGCTCGTCTTCTTATTCTAAAAATCAGTTTTTTCAATTATTACTATTTATTTTTAGCTAAAAATTATCGGTAAAAAAACCAATACGAATATGGTAGACACTGCAAATGTTTCACGTAAACCCCAAATCCTACAAGCAGCAACTGTTTCACGTAAAATTTATGTATTCCAAGCTAGCCCTCGTACCGTCTCTGCTTTTTTTTTTTTGATAAGGTACCGTCTCTGCTTTGGTAAACGGAAACCTTTTGCCAGGGGTTAGTATGAGCACGACCGATTCGTCCAAGATGCCGTACTTTTTTAAAAGCATATCAACAACAATATACTGGATTATGTAGTGAGGTTAGCACAAGAAATTGCAGCCGCTTGTTACGTACACTCTCCACGGATTTGCTACGTGCCTGCTTATTTGCGGCTTCGCCTTTCTGCTTCTGGCGTTGAAGATTTCTTGCTCCTCTTTGTTGGCGTTTGATTGATTGGTCTAGTCAGCCTCATCTGCCTCTGCTAGCTTGTTCACGAAATCTGGTCAGTTCTTGCAGTTTTCAAACTGTCGTTGTAATAAACAGGAAATTTGTCAGGTTATATGCTGCTTGCTAGCACCTGCCGTTTGAGATTAGGTGAGAAGGTGCATACTGGCTTCTACAGTGTCGTATTCCGTTCTGGCGGCTTTAGAGTTGTGTGAGGTTGAAATTGTTCTCGCGCGTAGTTATTAGTGCTGGACCCGTCCGACGGTTGAACCGGAAAAACACGGATTCAGAAGCTACGCTAGGCTGATTATACTCATAGCACCGGAGATGTAATTGATCCAGAAAAACCCGACGACCTAGCTGGTTTTTCATTGACTCGGTTGACCCGGCCAGATTTTGTTTGTGAGGCGAAAAGATAAAATTACTTTCAAATTAAAGAATTTTTCAAAAGAAAAATGATGGGTATACTTATCTTTTGAGGGCTACTAGGGTTTTACTGGTTGTTTGTCTACAAATTTATTAGCTAGAACAATGTATACAAGATTAGGCTGTTGTGATTTTGCTACATTCTTGTTTGATTTTATCTT
The DNA here is from genome assembly GCA_017311315.1 of Dendrocalamus latiflorus. Taxonomy (NCBI): domain Eukaryota; kingdom Viridiplantae; phylum Streptophyta; class Magnoliopsida; order Poales; family Poaceae; genus Dendrocalamus; species Dendrocalamus latiflorus. The sequence goes on from CM029663.1 coordinate 29,136,507, forward strand.
ATTGATTTATACGTGACTTTATTATATAATGGTCATGAACCTCATGGTTGTTTCTATGAGCATGAGTGGCTATTTGTTATTTGTCATTTACTTTCTTTAATTTTTATTGCTATTATTGTATTGTTGATTTTTTTCTTTTTTTGAGATGTATATATCTATGAAAATTTAATTTGAAAACATGTGGTCCGATTGGTGACCCAATGGTCCGACCACCGGGTTAGTGATCCGAGACCTTGGCTTGGTCAATGGCTAGTCCGGGTCTGATAACACTGGTCTCATGCTCTTGTCAAAAATTGATGCGTGGTTTTTTTTTTTTTTTTTGCGAGGGAAAATGGATGCATGATGACAGTGTGAATTTGAAGAACTGGAGAAATGGAATTTGATTATACTGGTTCTGAAAAGAAGGATTCACCGAATTTTGCTCGTGAGGAGGAATATCATTTGCTGAATCGTCAAGGCTATCAACGCTAGCACCCCATTCATAAAGAATTTTTCAAAAGAAAAATGATGGGTATACTTATCTTTTGAGGGCTACTAGGGTTTTACTGGTTGTTTGTCTACAAATTTATTAGCTAGAACAATGTATACGACATTTAGGTTGATGTGATTTTACTACATTCTTGCTTGATTTTATCTTATCGATTTATACGTGACTTTATTACTTAATGGTCATGAACCTCATGGTTGTTTCTATGAGCATGAGTGCTATTTGTTATTTGTCATTTACTTTCTTTAATTTCTATTGTATTATTGTATTGTTGATTTTTTCCTTTTTTTTTTGAGATGTATATATCTATGAAAATTTAATTTGAAAACAAACGGTCCGACTAGTGAACCAAAGGTCCGACCACCGGGTCAGTGATTCGAGACCTCGGCTTAGTCAATGGCTAGTCCGGGTCTAATAACACTGGTCTTGTGCTCTTGTCAAAAATTGATGCGTGGTTTTTTTTTTTTTTGCGAGGGAAAATGGATGCATGATGACAGTGTGTATTTGAAGAACTGGAGAAATGGAATTTGATTATACTGGTTCTGAAAAGAAGGATTCGCCGAATTTTATTTGCTGAATCGTTAAGGCTATCAACGCTAGCATCCCATGATGAAGTTTGCAGGTTATTGCTTTCAAAACCAAAAAAAAAAAAGTTTGCAGGTTCTCACTAAAAGGTAAGCACTCGCTTGATCGCGGCACTTTTGCGAAAACAAGTGACTTTGTTCCTTTTTTGTGCGTTGTTTCTATTGCTTGAGAATGTAATTTGCACGCGATTTTCTCGATAGTAAATCCAAGTAATTAAACGACATTATGGTGTGAGGTTTACGTGTATGCCAGTTCACCTCACTCTCTTTCTTCTCACATAACTTCTGTCCAACTCGATTCGTCACTACGTTAGAAAATTGTACGTTTTTTTTCTTCTTCTAAACATCTGTCCACATTGATGATCCATTGCAGTAGAAATGTGTCCAGGTTGCGGCCAATGGGACAAGTTAATTAACGAGATCGACACCTTGTCGAACACGACACTTCAAGTGGCAGATAAGGACAAACCCATCAACACAGCCATTTTGCTAAATTCAAAGCTCGTGCGTTTGATTTGAGAGGGGGGAAAACAAGTTACACTCATGTATTTGGTGTGATAGTGATAACTGAAGTTAAAAAGAGAGAGTATACATTTAAGCAAGTAGCTAACCTAGACAAACACATGGGATAATTTATCTCATAGCTAGGACCGACATAGGTAATCAGAGGGAAGTGTAAATGATTGTTTCTAATACTTTTCTGTAAGGTATAGTTAATCTTTCACTCTAAATACTATGAAAGCAAAAAAAAAGACCAGATTACTCCACCTATTTGGATTCTAATAGCTGCCCTAGACACACATAATGAAATCTCCAAGAAAAACTCAAGCCAAACAAGGTTTTATGTGCCTGGATAATCTAACCGCTACTTAGGTGGTGATCATTACATAGCTGATAGAGGCTTATTTAACATAATTAAATTTAAAAAAATTAAAAAATATAAAAAAAATATGTTAGTCCATTACGTATAATACAAACAAATACGGGAAAAAAGAACCGGCAAAAAAGCTCAACAAAAAGCCAAAAGTTCAGAAAAGACGAAATTTATGAATAGTGAAAAATAAGCCGAAAGCTAAAAGCTGAAGCCAAAACGATCACAGCCTTAGTTGGTGGTTTGACCTCCGTGCAGTCTGACCTCTCCCTCAACGCAGAACTAAAAATTAGCATGATTTCAAATTTAAAAATTGACATAACTTTTAATCCATAACTCTAAATGACTCAAAACTTTGAACACACCTTATCTAGAATATTAGAAATCAGATCAAGGCAAGAAAAAACGAGGTTCTTGAACTTGGTTTCATCAATTTTAAGGAAATCGATCATATGTCTAAGAACACCAAAAAACGTAAAATCCAAATTATTTTTTGCTCATGGGGATTGAAGACATGATGTCTTCTAGATTTATTTTCACATGTTCTAGCAAGATAATCTGGTCAAGGATTCAGATTAAAACAATCTAGATCATGATTTCGGATTTCTTACTCAAGAACATGAAAACCAAGAGAAGAACAAAGTGAAACACCAAGAAAAAAATCAAAGAGTTATTCTATTACCAGTAGAGTAGGTGATTCATGAGTACATAGATAGTTGCAAGTTGCTCCCCAAATACTGCCCTTACTCACTAAAGTTTTCTCACATAGCCTTAGGGAGGGAGAGAAGAAACTACTCGTCTTAGCACAAAAATTCTTAACACTAACTCTCCCCTCCCCTCTCTCATATAACCTGAACCTTTTAGTTGGTCTCGACCCGCTAAGTACATAGGGGAACTCATCAACCCTACTAACACGGGATTTACACATGCTTCTCAAAGCATTTATGAGACTTAACCCACTAAACCATTAGTGATTGATCCACTTAGTCATCGTAGCTCACCTTGATCTAAATCGCTTCTCCTTTGCACCTCTCTACGCCACGGTTTTATCTAAGGCTCAAACCGATATTTTGGTAAACTCCTAAAATACTCTCAACGAAGCTTTTGAGCACCTTCTCTTGACTCTATCTTCATCTTCATATCAAAATATCTCTGTATACTTTAATACGTAGCTCGTGACACCCAATAACTTTGCCGTCAAGGTTTCACGCATCCGATCTCCCCCGAATCATCTCTACTTGCACTGGTCCAAGTTATTTGGCACAACATATGCACTAACTCGTCTCTTCATGATACTTGTCTTTCATGTGCTTCCCGCTTGAGCCACATAGTCTCACCTGGATTTAACTGACCACACTGACCTTAGGTCTCCCACCTAGTCTTGGTTACTTGCTGTCGACTGCTAGCATTCTCCAAGCAACCTACACATTCAAAGAGCAAACAACCATCTCGAGCACAAATTCCATGTATTTGACTCACGTTAGTTAAAATAATGAATCATACAACATAACACAACCAACAAAAGGCTTTAATGTCATGCACACACTCAAACAACTCAAGAATATCTCTCACTGTTCTCTGGCCACAGCCACCGGTCTGACCGCTCACCCATGGCGGTCAGGTTGCTAACCAACGGCTAGTCTGATCATCCTAAACCGACTTATACCTCCCCTAATAAAAGGACACCGGTGTGACCGCATCTCCAATACCAATCAAATCACCCAACTCAACTCCGGTTAGACCGCCAACCAATGGCTACCTGATCGCATACGCCTAGTGGTCTGAGCGGTCCCACATATCAGTTAGACCCGTTACACTAACAACATCATTGAATTTTGCCAATTTTGGCAAAATTAAAATAAATATGCCAATTGTTCATCCCTAATTATCCATAGATCTTCTCACATAGTCCTTCAATATCCACATATATACATTGGATTTGGTCTCGGTTGTGTCTCTGGTTTGTGCGTGCTACGTACGTATGTTCCTACCTTATCTGGAAATAATTTAGCGTGGATTGCTAGACTGCTAGAGAGTTTTTCGTCTCTAATTCACCGTAGCAGCACAGCTTGTTGCCGATGGCTAGTTTTCGTCTCTAATCAGTAGTACCAACTTAGCGCAATGGATGATTCCTTTCCTATGGAAATTCCCATGTTTGAAGCGTGACAGTAAAATTTGACACCATATAAGGGCACTATTGTCGTTTTACTTAGAGTGAACTTGAGTACTTTACTGTATATAGTCCAACAACTTAACAAACTAATTACTTAAGTGTCAAACTAAAACTCGCAAATGTAAATATTTCTACCATCTATTAATTTGGGATTGACTAATCCAAATATACCCTAGCTCCTGCTTAGTGATCACTGATCAGTAGTCCTTGCATATGGAACACTGGAAGGACGGCTGTAAATCTATATCAACCTCACTATATCATAAAATATATTTAAGAACAAGAAAATTAAATGGCACAAGATTATTGGTCAAGCCCATCTTCAGTCCAAATGATCAAGCAGATTAAGTCAGAATACAGTGAGTTCCTCACATTCATAATGTTTTCTTTTGCCCTACTTGGACATTGGAGTACATTGCCATGTCACCATAGTCTCAAATTAGAGTCAAACATAAGGAGGTCGCTCACATTGGTAGAAATCAAATAATTAACTAAACTGAATCAACCAGATAATTGAATTGAATCAATCAAATGAACCAACTAAATTTGAACAACTCATGAAGATCAAAAGGTAAGCACTTTCTTGGTCGTCACCCAAGATAATCAAACATTTGACTCCATTATATTTACACACGGACATCTATAACTGTACTTGTAATTTTAAGTTCCACAAGTAGCTAATACCAGCTGCTGTATTCTTCATCACTGTAACTAGTGCTGCATGCCTAGTTTTCACCTCCAATCGTTAGTACTAAAAAGGGCGATGTATGCTTCCTTTCCTACGAAACTCACACATCTCAAGTATAGGCTTAAAATTTGACAACATATAAGAACACTGTCATCTTACTTTGGAGTGAACTTAATTGAGAGCTGTACAGACTAATTACCGAAGTGCCAATCTAAACTCGCAAATTAAAAAATTTATATCATCAGTTTGGGTCTTTGGGATTGACTAACTGAAATACCTCAAAAATTCAAAGTGAATTTTCTTTTCCTTTGCGCTTCTTTTGAATTTGAGTTCTTGCCTAATTCGTTAATTCTCAGCCAAAGCCCGCATTCGCATTCTGTTTTCTCCCTCAGCCGGCGCCCTCCCTCCTTTCTGCCTTCTCCCTGTAGCGCCGAGCCAACTTGGCCGCTCCCCACGCCATAGCTTCCGGTCTTAGCACCCCGGCGTTCACTCCTGAGTCTTCGCCCTTGCCAACTTAACCTCTGTCGGATCTAGATTTTTCAATCCAGAATCCCCTATGGAACACCGCACTATTCCCTAGATTAATAAATAGTGCTCACAGGTACATTGTTGTATCATCTCATACATCGCATGAAACAAACTAAACCATAATATTACATAACCAAGTTTGAAATACACCGCGTCGGGCAACAGTTTACATAAAGGCTGAATAGGCCAAATGTTCATAATACAAAAGACAGTAGCGGAAGCAAAAGCCAAGTAAGACCATCATCCACAGGCAAGCGGCTGAGGGGTAAATGTGTGCAATATATATTATCTAGATCTAGGTAATATATGTGCACACAATTAGGGGTGCAAATGGAGCGGATATTTCTCGACCGACCGTCCATCCATTTTAATTCGGATACAATTCGGAGCAAATTTTCGGATATCCGAAGGTTTTGTCAGATATGGAAACAGATTCAGATATTTTTTTTGTCGGATATGGAAACGGATTCGGAACAAGCATTATCCGACAGATAAGGAACTATTCGGATATTTTTCTGGATAGTTACCTGGATAGTTACCGGATAGTTACCCAAATAGTTACTGGATACGGAAACAGAGTCAGATACCTGGCCTCTCCGCCAGCCAGGTGGGATCTCTGACTCTTCTTGAAATGTAGCATCATTTATTTATATAAGATTGCTTGTTTTGGTAGCTGTTGCAACGTCGGTACACTTGTATTGGATCTCAGTTTGCTTAATTTGCCTCTGTCACCATGTGAAATTTGCTTTTGCGCATTATCTGATTAAATATTCGTGACCGAAACTATCTGTATTCGGAGCGGCATGTGTTCGCTCTGTATTCGTGACCGAGAATATCCGCATTTGTATTCGTATCCGGCACTATCTGTATCCAACTCCGACTCCAACAAAAAATGTGGAAAAGGATACGGGATGAGCAATATTCGTCCGTATCAGCTCCATTTGCACCCCTACACACAATCTCCATAAGTCTACTTATCTAGGACCCGAAATCGAGATATAGCCACCCTAGTTTCCTTCATTGTTTCCTTCATCCGCGGCAGGAGTATCTTCATAAGCGTAGTGGTTTTGGGTTCTTGTTTTTGATTTTGGTAATGAAAGGGTGAGCACAAATCCATCATGCTCCGCGAGCCAATACACAGGATGCAATAATTAACATGCATGGCTTATCAAGGAAAGGCTCGGGTTATTTTATTTGCTATAAATCGCTTTTAAATATACTACATAGAAATTCCCTAAAATCTAGCTATTTGAACTTAAAACATAAATGTGTGAAAAATGGCAACAGTAATAGCGATCCAGGTACTATCCACCGTTACATGGCTTCTGCACCATATGCTAAACTTTTAGCGTTATAACCGCTTACCGTATTACTAGGACGACACCCAGGGCAACACAAATAAGGGCCTTTATCTGCCCTCCATTTTTTCCCAATTCCACCCACAAAGTTTTTGAAATAGAACTATATCTAGTTAAGTTCTCATGTCTGCCCTTGACCGTGGGTATGGCTATTCAAACAGTTTTTACTCTGTAGAGCTTGCACACTTTACCCACAAGAGACGACCCGCTCATTGCCCCACATGATTCCTTAGTCATGTGGTTGAGTAGATCATTACAAGGCTGTTACAATGCATTTTTCCTAACAAAATCACGTCTACTAAGGTTTCACTCCCTTTGGGGTACGACCACCCTTCCAGGAGCCCCCTCTTGCGCCGTCACGACGGAGGATGTGACCATTCTCTGCTCGCCCGTGGTCACACTGACGCAACACACACTAAGTCGATGCAAATTAGTTAGCCCTTCCTACAATTTGCCAGCTTGTGGTTATACTGTTGTACACTGGGAGGTTATCACAAGATTCGGTCCTTAAGGTTCCTATTCCCAGCCTTGTCAACAGGATCATCAACCACACCATTCTTCCAAAGAGTGGAAATTATGATGCTATTCGTGGCCATGCTTGGAATGTGATTGACTACATTATGCGCGGCCAAAAGTTTGATGTGGTGGATCTTATCATTAGGGGGATTGACGCCAATAAGAATGACAAACAGAAAAGGATTAACTTTGCACCATTCATTATGGCTTTGATCATCCGCAAGATCGGATACCGAGGAGCACTCTGCACTCCACACAAGCCTTACAAGCCTCGCGCAGAGGCCCCTGTTCCTGCTCCTGCTCGTCCTCGTGCACAGCCTCAGCCTCAGGCAGCAGCTGTTCCCCCCAGGGCGAGGGCGATGTGTCGCTATCCCAGATTTACTCCGCCATACTCAGGCTTGAGGAGCGTCAGGATGTCTTGATCTCCACTGTGTCTTCTCTTGGTGATCGCGTATCATCCTTGGAGAGTGCAGTTCAGTCGCCTTCTCCAGTTCGCTATGGTCGTCGCACTCGTCGCCGTGGTCCTCCTTCTCCCAGTGCAGCTCAGGACTAGCTCCTCTTTTTGGTACTTCGATGCCAAAGGGGGAGAAATGTAGCAAGGAGAAGTTTTAAGTCTTATCTATCTCTTGGGCTTTGTAATAAAGTATGGTGAAATGAACAATGAACCATGTAATGCTTATTGTGTGGTTTAAACTCTGTGGATGTTTAGTATTTTAATTTCTTATGCATTGTAATGAACTATGTTATGCTCTAAATGCAATGCTTATTTACTTGTCTATTGCGTATCTTTGAATTTTTTGGTGAATGTGCTATTATGCTATGATGTAATCATGCCTGATAAATTCTTATAAAATTTGATGCACATGTTTAGGGGGAGCTCTTTCTTATTAGCTTCTAAAATGCAAAAATTCCCCATGTTCTAAACTGCTAAAATTTCAAAGACCTTGTGATATACAACTTGCAAAATAGGAGTATATCCAAATCTTAAATTCTTCTCAAAATTTGCTCTTGTTGTCATCAATTACCAAAAAGGGGGAGATTGAAAGCATCTAGGCCCCTAAAAATATTGGTTTTGGTAATTAATGAAATTATGTGAATATGGGACTAATGTGTGCATTAAGTGTTTGAAAGGATAAGTTCAAATGGCAAAGAAAGAGGCTCACAAATATCCCATGAAGATTCAAAGATCTCTAGGGCGACAAGGTAAATAGTTTAGGTATCTATTTTATTTTACCGGTCTTGGAGTTAAGTTGAAAGACCGGATTATAGGATAGACGCCGTACTATTAAGAGGGATCATGGTGATTGCTTGATCATGTTCAAATGTGCCCCTTGGATCAATTTAGGATCATGCATGCACTTAGAAATTAAAATAAAATCAAATCTGTGCATTGTCAGAAAATCCGGTAGTTCCGGTGTACATTGGGCGGAACTACCGCAGGTCCGGTAGTACCGGGCGCTCGGGCGGAACGTTTTTTCCAGAGAGCGCCCGGACTCAGACTTAGTCTCTCGGAAAACGGAAGTACCGCGGGTTGACCTGCGGAACTACCGGATGGCCGGTAGTACCGGGCACCCGAGCGGAACTTTATTTCCAGAGAGCGCCCGGAGTTTAACTTAGCCTCTCGGAAAACGGAAGTACCGCGGTTTGACCTGCGGAACTACCGCATGTGCGGAAGTTCCGGATACCTGTGCGGAACGTTATTTCCAGAGAGCGCCGAGAATAAAACTTAAACTCGCTGAGATCGGAAGTACCGGGTCTTGGAGCGGAACTTCCGGACTTCCGGAAGTACCGCGTTTTCAACGGCGGTAGTACCGCACTCATTGACTAACGGTTACTTCTGACTCTCTGACATAGCCGTTCTGACCGGTCAGCGAGAGTCCGGAAGTACCGCGGTTTTGCCTGCGGTAGTTCCGGATTTCCTGAATTTTCAGGATTGTTTATTGTAACGGCTATTTGAGGTTGGTGAGGGTATAAATACACCCCCACCAGAACTTGTACATGTTGTTGAACCTCCATTGAATACATTTGAGCCTAGTGCAACCTCTCACACCTCATTCACTCACTTGTGCATTCATTTGAGGTAGTTGACCTAAAATTCAATCAAGCCACAGTGGTCTATTCTCTTGGTGCTTGCCGGCACCTAGACGGCTTGGCGGAGGTCCGGTGATCTTCTCAAGAAGATTGTGAGAAGGCCCGGAAGATTGTGAAGGCTTGGAGCTCGCCTACCCGGAGAGGGAAAGAGCTACAAATAGTGATCGAGGTGTTTAGGCTCATTCGTGGAGCCGGTCCGATTTGTTCGGGCTTACCACAACGTGGACTAGGGGAGACCGGCAAGTCTCCGATCACCACGGTAAAAAGTAATCGTGTCAATTGTGGTTTGCTCTCTTGTGATCATTTTCATTCAAGCAACGCTCTTCATTCATATTACTTGATTGCTTGCTTAGTTAGAGTAGCAATTGTTGTTCTCTATTCGTTATTGCTCTTAGTCGATTACTTGTGCTAGTGATTGTTTGAACCTCACTAGGTTGATTAGTGGTGTTAGTGTTATCTTGCTCTATTTATCCATCAAGTTTAAAATTGCTAATTAGAATTAGACGAAAATTTTAAAACCTCCTATTCACCCCCCTCTAGTCGGCCTCCTCGATCTTACAAGTGGTATCAGAGTTTGGTCTCTCAATTTTAGACTTAACTGTCTAGAGAGAAAAGGATGGCTAGTGAGGGTATAGCAATAGGAAAGGCACCTCTCTTTGATGGCTCAAATTATGCTTATTGGAAAATTAGGATGTCTATTTATTTAAAGGCCATGAGTCCTCAAATTTGGAAAGTCGTAAATGAGGGTTACGTTATGGCTCTTCATCCGGATCACCCAACGGACCAAGACGGGCGTAATGCTCATTTAGACGCCCAAGCTATGAATGCTCTATTTGGAGCCTTGAACGCGGATGAGTTCAATAGGGTGAGCAATCTTGAGACGGCTCATGCTATTTGGACTACCCTTTCGGAAATACACGAAGGGACATCCACGGTCAAGGAGGCCAAATTGCATCGGCTTAGGATCAAATATGAGACATTCACAATGTTGCCCCATGAAGATATCAATGAGATGTACTCAAGGCTCAACAACATATTGTGAATGAGCTTAAGGGCCTTGGAACTAACCTTTCCGATCTTGATATTGTTCGAAAGATGCTTAGAGCCTTGCCGGAGAAATATGAAGTGTTGGTGACTCTCTTCCTCAACTCACCGGAGTTGACAAGAATGACACCAACACAATTGTTGGGCAACCTCATCACCAACGAGCTCTACAAGAAAGACAAGGAAGAGCTCTTGGAGCAATCTTCTTCCAAGAATAAGAAGATCACCGCTTTCAAGGCTAAAGCGGTGATGAGTGAAGAATCCGAAGAAGATGATGATGAGGACTCCGAAGAAGAATTTGCGCTTCTAGTAAGAAGAATGAAGAAGTTCATGAGAAGGCGCCCATTTCGGAGCACAAGCCATGAGAAGACCAAGAAATGACATTCTTCCTTCAACAAGAAGTTTAGCAACATTCGTTGCTATGAATGTGATGAGAAGGGGCACATTGCCTCTCAATGTCCAACAAAGAAGGATGACAAGGAGAAGTCATCAAAGAAGAAGAACTACAACGACAAGAAGAACCTTTTCAAGAAGCTTCACAAGGATGGCAAGAATGAAGCCCATATTGGTGAGTGGAACTCCGAAGAGGAGTATTCGGACTCCGACTCAAGCGAGGACGAATCTCCCAAGAAGAAAGGGCTTGTGGGCATTGCCATCAAGGAGGCTCCATCACTATTCTCCACTCCTACATGCCTTATGGCTAAAGGAGAAAAGGTAAATTTGCTTGATGATGATGAGCCTTCATATGATGACTTGATGAATATGCTAGTTGAATTGAATGAATTTCTTGGAAAAGAAAAATTGAAGTTTAAAGTCTTAAAGAGAGAACACATCTCTCTCAAAGACTCTTATGAGGAGCTAAAGGAAGCTCATGATTTGCTTCTCCAAGAAAATCACAAATCTAGTACTAGCCTTGGAGTTACTTGCAATATCTTGAATGAAATGTCTAGTATAGAAATTTCAAAGTCTAGCATATCTACTTGTTGTGATGATTTACTTGCCATACCTTGTTCATCAAGTGTAGATTCTAGAAATGCTTTAAATCTTGTTCATGATGATGTTATTGCTAATGAGAACAAAAATTTAAAAGAACAAGTGCTAAAATTAAACAAAAGTTTAGAGAGGGCTTACAAGGGAAAAGAAACCCTTGATAAGTTACTAAGTGATCAAAGATGCTCCTTTAACAAAGAGGGACTTGGATATGTCCCCCAAAAGGGTAAGAAGCCGGTATACAAGCCTCCAAGGTTTGTAAAGGAAAATAGTAAGTATTGCACAAAATGCCGGTGTGTTAGACATATTCAAAATGAATGTTCTAAGAATAACATGCATTCCATTGGTTTATATGATTCTTGCTATATGCTTAAAAGGTCTAAGAATGGAAATGTAATTGCTCATTTCATTGGCACCTCGATTTTGGGTGCTAAAAAGAAATCCATTTGGGTACCCAAGACCTTGGTCACTAACCTCCAAGGACCCAAACAAATTTGGGTACCTAAAAGAACTTGATTTTCTTTTGTAGGTGAACTACAAAACCGGTGGAAGGCATTGGGTGTTGGATAGCGGTTGCACCCAACACATGACCGGAGACCGGAAGATGTTCACCACCTTTGAGAATGGAAGCAATCACAAGATCACATTTGGAGATAATAGCAAAGGAAAGGTATTGGGATTGGGTAAAATCGCTATCTCAAACGACCTTTCAATTTCTAATGTATCTTTAGTTGAAACATTAAATTTCAATTTGCTATCCGTTGCTCAAATATGTGATCTAGGCTTAACATGCTTATTCTCAAAAGAAAATGTTGTAATCTCAAAAGATAATAATAATGAACTAGTCTTCAAAGGCTTTAGATTTGAGAATCTCTATTTGGTAGATTTTTCTTCAAATGAGTCTTGTTTAAAAACTTGTTTAATTGCAAAAACTTCGTTGGGTTGGTTGTGGCATAGAAGGTTAGGTCATGTGGGAATGATTCAACTTAAAAAGCTTTTTAAGCATGACTTAGTGGTTGGCTTGAAGGATGTGAAGTTTGAGAAAAATCGACTTTGTAGTGCTTGTCAAGCCGGAAACAAGTCGCTAATTCTCATCCTTCCAAAAGTATCATGTCGACTTCTAGGCCATTAAAGCTCTTACATATGGATTTGTTCGGGCCAACAACCTATAAGAGCATTGGAGGCAATAGCTATTGTTTAGTCATTGTGGATGATTACTCTAGATATACATGGGTCTTCTTACTAAATGACAAAGGTGAAACCTCCGGGATTTTCAAAAGTTTTTCAAAAAGGGCTCAAAATGAATTTGATTTTAAAATAAAGAAAATTAGAAGTGACAATGGTTCCGAGTTCAAAAATACAAAAGTTGAAGACTTTTGTGATGAACTTGGAATAAAGCACGAACTTTCCACAACCTACACTCCGGAGCAAAATGGAGTTGTAGAGAGGAAAAATCGAACATTAATTGAAATGGCTAGGACAATGCTTGATGAATATAATACTTCCGACAAGTTTTGGGCGGAAGCTATTAACACCGCATGTCATGCCATAAATCGCCTCTATTTACATCGACTCTTGAAAAAGACTTCCTATGAGCTTCTTGTTGGAAGGAGACCGAACATCTCTTAATTTAGAGTATTTGGTTGCAAATGCTATATTCTAAGGAAAAATGTTCGGCTCTCAAAATTTCAAAGTCGATGTGATGAAGGCTTCCCTTTAGGGTATTCCTCAAATAGTAAAGCCTATAGGGTCTTTAATAAAAATTCGGGTTTAGTAGAAGAATCGTGTGATGTTCAATTTGATGAAACTAACGGCTCTCAAGAAGAGCATGAGAACTTGGATGATGTAGGAGATGAAAATCTCTGCAAGGCAATGGAGAACATGCAAATCGGAGACATCAAGCCAAAAGAGGATCCAACATCACCAAGCTCATCTAGACAAGTGGAACCACCCTCCTCTTCCACAATAAACGATGTTCAAGTTATAGAAGATGAAGAAAAGGATCAACCGCAAAATATTTTCAAGATTCACAATGCAATAGCTAAGGATCATCCAATTGACTAAATATTGGGTGACGCGAGTAAGGGTGTTCAAACTCGCTCTAGAGTAGCCTCATTTTGTGAACACTATTCCTTTGTATCTTCACTTGAACCTAAGCGTGTAGAAGAAGCATTAGATGACCCGGATTGGATAAATGCTATGCATGAAGAGTTGAATAATTTTGCTCAAAACGATGTTTGGACTTTGGTAGAGAGACCCAGGGAGCACAATGTCATTGGCACCAAATGGGTCTTCCGGAACAAACAAGATGAGAACGAAATTGTGGTAAGAAATAAAGCAAGGTTAGTAGCTCAAGGTTATACTCAAATCGAGGGCTTAGATTATGATGAGACTTTTGCGCCCGTTGCTAGACTTGAATCAATTAGAATCTTGCTTGCTTTTGCATCATGCTTTGACATTAAATTGTTTCAAATGGATGTCAAAAGTGCATTTCTAAATGGTACAATTTCCGAATTAGTATATGTGGAACAACCCCCGGGATTTGAAGATGCTAAATACTCTAATCATGTGTATAGATTATCAAAGGCGCTATATGGTTTAAAGCAAGCTCCTAGAGCTTGGTATGAGCGTCTTCGTAACTTTCTTGTATCAAAAGGCTTTAAAATTGGTAAAGTAGATACAACTCTATTCACAAAAATTATTGGAGATGATTTCATTGTATGTCAAATCTATGTTGATGATATTATATTTGGTTCTACTAATCAAGACTTTTGCAAAGAATTTGGTGAGATGATGTCTAGGGAATTCGAGATGTCGATGATTGGTGAGCTAAGCTACTTCCTTGGACTTCAAATCAAACAGCTTAAAGATGGAACGTTTATAAGCCAAACAAAGTATGTGAAGGATCTACTCAAGAGATTCGGAATGGAAGAAGCCAAACCCATCAAAACACCCATGGCAACAAACGGGCATCTAGACCTCAACGAAGAAGGTAAGTCGGTAGATTTAAAGCTTTATAGATCCATGATTGGTAGTTTGCTTTATCTTACCGCATCTAGGCCCGACATTATGTTTAGTGTATGCATGTGTGCACGTTTTCAAGCTTCTGCAAAAGAGTGCCATTTAGTGGCCGTAAAGAGGATTCTAAGATATTTAAAGCATTCCTCAAGCATAGGGCTTTGGTATCCCAAAGGTGCAAAATTTGAATTAATTGGATATTCGGATTCCGATTCTGCGGGATGCAAAGTGGATAGAAAAAGCACCTCGGGTAGTTGCCAATTTCTAGGAAGATCTCTAGTGTGTTGGTCATCCAAGAAACAAAATTCCGTAGCACTTTCAACCGCCGAAGCCGAATATATTTCCGCGGGAAGTTGTTGTGCTCAATTGCTTTGGATGAGGCAAACATTGTTGGATTATGGGATTAATTTTGATAAAATGCCTCTTTTGTGTGATAATGATAGTGCTATCAAAATATCCAACAATCCCGTTCAACACTCAAGAACCAAGCATATAGATATACGCCACCATTTCTTGAGAGATCATGTGAGCAAGGGAGATATTGAAATTAGCCACATCCGAACCGAAAATCAACTAGCGGACATTTTCACCAAACCATTAGATGAAAGTCGCTTTTGCAAATTGAGGAATGAATTAAATGTCATAGACTACTCAAATGTAGCTTGAAATCTCATTTCATCCATTTCTGCTCATTTGTTGTGCTCATATGGATTTTTGTTGGATTTTCCCCTCTTTTGGTCAAAAATTCGTTTAAATTCATAAAAATTAGTTTCAAAATATAGCATTAGCTCAATTGATGCATAATGATCCTAAATGACTTTAGTTGGATGCAAAACTAGGGATCATTTGCAAAATTTCCAGTTCTAAAAGTCAAATCCTGAAAAGTTCCAGAAAATCCGGAACTACCGCAGTTCATTGTGCGGTACTTCCGCTCCTGACAGAAAAACCGGAACTACCGCAGTGTAATCCGCGGAACTTCCGGAATTTCTGTGAACACGGTACTACCGGCGTGTTACGCGCGGTACTACCGCTTTTTGCGGGATTTGTTGTGGTTTCCAAAAACCGTCGACTACATTATGATGCTATTCCCAGCCTTGTCAACAGGATCATCAACCACACCATTCTTCCAAAGAGTGGAAATTATGATGCTATTCGTGGCCATGCTTGGAATGTGATTGACTACATTATGCGCGGCCAAAAGTTTGATGTGGTGGATCTTATCATTAGGGGGATTGACGCCAATAAGAATGACAAACAGAAAAGGATTAACTTTGCACCATTCATTATGGCTTTGATCATCCGCAAGATCGGATACCGAGGAGCACTCTGCACTCCACACAAGCCTTACAAGCCTCGCGCAGAGGCCCCTGTTCCTGCTCCTGCTCGTCCTCGTGCACAGCCTCAGCCTCAGGCAGCAGCTGTTCCCCCCAGGGCGAGGGCGATGTGTCGCTATCCCAGATTTACTCCGCCATACTCAGGCTTGAGGAGCGTCAGGATGTCTTGATCTCCACTGTGTCTTCTCTTGGTGATCGCGTATCATCCTTGGAGAGTGCAGTTCAGTCGCCTTCTCCAGTTCGCTATGGTCGTCGCACTCGTCGCCGTGGTCCTCCTTCTCCCAGTGCAGCTCAGGACTAGCTCCTCTTTTTGGTACTTCGATGCCAAAGGGGGAGAAATGTAGCAAGGAGAAGTTTTAAGTCTTATCTATCTCTTGGGCTTTGTAATAAAGTATGGTGAAATGAACAATGAACCATGTAATGCTTATTGTGTTGTTTAAACTCTGTGGATGTTTAGTATTTTAATTTCTTATGCATTGTAATGAACTATGTTATGCTCTAAATGCAATGCTTATTTACTTGTCTATTGCGTATCTTTGAATTTTTTGGTGAATGTGCTGTTATGCTATGATGTAATCATGCCTGATAAATTCTTATAAAATTTGATGCACATGTTTAGGGGGAGCTCTTTCTTATTAGCTTCTAAAATGCAAAAATTCCCCATGTTCTAAACTGCTAAAATTTCAAAGACCTTGTGATATACAACTTGCAAAATAGGAGTATATCCAAATCTTAAATTCTTCTCAAAATTTGCTCTTGTTGTCATCAATTACCAAAAAGGGGGAGATTGAAAGCATCTAGGCCCCTAAAAATATTGGTTTTGGTAATTAATGAAATTATGTGAATATGGGACTAATGTGTGCATTAAGTGTTTGAAAGGATAAGTTCAAATGGCAAAGAAAGAGGCTCACAAATATCCCATGAAGATTCAAAGATCTCTAGGGCGACAAGGTAAATAGTTTAGGTATCTATTTTATTTTACCGGTCTTGGAGTTAAGTTGAAAGACCGGATTATAGGATAGACGCCGTACTATTAAGAGGGATCATGGTGATTGCTTGATCATGTTCAAATGTGCCCCTTGGATCAATTTAGGATCATGCATGCACTTAGAAATTAAAATAAAATCAAATCTGTGCATTGTCAGAAAATCCGGTAGTTCCGGTGTACATTGGGCGGAACTACCGCAGGTCCGGTAGTACCGGGCGCTCGGGCGGAACGTTTTTTCCAGAGAGCGCCCGGACTCAGACTTAGTCTCTCGGAAAACGGAAGTACCGCGGGTTGACCTGCGGAACTACCGGATGGCCGGTAGTACCGGGCACCCGAGCGGAACTTTATTTCCAGAGAGCGCCCGGAGTTTAACTTAGCCTCTCGGAAAACGGAAGTACCGCGGTTTGACCTGCGGAACTACCGCATGTGCGGAAGTTCCGGATACCTGTGCGGAACGTTATTTCCAGAGAGCGCCGAGAATAAAACTTAAACTCGCTGAGATCGGAAGTACCGGGTCTTGGAGCGGAACTTCCGGACTTCCGGAAGTACCGCGTTTTCAACGGCGGTAGTACCGCACTCATTGACTAACGGTTACTTCTGACTCTCTGACATAGCCGTTCTGACCGGTCAGCGAGAGTCCGGAAGTACCGCGGTTTTGCCTGCGGTAGTTCCGGATTTCCTGAATTTTCAGGATTGTTTATTGTAACGGCTATTTGAGGTTGGTGAGGGTATAAATACACCCCCACCAGAACTTGTACATGTTGTTGAACCTCCATTGAATACATTTGAGCCTAGTGCAACCTCTCACACCTCATTCACTCACTTGTGCATTCATTTGAGGTAGTTGACCCAAAATTCAATCAAGCCACAGTGGTCTATTCTCTTGGTGCTTGCCGGCACCTAGACGGCTTGGCGGAGGTCCGGTGATCTTCTCAAGAAGATTGTGAGAAGGCCCGGAAGATTGTGAAGGCTTGGAGCTCGCCTACCCGGAGAGGGAAAGAGCTACAAATAGTGATCGAGGTGTTTAGGCTCATTCGTGGAGCCGGTCCGATTTGTTCGGGCTTACCTCAACGTGGACTAGGGGAGACCGGCAAGTCTCCGATCACCACGGTAAAAAGTAATCGTGTCAATTGTGGTTTGCTCTCTTGTGATCATTTTCATTCAAGCAACGCTCTTCATTCATATTACTTGATTGCTTGCTTAGTTAGAGTAGCAATTGTTGTTCTCTATTCGTTATTGCTCTTAGTCGATTACTTGTGCTAGTGATTGTTTGAACCTCACTAGGTTGATTAGTGGTGTTAGTGTTATCTTGCTCTATTTATCCATCAAGTTTAAAATTGCTAATTAGAATTAGACGAAAATTTTAAAACCTCCTATTCACCCCCCCTCTAGTCGGCCTCCTCGATCTTACACTGTGGCAAGATTGAGGGGCGGATACGGGTGTCACAGCATAGTGCAAAGGCTGCAGGCTTTGCGCCGCACGGGCTGAGGCAGACGCGACGGGGCGGGGAGCTGTGGGTGGCGGCGAAGATACTATGGGCGGCGGCGGAAGAACTGTGGGCAACGACGGTTTTCCCAAGGCACTGACCGGGGCGACGCGACAGGACAGTAAGCTATGGGTGAGGGTGGTGGAGTCTATGGGTGACGACGACCGGGGATTCGCAGGGCGCGGCGAGGAGCTGAGCGGTGACGGTGAGGCTTCGGCTTCGCTGAAGCGAATGGAGAAGAGAGAGAGAGAGATAGAGAGAGAGAGAGAGAGAGAGAGAGATGGGCCGGCCTAGGCCGACTCAGCCAGGCCAAAAGTTTTTCTCATTTTCATTTTTTATTTATATACATATGTACATGTATAAATATATACATCCATTTTCATATTTTTCTTCATTTATTAATTTACTTATTTTTATTCCTTTATTGCTAGCCTCACCTTTGCATTTATTTATTCATGTAATATGGTACATATATATATTATTTATTTACCATTGTTTAGTGTTATTATTATTACTAATCCCAAAGTGAATTTTAAATTTTTGGATTCAAATTACACCCCTCCCTTTTGATGGATCCTCTTTTCATATTCGATTTTTAAAATAAAATTTTCTATTATTTTCACATTTCCTTCTTGGCTTTCTAATAGTTTTATTTTTCATAATTTCTTCAATTATTGGAACCTCAACCAAAATTCAAAGGAACACCACTAAAATCCAAATATCGAGAAAGTATATTTCAAAATAATTCAAGGGCTACACGTTTCCAATTTCAAATTTTTGGGATGTTACAACCTCCACACGACAATGCTCTGCCATCTCCGTGCAGTCCTTGCCCGCCTCGCCTTGCGCGTCGTGCAAACCTACAGTCGACGCCGCATTTCACCGCTTCGCTCAGCCAGTGCACGCACTCCCTCCATACTGTCTCCTTCAATCTCCGCAAGCTTGTCGGGAGATATGGTATGCACTACACCAACTTGCCTACCACCCGCCTCACCGACCGCGCTCCAAGCCACCACAACATCCATGCACCGGCGCCGCTAAGTCCCTTCTACTGCTCCCATCGCCTATCGACCACCTTAAGACCCTGCAAAACTACCGAAGAGTGTCACACAAGCCCTAATTGCAACACCATAGCATCTACACTCTCAACCCCAGCATCCTCCGCCGTCGATGATCTTCCCTACGTCGGTGAGCACCGTAGCCACTTCTCTGCCCCAGGTGTTCCTTGTTACTGTAGCACCCCTGACCCCTCGATCGCAACCACAACTTCACCTTAGCCTCTCCAAGCATGTAGATCACCGGTGCCATCCTCCACCGCCATGCGAAGGGGTCGCACGTGGATAGCTTTTTCTAGAAACTCATAGCTTGAACCACCACTGCCTTGTTACCCCCCACACGCCATAGATGCTCCCAGCTATTGTGGTCTTGCCGAAAAGCTGTTGGAGTCGCCCTATGCCATGGTAGAGCCAAGGAAGCTCTTCTCGCCACTAGCCATAACTAGTGCACCCGAGCATTCTCGAGCCCTAAATGGATTCCCGAGACTTCTTTAGCCCCAGTCATACCTCTGCTCGACAAGCCTTGCTGGTGTATAATCTCTCCCTTTGCCATGGCCCCCTGTTTGGTGAACAGTGGCATCGGCCGGTTGAAGAAGCCGCATTGTTCACCGCGGGCTAGGCCATTGGCCTAAGAGGATCTGCCATGCTGTGTGTACTTTAGTCGGACTAACCCAGCCTAGTGGCTGAAACCTAGAGGCTGGTCTTTTTTTTTTGCCGTAGCGACTGTTCACTGCTGTAGTGTCCTATAACATTTTACTATTCACCAGAAACTCGAAAACATGTATATATATATCCTTTTTGACCATTTTGAGCATATTTAAACTATTCTGAGCTCCATTCCGCCAACCTAGATTCTGATAAAATTCAAAACCACCCTTATTTGGTTTTTATTTAATTTTACTCCTTTTTTATTTTATTTATTTCCTAACTTGATTTGTTTTAAGTATGGACTCATGTTATTTTAATTGTTTGAGCTAGCATCCAAGTACTCCAAAACAACGATACAAGGACCAGATTTGAAAGCCGAAGCCTTTGAGTCTGCAGAGTATTTTGAGCAGCAAGACAAGCTACCATTTTTTGATCATATTGAACCCTATATGTTTAAATTATTTAATTATAGTATTTTTATTATTGTTATTTGCACATTGTTATTTAATTACAATAACTGCTTAAAATGACATGGGAATTAGTTATGTCCTAACACTAGAAAATGCTATGTTTAATTTGAGGCTATATTCACCTTAACAATCTTAGTAATATTAAATTAATGTATAATTAATTGTAGAATAGTTGAACCAAAATATTTATATAGTTAAGTAACATCGGCATTTTGCCGATAGATTCATAAAAGCAATTCTAAGGCTAAGAATGAATTGTGGAAAGCCATTAGTTAGTTGGAGTCTATGACCTTACCCTAGGGAGGAGGCTTGGACTGGATTGGTGGCAATGCAATAGAGCACTAGGTTAATGGTTTGTGGATAGCTGCATCGTGGTGAAAAGTAAAGACTATAACCTTATGCTAAGGACATAAAAATCGCTTAACTACAAGTGTTGACTTGTCAAACTTATTCTAGTATCTACTCAAATCAATTGAATATCTACAAGATGGTAGAGTTCCCATGCGGGAATGGCCCAGGGGAGTGGCATGATAATGGTAAAACTATACTTGACAATGATAAGTCCACTCAGAATCAGGCGGTAGTGTTCTGCATTGGCCAGTGGATACCCAACAATGTGTAGTCCATAACCTGTCAGGTAGAGACTAGAAAGAGGAGAATAGTGAAAGATCTTGTTTTCTCAACTCTGTTGCACGCTAGCTGTTGCGTGTCTATTGTATGACTTTGAGAGTTTGAGAAATCTTTTGGGTAAATCTAGGCAACTCTGCAGAGTAAAGCAAATGGTATTCGAATATACCGTACTTTCGGTAAATAAAGTTGTGTTTAATAGATGATTCCAATGGCAAGATATAAGTAGCTTTGTTTATGTTTTAATCTAAGTAACCAGCTTGATGAAACCCCTTTATCTTTAAGAAATTAATGTTTTGTTATTTCATGTTCAAAAGTGTTTACAAATAAAATTACATCCACAATTATATTAATAAAATCAATATATTCCCAACCCTTGACAATTATGGCAAATAGTTAAATTAGGATTTCTTCCTTGTAACTTGTTGGGTACGGTTGTACTCATTATTTACAAATAATCAACAGAAGAGCCTTAGGAACATAATGAAGAAGCTGTTGATAAGGAGTTCGAAGAGTCCTACTTTCTTGATGATCAGTGGTTTTAAGTTTTGTCCTCTCTCAGACACACCTGTGGAGTTTTTCTTCTATACTGTAATATAACTTTAGGCTCACACGTGCCGCTGTATCCAAACCTGACTGTTAAGCTCCACTTCTGTAAAAAAGTTTAATTCTTGTGTTGTAAGTATATGTTGGTTTGATACTCATTCATGTATAGTACTCCGCAACTGAACAGTTCTAAACAGTTACGGGAATTTCCAACACTCCCAGAAACGGGGCGTTACACTAACCCAAATTCTACCCCAGCTCATGCTTACTCAATTAGTTGTCCTTGCATGACAATCTGGAAGGTAGCAAATCTATATCAACTGAACTTTATCACAAAAAATATATGTAAGAACTAAGAAGTTAACAAGAAATGACATAAGATTATCGGTCAAGCCTTTTTTTTAGTCAAAAGACGAACAAAATGATCAAGCAAATTAAGTCAGAAATAGTGATTTCCTGACACTCATAATTAATGGCAGTTTTTCCCTACTTGGAGTATATCACCATGTCACCATGATAACAAATTGGAGTCAAACAAGCATAAGAGTTGGTTACAGTAGTCGAAATCAAATACCTAAATTGAACCAATCAAATCAGCTAATTTTGAAACACGAAGCTCAAAAGGTGAGCTCTTTCTTGGTCATGAGCCAATAAATCAAACATTTGACTACACACAGGCATTTTTAACTCTCTCTAGACAAGTAGAGTGCTTATTTGGGCTTTTGAAGCCCTAGCTTCTAGCTTATTTCGTACTATAGTAGTTTTTTCACTGTAGTTACTTGTAGCTTTTTTAGCGTAATTAAATGTAAGAAAATTAAAATTTAAAAATATTATATCATTACGAACAATGTAAAAGAATAAGAAAAAAACTAAAAAACCAAAAAAAGACGAAATTAAAGATCTAGAAGCCGAAAGCTAGAAACTTAAGCACTAATGAGCACTAAAAAAACCCTTGCATCAGTGGCCACGAAACTGTCAATACCTACTCCTTTGGCCATGACACTGTTAATGCCCACACCTTGGGAACAATCCTAAACCTGAAGTGAGAGAAAAGGAAAAAACTAGTTATAGTACGGTAAAGGAATAGAGCGGAATCCCCTCTGCAGTTAAAAAGCCACCAACCAATTAATCAAATCAAACAGTTCAGACTTGGAAAACATGCATTATTCATTTCACAGTTAAAAGATATCTTTAACAACTTGTCATCATAATTAAGTGCAAGTGCCAAATTGTCATCATAATTTAGTGCAAGTGCCATATACTCTTACTTGCAATTTTCATTCGGTAATGACAAAGATAAGAGCCAAAATCGTCTTATATCCGAAAGAGACACCGGACTAGCTAGTACAAATGGCACAACTGTATGTATGTACAACCAAGCAAGCAAGCTCGTCAAGATAGAAACTGAACCGATCTGCAGGATATTTTTTTTGATAATGATCTGCAGGATATTTTAGGCAAGAGAGAATGACAAATTGCCTTCTAAAACTCCAATTTGACCGTAACAAGCCCTGCTAACAAAATACAATCCAGGTCATCTTGATTAACCACACATCTCAAAGAAAGCGAAAGAAAAGCTATGGAATTATCACAAGCAAGCAAGTTCAACATGACCGGAAATCCGCTCGCAAAGATATTTTCAAAAAGACAGTAGTGTGATCGGACGGCCATGATCACCTCAACGGTCAATGCCGGCGCCGACGCACGCAGCTTGACCACTCCTAATTATCTCACCTGAGCCGTCCGATCAACGACCCAATGTCCAGGAGCGCCTCTTCGAGTTTCAACACCCTTATCATTCTAGCTGGACACGATTTGTTTTGAGTGACCCCTTATGACAAATAACAGTCATGGATTACAGTAGTCAGCAAGTGCCATCAGCCACCTCACCTACCGCGGCGAGAGAAGAGGAGAGAGACGTTCAGAACAGAATAGCAGCCAGCCTCGAATGATTCTTCCTCTGAGGCCGATTACTTAATATTCCGAGTTGGGGATGCATGTCGCGCCTACTGACCGGCTCCATGTATGCATGTACGGGCGGCCGGACAAAACTCCCGTTGATGCCAGGAAGCTCCCTCGGTCGGGTGTAAACACGTGCGTGAAAGATGACGTGCTTCGTAGCGAGCGAGCTCCCCAAACAATTGGTTTTACGACCACATGCCAAGTCCATGCTCGCACAGTGCCCTGGATATATGCAAATACGTTGTCGAGGTCAAGGTAGATGAAGACGTTGCTTCCATATATATAGCAGCATCCTCTGCTCCTGCAGGTTAAGCTCATGCAGAGGCAGAGCTGATTACGGCCTACCTCCTACAGGCACGCAGCTCCAAACGGGAGTTGCTCTAGAGTCTAGAACATCAGCTAAGAACAAGAAGCTCGGTGTTGGTGCCTGCGAGAGAGAAGACGGTTGATCGATTGCTTGGGTAGGCAAAGATGGATCGAGAGATCCACCGGATGGCGAGCCTGCGGCGGGACAGCTCGCTGTGGCGGCGCGGCGACGACGTGTTCTCGCGGTCGTCGTCGCGGTTCCAGGACGAGGAGGATGACGAGGAGGCGCTGCGGTGGGCGGCGCTGGAGCGGCTGCCGACGTACGACCGCGTGCGGCGGGGCATCCTCATGGTGGAGGAGGGCGGCGAGAAGGTGGAGGTGGACGTGGGGCGGCTCGGCGCCCGCGAGAGCCGCGCGCTCATCGAGCGCCTCGTCCGCGCCGCCGACGACGACCACGAGAGCTTCCTCCTCAAGCTCAAGGAGCGCATGGACAGGTCCGAACGAAATTAAAGCACGCACGCAGTGATTTAAGTTGCTAAGCAGTGCGATTAACTACATGCATGCATGCTTGGCTCGATGAATCAATAAGTAACTGTGCGTTTGTATATACATGCAGGGTTGGAATTGACTACCCGACGATCGAGGTGCGGTTCGAGAACCTGGAGGTGGAGGCGGAGGTGCACGTCGGCAACCGCGGCCTCCCTACGCTCGTCAACTCCGTCACCAACACCGTCGAGGTGAGCACGGATTCAGCTGGATTTCTTCACCTACCAACCAAAAAACAAAAACAATGGCCATGTGCATATGTCTTCACCCAAAAAAAGATTAGTAATTAACCGGGTGTCAAATCGAAACGATGTCTCAGCGCGCGCGAGTTCATGTCCGCTGATCAATTAATTAGTTTGGCTCGTGATCGGGACCATGTTGGTTAAACAGTAGCTGATACGTGGCGGTAGGGCCAACAGGAGCGGCTGCTTTTGGCGCAGTTTGCAGGTTCCGCGATGAAAGGCAACAGCGTGTGCTTTTCTTATGGTTACCTGACAGCGATATATGGAGGCAGCGGTAGGTGAGCGGGCGACCTTTCCGGTCCGGAGTTTGGTTGGCCATGCAGCTCGGTCGATCAACACGCGATTTTGGGCGTCAAACACACGTTGCATAATATGATTATTCTTTTTATTTCAGCTTACGGCTTACGCCTCCGATTTATAATTTTTTTAAACTGTTTATAAAAGGGTACGGAGTAACAAAAACTCTTGTACAATTTTAACCGATATAAATAAAATCGTTACAATATGTGCTATAATTAATTTATAGATCTTAATTTAAAAAGATATTTTATTTAAAAGTTAATTACTAAAAAAATTTAAAAACAGCTTTTAGAAATGAAGATGCCAATAATAATTGTTCTACCATTTCGGCTTGTAGCTAGCTAGCTAGCATCAACTAGAATAGATTAATGTAGTACTATAAAGTATCAGCTACCATCAAGGAGACTGGTGCAAGTTAACCAACACTTATCCTGCCGCATTGTATAAGATTGTTCAGACCGTGTGTCGCTTTCAAGATTCTTCTTCCCTCCATGACAAAACACTGCCAGGTCCTAATCATCATCCCCTAAACAAACCCGGAAGATTTCCTGGGTGGCGAGGGCGGCCACGTCGCCCCTGGGCGCGTGGCCTCCCAATTTTCGTACGGCCAGGAGAGCCAATTTCCCTGTATTTTCTGAAAATTACGTAAAGGTCCTCTGTTATCGCAAAAAGGTCCCTGAATTTTTCAAAAAAGCCCCTGCACGTATTTATTTTTCGTTGATAACGATCCGTAATTTCCGAAATTACGTACAGACCCTCGGTTCTTTCAAAATGACCCCTGATTTTTGCGAAAAGAACCATCTGGTCTCCTTTTATTGCGAAAAGCCCCTTGCTTTTTTAAAAAAAAACCCTGTGCTTTTCTTTAGCTACGAATTTTCGCATTTTTTATTTCGGTACGTACGGTGGCTGGCGCGGCGTGCCGCCGCACCTATGGAGCTAGTACTAAATAAATATGAACTGATTAGGGAAAAGAGCAGAGGTGGTGGAGCCCACAAAAAAACCCAAGCTTTTGTAATGCGGGCCCCGGCCCACGCCGAAACCATTTTTCACCAAATGAACCAACCAAACCGGCCGTCTCCACCCTCTCCCGCCGTCTCTGCTCTCTCTCTCTCTTCCACCAACCTCCATCCATGGCCGCCGCGGCGGCGGCGGCGGCGGCCCCGGCGCCTCCGAGGCCGCTTCCTACCTCGCAGCGCCACCGAAATCCATAGACGCCACGGAATCGAACTCCACCATGACGTGCGGTCGTCGCGCGGCGGCCGCGGGGCTCTGCCGCATTTCGTCGAGCGAATGGCGTGCGCGCGCAACTACCTGTAACTTTATCGTTTCGGATGCGATTGCTTGTTAACTTCACTGGAAAAGCCGAGTTTTGTACCTCTGTGTGCTATGGCGCGCTAAAATGGTTGTCTCGGCGGTGCTGACGTGCTGTGCTCCAGGCTATCGGGAACGCGCTCCACATCTTCCCCAGCAGGAAGCAGCCCATGACCGTCCTCCATGACGTCAGCGGGATCGTCAAGCCCCGGAGGTAAAACCATAAGCTGCCTATTCATATAGTACCGCCAATATTTCTAATACTTGTAGCAGTTTTCTGCGTGCCGTGGCGCCAACCATCCATGTCGTTCTTGTTTTCTCTCTCTAGGATGACTTTGCTATTGGGACCTCCTGGGTCAGGCAAGACCACGTTGCTGCTGGCGTTGGCAGGGAAGCTTGACAAGGACCTCAAGGTCTCGGGGAACGTTACCTACAACGGCCATGGGATGAACGAGTTTGTCCCGCAAAGGACCGCTGCGTACATCAGCCAGCACGATCTCCACATGGGGGAGATGACTGTGAGGGAGACCTTGGCCTTCTCGGCACGGTGCCAAGGTGTTGGCACTAGATATGGTATGCACTTGAATGTTGGCTTATTCGAGACCATTTAATGGAACGTCATCTCTGAGATAAGTACTAAGCTTTGTTATTTTCCTTGCTCTAGAAATGCTAACTGAGTTGGCAAGAAGGGAAAAGGCAGCGAACATCAAGCCAGATCACGATATTGATATCTACATGAAGGTGCAAATGCTATCACATAAGTGCTATCATTCTATGTTTCTTATAACTATTTATGTAACTATCATAGCATTGAACACAATCATTTCAAGAGGACTTCTCACATATACTTGTTTCATTACTTTACTCCTGTAGGCCTCAGCCATGGGAGGACAAGAATCCAGTGTTGTTACAGACTACATACTGAAGGTACAGTCTGCTATCTGTGGATCTAACTGAAGCACTACAAGGATGATTTCTTATCCGATATTTGCTTATTGATAAGCTTTCATGCCTGCTGCTCTGCTACGTGACTGCAGATATTGGGATTGGATATTTGTGCTGACACGGTGGTAGGAAATGAGATGTTAAGGGGTATATCTGGTGGACAACGGAAGCGTGTCACAACAGGTATTACTAACAACCAACTTAGATGGATTTCAAGTCTAGATTTGTACAGTAATGATATACTCATCTGAGACTTAACATTTATTCATCAGAATGAAATACTTTAATTGTTCTAAATTCATTTTTTTTAAAAAAATCTAATTGCCTTACATATATTCAATGCATAGGTGAAATGCTTGTTGGTCCAGCAAGAGCTCTGTTCATGGATGAGATATCCACTGGACTGGACAGCTCGACCACATACCAGATTGTGAATTCCCTTAGGCAGACTATCCACATTCTTGGCGGAACTGCTGTCATCTCCTTGCTTCAGCCAGCGCCTGAAACATACAACTTGTTTGACGACATTATACTCCTCTCTGACGGGCAGGTTGTGTACCAGGGTCCCCGTGAACATGTGCTCGAGTTCTTTGAGTTCATGGGCTTCAGATGCCCCCCCAGAAAGGGTGTTGCTGACTTCTTGCAGGAAGTATGTGCACCATCTATATATTGCTATGTCAATTAGTGATTCTGTTTTTTAAAAGATGAATGATACTGATATCTCTGAATGCATGGAAAAGGTGACGTCAAGGAAAGACCAGGTGCAGTATTGGTATAGGCGTGACAGGCCATACCGTTTCGTGTCTGTGAAGCAATTTGCGGATGCATTCCGTTCCTTCCATGTGGGCAAGTCTATACAGAATGAGCTTGCAGAGCCATTTGATAGGACCAGGAGCCACCCTGCTGCTCTGGCTACTTCAAAGTTTGGTGTCAGCAGGATGGAGTTGCTCAAAGCCACTATTGATAGGGAGCTTCTACTCATGAAGAGGAACGCATTTATGTACATTTTTAAAGCTGTTAACGTAAGTTCATATCTTTGGTATGTTTGAAGATTATTAGATGGCATCAGTCTGAACTTTTCCGTCATTGCAGCTAACTCTAATGGCATTCATTGTGATGACCACATTTTTCCGTACCAACATGCACCGCGATTTTACTCACGGAGGGATCTATATGGGGGCACTGTACTTTGCTCTCGACACAGTCATGTTTAATGGTTTTGCGGAGCTTGCCATGACTGTCATGAAACTTCCTGTTTTCTTCAAGCAGAGGGATCTGCTTTTCTTTCCTGCATGGGCCTACACCATACCATCGTGGATTCTTCAGATCCCTATCACGTTTCTTGAAGTTGGAGTTTATGTTTTCACCACATACTATGTCATTGGATTTGATCCCAGCGTAAGCAGGTAAAGCATTGATGCACATGTCTCCATGTCTGAAGAATCCAAGACATAGATGCTTCTTTCATCTATGCTCTAGGCAGTAATTATTATTATTATTGCAATGAAGTAATTAAATGAACATGCCACAATAATTAAATTTGTTCTATGAAGTCTAAATGATTACTTGTGCTCAGGTTCTTTAAGCAGTATCTGCTGCTCCTTGTGCTCAATCAGATGTCATCTGCTTTGTTCCGCTTCATTGCTGGAATCGGAAGAGACATGGTTGTGTCTCACACCTTTGGACCCTTATCATTGTTGGCTTTCACAGCATTGGGTGGCTTTATCCTTGCAAGACGTAAGTTACTGGATGGGCCATGATAAATTGAATGTTGCTATGTCTACTTGACATTGATGGCTTTAAATGCTAATTGTTGCTTAGATGATTCCATCTTGATCTTTTTTTTTTTGTCTTTTCTAGCCGATGTGAAGAAATGGTGGATTTGGGGTTACTGGATATCTCCTATATCATATGCTCAGAATGCTATTTCAACAAACGAATTTCTGGGGCACAGTTGGAACAAAGTAAGTACCCTATCTCTTGGCAAGAAATCAAACTCAACACTTTCACAATAGAAAATTCAACACGTATTCGCATGTTACAGATTCGTCCTGGAACAAATGAGACTTTGGGAGTTAGCGTGCTTAAATCTCGTGGTGTGTTTACTGAAGCTAAGTGGTACTGGATTGGGCTTGGTGCCTTGATTGGATACACTCTCCTCTTCAACCTGCTCTACACAGTAGCCCTTTCAGTTTTGAGTCGTAAGTATATTTAAAAGACTAATTTTTATTTTATAAACCCAATTAGCTAACCAACATTTGTGAGTTATAAGATAATAACTGTGGCTACTTGCTTTTTTTGTGCAGCATTTACTGACTCTCACTCATCAATGTCTGAAGAGGCATTGAAAGAAAAGAATGCCAACTTAACCGGTGAAGTTCTAGAGGATCACAAGGAAAACAAATCTAGGAAGCAAGAGTTGGAATTGTCCCACATTGCTGACCAAAACTCTGTGCTTAGCAGTGCGGATTCTAGTCCAAGCAGGAAGGGGATGGTACTCCCATTTGCACCACTGTCACTTAGCTTTAACAACATAAGATACTCAGTGGACATGCCAGAGGTAATTTTCCTTTCAATGAACGTTGAGTACACAAATATATTTGTATACCCAAGTTTCCTTACCCAGTTATATTGTTTTACACTCACAGGCAATGAAAGCACAAGGAGTAACGGAAGACCGCTTGTTGCTTTTAAAGGGTGTTAGTGGTTCTTTCAGGCCAGGAGTACTTACTGCATTGATGGGTGTGAGTGGTGCTGGAAAGACAACTCTGATGGATGTTTTAGCAGGGAGAAAAACTGGAGGATACATAGAGGGGGATATCACCATCTCAGGCTATCCAAAGAAGCAAGAGACCTTTGCACGTATATCAGGATACTGTGAGCAAAATGATATTCATTCTCCACATGTAACAGTATATGAATCACTCGTATTTTCTGCATGGCTGCGGCTTCCTTCAGAGGTTGATTCAGAAACAAGAAAGGTTAGTTAGCTAGATTACAACAACAACAACAACAACAAAACCTTTTGTCCCAAACAAGTTAGTTAGCTAGATTATAAGCAAATAATCAGGTCTTGAATTTTTTGTCCTCAACTGATTGGAGATCTTACCTGCTGAATTCTGATAACAGATGTTCATTGAGGAGGTCATGGATCTCGTAGAGCTCACATCATTGAGGGGTGCACTTGTTGGGCTTCCTGGCGTGAATGGTCTATCAACTGAGCAGCGCAAGAGGCTAACTATTGCTGTGGAGCTTGTTGCTAACCCTTCGATCATTTTTATGGATGAGCCAACATCTGGTCTTGATGCACGGGCAGCTGCAATCGTGATGAGGACTGTTAGGAACACTGTTAACACCGGTAGGACCGTTGTTTGCACCATTCACCAGCCAAGTATTGACATATTTGAAGCATTTGATGAGGTGATTAATTCTTTATGCTCTATTTGGGTGATTATCGTTAGCTTTATTAGATAAGGTCATATATTGACTTTGTTGTTGTCATTTATGTATGAATTACAGCTTTTCCTAATGAAGAGAGGAGGAGAAGAAATATATGTTGGTCCAGTGGGCCAGAATTCCTCAAAATTGATTGAGTACTTTGAGGTAAGAAGAAAAGTAAAACAAACAGTTACCACTGCACGTTCTAACACTTACTGCCAGCGAAATCACATCAAACATAAATCCTTTTGTTCATTTGTTCAGGGAATTGACGGCATTAGTAAGATAAAAGATGGATATAACCCAGCAACATGGATGTTGGAAGTGACCTCTACTGCCCAGGAGGAGATGCTCGGGATTGATTTCACTGAAATCTACCGACGATCAGAATTATATCAGTAAGCCTTCCCCCATGCCCTTCTGATGCACTGTAGTAGGCAGGTGTATAATGTATTTGAGTGACAATTCTAATCAATTTGCATTTTTGCAATTTCAGAAGGAACAAGGAACTCATAGAGCAGCTAAGCACACCACCTCCCGGTTCTACTGATCTCAACTTCCCTACACAGTACTCCAGATCGTTCGTTACACAATGCCTAGCTTGTTTGTGGAAGCAGAACTGGTCATATTGGAGGAACCCATCCTACACAGCAGTGAGATTACTCTTCACCGTCGTCATTGCACTAATGTTTGGAACGATGTTCTGGGACCTCGGAAGGAAAACGTAATTCTTCTAACTTTTATTCTCATCGCTTCTATCTTTTTGATAATATTAGCTACTTTGTGTAATATATATTCTGACATCATATCTTGGTGCAGTAAAAAAGAACAGGATCTATTCAATGCCATGGGATCAATGTATGCTGCAGTTCTTTACATTGGAGTGCAAAACTCGGGTTCTGTTCAACCAGTGGTAGTGGTGGAACGAACGGTCTTTTACCGAGAAAGAGCAGCTGGCATGTATTCAGCATTCCCATATGCATTTGGACAGGTAATTTGTCTTCGACTCTCAGTTTACCTAGTTCCAAGTATATGAATGCACGACTGTAAAGACAGGAATGCCCATGAAATCTGACATTTGTGGTTGAACAAATGGGGCAGTTGAGCACAGCTATTCGTTCACTGTCGAGTTCTTTTGGTCCCGTAACCTAACAATTTCGCTTTGTCCTTTTGTAGGTTGCAATTGAATTTCCATACATCCTGGTTCAGACTCTGGTATATGGCGTACTGGTCTATTCAATGATCGGATTTGAGTGGACTGTTGCCAAGTTCTTGTGGTACTTGTTCTTCATGTACTTCACGCTGCTATATTTCACATTCTACGGAATGATGGCAGTAGGCTTGACACCAAACGAGAGCATAGCAGCTATCATCTCATCAGCATTCTACAACATATGGAACCTCTTCTCAGGATATCTGATCCCCCGACCTGTAAGTTACTCTCCCGTTGCATTTTGCCTTTGCCATCCTTAGTTGTTGCTTTTAGAACCTAACAGGCAGCGCATCGTCTTCACATGACTGATGCATTTAACTTCTTTCTTCAGAAAATGCCTGTTTGGTGGAGATGGTACTCTTGGATTTGCCCGGTTGCATGGACGTTATACGGATTGGTTTCCTCCCAGTTTGGTGATATCCAACATAAGCTCGACAGCCGAGACGTAACTGTGGCCCAGTTTATCACAGAGTACTATGGCTTCCATCATGACTTCCTGTGGTTTGTCGCGGTGGTGCACGTCGGTTTCACCGTGATTTTCGCCTTCCTGTTCAGCTTTGCGATCATGAAGTTCAACTTCCAGAAGAGATGAGGAAGAGGCCATTCTTTTGCACTCGTTGTATTGGCTGATGATGCGCTATCTTCTGCACAGCACCCATTGCCAATGGATTAAACTAAGTAGTTATCCTGTAAATGATATAGAGAGTTAGAGACCATTTTCTATTTCAAGCATGTAGAGTCCGTACGTCTGTACTCAGTAGCTTTTATAGGAAAGGCTAACAAAGCCTTGTTGAGCCTCCTGCTTCTTGACCAGCTCTAGGCGATACTCGTCACAGGCACCGAGTGCTTTTCAGAGAATGTAAACCATGTCGCTGTCCTTTTTTTTCGAATTAATGGAAACAGAAATTTTGTAGACTCAATCATAGTTCCATATGGAACTGCTACCCAAATCTCCACTGGGGAAAAAAAATTGGCTGGTACGTAGCATGCAGCAAAGGAAAAAAAAATACAAAGTAACTGTTTGATCTGTAGATTTTGATTAATGACAGTGTACATCTTTGCAATGCAGCAATGCTTGGTGTCTGGTGAATCCTGAGGTAGTCACTTACTACAGTATTAACTTACTATGCGATGCCTGCATTGCCAGTGAGGCCCGGCTTTTAAACATTCCTTTCACACGCACGAAAAATAGTATAGCTAGGGCTGTAAAAAAAGCTCGAGACTCGTGAGTTACTCGGGTTCGGTTCGTCTTAGACTTGACTTGAGTTCAGCTCGAATTATAAACGAGCCAAGCTCAACCTTGAGCTGAAGCTCGCAAGCTTATCGAGCTCGAGCTCGAAAAGCTCGAGTAGGCTCGTTCATTATTGCTAAGCATGACTCTTTAAAGTGTATACCCATGTATTTCAATTTTTTTATTAATTGTATTGTCCAAATCACACCGGGCTTATAAATAAGACAATGGTTTAAGCCTAAGAACAAGATAGACTGCAGTTGGCTAAGCTTATGGTAGATAAAAAGCTAAAGACTCGTGAATTGCTCGTGTTTCGCTCGTCTCAAGTTCGACTCGAGATCGGCTCGAAAGATAAATGAGCCAAGCTTGAGCTTAACTCTAGGCTCGGGTGATTCTGAGGCTCGGTTCGAGTTCGGTTCGATTCTCTAACAAACTCAAGCTTGAGGCAGTGAGCTCGCTCGAACTCGGCTCATTTATAGCCCTAAGTACAGCTGAGTAAAAGCTGTAAAAGTAAAGTACGCATATGTGCCAGCGAGGCCAGCAGTTCTATAGGACGTTCAAAACGGCTTTTATCGTGGCGTATAAGCTTTTAGATTTTACTGACGGCTTGCCGTTCGAACAGGCTCTCTACTCATGTCTTCCATATTCGATGCCTTCTGCTGCTATCCGGTGGCTGAGAAGTGGCCCCAGATCTCTCCTTCCTATTCTGTGTTTTTTCTTACCTTACCCGCCATTTCTTTTCCCGAGTTTGCTCGTTGCCGCCAATCCGAATCCCACTCTGCTTCGCCGCCACCGCCTAAAGCTCACGGCGTACGGGCCAAGTCACGCGAACTCCAATCCGCGTCCAACTCGGCCCCGCGCGCCATAAATCGCCTGCCCCCCACCATCTTCCCATCACTACCTGCACACCCCGCTACCTGCTTCGTCCGCATGGCGGCAGCAGCGGCCCTCCCCCAGAGCAGCGCCATCTTCCAGCGCCTGATGCCTCGCGCCGCCCCCACCGCCGAGCCCCGTGAGATGATGATGCCCCCGTGCGCGCCTCACCAGATGATGATGCGCCCGGTCGCCGCCGCGCCTGTGAAAGAGCTGCGGCTGTCCGACTTCGACAAGATCGGCCACCTCGGCGAGGGCGCCTGTGGCGTGGTCACCAAGGTGCGCCTCCGCTGCTCCGGCGCGGTGTTCGCGCTCAAGACCGCGTACTACCCCGACCCCAACGCGGAGGAGGAGGCACAGGTGCTCCTCCGCGCGGACGGGTCGCCGCACCTCGTGCGCTGCCACGCCGTTTTCCGCGGCGACGCCGACGAGCCAGCGATGCTGCTCGAGCTCATGGACGCCGGGTCGCTCGACCGCGTCCTCTGCCACCGCGGTGGCCGCGGCCTCCCGGAGCCCGCGCTCGCCGAGGTGACCGCGCGGTGCCTCGCAGGGCTATCGGACCTCCACTCCCGCGGCGTCGCGCACCTCGACCTCAAGCCGGACAACCTCCTCGCCAACGCCCGCGGGGACGTCAAGATCGGAGACTTCAGCGTGTCACGGATCTTCCTCGGCGGAGCCGGCGAGCGCCTCCAGGTCTCCGTCGCCGTCGGCTCGACCGCATACATGAGCCCCGAGAGGTTCGCGCCCAACGCCCGCGCTGGGCCGCGCGGCGCCTGCGCCGCCGACATCTGGGGCTTGGGCGTCACCGTCCTGGAACTATTCTTGGGGCAGAGCCCCATCCTGCCCTCCGAGGAGAGGCCGTCCTGGGAGATGCTGATGGAGGCGATCTGCTACGGTGAGCCGCCGTTGGTGCCGGAGAGCGCGGCGGCGTCGGCGCAGCTGCGCGGGTTCGTGGCCGCGTGCCTGCAGAAGGATCCCAGGAGGCGCGCCACGGTGTCGCAGCTGCTCGCGCACCCGTTCGTGGCTCGCCGGGACGTCCAGGCATCGCGCCGCGCGCTACGGGAGATCATCGTGGAGACCATGTAGGAGTAGTAAGACAGAGAAACAGTGCACTTGATCAATTGATCTGTGTAATCAAATTCTTGAGATTGTATTTCTTTATTAATTAGCTGTAGTTTGTGTCACATCCCAAAAATTTGGCTTTTTGAAAAATTTAAATTCAAATAAATTATTTTAAGGTAATTGGATTTTACTTGGCTTTTATTTGCCTTTTTGGATTTTCTGGAATTTAAAAACTATTTTTAGAGCTTAAAATGTAATTCAAAATATGAAAATTAAAATATCAACAGTAGTTGGAAATAATTTTATTTAGTCCAAAATATGTCCAGGAGCTTCTGTGAATTTTTCTGGAATTTTTGGAGGTATTTTCATATTTTTCTGAGGCTTAAATAATTTTCTAGCCTTTTCTGAAATTAGAAATCAAATTCTGAAAAATAAAAACCTCCCTTTTCCTCCGGCCGACGCGTGGACGGCCCAGGGCCGCCCACGTCGCCGCTCGGCCAATCCAGGCCGTTCCCTCCTCTCTCTCTCGCCGCCAAGCGGGCCAGGCCCGTCAGCGACCCCCGCCTTCCCCTCCTCCGCGCCCGACGCGTGGACGGCTCGGATGAGCCGCGTCCCCGCGCCCGGCATCGATTCACCGTTCCCTCCCACTTAACTCGTCCCCGCCGCCCAATCCGCCCTCGGGCCACGCGGCTGCCATCCACACCCCGCTCCCTCATCTCTCTGACCCGCGGGCCCCGCCCGTCAGTGTCACGCGCCTCCGCTCCCGCTGCCACCCCGGCCCCGCACGTCAGAGCCGTCGTCTCCCCCGCGGAGACGCCTTCCTTTCTCTCCTCCCCTTTCCTTTCTTGCGCCGGCGACCGATTCCCCCGAGGATCCCTTCCTTCCTTCCTCGGCCCCCCTCCGGTTTTGGAAACCCCGAGCGCCGCCGCGACCGAATCCCTTTAATCCCGTGCTTCCCTTCCTTCTCCGCCTCCCCTCTTTCCTTTCCCTCGCCTCCCCTTCCTTTTTCCGGCCGACCACCCCGGCGAGCAATTGCCTCGCCCCTGCTCCCCCTCAGCCCCTATAAATGCCCCATCGGCTTCGCCTTCTCCCGCACCGCATCCCAGCGCACTCCACCGCAGCTCCCGAGCCCTCTAGAGCCCGATCACCGTGCCACTCCTCCCCTCGAGCTCCGCCCAACTCCGGCGAGCTTTCCTCGCCGCCTCGGTCGTCCCCGGAGCCCGTCGTCGCCTCCCCGAGCTTCCTCACGCCCGGGCGATCCTCCCCGACCCCTCGGCCGCCCCTCCCCGTCCCCGGAGCGCCGTCGCGTCGGAGCTCCCGATCCGTCGTCGCTGCCTCCTCGTCGCCGGCCACCTCCGTTCACCCCCGAGCCTCGCCGACCCCTCCAACCGGATCCCCTTCGCGCCAGGGTTACATTTCACGCGCCGCCCGAACCTCTCCGCCACTCTCTCGTCGCCGGCGCCGTCGCCTCCGACCATCTTCCCCGACCTCCCCTCCGGCAGGTACCTCAAAAGGTATGGTTGCCCTATATGGGTAGGCAAAGCCTCCCCCGCCCATCTGGTTAGCCGCGCTCTCTCTCAACTCCCCGGTGCGCGTTCGAGCCCTCGGCTCCGCGCGCTGGGTTGAGTTTTCGTTTAATTTTCGCGACTGACAAGCGGGCCCCACCCGTCAGCGGCCGCCGGTCTGCGCTGCCACTGCCGCCTGGGCCCCACCCGTCTGCGTCAGCCTCTGACAAGTGGGTCCAGACCCCAGTGGGTCCCACCTGTCAGTGACCAAGCAGATAGGGTCACTGACAGAGGGGTCCCACATGTCAGCGACCGCCAGAGGGTCTACTGTTCAGTGGGTCCCACCTGTCAATCTCTCAGATTAAAATAAAGATTTAAAAATTAAATATTCCAGTGGGCCCCACCTGTCAGAAATTTTCGAATTTCTGGATTTATTCAAATCTGAGATTTTCAATTGAGCATAACTTTCTCATTTTAACTCCAATTCCAGCCATTCAAATTTCTAAATTCATCTAAAATCATAATCTATCCAATTATGGCCTCGGTTGAATTTTTGGATTTTATTTGAATTTTCTTTTGTATTTATTGTTTTGTTGCTTCGTCTTTCCTCGCGTAGATACCAACGTTGTCGACGATCCCTCTTCACAGCAGCAAGAAGACCCAGAAACCCTGCAAGAAGGCAAGTCTCCTTTGATCATTTCGAGCCTATGCTTTTGAAATGTTTTTAAAATATTTTAAATTATGTGCATTGCTATTTACCTAAAGTCACTAGTTCAAATCTTTAGGAACTAGTTATTCCAACTTGCTATGCCCTCCATTGAAATTGAATGCCATGTATTCTTGTCACCATAGGACTCCCTTTGTCTCATTAATGAGAGTATTTAATTACTTGTTGATGTTAGTATGGTAGTATAATGCTTAGTCTTGCTATCTAATAACTTTGGAAACTCTTGAAAATTGGGAAATTATGATTTATTATTAAATCCTTGTGTTTGAAAGTGAAGTGGCAATTGGAGTTGTCACTGTGTTTTTAAAATAAAATAAAAATGTGAAAGTTGGTTTAGATTAGGGTGGATGGTTGTTTGGGTTGGTGCAGTAAGCACGAGAACTTGTTAAGTGTATGTTCCACCCTAGTCAATTAAGGACCGACGCTTGTGTTTGTCCAAACTGAGCATTAACCGTACAACCACAAGTCTATATGGGTACGACCTAGCTAACTAACCTATAAAGGTGTAGTTTAGATATCACCAGTGGTGTATTGAGTGCCAGGGTGTACTGGTTACTCATAGTGAGGGACAGGGTTTACTGTACTCATATGGCGCAAGAGGGGGCTTCAGATTGGGCGGATTTAACCCTTCTGCGGTGAAACCTCAGCGGGTGGTCTCTAGCTATACTGGAGTAGGTGAAAGGCTTTGTGATATTTTATCTGGGTCTCATGCCAAAGGAAGCATGATGACTATTAAGATAATTTATCTCTTGTGGGTAAAGTTGTACAACCTCTGCAGAGTGTAAAACTATTCGAATAGCCGTGCCCACGGTCAAGGGCGGGCAAGGAATGCATTCACATGGTAGATTTCTGGTTTTGTTTTAAAATCAAAAGTTTTGTATTCCGAGGGTGGAGGGAACTCTCGGAAGGGAATCCTGGCGGATGGAGCCAGAGAGGGTGGATGGAACCCGCAGTTTAAAACTTGACCAATGGTAATTTGGTTAGCTAGTGTTGGCAGTTGGAACCTTCACTAGAAAGTTAATTCTGTTAAAACATTTACTTCATTAAAATAATGCCTTCGAAAATAATTAGTAGTAATTGAATTTTAAAATGTTGCTTTGTGCAAAAGAACCATATGACCTCCTTTGTTAAGCCTTGCATCTATGCATTTTTCCCAAGACTTGCGGAGTACTTTATGTACTCACATGCTACACTTAAAAATAACATCTCAGAGGAAGTTGAAGCTCAAGAAGGTGACTACGACTACTGCTTCGCTTGTGGCTGTGATAGATTCTTCCCGGAGGACTAGGTCGCGCTTCCCCAGTCAATTGCCTGTGGCGAATTGATGGGTCGTCCTCGAGTTTTATTTGCTTCCGCTGTGTTTGATTGTGCGAGGTCTTAAACCTCCCTTGTAATAATGAGACCATGTGGTCAGTACTCTAATTATTGTAATAAATCGTCGATGGTGATGTTTTCCATTCTGTTTAAACTGTGTGCACTAGCTTTGATCTGGGACTAGTGCAGTAATACACAGGGGGTCCGGGTTTGAGAATCCGGGGGCCCGACAGAGATGGTATCAGAGCCAATTTGACTGTAGGACGTGACCTAGATTAGGAATGGCAAACCATAAGGACTTATATTTATAAAAAGAGTATATTAAAAATGTGTAAGCTTCTTTGCTTCTACTCTCTTCCTACTTAGAATCTCGTTCTTGTCTCCAACTCCATTTGTTAAAACTTTTACTAATCTTTTCTTTCGCTCAACTTTGTAGATGGCTGGTTCATCCTCCGCTGCCCCGTGGGACTACTACTCACATGGAGAGGATGCTGGAGCATTCGCTAGCCTTCTCCGGCAGCTGATGCAGTGTCTGGAGTACCGTCAGCCGCCCATCTTCAGGGGTCGGAAGACGCGGATCCTGGATCGAGACTCTTGGACGATGGAGGTATTCCTGTATGCACGGGAAGAGGAATTCAAGTCCCACACCTACCCCATCAAGTACCCTCGGTCCCGCTGTTTCGACGCTGTCCAGGACGCAGCACGCCTCGCCATTGACGAGTTGTGCCACCTGCACAAAGATGCTGTACATCAGTCCCCCTTTTGCTTCTTCATCAACCCTCGCCCAGGACAGAGGTATCCAGATCCCTTTGATATTCCCACTGACGATCCTCGACTGTCACATCAGGTGCAGCTCACCCAGGCAATGGCCGTCACTTATGCTAGAGCTCAGGAGGAGATTGGACAACTTAGGATGCTTCTCACCTCCAGCTACCAGCATTCGGACACACTTCGCGCACAGCTTCTCCAGAGCCAGGCAGCTGAGTTTGAGCTGGGACGTCTCAGGGCCGCAGCTAACTACACGCCGTCTTCACCCGTAGTTGACTACACGCCGTCTTCTCCAGTACCAGCCGTCATTCCCAACAACCCGGCACCAGCTCGACTCTCGGGACTTCGCATCAGGATGACAGCACGCAAGAAGGTGCGACGCCCCAGTCCGCCACCTGTCATTACTCTCAAGAAGCGCAAGCCTTCTCCTTCCCGTTCTCGGTCGACTGCCTCCAGTCGTAACCGTGTCTCGGCCGAGTGTGACTGTTCACGTCACCACGTGAGAGAGCGCCAGGAAGACCCGGAGGAGGATCCAGAAGAGGACCCGGAAGAAGACCCTGAGGAGCGCGTCTTTGGAGAGGATTAGTAGTCTTTTGAGTCCGTAGTACCCAAATAAAATGTCCGCGTCCTTAGAACGCTTATTGTTATGTTTTGGTGTGCTAGATTGACTGTACCAGGCCTATGCGCACTTGTGGTACAGCCATCCTTGGAGTTATCTTGATTTTAATAAAAAGTTTCCCCTAAGTGGTGGCTAGTTCTTTCTTGTGTGTTGGCTTGGGATGTGGTTTAGTTCCCCTAATCTCTTACCTTTGCTATTTCCCTCTTACCTTCTGCTAACCTAAACCGCTTCAGATGGTGAACACGAGGAGCAACCCTGGCAGCAGCCGTGACGCCAACAATCAGCCGGAGGACAACATTCCACCACCTCCTGCTCAGGCCCCCAACTTGGAGCAAATGATGGCTATGCAGCTGCAGTTACTTCAAGCTCTCGCCCAGAACCAAGTGCAGCCAGCCCAGCAGGCACCCAACCAGGCACCCCAGTCTAAATTGGGGGAATTCATGAGGACAAGGCCTCCCACTTTTGCTGGATCAGTGGATCCCTTGGAGGCAGATGATTGGATCAAGGATGTGGAAAGAAAATTGGTCCTAGCTCAGTGCAACGATAATGAAAAGGTGTTGTACGCTGCTCATCAGCTCAAGGGAATGGCTGCCAACTGGTGGGAAAACTACCGCGCCGCCCATCAAAATGCACAAGCCATCACTTGGGAGGAGTTTGTCGAAGCTTTCCGCACTGCCCATATCCCTACTGGGATAATGGAAATGAAGAAGAGAGAATTCTACCAACTGCAGCAGGGAAACCTCAGTGTTTCCGAGTACCTGAACAAGTTCACCCAACTGTCCAGGTATGCATCTGAAGAGGTCACCTCAGAGGCGACCAAGATTTGGAGGTTCACGCAGGGACTTGACCCCAATCTCAAGGTGCAGCTGGTATCCAATGACTTCCCAACCTTCCAGCACCTAGTGAACAAGGCCTTTGTCCAAGAAGATGCTCAGCGCCAGCTGTACGAAAATCGGAAGAGGAAGTTTCAAGCCCAGCAAGGAGCAAGCAGCTCTCGATTCCGCCCCAACGCACCTCACTATCACAAGCTCTCAGAGTCAAGCGTGCCGAGGACTCCCTTTTCAGGACCCCGCCCAAATCCACAAACTCCCCGGGCAAACAATGGTGGCCAACCCCTGCAGAACAAGACTTCAGCAGCAGGAGTGCAGTGCTTTAACTGCAAGAACATGGGGCACTATGCCAGCAACTGTCCCCAGAAACGCCCAGCAATGACTCCAGTTCGTTTCAATCTGGGGACTACGCCAGCAAGAGCTCCGACTGCAGGTCAAGGCCGTGGGGCACCACAAACCCCAAGGACTCCACAAGTGGTGAGCAGAGGGCATCTCAACCATGTGACCGCGGAAGCAGCCCAGGATGCACCCGACGTAGTTCTGGGTAAGTTTCTTGTCAACTCAGTAATTGCATCAGCATTATTTGATTCTGGAGCTTCGCATTCTTTTGTGTCAAAAGATGTGGTTGAAAGGTATAATTGGGATGTGAGTAAACTACAGAACCCCATGCTAGTCCAGTCCCCTGGAAAGGAAATGAGGACTAACACAGTTTGCCTTGACGCAACTGTGGATATAAATGGAGTTAAGTTCTTAGCAAATCTTATTATAATAGACTCCAAGGGTTTAGATGTAATACTTGGAATGGATTGGTTAACCAAGTATAAAGGGCAGATAGATTGTGCTGATCGAGCTGTTACAATCACTAACTCTGATGGGATTCAAGTAAGGTATAAGTCAAACTCCCCTATCCAGAGCAGGTGTAGTTTGAACAGTGTAAAGGGAGTGACTCTGGAAAAAGTACCTATAGTGAGTGAGTACCCAGATGTATTCCCTGAAGATTTGCCCGGAATGCCGCCAGACAGGGAAGTAGAGTTTGTCATCAACCTAGTACCTGGAACAGCTCCAATTTCCAAGAGACCTTATCGGATGTCTGCAAATGATTTGGCGGAAGTTAAGAAACAAATTGAAGAGCTGCAGGATAAAGGATTTGTAAGGCCAAGCTCGTCACCTTGGGGAGCACCAGTACTGCTAGTAAAGAAGAAAGATGGTAGTCTTCGCATGTGTGTGGACTATCGATCATTGAATGATGTGACTATTAAGAACAAGTACCCTTTACCCAGAATAGATGATCTGTTTGATCAGTTGAAAGGATCATGTGTATTCTCTAAGATTGACCTTCGATCAGGATATCACCAATTGAAGTTAAGACCAGAGGACATACCCAAGACCGCATTTGCCACCCGTTATGGATTGTATGAGTATACAGTGATGTCTTTCGGTCTAACCAATGCCCCAGCATACTTCATGAATCTGATGAATAAGGTGTTCATGGAATATTTGGATAAGTTTGTGGTTGTATTCATCGATGACATTTTGATATATTCCAAGAATGGGGAAGAACATGCCGAACATTTGAGGATAGTTTTGGAAAAGCTCCGAGAAAATCAGTTGTACGCCAAGTTCAGTAAGTGTGAGTTTTGGTTGAAGAAAGTAGCTTTCTTGGGCCATGTGATTTCGGCGGGAGGAGTATCCGTAGACCCGGAGAAAGTTAATGATGTGCTCAATTGGACACAACCAAAGTCAGTATCCGAGATCAGGAGTTTTCTTGGATTGGCTGGTTACTATCGTCGATTTATTGAAGGATTCTCCAAGCTCGCAAGACCTCTGACCCAGTTGCTGAAGAAGGAAAAGAAGTTTGAATGGAGTAAACCATGTGAGGATAGTTTCCAAGAGTTGAAGAAGAGGTTAACTTCTGCACCAGTGTTGACGCTTCCGGACATTAGGAAGGATTTCGAAGTCTTCTGTGATGCGTCAAGGCAGGGACTAGGCTGTGTACTGATGCAAGAAAGAAAGGTAGTAGCATATGCCTCAAGGCAGCTGCGACCCCATGAAGGAAATTACCCAACGCATGATTTAGAGCTCGCTGCCGTAGTGCATGCACTGAAAATATGGAGGCATTACTTGATTGGTAACCGTTGTGAAATTTACACGGATCACAAGAGTTTGAAATATATATTCACTCAACCCGATCTCAACATGAGGCAAAGGAGATGGCTTGAGTTAATAAAGGATTATGATATTGGAATACATTATCATCCAGGAAAGGCTAATGTAGTAGCAGATGCCTTGAGCAGAAAGAGTTATTGTGCCAAGCTATGGATTAAGGACAGTATGCCTGCCCTTCAAGAAGAGTTCCAACGGCTCAACCTAGAAGTAGTGGAGGAAGGATTTCTAGCCACTTTGGAAGTTCAACCAACCTTAGAAGATCAAATCAGAGCAGCTCAAAAGGAGGACAAGTATGTCCAGGAGATCAAGGATAATATGAAGAAAGGAAAAGCTTCGGGATTTTCAGAGGATGAAAAAGGTACCCTTTGGTTTGGGAAAAGAATTATTGTGCCTGAAAAGAAGGAGGTAAAGGAGTTAATATTAAAGGAAGCCCATGAATCTGGATATTCAATTCACCCTGGGAGCACCAAGATGTACCAAGATCTCAAGGAAAGGTATTGGTGGTCAAGTATGAAACGAGAAATTGCAGAATACGTAGCCTTGTGCGATGTATGCCAACGGATTAAAGCTGAACACCAGAGACCTGCGGGACTTCTGCAGCCATTGCAGATCCCTGAGTGGAAATGGGAAGAAATTGGTATGGATTTTATAACTGGATTACCAAGAACCAAAACAGGGCACGATTCAATTTAGGTTATAGTGGATCGTTTGACAAAAGTCGCCCATTTCATTCCAGTAAAGACCACATACTCCGGGGATAGACTTGCAGAGTTGTACATGTCAAGAATTGTGTGCTTGCATGGGATCCCAAAGAAGATTGTGTCAGATCGAGGAACCCAGTTCACTTCGAGATTTTGGCAAAAGCTACATGAACTTTTGGGCACAAACTTAAACTTCAGTACAGCTTATCATCCACAGACAGATGGTCAAACAGAAAGAGTAAATCAAATCCTGGAAGACATGTTGAGAGCTTGTGTACTGGCAAACAAGAGTAATTGGGATCAGAGTTTGCCCTATGCAGAGTTCTCCTACAACAATAGTTATCAATCCAGTTTGCAAATGTCTCCCTTCGAAGCCCTATACGGCAGAAAGTGTAGGACTCCATTGTATTGGAAGGAAACAGGAGAAGGACAAGTGTTTGGACCAGATGTGCTGAAGCAAGCAGAAGAACAAGTTCGTCTAATCCAGGACAGATTAAAAACAGCACAAACCAGACAGAAAAGTTATGCAGACAATCGACGTAGAAGCTTAGAATTCGTACCTGGGGGATCATGTTTATTTGAAGGTGTCACCTCTCAAAGGAATGAGACGTTTTGGAGTCAGTGGAAAGCTAGCTCCCAGATTCATCGGACCTTTTCCTGTTGTGGCGAAACGAGGAGAAGTTGCTTACCAGTTGGAGCTTCCACCTCAGCTGTCAAAGGTGCATGACGTCTTCCATGTGTCTCAGCTAAGAAAGTGTCTTAGAGTTCCAGAAGAGCAGATGCCTCTAGATGAAATAAATGTAAAGGAGGACCTCACCTATCCAGAGTATCCAGTCAAGATATTGGAGGAAGCAGAGCGCCGTACGCGCAGCAAGGTTATCAAGTTCTGTAAAGTGCAGTGGAGTAACCATTCAGAATCGGAAGCAACTTGGGAGCGTGAAGAGGATCTAAAAGAAGAGTTCCCCGACCTTTTTCCCAGTCCATCCGAATCTCGGGGTCGAGATTCTTTCTAAGGGGGGTAGGTTTGTCACATCCCAAAAATTTGGCTTTTTGAAAAATTTAAATTCAAATAAATTATTTTAAGGTAATTGGATTTTACTTGGCTTTTATTTGCCTTTTTGGATTTTCTGGAATTTAAAAACTATTTTTAGAGCTTAAAATGTAATTCAAAATATGAAAATTAAAATATCAACAGTAGTTGGAAATAATTTTATTTAGTCCAAAATATGTCCAGGAGCTTCTGTGAATTTTTCTGGAATTTTTGGAGGTATTTTCATATTTTTCTGAGGCCTAAATAATTTTCTAGCCTTTTCTGAAATTAGAAATCAAATTCTGAAAAATAAAAACCTCCCTTTTCCTCCGGCCGACGCGTGGACGGCCCAGGGCCGCCCACGTCGCCGCTCGGCCAATCCAGGCCGTTC
This sequence comes from Dendrocalamus latiflorus, assembly GCA_017311315.1. Classification (NCBI taxonomy): domain Eukaryota; kingdom Viridiplantae; phylum Streptophyta; class Magnoliopsida; order Poales; family Poaceae; genus Dendrocalamus; species Dendrocalamus latiflorus. The sequence continues at coordinate 29,181,490 of CM029663.1, forward strand.
CCTCCTCTCTCTCTCGCCGCCAAGCGGGCCAGGCCCGTCAGCGACCCCCGCCTTCCCCTCCTCCGCGCCCGACGCGTGGACGGCTCGGATGAGCCGCGTCCCCGCGCCCGGCATCGATCCACCGTTCCCTCCCACTTAACTCGTCCCCGCCGCCCGATCCGCCCTCGGGCCACGCGGCTGCCATCCACACCCCGCTCCCTCATCTCTCTGACCCGCGGGCCCCGCCCGTCAGTGTCACGCGCCTCCGCTCCCGCTGCCACCCCGGCCCCGCACGTCAGAGCCGTCGTCTCCCCCGCGGAGACGCCTTCCTTTCTCTCCTCCCCTTTCCTTTCTTGCGCCGGCGACCGATTCCCCCGAGGATCCCTTCCTTCCTTCCTCGGCCCCCCTCCGGTTTTGGAAACCCCGAGCGCCGCCGCGACCGAATCCCTTTAATCCCGTGCTTCCCTTCCTTCTCCGCCTCCCCTCTTTCCTTTCCCTCGCCTCCCCTTCCTTTTTCCGGCCGACCACCCCGGCGAGCAATTGCCTCGCCCCTGCTCCCCCTCAGCCCCTATAAATGCCCCATCGGCTTCGCCTTCTCCCGCACCGCATCCCAGCGCACTCCACCGTAGCTCCCGAGCCCTCTAGAGCCCGATCACCGTGCCACTCCTCCCCTCGAGCTCCGCCCAACTCCGGCGAGCTTTCCTCGCCGCCTCGGTCGTCCCCGGAGCCCGTCGTCGCCTCCCCGAGCTTCCTCACGCCCGGGCGATCCTCCCCGACCCCTCGGCCGCCCCTCCCCGTCCCCGGAGCGCCGTCGCGTCGGAGCTCCCGATCCGTCGTCGCTGCCTCCTCGTCGCCGGCCACCTCCGTTCACCCCCGAGCCTCGCCGACCCCTCCAACCGGATCCCCTTCGCGCCAGGGTTACATTTCACGCGCCGCCCGAACCTCTCCGCCACTCTCTCGTCGCCGGCGCCGTCGCCTCCGACCATCTTCCCCGACCTCCCCTCCGGCAGGTACCTCAAAAGGTATGGTTGCCCTATATGGGTAGGCAAAGCCTCCCCCGCCCATCTGGTTAGCCGCGCTCTCTCTCAACTCCCCGGTGCGCGTTCGAGCCCTCGGCTCCGCGCGCTGGGTTGAGTTTTTGTTTAATTTTCGCGACTGACAAGCGGGCCCCACCCGTCAGCGGCCGCCGGTCTGCGCTGCCACTGCCGCCTGGGCCCCACCCGTCTGCGTCAGCCTCTGACAAGTGGGTCCAGACCCCAGTGGGTCCCACCTGTCAGTGACCAAGCAGATAGGGTCACTGACAGAGGGGTCCCACATGTCAGCGACCGCCAGAGGGTCTACTGTTCAGTGGGTCCCACCTGTCAATCTCTCAGATTAAAATAAAGATTTAAAAATTAAATATTCCAGTGGGCCCCACCTGTCAGAAATTTTCGAATTTCTGGATTTATTCAAATATGAGATTTTCAATTGAGCATAACTTTCTCATTTTAACTCCAATTCCAGCCATTCAAATTTCTAAATTCATCTAAAATCATAATCTATCCAATTATGGCCTCGGTTGAATTTTTGGATTTTATTTGAATTTTCTTTTGTATTTATTGTTTTGTTGCTTCGTCTTTCCTCGCGTAGATACCAACGTTGTCGACGATCCCTCTTCACAGCAGCAAGAAGACCCAGAAACCCTGCAAGAAGGCAAGTCTCCTTTGATCATTTCGAGCCTATGCTTTTGAAATGTTTTTAAAATATTTTAAATTATGTGCATTGCTATTTACCTAAAGTCACTAGTTCAAAACTTTAGGAACTAGTTATTCCAACTTGCTATGCCCTCCATTGAAATTGAATGCCATGTATTCTTGTCACCATAGGACTCCCTTTGTCTCATTAATGAGAGTATTTAATTACTTGTTGATGTTAGTATGGTAGTATAATGCTTAGTCTTGCTATCTAATAACTTTGGAAACTCTTGAAAATTGGGAAATTACGATTTATTATTAAATCCTTGTGTTTGAAAGTGAAGTGGCAATTGGAGTTGTCACTGTGTTTTTAAAATAAAATAAAAATGTGAAAGTTGGTTTAGATTAGGGTGGATGGTTGTTTGGGTTGGTGCAGTAAGCACGAGAACTTGTTAAGTGTATGTTCCACCCTAGTCAATTAAGGACCGACGCTTGTGTTTGTCCAAACTGAGCATTAACCGTACAACCACAAGTCTATATGGGTACGACCTAGCTAACTAACCTATAAAGGTGTAGTTTAGATATCACCAGTGGTGTATTGAGTGCCAGGGTGTACTGGTTACTCATAGTGAGGGACAGGGTTTACTGTACTCATATGGCGCAAGAGGGGGCTTCAGATTGGGCGGATTTAACCCTTCTGCGGTGAAACCTCAGCGGGTGGTCTCTAGCTATACTGGAGTAGGTGAAAGGCTTTGTGATATTTTATCTGGGTCTCATGCCAAAGGAAGCATGATGACTATTAAGATAATTTATCTCTTGTGGGTAAAGTTGTACAACCTCTGCAGAGTGTAAAACTATTCGAATAGCCGTGCCCACGGTCAAGGGCGGCAAGGAATGCATTCACATGGTAGATTTCTGGTTTTGTTTTAAAATCAAAAGTTTTGTATTCCGAGGGTGGAGGGAACTCTCGGAAGGGAATCCTGGCGGATGGAGCCAGAGAGGGTGGATGGAACCCGCAGTTTAAAACTTGACCAATGGTAATTTGGTTAGCTAGTGTTGGCAGTTGGAACCTTCACTAGAAAGTTAATTCTGTTAAAACATTTACTTCATTAAAATAATGCCTTCGAAAATAATTAGTAGTAATTGAATTTTAAAATGTTGCTTTGTGCAAAAGAACCATATGACCTCCTTTGTTAAGCCTTGCATCTATGCATTTTTCCCAAGACTTGCGGAGTACTTTATGTACTCACATGCTACACTTAAAAATAACATCTCAGAGGAAGTTGAAGCTCAAGAAGGTGACTACGACTACTGCTTCGCTTGTGGCTGTGATAGATTCTTCCCGGAGGACTAGGTCGCGCTTCCCCAGTCAATTGCCTGTGGCGAATTGATGGGTCGTCCTCGAGTTTTATTTGCTTCCGCTGTGTTTGATTGTGCGAGGTCTTAAACCTCCCTTGTAATAATGAGACCATGTGGTCAGTACTCTAATTATTGTAATAAATCGTCGATGGTGATGTTTTCCATTCTGTTTAAACTGTGTGCACTAGCTTTGATCTGGGACTAGTGCAGTAATACACAGGGGGTCCGGGTTTGAGAATCCGGGGGCCCGACAGTTTGGGGTGCCTGAGATTGCATTGCTCTCCTGTCGTGTGTATTGTGACGTACAGGGGAAATTTTGCCAGCAGAGAAATAAAAAAGTTGCATTTCTCTGTGAGAATTTTGGTCTCTGTAGTCAATAAATTATTGCTTCTATTACCAATTTGAAGAATAAATTGCCTTGTACGTGCGTGCGTTATGCATCATAATTCACCGTTTCTTGGGAGAGGTTTGGTTTCTTGGCCTTGGTGTTCTTATTTCACTTTATGTGCGCAAGTTGCTGCAAAAAGTGCAAAATTGTTTTGGGTTTTGGTCTATCCGGCTCACTGGCCTAGCAAATTGGGGACTTACGCAGTTCACACTTGTTATGAAACCGACAACCCTAGGGGGGTGCGGACGGCCCATCGCCCCGCCGATTTCTTTCTTCTATTCAAACGGGGCCGGACCTAGAAATTTCAGAATGAGTATTCGAAGTTGTAAAAATATTGTCCAATAGAAAACATAAAAGTCTACAATAGCGAAAATTAAAGTAAAAATGTTCATGCAATATAAAGAAATTAAAAATAATTAAAAATCACAAATTAACTCGACGATTCTTTGTGCCTTGGAACCGATTAAAAGATTACAATTAGTTCCACTAATATGCAATTCCACTTAGCTCCTATTGTCCCTTCTGAAACTATCTATATTTACTATTCACATTAGGATAGTGAAAACCGACTTGAAACTGTTTGTTCGCGCTTGTGAAATACTTGGTATTTGTTCATAGAATAAATAATACCGATTAAGATTGAGTAGAACTCAAACCTAGCGGTGAGAATTAGTTTTGTCAATACATCAACTAGATTATTATGAGTACTGATCTTGCAAAATTTAACATCACCCTAAGTAATAACACCTCGATGAAGTGATATCTAATATCAATGTGCTTTATTCTCTCACGAAACATCAGGTTTTTTGTAAGATAAATAGCACTCTGACGATTATAAAATATATTTGTGTAAGATGTATTTCCACAAAACATAGGGTACAGACCTGTTAGTCAAACAATTTCTTTACATGCTTCTGAGATTGCCATGTACTCAACTTCAATGGTCGAAATAGCAATGGTAGTTTACAGACAAGCTTTCCAGCTCATGGCACATCTTCCAACAGCGAACACATAACCGATAAGAGATCTTTTCTTATTTAAATTTTCAGCGAAGTAGGAATCCACGTATCCAACCAGTCCATCATGTTAGAGTTTAGATCTAGGGGTTTCTATTAGGGTTCTTGAGAGAATACCGAGAGGGAGAGAGGGGTACCAACCGTCCGATGTAGAGGAGGAGGGGTTGGCCATCGCGGGTTCGCTCGATGAAGTCTGCGCACGGGCAGCGACGGTCGGTGGAGAAAGAGCGGCGGCGTCGATCTCCCTGGCGGTGGTCGTTCCCGTCGCTGGAGCGCCCCCTCTTAGATCGGGTCTAGGGTTTTTTGTCGGTGGGGTTGTGGCGGCACGGTGAACCTTGGTATGCATGCCGCCCCGGCCCCCACCTCTATTTATGTGGCGCTGGCGACAGGGGCCCACCAGCCTATTGGGCTGGGCGCCCCCGATCAGGGCGCGAACAAGGGGGGCATTTGGCCGTTGGGCCAAATGCCCTGAGATCATTCTAACATTTTCCCCCTTGATCTCAATTAGGGCTGGCAAAAAAGCTCGAGCTCGTGAGCCAGCTCGGGCTCGGGCTCGTGAAGGCTTGGCTCGGCTCGTGAATGAAACGAGCCGAACCGAGCCAGCAAAAAAGCTCGGGATCTAAACGAGCCGAGCCCGAGCCAGCTCGCGAGCCAGCTTGGCTCGGCCCAAACTGCCCGACGGCCCAACGGCCGACGCCCCCCGAGGCCCCGAGCCCCCACCACCCGATGCCTCCTCGGTCTCCTGCCCTCCCGGCCTCCCAACCCGACCCCCATCGGCTCTCTCGGTCTCTCCTCTCTCAGTCTCTCTCTCTCTCCCTCTCGGTCTCTCCGCTCACGCGCGGACGCGCCCCCCTCCCTCTCCCTATTTCCTTCATTCCTTGCCCCGGCCGACGCCGCCACCCTCTCGCTCTCGCGCCCGCGTCTCGGCGCCTCTGCCCCGGCGCTCGGCGCCTCCCCTCGGTGCTGCTCCGGTGCTCCCCCCTTCACGCCGGCTCCCCGCCGCGCCGCATAGCTCCACGGTCGGATCTGTGGCCTAGGCCGAGATCTGGCGCCTAGTTCTTCCATCCCGCCCGATCTAGGGTTGGCTTGATGGGGTTTGGTTGCTATTTGCTTTGATTTCTAAGTTTGTGATTTGCTAACTTTTTGTGAGGTTTTGCCTAGGGTTAGGTTTTTGGGAGGCGGGTGACCGTGGCTGTCTCCGCCGGTGAACCGTCGCCGTACGCCGGGGGAGTACCTGTGGCGGTGAACCGGTGGCTCGGCCGGGAATCCCGCAGCCGCCGCCCTCACTGGTAACCCTCTTCTCTCCTTCTTTTACCTCTGGTGACATGCTTATGGTTCCTGTGCTCTACCTCTACCGTGGTGAATGCTTATGGTTTCTAGTCTATGTTGGATGAAATGGGATAATGGTAATACACGAATGGTGAGATGGTGGGGGTTTACCTGCACTGGTAGTCTGGTACTTGTGAGGAATGTTAGGGTTTGGGGCTGGTTGCGGTCGCTGGCTTGCGGTTGCTGGCTTGCGGAGTTGCGGTGGGGTGGTTGCCATGCCTTCGTCTTCTTGCCGTCGCCCGTCGGTTCCCCTCGGTGGTTGTTGGCTCGCGAGCCCGCTCGAGCTGGCTCGAGCCGCATCACGAGCCGAACCGAGCCCACAAAAAAGCTTGATACCCTAACCAAGCCGAGCCGAACCGAGCCTCCATTCCACCAAGCTTTCACGAGCCGAGCCGAGCCAGGCTCGGCTTGGCTCGTTGCCACCCCTAATCTCAATCTATGCTTTATCTTTAATTACTTTTTCCTTTACACATTCCATCACAGATTAGTGCATAGAACATGTCTCATCGTCACGGTCAATCGCCGATAGATTCAACAGCTACAATACACCTCTCTGTTCTGAAATAGTTACTTTAATCTTTTGGGCCATCTTTTAATCCAGGAATCATAGGCTTTCCCTTAAACCCATGCCGGCTACATGTTCTCTGAACACGTTGGGTGGTAAGCCTTTAGTAATCGGATCCGCTAGCATCTTTGCGGTACTTATATGCTCAAGACTTATAATTTGATCCCGAACTTTATCTTTCACAACATAGTACTTTATGTCAATGTGTTTGGCAGCACCACTTGACTTATTGTTGTGGGCATACGTTACTGCGGGTTCATTATCGCAGTACAACTTAAGTGGTCTATTGATGTCGTCAACCACTTTCAAACCGGGTATGAACTTCTTTAGCCAGTTCACTTGCCCCGTAGCCTCATAACATGCTACAAACTCGGCATACATTGTGGACGATGTAGTGACGGTTTGCTTTGAGCTTTTCCACGATATAGCTCCTCCAGCGAGAGTGAACACATATCCGGATGTAGATTTTCTATCATCTCCCGCAAAATCAGAATCTGTATACCCCACTATATGGAGTGAATCTGATCTTCTGTATGTCATCATGAGGTCTTTTGTTCCTTGCAAATAACGCAAGACTTTCTTTATCAATTTCCAATGTTCTATTCCAGGATTGCTATGGAATCTGCCAAGTAACCCGGTAACAAATGCTAAGTCAGGGCGTGTGCATACTTGAGCATACTGTAAGCTTCCGACAGCTGAAGCATATGGAACCGCTTTCATTTGATCGATCTCATACTGGTTCCTGGGGCATTGAAAATCCCCATATCTGTCGCCCTTGACTATAGGTGCAGGTGAAGGACTACATTTATGCATACCAAATTTCTTTAAGATTTTCTCTATGTATGTCTTTTGCGATAGTCCCAATGTCCCTTTGTTTCTATCCCGGTGAATTTCGATCCCTAGAACGAACGAAGCTTCACCAAAATCTTTCATATCAAAGTTTGAGGACAAAAACTTCTTTGTCTCCAGTAGCAGACTAACATCACTACTAGCTAGTAGGATATCATCCACATACAGGATTAGGAAGATAAACTTCCCATCTTTAAACTTTGCATAAACACAGTTGTCCTCTACATTTTCTTTAAACCCAAATTTTCTTATTGTACTGTCAAACTTCAAGTACCACTGTCTTGAAGCTTGTTTTAACCCATAAATCGATTTCTTTAGGCGGCATCCCATTCTTTCATTTCCTTCCACGACAAAACCTTTCGGTAATGCCATGTAAACATTTTCCTCCAAATCCCCATTAAGAAATGTTGTCTTTACATTCGTCTGATGTAACACTAAATCATAATGTGCTACTAATGCCATTATGATTCTGAAGGAATCTTTACATGAGACTGGAGAAAAAGTCTCATTGTAATCAATCCCTTCTCTTTGCGTAAAGCCTTTTGCCACAAGTCGCGCTTTGTATCTTTCTACATTCCCTTGGGAGTCAAGCTTTGTCTTGTAGACCCATTTACAGCCTACTGTTTTGGCTCCTTTAGGAATAATTTCCAAGTCCCAGACTTTATTAGCCTTCATGGACCTCTTTTCCTCTTCTATGGCCTCAAGCCATTTTGAAGAATTTTCGCTTCTCATGGCTTCTTCAAATGAGGTGGGATCATCCTCCATTTGAAATTCCTCTGTATGATAAATCTGATAATCATCAGAAATAGCTGATCTTCTTACTCTTTGAGACCTCCTCGGGGCCTCCTCATTTGGTACATCTTCTGTTTGAGGCTGCTGTTGCTCCCCCTCATCTGTGGCAATGGGTTCTATAGGATCCTGAAGAACATGTTCCTCATTCTCATTCATTGTTGCCACAGGAGGAACAATAACAGGTGCTGGCACCACAGTGTCTTGCACGGTCGGTGCAGCGACAGCAGGTAGTGTGAAGAATGGCTCTTGAATCATCGGAGTGGGCGCATACACCCGCTTCTCTTCAAGGTCAATCTCTCGAGCTACCATGCTTCCCCTCATCATTTCATCCTCTAAGAAGACAGCGTGTCTCGTTTCTACAAACTTTGTATATCTGTCTGGACAGTAGAAACGAAAACCTTTTGACTTTTCAGGGTAGCCAATGAAATGGCAACTTACTGTTTTGGGATCAAGCTTCCCAAGGTTTGGGTTAAATACTTTAGCCTCAGCAGGACTCCCCCACACACGCAAGTGGTTTAGTGAGGGAACTCTTCGTGTCCACAACTCGTACGGTGTTTTGGGCACCGACTTACTAGGCATTCTGTTGAGAATATGAATGGCGGTTTTCAACGCCTCCATCCATAAACTCAATGGCAGTGTGGAATAGCTCATCATGCTTCGCACCATATCCATCAGGGTACGGTTGCGTCTTTCAGCTACTCCATTTTGCTGAGGTTCGCCCGGTGTAGAATACTGGGCCACTATGCCATTTTCCTGTAAAAATCTTGCAAAAGGTCCAGGAACTTGTCCATATGGGGTATGTCGACCGTAGTACTCCCCCCACGATCAGATCGGACTATCTTAATCTTTAGATCGTGTTGGTTTTCAACTTCAGCCTTAAATATCTTGAATTTATCCAAGACTTCATTTCTTTCTTTGATTGGATAAATATATCCATAACGGGAGTAATCATCCGTGAATGTTATGAACGAGTCATATCCATCCACACTTTTCACAGGAAAAGGACCACAAATGTCTGTGTGAATAATTTGTAGAACTCCTGTGCTTCTTTTGGCGTCTTTCTTAATTTTCTTTACATATTTTCCTTTAATGCATTCTCTGCATTGTTCTAAGTCGGAGAACTCTAATGGAGGAAGAATATCATTCTTAACTAGTCTTTCTATTCTCCCCCTCGAAATATGGCCTAAACGACAGTGCCATAATTTCGACGACTCATCTAGAGTTCTCTTTCGTTTCCTGTTTACATTCGTAGACGAGGATTCAATCACTTTCTCGCACGCGACGTTCCCATTATCGCATACGACATTCACATCATCACATAATGATAACAAATAAAGCTCATTTTGTAAGATGGCAAGACCAACACATTCTTTATTAAACATTATTTCACACTTGCCATTTCCAAAATTACAATCATAACCATCATTGTCCAAATTTGAAACACTAATCAAATTCCTCTGTAAAGAGGGAACATAAAGGACATCTCTAAGTAAAAGAGTGAAGCCATTAGCTAGCTCTAATGAAAGATCGCCAACGGCTTCAACTTCAGCTTGGACTCCATTTGCGACTTTAATGCATCTTTCTTTTCTTTGCGTAGTCCTCGTCGAACGGAATCCCTGTAAAGAATTAGCAACATGAACAGTTGCTCCTGAGTCAATCCACCAAGTGGATTTCGAATATTGCACATACAGGGATTCATTTATATAGGTAATAATGTTCTCACCTTTCTTTGCCATTATCATCTTTAAGTAATCAGGACAATTCTTCTTGTAGTGTCCTGTCTTCTTGCAGTGAAGACACTGATCTTTGTCTACAGCAAACTTATTCTGTTGAGGCTGATGGACAGAGACTTTTCCCTTGTTCTTTGAGAAGGAGTTACTGTTGAAGTTCTTTTTCTTGTTATCCTTCACATAGTTGATAGAACCACCATGTGAGGATTTAATTCTTTCCTCCTCTTGCACACACATAGCTATGCACTTTTCCAAGTCCCATTTCTCGGGCTGCATATTGTAGTTGACAACAAAAGTGTCAAACTCTTTCGGCAAGGAAGCAAAAACCAAATGAATAAGGAACTCATCCTTGAGAGCCAAATCCATTGGTTTAAGCTTGGATGCCAAGTTGCTCATCCTTAGTATGTGCTCTCTTATGCCACTGCCATTACCAGAGTACCTTTCTGTCACAAGCTGCTTAATCAGCTGTGTAGCATAAGTCTTTGAAGAGCCAGTGAACTGACTCTTTATTTTATCAAGGTACTCTGTGACAGTGTCACACTCTGCGATTGAGCCCACAATTGCAGGCTCAATTGTGTTCTTTATCACAGCCATACATTTCTTGTTGGCCGTGGTCCATTTCTTATGCTCAAGGTCATAAGACATCTGTAAGGGAGCATGATCCCTCTGTCTTTTCTGCCAAGCAGTATCATCCTCATTTGGATCCCTCACCGGTGCCATAGGCTCAGTGGGACGTGCTGTAGTGAGGACTCAGTCCACCTCAGCCAAGATAAACGCTAAGTCTATCTTTTTCTTCCACTCTCCATAATTATCTCCTTTGAGAGTGGGGATTTCTCTGATACAACTCATCAAGTTGTATCCGCCTGAAAAATAGTTCAAATAAAGTGAGAACGTAACAGCAAAATTATATGCCTTATTTCCAACGTTGGTCAAAAATACGACATACAATTAAATCAATTTTATCTATACATTAAATCTACATCACCGTTGGGCAGAAATAGAAATAATGCATAAAATCATCAATTAAAAAATTATAATACTGTTATTATCAACGTTGGTCAGAAAATAACAATATCATAAATCACTGGAAATTATATCTATTTTTTCAAAATTAAATTCTCCTGTTGGTTCGAATTTAATAATGAAAATTAATCAACATTAACTTTTGCAGCGGAAACTGTAATTATTCTAAAAATAATTCATACTCAGAAGCATTATTACTGTACTCATCTAATCTCTGGAAAAAATTAACACGTTGGTGTAAAAATTTACAGATATTTTGGTGCAAATTTCATTCAAATACACTCAAAAATGCTTTTGAAAATCAATAAAAAACATTTTCGGGATTACTGTTCAAAATGGCCATTTGGCCCGTTCCAGTGCAGCCGCGGCCCAAGACGGCGCGCGCTCAGCACTCCCCCAACGCCCAGCCCAGCCCGCTGTCCCACCGGCCCATCAGCGCCCCTCATCCATCACTGCCGTCCACCAGATCGGACGGCTTGGAGGAAAAACCGGCCGAACAAAACAATGTGCGGCGCCGGCTCCCCCAAAACCCTAACCCTCATTTGTCCTCCTCTCCACCCGGGAAAAGAGGAGCCTCAAGCGGCGGCGGCAGATGCGCGGCGACCCACGCGGTGACCAGCGGCGGCGGCTCGCGCGACGCCCGCGCAGGCCGGCGGCGCGACGGGGCGGGGCGCAAGGCGTCGGCAGTGGCGCCTGCGCAGAGCGGCAGCGCGCAGCGGCCCCAGGCACCCAGCGGAGCGCGACGGCCGGGCGCGCGACAGCGGAGCGGCGCGGCGTCGACGGCGGCCGGGTAAAACCCGATCCCCTTCTTTGATTTTTTTGTTTGTTTGCCGCCGATCCAAAAGGGGTTCAATTTGGGGATTCTCTTTTCTTTTCCCATCTAGATCTACCCTTAGGACTTGCTCTGATACCATTGTAAGAGTTTAGATCTCCTAGGGTTTAGATCTAGGGGTTTCTATTAGGGTTCTTGAGAGAATACCGAGAGAGAGAGGGGTACCAACCGTCCGATGTAGAGGAGGAGGGGTTGGCCATCGCGGGTTCGCTTGATGAAGTCTGCGCACGGGCAGCGACGGTCGGTGGAGAAAGAGCGGCGGCGTCTCCCTGGCGGCGGCGTCTCCCGGGCGGCGGCGATCTCCCTAGCGGTGGTCGTTCCCGTCGCTGGAGCGCCCCCTCTTAGATCGGGTCTAGGGTTTTTTGTCGGTGGGGTTTGTGGCGGCACGGTGAACCTTGGTATGCGTGCCGCCCCAGCCCCCACCTCTATTTATGTGGCGCTGGCGACAGGGGCCCACCAGCCTATTGGGCTGGGCGCCCCCGATCAGGGCGCGAACAAGGGGGGGGGCATTTGGCCGTTGGGCCAAATGCCCTGAGATCATTCTAACACATCATTGGTCTTTCTAAAGTACAAACAAGTATCAGAAGTGCCCCTCAAATATTTGTAGGATCGTCGATGGCAATCAGAGGGGGTGAATGATTGTAATGCGCAAGGAAAAAATTTTAAACCTGTTATCTCTAATTTTATTTTTTTAACCTATCACGCAGCTGCAAGCACACACAAAAATAGCAAAGCAAAGAAAATAATCTGCTACTGTAGCTAACTAAAAGAGAGCAAAAAAAACAAAGTGCATTTTCTTTAACCATCAGGCAAGCCATGCAAACATTAATCAATCAACTAGTGTAGTGTATGTGTATGTATGCAAGCTGTGAGAGGTTCACATGATATGGGTCAGATGGTTCACGGATGCAGCAATCAAATCACAAGACCAAAACGCAATATCAAGGTCAGAGAAACTACAATGCATGTAGCCAACAACACTCTATGTTCATGCTAATGCAAAAAGGTCACATCAGGCTAGAACCAGATCACCAAAAATATTCAACTCTCATGTCTCGGCCAGCACTGACGCAACCCCTACAAAGATTAATTACGAATATCAACCGAAAGCACACACATGCAAACAAGAAGCAATACTCACGTTCACGTATGACTGAACCAACAAGATCAGATCGATCGGCTCTCTGCTGGCGCGTGTGCGTCTGCCTTGCGCGCGTCACATGGGAAACACCACGGGAAATTCCCCTCACCTGATAAACGGAGAACCGTGGACGTTAAACATTCACGGGGCGTGATTGCCATGGACACAATAGATCAAGACAGCCTTAGGAAAGAGCGGCGGCGGTAGGGAACTCGATTAGATTTTTTTTTCTTCGCTCAAAAACCACGCAACCCTTGGCCGCCGGTCCTAGACTTTTTTTATAGCCTGACATGCATGTCCACAAGTCCGAAGTAAATTTACAAATGAACTCAAATCCTAATACAACTCGTTCAATAAGGCCTAAGCCCTTTTATCTCAATCAAGCTTTCGGCCCATTACTATTCAAGGGATCCGAAACCCTTTCTAACACAGGTTTTATAAAATTCCAACTTTTCTAACGTGTCACATGTCGAAGCCTCCAGGACCGCACCTCCCGTAGCTTCTCTATGCATCATCCACCACAAGTCGTAGACCGCACCTCTGTAGCTCTAACACGTATCATTCATCTCTGATCTCCCTGCGCCCCAAGCATGAGCCCAACCATCTCGTGACCTTCTTGACCGTCTGAACCTCGGATCTTCCATCCTAGTCCCAGTCCACCTCATCACCGACCATGATCACCTCCATGCTCACCCTGCACATGCAAAGACCAAAGAACACTTTTCCAGCACAAGTTCGTTCCAACTTGACCAACATCAATCCGCACAAGCCACACGTCTCACATAACATCGATAAGCAATAATATCATCAAATATTCATCATCATAAATTAACCACTGTCAATTATTCATTACCAAAATAACCTAGACCTACTCACATGGTCTAACAAAGTCACAACAGCTTCTCAAGAACAGATTCTAGGTGTTGATTTCAATGACCTATACAAGAAATTTGAACTCTACCAGTGAATAACTTGCTATCTTACTAGTCGTTCATCTTTTAAAACTTCCTTAGGTGGTTAAAAAACTACCTAATGATGGTAAATAACTAAAATTAATTATGATAGGTCAAAGTTACATAACTATGCTACAGGTAACTTAGCATATTCTATAGGTAACACAACTAAGGTACTAAACTATATAGCTTATTCGACAAAATGGAGAGAGGAGTACCAATGCACTTAGCAGTTTTCAGTAGGATTCTTTTCTTTCTCCATGGCGTTTTTACAGTAGTGGATACGTCATTTCCTTTTATAGGAGGAACAAGGCCTTATACATGAACTAAGCCAACCAACGCCGGGACATGTATTTCCCTACGCAGTACTCAACAGTCTTCCTTCACACATTGCATAGCTTGTCTGTGGAAGCAGAACCTGTCATACTGGAGGAACCCCCCTTACAATGCTGTCAGGTTCTTTTTCACTACCGTCATTGCTCTTCTCTTCGGCACCATTTTCTGGGACGTTGGCAGCAAAATGTAAGTAATGCCACATTGTGTATAGCATCTTTTGCTTCTTAACCCAGGATGCAGTCGCAAGACTTGTTCAACACCATCCACTGGGAAGAGTATGGGTAACCTAAATCTATATCCAATTTTACCCATATCCATTTAAAGCGATATTATCTATACACAAATAAAAATGGATATACCTAATGAGTTTGGATAATCTAGTGGGTAAAGGCGAAGTAGAAAGAGGGGTAAGTTAAAGAAGCTTATGAAGGAAGTTTTCATAAAACTTTATTATTTAAAATTTCAACCTCACCTTCACACCATAAAAGTTTTCCTAAATCAATTGAAATTTATTGGAGATGATTCTACATGTAGGGAAGCTACCCTATGCAAATTGGCAGGGTTAGGCGCGCAGGTGAGCCTCATATGCTTTTATATGAAGCTTTTGTAAAACTTCGGTATTTGAAATTTCAACCTCACGTTCACACCACAAAAGTTTTACGAAATCAACTGAAATTTGTTAGAAATGATTCTTTGTGTATGGAGCTACTTTGTACAAATTGGCGGGCAGAGATACACATATGGCTCCCACATGTTTTTATAGAAAGTTATAACTGAATTTAGATAGTCCAAGTCCACAGATAGTTTAAGTGAACTCTCAACCCTACATTTGAATAGGTATGGGTAAGATGGGTAAGAGGGTATTATCTTCTCCATACTCAAATCTAAATGGATATTTTATTTTTTTTACTTATACCCTATCTAATAGCGTGAGTATGAGTTTAGATAAAGATAATGGATACCCTGTGGTAGCCCTATCGCCATGGGGTCAATGTTCGCAGCGGTGCTATTCATCGGCATCCTGACAGAGCTACCGTGACAGAGCTACCGGCAGGTACTCAGCTTTCCCATATGCATTTGGCCAGGTTAATGGTTCTCCCTTTTCTTTGCTAGTGGTTGTATTCTTAAGAAGCAGACACTCATCAACTTGTCTCCCGCAGGTTGTGATTGAACCCCCATACACACTGGTTCAGGCTAGCATATACGGAGTCATAGTGTACGCGATGATCGGGTTCGAGTGGACGGTTACCAAATTTTTCTGGTACTTCTTCTTCATGTATTTCATGCTGCTCTACTTCACATTCCATGGCGTGATGGCCATCGGCCTGACACCAAACTACCACATCGCCTCAATTGTCTCCTCGGCATTCTACGCTATCTGGAACCTTTTCTCCGGGTTCATTATACCAGTAAGTATCGTCATCCTGTGCATCTACCTTTGTTTAAACTTTTCCAGAGTTCATTTCCATTTTGGCCTGACACTATGTTCAGAAAGTTCCAATCTGGTGGAGATGCTACTGCTGGGTATGTCCTGTCGTGTGGACGCTGTACGGGCAGGTCGTCTCGCAGTTTGGCGATGTCATGACGCCAATGGATGATGGCACCCCAGTTAAAGACTTTATAGAGAACTACTTCAACTTCAAGCACAGCTGGTTGGGGTGGGTGGCCACGGTGGTCGTGGCGTTCGCAGTGCTGTTTGCCTCCTTGTTCGGCTTTGGCTTCATGAAGCCCAACTTCCAAAAGAGATGATGACGATAGGAAGCATGTCCTACAAAAGAAATTACATCCGTTTGCCTTGCAATTACAAGTCGAATTGTGCATATTAGTGGAGCACAGGAAATGTTTTTGAGATAATTTTGGAGCATAAAATTTTTGAAAAATTACAAAATCAAGTCCATTGTGTGAGGATCCTTAAAAATAATCTTAATTTTTGGAGCTCATTTTCTATATTAAAAATTTTCTACAAATTATACACTTCAATGAGTTTTCCAGTAAAATTCAAAATGAATAAAATCGTGAAAAATTACATAATCAAGTACACTATGTCGGAAGGCTCTCAAATTTTTTTTGTAAGTTGTTGAGCTCATTTGCTATATCTGAAAATTCATACAAGTGGTACACCTAAATGAATTCAACCGCGCGGTTGCCGTGCGGGTGAGGGAGGATTGCACGGTGGCCGTGTGGTCATGACGACATCACACGGCTACCGTGCGCCACCCCTGAAGTGACGCCCCCGTATTGATTCCGCACAGTAGCCGTGCAGTCGAGGTGCCAATTCTGTATTTTTCACACGACGAATGCCATTCTTGTAAAAACACAACGAAAAAGTGCCAATACGATCAAAAATTCCCTGAAAGGTGCTCTGCCCCTCCTATCCATACACCCGCCATGTGTCGAGCATCTGTTGGTTCTGTTCCCAGTAATGGACCCCACAATCTTTGCGCTCTCGTCATATTCTCCGGGAAAGAAGAGAAGCCCAACAATGGACAAGTGCAAAGACACCCTTGCCAAAATTTCCCTCGAGGTCACGCCACTCCTGCAGCTGCAACCTTGCTCGCCTCACCATTCTTCTTCGGTCGTGCATCTCAGTCGGGATTAGGAACTCAACTAATTCATCTGGGAAGTTCTTGTGTAGGACCTATTAATTCCGTGTCTCTCCATGTTGGATGAGTTGGGCTAGGACCAAATAGCTCTCACCCACCCACTTTTCAAATGGATCCACAAATAAATTTACATTTTAACCATTTCTCTCTCCGTCCCTTCTTTTTTGAAAGGAATCCCTCCATCTCTGAGAGGAGAATAACATGGGCCCGAAAGGAGAAGAGTTGAGTACTTGAGTTTGCAGGAGAAGAGGAGGTGTGGTTGGTGAACATTAAACAAAGTCAACTACTCCAGTCTCTATCCTCTTCCTCCAATCTCCAGCTACACCCACCTCCTCCTCCGATTTCCAATGGCATTGCTTCAGGTTTCGATTTCTTCCTGTCCAGCACCGTTCTGTGATCCGATAGTGTTTGGTTTTTTTGCTCTCTCATCTGATCATGTTTGATTTTTTGCTCTCTCTCTCTAGGGCCAAGAAATCCATGGGTATGTGACCGAGGCGCAACTGCAGGAAGCACTGGAAATCTGCCGCTTCCCCAAGGGCAAGATGGTCTACGCCGTGCTGATGAATTCTGACCTATTTGTGGAGAACATACAACATGATGACTCAATCTGAGGTGATTTCCAGATGCCAGTGGCGAGGAGGTAAGTTAGCCTACTGCCACATTGCCTTCCCTACTAGTTTATGCGCTACTAAATTGGCTTCCATATGGCAATGTTTCAAAATAGAGCCCAGATTCAGGCTTCCTTACTGTAGATCGTTCCAGGTGCTCTTGAGTTGTTAGGATCTTTAATTACTTCATATACTTGCACTGCATTAGTCTCCACAATATCTTTGTTGCATCCGATCTGATAACATACCCCTCAGGTGGCTTTGACTATTGCTTCGGAATTTCCTCCTTTGTTTAGTATAAAGTACTACTGATTGCGCATATAATTGGTTGTTTATTTATCTGATGTTGTGTTGTAATATTGGCAATGAACTATCCTGTTATGGCAGGGGAGGTCGGAGCGGGGAAGGAATACGGCTTGTGGCTCAATTACACTGACAGCCTACCTGGTGAGATCCCGAGGATAGAAAAGGTTGATGTTGAATCACAACTAAATAAAGCAGTAAATATTTAGAAATAATACAGCCTAACCGAGAGACTTACAATTACAAGATACTACTTTATTAGAATACAAACACTATTACACAAGAGTGTGCACACATTCTTTAGGTGGCTATCCTTTTTACTCTTACTCTTCTTTCCTACCCAACACTCTTCTTATATGCTCATGGTGGCTTATACCAATGAGGGAGGGTGGGTGTGTGGGGGGGGGGTATGACACCTCTTTATATAGACCTAAGCTACCGCTTGGTTCTTGCCACATGGCAAGATCCACACTCTTGATACAAAAAATATCTTATACATTGAAAGTTCACTCTAAATATCTTGCTCTAGAGATTTCCCAACATTTCCATGAGGCATGGTTAGATAATTTTGTTCTAGAGCATCCATAAGAAAAATCTCTGCTTGATAACTTCAGAATTCTCTAGAACTATGAAGTATGCGTTGCTAGTCTTAACAGAGCTGAATTGTGAAAACAACTGTGAGTTCATGGTTGTGTTGGGCTGTGCAAAATAGTATCTGCTGGTAAATGTAATGCTACTTATTGTTGCTTGTATCAGGTTTTAGCCATTGTCTGCTTAGGAAGAAAATGGAAGTAATTAGTGACAAATGGTATCTCAATCAAGATCTGGGGAAAAATGAGAATGTGTTTTAGCATGCTTATTAAATTCTTCCCTTTATGCTTTGGAGTTTCAAATTAGAAATACCATGCAAGGGTTGTGACAATGTAATGGAGGTCAAAGGATGCATGTTGCAGCAATAGCATGCGTAGCTAATGTAATGGAGGTCAAAGCTTCAATGAGGTTGCTGGTGTTGGTGAAGATGATTATCTTAACATTATCTATATTTTAATTGCTTAAGTTGTGGGATTGAGCTACCTTTTAAGTCTATCTAGTGCAACTTATCAAATCCTTTAAAGATCTTAAGTTTGCTTTTGATAGCTATTGCTTGTCAATGTTTTCATTTCCCAACATTGCCATGAGGTATGGTTAGATAATTTTGTTCTAGAGCATCCATGAGAAAAATCTACTCTTGATAACTTGAGAATTCTCTAGAACTATGAAGTATGCATTGCTTGTCTTAATAGAGCTGAATTGTGAAAACAACTGTGAGTTCATGGTTGTGTCAGGTTGTTCAAATTAGTATCTAGTGGTAAATGTAGTGCTACTTGTTATTACTTGTATCAGGTGTTACCCACTGTCAGCTCAGGAAGAAAATGGCAATAGTTGGTGACAAATGGTTTCTAAATCAAGATCTGGGGGAAAATGAGAATGTATTTTAGCATGCTTATCAAATTCTTCTCTTTATGCTTTGGAGTTTCAAATCGGAAATAATGTGCAAGGGTTGTGACAATGTAATGGAGGTCAAAGGATGTGTGTTGCAGGAATAGCATGGGTAGAAACGTTCGAATAGGATCTCCTTGTTCCTGGATTATGTGTTACTTTGCTTACCTGTGCAACTGCATATGGAAAAGACAAGCACATCCCAGCAGTCTTCTCTCTATGAAAGGGCTGCATGCTCTACATCCACGGTAGGTCGAACTATCATTGGATTCTGTATGACGATGAAGAAAATAGCAGTCCACATTGATCCCGTAGCATTGAATACATCTTGCATCGTTTCTCTGAAAATATCATTTCCTCTGTTCCAAAATACAAGTTTTTTTCGAGTTTTGATATGTAATTAAACCATGAGTTAAAATAACCACCATAACCTTACTCAAAAGAGAGGATATAAATAATGGATAGAAGTAAATAATTTCTAGAAAGGTATAATGACAAAGTATATGATAGAATTTTTCCAGGAAAGCATAGAATGGCTTATATGGATTGTCTTGTAAATGGGGATAATTACCAAGAAGACTTATGCTTGTGCATAATGAATTTACATTTTGTCCCCAATTTTCCAGTACACGGTACCCAGCAACGGGGCTATCAAAATGGTGAAGAAATTTTTTGTGGTGCTATACTTTGGATTGCACCAATATGACCTATATATGCTATTTCCAAGGGCAAATTGCTAACTATGATAACGTGAATAATTTCATACATAACGTGAACTATACCATTCGCTAATATTACAAACCTGTGTTTAAATATACCACCTTGGACCGAGTTTATATAAAGGGCTGATCAAACCAAATAGATACATTATAAAAGTGAAAACCTCTGTGGAGTTAAAGCAACCCACGCCAGAGGCCGCCTCTTGCGTTGCACAGAGGCTTCCAACCATGCTTCTCGTCCCTTGTTCAACCCTTTTGGCACAACCACGTTGAGTCGATGCAAATTATTTAGCCAAGTCATACCCATTATAGACTAGCGGTTTCATTGGTTTATATTGGAAGGTCGTCACAAGATTCAATCCTTAAAGCTATCTAGGTGGTGCTACCACAAACCACACATTCTCATGCTCCACCGCATTAACACCTCTTACCATTTGCCCATATATGTAAAACAATTTTTTAGCATTTTAGGAGCATAAAATATTTGAGTTTAATATACCGGTCACTTCCCACCAATGACTATCCAAAACATGCTTTCATGTTTGAAATGATGTCAGGGCAAATTAATGCCCTTGAGTATCGAAGCAAGACTAAGCATGATGCTTAGATACAATTTATAACTAGTATGTCTTACCATTAATTTTGAAGGTGACAAGGATAGTGTGTTCAAATATCCATGAGGCGGCGTATAGTAGTACAATGAATGATAGGCATGTATCTATAACCTTAGGATGAACATAGATTTGCATAACAAATATAAGGATGCAATTTTATAATTTAAACAAATATAACTGCAACAAAATGTAGGTTTAATGTGATCAAAGCATTGACTCACCTAACTCACAAGTTGGTTGGTCTTGAAACTCTTGACTTGGCTTGAATTGTAGTTCTTCAGTGTCGTCATACTCTATTCGGACGAACGTGACAGAAAGCAAATAAATACACGAGCATACAAATAAATCCAAATAAACTCCAACCTTGAAGATTTTGCTACCATTTGAAACGTCTTGAATTTATATGAAATTAGAAATAAGTTTCATTCCATTTGAATTTAAAATGAGTGAGAACGAGCCCTCCAAAATCTAAATCAAGATTAAATCCTAAAATAAACAGAGGAGAGATTCTCTCTCACAGACAGGTGGGGTCCACTAATTTTTATATTGTTTTTTTATTTATTTTTCTATTGGGAAAGCCACAGTGACTGATAGGTGGGGCCCTTAGGTTTATATTTTCTTTTTGAATTAATTTTCTAAAGGACAAGCTCAGAGACTAACATGTGGGACCTAGCACTATGCAGGACATAGATAAAAGGGCCCAATGTCAGTGGCTCACTGACTTTAAATAGGTTTTAAATGAATACTTAATCCAGCTGGGCCCACATGTCACAGACTAATTACTTAAACTAATGACAGAGCTTAACACTAATTAATTACTCCTCTAATCTATTGACAAAGGAACAGTGACTACTCACCGGCCGAACAAAGCAACGCCTTGCCAAGCTCATCGCCGATGAAGGCAAAAATGGAATGTCGAAGCTGAGCTGCACCTCTGGGTGAAGTGGTGCGGCCCAATTCGAGATCGGCGGCGAGCTAAGCGGCAGCAGTGGTTCGGGTGCATGGCACAAAGGTGAACGGCTATGAGGTAAGCTAATTAATTGCACAGAAGCAACTAGGGAGTAAAGCAAACTCACTGGACGGCTCAGTGGCGAAGGATAGGTGGCGAAGTGGTCTAGCGTGGATGGCCTATGGCGGCAGGAGGCAAGAAGGGGTCACCGAGGGTAGCTTGCCGGAGAGGAGGAGAGCTGAAGGTGGCACCGGGGATGGCTTCAGGGTGTAGAGGTGGTGCATCAGGCGAGTGGCATCGGGTGGTAGTCGGAGAGAGGACGCCGCTGGTGACGGCAGACTTGGTCGGAGCGGAGAAAGACGGGGGGTGGCGAGCTCGGTATATCGTGGGAGAGTGGAGAGGAGACGATTGGGAGCACAGAGATGATGTGTGGCTTTTATAGCCAAGAGGGGAGCATGGCATTGCGCGTAGCTTCAATGCGCACAATGGCCAAGGGCAAAGGCGCCAGCGCGTAGCATGGCATAGGGCGGGGTGTGGGTGGTGCTGGCATGGCACATCATGCGGTGTGAGCACAGAGCCAGTTCGCAGTGTGGAAGAGTAAATACGACATAGAGGAGCAATGGTCGCGGCACAATATGAGGGCGGCGCGTGTTGGGGCACGTGGCAAGGGGAGGAAGAGCAGGGGGTCTAACGCGAGGGTGGCACGATTGTGGCGGACAGGGCACACATAGGTAGAGGGGGTGCAGCACTACAGTGACACAAGGCTTGGCTAGCGTGCATGGTGTGCGTGCCGAGCACGGCGGGTGTGGGTCTAGCATGGCGCTAGAGCCATGGAAGGGGCATGGGCCAAGCTGGGCCAAGCTGTGGTCCTTTGGGTTCTTTGGGGCTTATGGCATATACTACAATAGCTAGCTTTCAAACAATGTGTATTTTTAAAGTAGAGTCTACAAATTGATTGCAGTAAGCCCTATACCGAATTCATCTATATCGGTCAAAATCACATGTGAGTGTATCTCTCTCTATACTCTTTCTTACGGACAGCCAGAATTTAAAAATTTAAGCCACAAGTCACAGCCATATCAGAAAGTTCCAATCTGGTGGAGATGGTACTGCTGGATATGCGCTGTCGTGTGGACACTGTACGGGCTTATCGTCTCGCAGTTTGGCAATATCGTGGCGCCGTGGATGACGGCACCCCGTGAAAGTCTTCGTGGAGAACTACTTCGACTTCAAGCACATCTGGGTGGGGTTTGTGGCCACTGTGGTCATGGCATTCATGGTTCTCTTTGATTTCTTATTTGCCTTCACCATCATGAAACTCAACTTCCAGAAGAGGTGATGACTTTGTAGTTTGTACTGACAACGTAAAAGGGTTTCATTCTCCATTGTGCAATACTAGAAGAGGTGATGACTTTGTAGTTTGTATTGACAATGTAAAAGGGTTTCATTATCCATTGTGCAATACTACTCCGTACCATCACAAAGATCAATGAGTTAGAAAATGCCTTTCAATATGTCATTGGCATGTGACCTTAGACCTCTCATGTTATTCTCACATGCGACGTTATTTTTAATTTTATACCTCTTTGCAATGGTACCGATATAATTCTCTCTTTTTTGGGGAAAGATTGTATATTGTTCTGTAAAGGATATTTGGAAAGTTGTATAAAGTTTACATGTAAAAAGGAAGAGTTTCCACTTTGGTAATCAATTCTAAGTGGGATGACGATAAAACTAGACATCGCAATACCAAATGGGATTTGCCAATACCTAACGGGATTTGCCAATTGGAGGATGTCCATCCGAAACACTTTTAAATGAAATTTGAGAACTTTCCAATGCGATTCTTGAACTTTCACAGAATATACCATGTAGTTTCAACAGAAGGACTAAGGTCACAAGCGGCGGAATTGCAAGCAGACCATGTTGAAGTGAGTGGCAGGGGTGGAGATTAATCCAATTCCCAGACTCCTTATGCGCTCAGGCCCAACCAGTAAAATACTACTCTGATGGTGATGTGCTTCAAGCAAAACCCAAGACTGGTATGTCATATATTTGGACAAGTATTTTGAAGGGGATTCGACTACTGAAAAAAGGTGTAGTTTGGAGTGCTGGCAAATGGCAATTCCATCAATATTTGGTCGGGCCCTTGGTTGTCGCGGGAGATTTCCCGATTCTTGCAGTCAGCAAGAGGCAATCAACTGTTACAAAAAGTCGAGGAGCTGATAGATCCTGTGACAGGCCGAGGGTGACGCATCCCTCTTCGTGATAACATGGATGATGATCTCGCTTGGTTCTTTGATTTGAAAGGGGATTTTTCAGTCAACTCTGCCTATAAAGTTTATATTCAGGATTTGGCTGTCAGAAATGGCCAACAGGGTGCATCTTCTGGATCTCAAACAAATTTCCAGTGGGACATGTTGCGATAATCGAATAGACAAGATATGAAACAACGAAGAACAATCAAGAACACAAGACAAGATTTAATGTGAAAGACTCATATAGAAAAAATACGGATGCACAATCGACGAAATCACCGTATAAATGAAAAGTTATAAGACGCTCTTGGCGTAACGATATGCGACATATGCATTGTGCCTTGTATCTACCGAGAGGCTTACAGGAGGTATAAATAACATTGGGAACAAGAGTCTTAGATGAAAAAGGCATAGAGTCCTAATTAGCAACGGGAAAAGAGTCCCACTCGAAAACGGAATAGAGTCCTGAGAAGCACCTCGGGTAGCCATGTTTGACTCCAGTTGGTGTAAGCACCTTTGAGTACCATGTTTGATGCAGATCGGTGCAGAATCCAGCATGAATAGAAGATGATTCCAATCAAAACTCCGATCAGTTCACATACTGGTCGGACTCTTCAACCGGTCCGACCCAACTAGATTCGTGAGCTGAATTCACTGTGAAGCAAAAAAGAACTAATGAACTTATCCAAGAACTTGTAGGACGCCTCTTGTGCATCAAACATCCAAAAAAACCTAATAAGTAATACCGATTAAGACTGAGTAAAGCTCAAACCTAGCAGTGGGAACTAGTTTTGTCAATACAACAACTAGATTATTATGAGTACTGATCTTGCAAACTTTAACATCACCCTAAGTAATAACCCCTCGATGAAGTGATATCTAATATCAATGTACTTTATTCTCTCACGAAACATCAGGGTTTTTTTGTAAGACAAATAGTACTCTGACTATTATAAAATATATTTGTGTAAGAATATTTCCACAAAACTCAGGATACAGATCTATTAGTCAAACAACTTCTTTACATACTTCTGAGATTGCCATGTACTCAACTTCAATGGTCGAAATAGCAATGGTAGTTTACAGACAAGCTTTCCAGCTTATGGCACATCTTCCAACAGTGAACACATAACCGATAAGAGATCTTTTCTTATCTAAATTTTCAGCGAAGTAGGAATCCACATATCCAACTAGTCCATCATTGGTCTTTCTAAAGTGCAAACAAGTATCAGAAGTGCCCCTCAAATATCTGACGATTCACTGAACTGCTCTCTAGTAGTGTTTCCCTGAATTGACCATATATCTGCTAACAACACTCACAGCATAATATAGGTCAGGACGAGAGCAGACCATGGTGTCTCTAATTTTATTTTATAACCTATCACGCAGCTGCAAGCGCACACAAAAATAGCAAAGCAAAGAAAATAATCTGCTACTGTAGCTAACTAAATAAGAGCAAAAAACAAAGTGCATTTTCTTTAACCATCAGGCAAGCCATGCAAACATTAATCAATCAAACTAGTGTAGTGTATGTGTATGCATGCAAGCTGTGAGAGGTTCACATGATATGGGTCAGATGGTTCACGGATGCAGCAATCAAATCACAAGACCAAAAAGTAATATCAAGGTCAGAGAAACTGCAGTGGTGATCATTTGGGCTTATTTTTGGTGGTTTATGGCTGAAAAGCACTGTAGCTAGCTGAAAAAACAATGTAGCTGACAGAGGCTTATTTAACATAATTAAATTTAAAAAAATTAAAAATAGAAAAAAAAAACATATTAGCCCATCACGTATAATGCAAACAAATACGGGAAAAAAAGAACCGGCAAAAAAGCTCAAAAAAAACAAAAGTTTAGAAAAAGATGAAATTTATGAATAGTAAAAAATAAACCAGAAGCCAGAAGTTGAAGTCGAAACGATCACAGCCGCAGTGCATGTAGCCAACAACTCTCTATGTTCATGCTAATGCAAAAAGTTTACATCAGGATAGAACCAGATCACCAAAAATATTCAACTCTCATGTCTCGCCAACACTGACGCAACCCCTGCAAAGATTAATTACGAATACCAACCGAAAGCACACACATGCAAACAAGAAGCAATACTCACGTATGACTGAACCAACAAGACAATGACACTAAGAGATCAGATCAATCGGCTCTCTGCTAGCGCGTGTGCGTCACGTGGGAAACACAGTACTCCTGGGTAGCCGAGCAGGAACGGCCAGCCTGCACCACAGGAAATTCCCTTCACCCGATAAACGGAGAACCGTGGACGTTAAACATTCACGGGAGCATGATTGCCATGGACACAATAGAGC
Source organism: Dendrocalamus latiflorus (assembly GCA_017311315.1). Classification (NCBI taxonomy): domain Eukaryota; kingdom Viridiplantae; phylum Streptophyta; class Magnoliopsida; order Poales; family Poaceae; genus Dendrocalamus; species Dendrocalamus latiflorus. Next base: position 29,207,309 of record CM029663.1, read on the forward strand.
AAGACAGCCTAAGCAATGAAAGCGGCAGCGACAGGGAACTCGATTAGATTTTTTTTTTCTTCGCTCAAAACCGCGCAACCCTTGGCCGCCGGCCTTAGACTTTTTTTATAGCCTGATATGCATGTCCACAAATCCGAAGTAAACATACAAATGAACTCAAACCCTAATTCAATTCGTTCAACAAGGCCTAAGCCCTTTCATCTCAATCAGGCTTTCGGCCCATTACTATTCAAGAGACCCGAAACCCTTTCAAATATGGGTTTTACAAAATTCCAACTTTTCTAACGTGTCACGTGTCCAAGCCTCCAGGACCGCACCTCCCGTAGCTTCTCTACGCATCATCCACCACGTGTCGTAGCCTCCAGACTGCACCTCCGTAGCTCCAACACGTATCATTCATCTCTAATCTCCATGCACCCCAAGCATGAGCCCGGCAATCTCGTGACCTCCTTGACCGTTTGAACCTTGGATCTTCTATCCTAGTCCCGGTCCACCTCGTCACCGATCATAATCGCCTCCATGCTCACCCTGCACATGCAAAGACCAAAGAACATTTTTCCGGCACAAGTTCGTTCCAACTTGACTAACATCAGTCCACGCACACCACACGTCTCGCATAAAATCGATAAGCAATAATATTATCAAATATTCATCATCATAAATTAACCATTATCAATTATTCATCACCAAAATAACCTAGACCTAGCCACATGGTCTAACAAAGTCACAACAGCCTCTCAAGAACAGATGCTAGGTGTTGATTTCAGTGACCTATACAAGAAATTTGAACTCTACCAGTGAGTAACTTGCTATCTTACTAGTCGTTCATCTTTTAAAACTTCCTTAGGTGGTTAAAAAAAACTACCTAATGATGGTAAATAACTAAAATTAATTATGATATGTCAAAGTTATATAACTATGCTACAGGTAGCTTAGCATATTCTATAGGTAACACAACTAAGGTACTAAACTATATAGCTTATTCGACAAAATGGAGAGAGGAGTACCAATGCACTTAGCAGTTTTCAGTAGGATTCTTTTCTTTCTTCATGGCATTTTTTTGCTGTAGTGGATACATCATTACCTTTTATAGGAGGAACAAGGCCTTATACATGAACTGAGCCAACCAACGCCAGGACCAGTATTTCCCTACGCCAGGCCTTATACATGGCCTTATACGTCATTACCTTTGTTGTTGTGTATGGAGCTACCCTGTGCAAATTGGCGGGCAGAGATACACATATGGCTCCCACATGTTTTTCTTGAAAGTTATAAGTGAGTGTGGGTAGTCTAAATTCATAGATAGTCCAAGTGAACTCTCAACCCTATATTTGAGTAGGTATGGGTAAAGATGGGTAAGAGGGTATTATCTTCTCCATACTTAAATCTAAATGGATATTTTATTTTTTACTTATACCCTATCTAATAGTGTGAGTATGAGTTTGGACAAAGATAATAGATACCCTGTGGTAGCCCTATCGCCATGGGGTCAATGTACGCAGCGGTGCTGTTCATCGGCATCCTGAACTGTACTTCAGTTCAGCCAGTGGCGGCTGTGGAGCGGACAGTCTTCTACCATGAAAGAGCTGCCGGCATGTACTCAGCTTTCCCATATGCATTTTCCAGGTGAATGGTTCTCCCTTTTCTTTGCTGGTGGTTGTATTCTTAAGAACCAGACACTCATCAACTTGTCTCCCGCAGGTTGTGATTGAACTCCCATACACACTGGTTCAGGCTAGCATATACGGAGTCATAGTGTACGCGATGATCGGGTTCAAGTGGACGGTTGCCAAATTTTTCTGGTACTTCTTCTTCATGTATTTCACGCTGCTCTACTGCAAATTCTATGGCATGATGGCCGTCGGCCTGACACCAAACTACCACATCGCCTCAATTGTCTCCTCGGCATTCTACGCTATCTGGAACCTTTTCTCCGGGTTCATTATACCAGTAAGTATCGTCATCTTGTGCATCTACCAACTTTTCTAGAGTTCATTTCCATTTTGGCCTGACACTATGTTCAAAAAGTTCCAATCTGGTGGAGATGCTACTGCTGGGTATGTCCTGTCGTGTGGACGCTGTACGGGCTGGTCGTCTCGCAGTTTGGCGATGTCGTGACGCCAATGGATGATGGCACCCTAGTTAAAGTCTTTATAGAGAACTACTTCGACTTCAATCACAGCTAGTTGGGGTGGGTGGCCACGGTGGTCGTGCCGTTCGCAGTGTTGTTTGCCTCCTTGTTCGGCTTTGGCTTCATGAAGCCCAAGTTCCAAAAGAGATGATGACGATAGGAAGCATGTCCTACAAAAGAAATTACATCTTTTTGCCTTGCAATTACAAGTCGAATTGTGCATATCAGTGGAGCACAGGAAATGTTTTTGAGATAATTTTGGAACATAAAATTTTGAAAAATTACAAAATCAAGTCCATTGTGTGAGGATCCTTAAAAATAATCATAATTATTGGAGCTCATTTTCTATATTAAAAATTTTCTACAAATAGTATACTTCAATGAGTTTTCCAGTAAAATTCAAAATGGATAAAATTGTGAAAATTTACATAATCAAGTACGCTGTGTCGGAAGGCTCTAAATTTTTTTTGTAAGTTGTTTAGCTCATTTGCTATATCTGAAAATTCATACAAGTGGTACACCTAAATGAATTCAACCGCACGGTTGCCGTGTGGGTGAGGGAGGATTGCACAGTGGTCGTGTGGTCATGACGATATCACACGGCTGCCGTGCGCCACCCCTGAAGTGACGGCCCCATATTGATTCCGCACGGTAGCCGTGTAGTCGAGGTGCTAATTCTGCATTTTTTACACGACGGATGCCATTCTTTTAAAAGCACAACGAAAAGTGCCAATACGGTGACAAATTCCCTTAAAGGTGCTCTGGCCCTCCTATCCATACACCCGCCATGTGTCGAGCATCTATTGGTTCTGTTCCCAGTAATGGACCCCATAATCTTTACGCTCACGTCATATTCTCTGGGAAAGAAGAGAAGCCCAACAATGGACAAGCGCAGAGACACCCTTGCCAAAATTTCCCTCGAGGTCACGCTACTCCTGCAGCTGCAACCTCGCTCACCTCACCATTCTCCTTTAGTCGTGCATCTCAGTCGGGATTAGCTCGACTAATTCATCTGGGAAGTTCTTGTGTAGGACCTATTAATTCCGTGTCTCTCCATGTTGGATGAGTTGGGCTAGGACCAAATAGCTCTCACCCACCCACTTTTCAAATAGATCCACAAATAAATTTACATTTTAACCATTTCTCTCTCCGTCTGTCTTTTTTTGAAAGGAATCCCTCTTTCTCTGAAAGGTTAATAACATGGGCCCGAAAGGGGAAGAGTTGAGTACTTGAGTGTGTAGGAGAAGAGGAGGTGTGGTCGGTGAACATTAAACAAAGTCAACTACTCCAGTCTCTCTCCTCTTCCTCCAATCTCCAGCTACACCCACCTCCTCCTCCGATTTCCAATGGCATTGCTCCAGGTTTCGATTTCTTCCTGTCCAACACCGTTCTGTGATCCGATAGTGTTTGGTTTTTTGCTCTCTCATCCGATCATGTTTGATTTTTTGCTCTCTCTCTCTCTCTAGGGCCATGAAATACATGGGTATGTGACCGAGGCCCAACTACAGGAAGCACTGGAAATCTGCCACTTCCCCAAGGGCAAGATTGTCTACGCCGTGCTGATGAATTCTGACCTATTTGTAGAGAACATACAACATGATGACTCAATCTGGGGTGATTTCCAGATGCCAATGGGGAGGAGGTAAGTTAGCCTACTGCCACATTGTCTTCCCTACTAGTTTATGCGCTACTGAATTGGCTTCCTTAGGGCAATGTTTCAAAATAGAGCCCAGATTCAGGCTTCCTTAGTGTAGATCGTTCCAGGTGCTCTTGAGTTGTTAGGATTTTTAATTACTTCATATACTTGCATTGCTCTTGAGTTGTTAGGATTTTTAATTACTTCATATACTTGCATTGCATCAGTCTCCACAATATCCTTGTTGCATCCGATCTAATAACATACCCCTCAGGTGGCTTTGACCATTGCTTCAGAATTTCCTCCTTTGTTTAGTGTAAAGTACTACTGATTGCGCATATAATTGGTTGTTTGTTCATCTGATGTTGTGTTGTAATATTGGCAATGAACTATCCTGTTATGGCAGGGGAGGCCGGAGCAGGGAAGGAATACGGCTTGTGGCTCAATTACACCGACAGCCTACCTAGTGAGATCCCGAGGATGGAAAAGGTTGATGTTGAATCACAACTAAATAATGCACTAAATATTTAGAAATAATACAACCTAATCAGGAGACTTACAATTACAAAATACTACTTTATTATAATACAAATACTATTACACAAGAGTGTGCACACATTCTTTAGGTGGCTATCCTTTTTACTCTTACTCTTCTTGCCTACCTAACACTCTTCTCATATGTACATGGTGGCTTATACCAATGAGGGAGGGTGGGTGTGTGGGGGGTATGACACCTCTTTATATAGACCTAAGCTATCGTTTGGTTCTTGCCACATGGCAAGATCCACACTCTTGATACAAAAAATATATTATACATTGAAAGTTCACTCTAAATATCTTGCTCTAGAGATTTCCCAACATTGCCATGAGGCATGGTTAGATAATTTTGTTCTAGAGCATCCATAAGAAAAATCTCTGCTTGATAACTTCAGAATTCTCTAGAACTATGAAGTATGCGTTGCTAGTCTTAACAGAGTTGAATTGTGAAAACAACTGTGAGTTCATGGTTGTGTTGGGCTGTGCAAAATAGTATATGTTGGTAAATGTAATGCTACTTGTTGTTGCTTGTATCAGGTTTTAGCCATTGTCTACTTACGAAGAAAATGGCAGTAATTAGTGACAAATGGTATCTCAATCAAGATCTGGGAAAAAATGAGAATGTGTTTTAGCATGCTTATTAAATTCTTCCCTTTATGCTTTGGAGTTTCAAATCAGAAATATCGTGCAAGGGTTGTGACAATGTAATGGAGGTCAAAGGATGCATGTTGCAGCAATAGCATGCGTAAATAATGTAATGGAGGTCAAAGCTTCAACGAGGTTGCTGGTGTTGGTGAAGATGATTATCTTAACATTATCTATATTTTAATTGCTTAAGTTATGGGATTGAGCTACCTTTTAAGTCTATCTAATGCAACTTATCAAATCCTTTAAAGATCTTAAGTTAGCTTTTGATAGCTATTGCTTGTCAATGTTTTCATTTCCCAACATTGCCATGAGGCATGGTTAGATAATTTTGTTCTAGAGTATCCATGAGAAAAATCTACTCTTGATAACTTGAGAATTCTCTAGAACTATGAAGTATGCATTGCTTGTCTTAATAGAGTTGAATTGTGAAAACAACTGTGAGTTCATGGTTGTTATTACTTGTATCAGGTGTTACCCACTGTTAGCTCAGGAAGAAAATGGCAATAGTTGGTGACAAATGGTATCTAAATCTAGATCTGGGGGGGGGGGAATGAGAATGTGTTTTAGCATGCTTATCAAATTCTTCTCTTTATGCTTTGGAGTTTCAAATCGGAAATAACGTGCAAGGGTTGTGACAATGTAATGGAGGTCAAAGGATGTGTGTTGCAGCAATAGCATGGGTAGAAGCGTTCAAATAGGATCTCCTTGTTCCTGGATTATGTGTTACTTTGCTAACCTGTGCAACTGCATATGGAAAAGACAAGCACATCCCAGCAGTCTTCTCTCTATGAAGGGGCTGCATGCTCTACATCCACGGTAGGTCGAACTATCATTGGATTCTGTATGACGATGAAGAAAATAGCAGTCCACATTGATCCCGTAGCATTGAATAGATCTTGCATCGTTTCTCTGAAAATATCATTTCCTCTGTTCCAAAATACAAGTTTTTTTCGAGTTTTGATATGTAATTAAACCATGAGTTAAAATAACCACCATAACCTTACTCAAAAGAGAGGATATAAATAATGGATAGAAGTAAATAATTTCTGGAAAGGTATAATGACAAAGTATATGATAGAATTTTCCTAGAAAGCATAGAATGGCTTATATGGATTGTCTTGTAAATGGGGATAATTACCAAGAAGACAAATGCTGCTGCATAGTGAATGGTAGTGAATGACAATTTTTTTACATGCTTCTAAGATTGCCATGTACTCAACTTCAATGGTCGAAAGAGCAATGGTAGTTTACAGACAAGCTTTCCAATTCATGTCACATCTTCTAACAGTGAACACATAACTGGTAAGAGATCTCTTCTTATCTAAATTTTCAACGAAGTCAGAATCCACGTATCCAACCAGTCCATCACTAATCTTTCTAAACTGCAAACAAGCATCACAAGTGCCCCTCAAATATCTAAAGATCTACTGAATTGCTCCCTAGTATTCTTTTCCTGAATTGACCATATATCTACTAAAAACACTCAAAGCATAATATAGGTCGGGACGAGAGCAAACCATGGTGTACATACATCATTTGACTACACTTGCATATAGAGCACTTTGACATGTATCCAACTTCCTCAACTGTTCATGGACTTGATGCTAAAGAGAGTTTGAAGTGTGCAACTAACGGAGTACTGGTCAGTTTGGCCTTATACATGTTGAATGACATACAACTTTGGTAATATACCCTTTATGACGTAGGTATAACTTTCAAATCGATTGTCTCTTATGCTTTCTATACTATGAATCTTCTTTGTTGCACCCAGATCATTCATCTCAAATTCATTTCTTAATTGGGCCTTTAACTTTGAAATTTCATGTGGTGACCCGACATGTCACTACCTTTGGTAGCATACTAGTCTTCGGCTCATTCCTCGGCATGTACACACTTCACCAAGAAATGTGTTGTAGGATTGAATACAGCAATCAGAGAGGGTGAATGATTGCCTCCGCTTTTTGGAACCTGAATCCTAAACTCAAACCAGAAGAAAAACAACCTAAACAATATATTGTATCTACTAGAATGATAGGTGCAAACCCTAAACAAAATAGCAACAAAAAAATAAACCAAAAGCTTCTAGCCGGTCAGACCGCAATGGTGAGGGTGGTCTGACTTCTAGCACTATTCATCGACTGAAAAAACAGCACGACTGATGCGAACGAGAATCGATCTAACTTCTACAAATCAACTCCAATTGACCTCAAATTCGATACCTGCGATGCTAAGGATATCTAGAATATATTCCAACAAAAAATTGCATGAATCATGAACTAAATTTGACAAAATCCAGATCACAACAAGTGATAATAAAAAATTAGGTCAAACCCAAAAATTGCAATAGCTTTCAAATGACTTGGAGAATTCCAATGAAACTTTGTAGATCTATTCCTAGGACTATTTGGAACCTATTCCTCAAAAAGAATCAAATCAAAATGCATGGACCACGAAAACAATCAATTCCACAAAATGAAGCAAAAGACTAAGAACAGATGCATTGCTAGATGATGATGTTCTATGGCTATAGAGTACCCTCACGGCACCCCTCAAACTCAAGTACAAAAACTCTCAAAGCCTTCTCCTCAAAAGCCACCAGAAGTCCTCGGTTAACTCCTAACCTCTCCCTCCTTTTTTGTGCTAGAGCCCTAAACCATGTCCTCATCAACACGGACATGAAATTCTATCCGATTCTGAAAATCAAGGGACCCGAAACTTTTCCAAACACGGTTTTCAAAAATCTTTAAATCTTCCAGTTTTGGATTCCTTCCATAACTCTTTCAATTCAGCATGTGTCGAAACCTCTAGGACCGCACCTCCCGTAGCTTTTTCACGCATCATCCTCACGTGTCAAAGCCTTCAGAACCGCACCTCCCGTAGCTTCTCCATGCATTATCCACCTTTGATCTCCACGTGCTCCAGCGTGAGCCCAACTACCTCGTGACATCATCGACCGCCTGGACCACATATTTCTCCCTCCTAGTCCCGGTCCTCCTCGTCACCGACTATGACTGTCTCCACGCACAACCTACACATGCAAAGACCAAAGAACTTTTTCCCCGGCATAAATTCTTCCCAACTTGACTGATATTAGTCCACACATGCAAACCACACCCTTAACCATCAATAACTATGAACTAGATCATCCATGATCTCAATTTCCACATTCTCCGGAAATCAACCTTAGACCACTCAGTAAAACCGATCAGATTGCCATGCCCAGGCTGGTCAGACCGCTGGCCCAACACACACGAGTACTTGAGATACTAGAAGATCACAAGAATTGAAGCACTTGAAGCCTACGAGTACCGACCATGAAGCCTACGATAACCGATCGCAAAGCCTACGACTACCGATCGCAAGGTCTACGACAACCGTTCACAAAGCCTACGACCACCGATCGTAAAGTCTACAACAACAGATCATGAAGCCTACGACTACAACAACAGATCGTGAGTCTACGACTCCCGATCACAAAGTCTACAGCTAGCGATCATTGATCAGGCATTGTAGGACCGACTACCGATCACCGAGTGCCGACCAGGTACTATAGCTCTGACCAACGATTGGTTTACTATAGCTTAGACTAGTTCACTGTAGCTCCGATCATCCATAGTCGTTCTACCGTGCTCGACCTGCCGTGATCGTTCTGCCATGGTCAACCTGTCGTGGTCGTTCTGCCGTGGTCGACCTACCGTGGTTGATCTGCCGTGGTCGTTCTGCTGATCGGACTACCTGACAAGGCTGATGGGACCGCCCAACACAAGGTCGTTTGGGCCACCCAACACAAGGCCGATCGGATTATCGACTACCGATCGTGGTCGAAGCCAGCCGGTCAGACTGCCCAATACAAGGCGGTCAGACCGCTTATCTTGAATATTCCTGCAATTCAAGTTTTCCAAAAGAGTATCGACCGAAATTTTCACAAATGCAAATTTCAATGCAACCCAAATGTTAATTATTCATCATCACTAAATTCATAATCTATCCACATGGTCTAACATGTGCACACAAGAGTATCATAACAGAAGCAATGTAGTGGTCCAACGATGAGTACGAGTATTACAGGCCAAAGTTTACAACTTCAAATACATCACTGGATATAAAAGAGCATAAAAAACATAAGACTTCAAGCTTAACAAAACATGCCACGCCACGCAGGGCGGATCATTACTACTAGGAGAGTCCAATCTATGCTTCAAGTGTCCCTATCGGTTCCATCGAAGACAGATGCATCGTAGTAGTTTCCTTCTCCTTCTCTGTATCCTGGAAGAGTGCTTCGCCATCTTGCTCTTTGGAATATTCTTCATCATAATCTACCGGCTCATAATCTAACAAAGGATTAATCGATAGTAAAGTGGTAATTGATGCTACTCGAAAGGGGTGGCCGTGTTCTGTGGAGGCCCGAATGAAGTTCAATATTGATGGTTCGTTCCAGCTGGAGACTCACTGAGAAGGTCTTGATGGCAGCGGCCGGCAAACTTGAGCACTTGCAGGACGCTCTGCAAGCAGAGATGGTGGAAGCTGTGAACACACTTCTTGTTGTGTATAATATGGGGCTGCGTCAACTTGAGCTGGAGTCGGATGCGCAGAACCTCTGTCATGCGTTAGTGGCAGAGGAATTGGACATGGGAATTATTAATATGATACTTCAGGAAGTTCGTGGTTTGATCGATATACATAGGCTTTGTTAATGTTGCTGTTTCCTTTTGTCCTGGAGTTTGTATGAGTTACATGCACCAACCAATTCATTTAAAAACTTAAGTTAATGAAAAAGACGAGCAATTTAATTATACTTCAACGCTTGCTCTCATATGTAGACTTTATATGGAAATCCCAAACTCTGTTACTTGAGTTCAGGATTATCCACAGTTTGTAATCGGTCTGGTGACTAGCAAATTTTCTAGCTCAGAAAGACAATGGAATGTTCCTTCCTCCGCCTCAAAGAAAAGAACAAGAGTGACTGTAGTGGTTTGATCGATATACATAGGCTTTGTTAATGTTGCTGTTTCCTTTTGTCCTAGAGTTTATATTAAGTTACATGCACCAATCAATTTATTTAAAAACTTAAGTTGACGAAGAAAGACGAGCAATTTAGTTATACTTCAATACTCCTTTTTACATATAGACTGCACAGATCTAAGAGGTGGAAATCCCAAACCCTGTTACTTGAGTTCAGGATTATCCAGATTTTGTAATCGGTCTGGTGACTAGCAAATTTTCTAGCTCAGAAAGACAATGGAATGTTCCTTCCTCCGCCTCAAAGATAAGAACAAGAGGAGTGACTGGCAGCGGCGCAGATGGATGGCATCGGAGAACTGCCAATTGGAAGAGGATGGAATTGCCAGAGGATTGCGTCGGTTTCGTGGCGGCGCTCGTGATTTGGGGTGACCAGGGTTTCGGCAGGTGCAACTTGACTGCAGCAGCAGGAGTGGGTAAACATGGTACTTCCTCTTCATTTTAAAATACGCACAATCAATTTTTTTAAATTTTTACCGCTAATATATACAAAAGAATTTGGATTTATCATGAAGAAATGGTATTACTAGATTTGTTATTAAAGAATACTTTCGTACCATTATGTTTTAAATAATTTTATTTATTTATAGTTAGAAAAAGTAATAGCCAAAGTTACGTACTAAGAGACTGCGTCGATATGTGAAACAAGTTCAAATAACCTTAGCACGAGATATTGGCAGGTAATGACAGGCTTGATCGCTTGGCGCTAGCTAAGGAAGCAATGCGTAGTCCGGACTGGGCAGGTGAGGGAGTGTGAAAGACCTCACCCAACAGTAAAGGAATGGACAGTCATGATTTCATCTTTGCCTCATCACTAATCAATGAACCAGGTTTCCGGACAGGTGCATGGGATCACACGCATGAGATCAATCACATAACAACAGATGCAAACTGAAAAGACAGACAGATAGTTTCGGCAGCCTTTTTTTCTTCAATATCAATATCTAAAGATACAAATGTGTATACAAATAACTTGGCTCTTCGTATGTATCTATAGGGATACTATAGAGACGTATCCTCATAAGACTAGTGTTTGTAAGACAGGATTATACGCTTGGTTAGGCTGAAAAGCTATAGTTTATAGTTGAAATTGTATTGTAGTAGCTGAAATTTCACTATAGTTGAAGATGGCTTATTTGTTGTAATTAAATTTAAAAAATTTAAAAATAGAAAAAAAATATGTTAGCTCATCACGGACAACGCAAACGAATACGGGAAAAAAGAACTGGCAAAAAAGCTAAAAAAAGCTAAAATTTCAGAAAAAGACGAAATTTTTGAATAATGAAAAATAAGCCAGAAGCTAAAGCCGAAACGAGCGGATGTGTCCTTGTTTAGGTAAGTGTTCACATATAAAGTAAATATTTTTCAACACTCTCTCTTAGACACCACATATAAAGTAAATATTTTTCAACACTCTCTCTTAGACACTTGCCAAGGGCATGCTCATAACTCATTAAAAACTTCTTCTGAAAACACATGGGGAAAAGCAGTAGAAAGAAGAGAGTACATAGTTAGGTTTTGTCAAAATTATGGCTTCTATAATTATAATGTGTCTATAAAATAGTGATATCTCTACTACTTAAAAAGAGAAGTTAGTGGTAGTAAGTTCTTTCCCCTCCCTCCTCTCAGAAAAATGATTCGTCCTCAGCTCTCCTCAGCCATCCGATCTCCCTCAACTCTCTGCAGCCGTCCGTCGTCATCCGCTCTCAGTACATGCGCGATCTCCTCTCCCCTAAGTCGCCAACTGGTCCCTCCCCACCCCACACCGATGTCTCCTTCTCCCCACCTCACACCGCCTCCTCCTCTCCCCACTCCTCCGCTCCACCCGCCGGTCACCTCATCCTCCCCATCTCACGCCGTCACCGCCTCCTCCTCCCCCCTCCTCCACTCCACCTGCCGATCGCCTCCTCCCCCCACCCCACGCCGTTGCCATGTCATTGGACTACAGTCCCGGCTCTTTGATGGAATACAATGACATCGAGGAGGCCAAGTCCCCCAACACGAGCGTCGCCGCCGTCGCTGTCAAGAACGGCAACGCGTTGGTGTACAAGATCATCCATGGCTATCTCAAGTAGAAGAACAACTCCATAATCAAAGTCGCCATCAATATCACCAGGAAAGCAGCATGCAACAAGTATAGTACGATTCAGTTAATTTTGTTGTGCAAACTTCATGGATGGAGAAATCGGCTAATTAGTCCGCATGCTATCCAGGTTATCGAGGAAGACTTCTGATGTTTTCTATAGCTTAATTCAACGGCAGCAAAGCATGTGGGGAAATAAAGCTAGACCTCTGATCTCTGGAATATCTTACTGTATAGCTGCTTGCAGCATTGATATTGCTCAACAAGGTGGTTCTCTCCAGCTATAACTTCGATGCTGGCATATCACTAATGATGTACCAGGTAATTCATGCTACCTTAATCATTTCTAAAGTAATTATAACTTATAACAATATTGCATGTTTGTTTATTCCTTTATCTTGTTGTTCATTGCTCGCACATACATATGCAATGTAATGTTATTCTTATTGGCAATTTATTATCATCGAGCTGATCATCACTCTTTTAATGGCTCAAAATCTCATATGTGTGGTCATTCTTCTGGCACTTGAACTCTTCCATGTAATTTCAACAGAAAAACTCACATGGAAATTGTTTACAGTCTGGATGCCAGTGAATCTTATTTTTATTGGAATGCTTGTAACTGGAATGTACAGGTACTTCCTACTTCACACTATATATACATGATGATGAACTGATGATCGGTTGATTGCCCTTTACTGGATTAAGCCTATTAAGAAAAAATACAAAAGTAGTCCACCGCTTCATCGTTCATCCGCTCTTAATTCAAGCTTTACATGTCTAATCCTAATTAAACTGTATTTGTATGATGTGCTTGGAATACTACTGATCTAGCCTTCTTTTGTTCTTTCTTTCTATCATTTTTCAGTTTGAAGTACATAGATGTCGCAATAGTGATGATACTAAAGAACATCACAAAAATTTTAACAGCTATAGGAGAATTATACATTTTTAGGAAGGGTTAGAATAAAAAGGTTTGGGCTGCATTATTTCTGATGGTATGCCCTTTTCTGCTTCACATGTCCCTTGTATTACTTCCAAATATTACCTAATGACTTGGTTATTTTCTTGTATTAAGAATGTAACACCAGAATAGCATGATTAATATTGACCTGATCACTGTGCTTCTCTCCATTGCTCTTTGCAGATTGTATCAACTATTTGTGGGGGAATCACAGATTGTATCAGATTTTGTGTATGTCGACTAAATATGTAGCTTCAAAGTGTTTCTACATCTGGAATGGTACTAGAACTAGATAATGGGCTCATCTGGACCATTAGTGTATCTCATATTAGATAGTGTTTAGATTCATAAATTACTTCATTTTATATAATTGAAAGTTGAAACTGCTTACTATCCTATGCTTTTTTCACCTCTGATTATGTCCTCTTATCTTTCTATTATACAGATATATTCTAGAATTTTTATATCAATGCTTTTTAATTTCCATTGTTGTATAAGCTGAAATGCACAAACAATTTCATCATTTCTTCTAGACTTTTAATTCCTCATTTCTCACATGTCGATGTGGAGTATATAGTTGACATAATTGTAGTTGAATATACTAGAAAGAATCTCTTGATGATTTACATGATTAAGGATGCATTTACTTTACAAGTAGTATAGAACAATGAAAAACAGTAGGATTACTTATTGGTCTTGTTTGTTAGCTACGAGTCACTTCAATGACTGTGAGCAGTTTTGCTGAACGCCTATGGTAATCTGTAATTAATCCTTAGGTATTCTTTTCTAACTTTGCTATACATAATCCTTATGTATTCTTTTCTTACCTTTACTATGACCACTTTCTCACATGTTGTGAATATATTTTTGTGGCAAGTGAAATGGACTTGATATGTCTTAATAAGGGTTGCTAGCCTTATCCTAGCGGTATATTACCAAGAACACCTTCTTTTAAGTAGCTACAAATAGTTTGGATATAAGTGTAAATTTATAACTATGCTGTATAAAATTCACAAAAAATATGAATTGGAATCGACTACGACTAATGGATTACAACTATAGTTGATGACTTTTGACCCTAGTGCAAGTACCAACATGCATAGCAATGCAATTGAAAATTTGACAGCGCACAATTGAGATTGACTTGTTGAAAGGGAAGGGTGGGTTAGCGGAAAAGTTAATGGGATGGGGTTTTAAGATTAGTGCTAGGTGATGGTCCAAATTGGTATGAAATAATTTCCCAGGTAATTGATAACTTCAGTTTTTAGTAACTACTATCATAATGATTTAGTGTTATGTGTTATTTCTCTTACAAAAATTAGGCATGCTCAGGAAGCTATGCATCTCCTGTTTCTATCATTACAGATGTTATTACATTACTCAAAAATGTTTTTAACGATCTTAATATGTTGCAATGTTTCAATGTGCAGGCAGGGGCGGAGCCAGAAATTGGATATATGGGGGCAATATGGACAACAAGTAGAGTAGAACCAATAAACCATGCCGAATTTACCGATCCAATAGTCACATATCAGAGTAATATGTTTTGCAAATTACAATGCAAAGAAAATTACATATCTATTAACTTAAACTTAGCTCTACGACTAAAATAGGGTCTAAGCCGATTAAAACAGGGTCTCTAGATGCGATGTGAGAGCAACTACTGAAGTGTATACTTATGATTTTTGTTTACATTTTTGATACCACAGTGAACGGTAAATATATTGACGTGGACGGCTCATATATTTTTAGACTCGAGAAGTCATTTAAAAAAACTGCTTTAAAAAACACTCTATTTATTTTGATTTTCGAAGAAATCAAAAAACAAATCCACGAGAACATGTCCATTGTATTGCCATAGAAATTCGGCCAAAACATTTTCTTGGCTTTTAATTAAAGGTTCCTAGCGTTATGTACTCCACCAGCTAGTAGTGCTTGAGTGATCTTCAATCACACCTATGACTAGCTACAACAGCTTCTAGTCAACTCACCAGCCTGCATTAATCATCCTAAGATTAAGAGCACAAACATGCATATCCTACAGATCACGGTACGCACCACCTTGTAACCTGTATTTACAAAGATTAGTAGATACAAAGCTAAAACATGAAACAAAACAAAGAGGATTTGGGCTGCATATGACTAGGCTTTAAACATACTTTACATTTGGGCTAAATTGGGAGGGACCAAACCACTAATTAAACACATGTATACATAATAGAGAATTAGTAAAGGGTTGGGGGTGTCGGGCCCCCTCCAGCCCCCCTTGTCTTCGCCACTGTGTAAAGGCACAAATGGTTGGTGTGGATTTATCGGCAAAAGAGTACTACCTTCTTGATAATGAACTCAAGATCTACGTGAAGGATCGGCACGATCAGGAAGATTTTGCTCCAGGAATTATTACTAATTGTATTTTTTTTACATAGAGTTAGCAACAAAAATATTGGGCATCCAATGTTGTTGTTTTAGTGTTTAGGATGCTCTCGAGCACACGAAGATGGGGGCAATTCAAGGATAGGGACATCTACAATGTGCGTGCTTACTTCCTCCGCTCAATCATTGGTACGTGACATGGTTTGTAATGGTAGAGGATTGAGTTTTGGTGCAGAATAGGATAGGAGGGCTGGAGGACTTCTGCTTGATCACCATCGACGGGAGCGGGGGGCTCAGCGAGGACATCCTACAGCAGCACCTGCAGAGCATCGTGCAGCAGTGGGAGGAGCTACAGTAGATCGAGATTGAGCTGTGCACGCAGGCTTATGCGCACCCACAGATCATTGAGGTGCAGCGTAGCTTTGAGGCGGCTGCTAAGGAGCATGTAGCAGCTGTGGCAAAGCTCAAGGTCGTATCTCTTGCTTTTGCTTTAGTGTGCTTGGTATTGCCCTACTCACTAGGTGGAAGGAAGTACATATAACTTATTAATTGCAAATTATGTAGTCTGTACTGGTTAGTGGTTGCTTGGAAAGTACTATATGTCATCTGATTTTTTTTTACATAGAACTTTGTTTTTCATTGCAACGCACAGGCACAGGACTAGTTTAATCATAATAGCTAACATGTTTCGAATTCTAAAATATTTGACATTTATTTTTAAAGAACAGTTCATACCATAAGATAATTATAATTTGTATACAAGATAGTAATATCTCAGTTATAATAGCTAACATGTATTTCGAATTCTGAAATAGTTGTCATTTACTTTTTAAGAATAGTCTTACAATAAGAAATGTATAGTTTGTAAAAGAATGCTGTTGACATGAACTATTAATAGTCATGCGACAAATATACCTAAATGTTCCTAGCGAAAATGAGATAAACAAAATTGTTAATGAAAAAAAGGGAAAAAGTCCCGACCTAAATCCAGCAGCATTGTATGAAATGTTTAATGTAGCCTATTTAAAACTTCAAAAAAATGTATCAGAACAACAAAATCAACTAATGAAGACACAAGTCGTGAAAGATTGCGAGAGCTAAAATATTCTACACCATGCCTACGCAGTTGCGTGAGCCAATCAGTTCTTGCCAATGTGAGGGGCTTGCACGCCCCGGCCCGCCGGGTTGGCATTGCCACACACCCCTACTACGCTCCACCAGACCACGGCACGTCGTGCCGCCTACTGCCAACCGCCGCGGCGAACCGGCCGTAATCAATAACTATCGTCTCCGAGGCGCACGCCTCTCACGGCGAATACAACTTCTGTTCCTTTTTCTGTCCCCTCACACGTAATAGTAGTCTAAAAGAGATAAGTACTATTGCAGATCTACAAAAAGTAAAGTAGAACGAATAGTTCGCTCACATATGTAAGAGAATACGAACAAAAATAGAGAGAAGGAACACTACTACAGAAAATGTCATCACAGACGGTTCGAAAACGTCATCACAGACGGTTTTGTGAGCCGTCTGTATTTATGGGTCAGTGATAATCGAAGGTCATCACAGACGGTTTTCGAACCGTCTGTGATTATGAGCTATCACAGATGGTTTTTGAGTAAAAACCGTCTGTGATAGCTGATAATCACAGATGATTTTTAGTTAAAAACCGTCTGTGATACTGATTATCACAGACGGTTTTTGAGTAAAAACCGTCTGTGATATTCCCTTCGACCCATACATATATTTCTCTTATTGGCTAGCCTCAGGAATGCTAGCCATGTCCTCTGAAACAAGCAGATAATCACAGACAAAAAACATACAATTCACACATCTCATTTGCTTTCAGATACATTTCACAGACATAAAACATCCAATTGACATGGCACTTCATTTCACAAACATAAAGCATGCATCCATTTCGCAAATCGATTAATTGAATTGAAATGAAATATCCATTAACAAATGCATAGTTACAAAAGATCTACACTGCATTTACACTTAGTGATAAGACCAATAAGAAATCAAGGTGCGCAGTGGAACCGTCCTTCTGGCTTTATGACTTGAGTCAGCAAAAAGTACGCCAACTCCCCTTGAATCCCTCCAAAATCAGACTGTTTCAATGCAGTTGACGGGATGGACACAGCCTGTCGATAGGAATATCAATGTGCATATATATGTAACGTGATAAGTATGAAGTAATTATGGGAAGAGTGATAAACCTTGCGATTGGTGAGCCTCGAGGAATCGAGGAGTAGTTCCATATGTTGGCAAACGTAGTATCCACATGTGTTGCCCGGCTGCTGCTGGTGGCACTGCAAAAAATGGAATGTGTTAGTTCAAGAGGCATTAGTACCAACTGTTGCATAGGATTAATTAATGTGAAATAGCGAATACCTTAAAATCTCGAACATGTGTCAGCAGGCCTTTGGCCCCGCGCTTCGAGTCACCTCTCTTTTCAATGTACATCGCGAACGCCCTACGTAATTCCAAAAAGTTAACCTTAATCATTCGGAAGGAAAGAAAGAGTACAATGTAGATATGTATGGAGAATATGTGCTTACCTATCGATTACTTGGCTGACAACTGTGAAGTCCATTTTATTCTTACTTAGGGAATCAAGGTAATATACCTTATTCCATTTTGGTACAATTACTATTAAAATCCAATGAAAGTTCTGATTAAAGGGCATAAGTACATAGTCCTTATTGCGGCAATCCAGTCCTGATGCAATGTACCTCTCGACGAGGGGTATCTCATGGTCGACGGTATCCTTGGCGACCAATTGTGGGTCCAAGAAACCAGTTGATGAGTTGGATAATCTAGCTTTAATCAGCATGTGTCTATATATATACACACGAAAGCAAAAAATTAGATATGGCATTTATCGGTATGACATTAACAGAGACTGTGATTGTACACACTTACAGCGTCCAGCATCGAATGATTGAGACGTCAAGAGCGTTGAGCGTGAACAGATCGAATAAATCCTCAAAGGCGACCATGAACATACACTCTTGAAGATTGTGGTGTAAATCTTCCTCGGTGAATTTGACAGTGATACTTGAAGTCCGTTCTCCCTCTAGCTTATTGGACTGCTGCATATACCATGTGTGCAATTGCATGCAACTATGTGGTAGCTTTTGGAGGTCTTTTTGCTCGAGCAACGGCTCGCCAAGCACGAATTTGCGGGCCAAAGGGTGGTACGGAATATCATCATTGGTCTTCTTTGCTTTGCCCTTGCTGCCTCGGCTATAGGTCGACTTCACGGAAGTCGACTTTGAAGGTAGCAGCGGTGCAAGTTGCTCTGGCGAGAATAGGGCGCGTGGAGATAGCACCGGTGTAGTATCCGGTGGTGGAACCGACTGGTCTTGTAATGGAGATGGCACCAGTGCAAGTTGCTCTAGTCCTGCCACCGGTGAAGAAGCCTCCAGGGAGATGTCGCTTTTGGGCCACTGGATGAATGTTCCAATGGCCTGTCCTAGAGTCCCGATCTCGTCGTTGGGGGGCTTCGGTAGCGGGATCACCTCAAAATTGACGTACACACCATCCACATTAACTTTTGCGAAGCCTGGCGCTAAAGCTTGACCGTGCACCATGGCCCCGATACCAGACGAATATGCCTGGCCCCAAGCAGCGTACAAGGGAATGGAACCATATCTCACTTGGAGCCTGCACTTCGTAGGCTCCTACATAACGATACAAAATTAGCTACTCGAATAGGCCTACCAATGGAGCAAGCATTCGAGAGGTAATAATTATTACCAGGATGTCGTCCACAGGAAATTTGGCCTGGGATTGCGTCGGATTCGACGCGCAGCTACTCGGACGGTTGGGCGGGCTGGCTAGCACAGGAGCGGCGGCAGCGGCCTGCTGACTTTCTGTCTGTTTCCACACCTCATCTCTGATTACATCAGCTAGCGAATCCAGTATCTCCTCTCTAAGAGATGCCTTGATCTCTTCTCGTAGTTGTGCGTCACGCTCGACTTTGTTTCTCTTCCTGCGCCGATACATGTCGGAGTCATCTTGGAAACCATGTTTCCAAGGAACGTAAAGCCCAAGGCCTCTCGTACGGCCCGGGTGCTCCTTGTTTCCCAGGGCCACGGAGAGCATATCATTCTCCCTTGTTCTCTGGAATGATCCCAGGGTAGATTGAAAACTCAGCTCTTCCTGCAAGAGCACGACATGCCATTCCAATTCGTACGAAGTTGTGGAGTAATTACAAGCTACGTAGTTCGATCGATATCTTAACAGGCGCTCGGTCACTTGCTGGTCTGCAGGGTTTCGAAAGGTGACGTCCCCTGATGTCGTTGTAGATGACCTTGCTCTAATCCAATTTCGAGCGCGGTCATCTGGGATATTGGAAAACAGCGGGGCGAGTCCTGTGTAGCTGTCAGCTCATCCTCCTTCCTCCACTGCGGGATTTTACCCGCATACCCAGCTATGCCAAGTCTGTGAGGGTGTGTATTTTTTTCCTGGAGGGCCTTGTGCGCCACACTTGTACTTTTGAAATCTTTGGTCGTTTTCATCGCCTTGAACTCTTCTCATTGTGGTTCCAGGAATGGGTATTTATGAACAGGCGTTTCGTCCGTCTCCACGTATTTCCTGACAAGCGTGCTCTTGAAGTTCTTACATGCTTTGCACGCCGCTTTGTAGGTTTGTTGTTGCACAGCGTCCAGGTGTTCTTCTGGGAACTCGAACGATACCAAAATTTCGGTCCACAACTCACGTTTCTGAGTGTCAGGCACGTTCTTCCACGAATTGTATGTCACTTGCTTCACTTGCTTCATGCCCTTTGATCATATACTCTTCCTTGATTGGTTAATTTGTGCTCTCAAATTGTGGGGTTGCACATGATAAGATGAGGAAGCAAGAAAAGTGAAACATGATGCTCAATGTTAGGAAGAGAGGAGAGGAGTAGAGGGAAGGGGGAGAAGGGAGGGGGTGATGTGGACAGAGAGGGGTTATGTGCCTATACTATATACTATATAATATATACTATATACTATATACTATATACTAACACAACAAGCAATGTAATATGTACCAATGTAAACTAAGCAACTGCAGTAAACAATGTACCAATGTAGTATGTACCAAATAGCAAATTAAACTAAGCTACTGCAGTAAACAATGTACCAATGTAATATGTACCAAGCATCAAACATCAACCCTAAACACTAACAGTAAGCATGAAGTATCAACCCTAAATATGTACCAAGCATCAAGCATCAACCCTAAACACTAACAGTAAGCATGAAGCATCAACCCTAAATATGTACCAAGCATCAAGCATCAACCCTAGACACTAACAATAAGCATGAAGCATCAACCCTAAATATGTACTAAGCAACTAACCATAACAGTATGAAGCATCAAGCATCAACCCTAAACACTAACAGTAAGCATGAAACATCAACCCTAAATATGTACTAAGCAACTAACCATAACAGTATGAAGCATCAAGCATCAACCCTAAACACTAACAGTAAGCATGAAGCTCGGGTAGGGATTTGATGACCTTAGGGTTTTGGTGACCTTAGGGACGGAGGAGGAGGAGGCGACGACGACGGAGGAGGAGGAGGCGGCGGCGACGGAGGAGGAGGCGGCGGCGACGCAGGAGGAGGCGGCGGCAACGGAGGAGGAGGAGGCGACGGGCTCGGGGAGGCGGCGACCGAGGAGGAGGAGGCGACGGGCTCGGGGAGGCGGCCACGGAGGAGGAGGAGGCTGCGGCGACGTCTTCGTCCGGGGAGGCGGCCGGCGAGGGCTGGGGGAGGCAGCCGGTGAGGGCTCGGGGAGGCGGCGGCGACGACGGGCTCAGGATTTAGATCTAATCGAATAACTGCAGCGCACACGAAAAACCCTACCGAGAGGGTATACGTAGGGAGATTATCACAGACGGTTCTAAACTTAGAACCGTCTGTGATAAGCCTTTGCCGGCTGTTGCAATTAAGACAACACCAATAACTACACAGCTGCATTCATATCAACCACCAAACAGCTGCATTCATATACAACACCAACCAGCTGCATTCACATAGTGTATTTCTTGATACATTTTGTCATTCTCAAATACATCACACATATACATAAATGCCAATACATTTTGTCATTCACAAATACATCACACATATACATTTTCACATATACATCTCAAAATTGACTACATCACATATTTTCACATATACATCTCAAAATTGACTACAATATAAATTTTCACATATACATCTCAAAATTGACTACATCACATATTTTCACATATACATCTCAAAATTGAATACATCACACATTTTCACATATACATCTCAAAATTGACTACATCACACATTTTCACATATACATCTCAAAATTGACTACATCACACATTTTCACATATACATCTCAAACTTGTCACACATTTTCACATATACATTCTTATTATACTTGCTTATTTCCTTTAAAAATTAGCCCTTCATCATGATCAACGCGTACGTAACTAGTTTCGTCACGTTGTTCATCGTCGACCCTTATGCCATTTTCAAAAGGAGGTAACTCGTCAAATTGATTGTATTCCTCCTCGTCCACTACATTCTCCACTCTGACAATTCTCCTTTTTCCATGAAGAACTACATGGCGTTTCTTATTTGCCGGGTCGGTTACATAGAAAACTTGAACAACTTGATTGGCGAGTACGAATGGTTCGTCTTTGTACCCGACACGTTGGAGGTCCACAGTCGTGACACCGTACTTGTCAACCTTCACCTGTGGGAGATGCACCCAACGGCAGCGAAATAAGGGGATCTTGAAAACCACATAGTCGAGCTCCCAAATCTCCTCTATCAAGCTATAGTACGAGTTTCTCGACCCATCGGTACTGAATGCATCTATGCGGACACCGCTGTTCTGGTTAGTGCTCTTGACATCCTGAGACTGCGTATAGAATGTGTACCCATTTATGTCATATCCTTGCCATGTCACAACTGTAAATGTCGGCCCTTTTGCCAACCATGTCAGCGTCTCACTCGGCGAGCTCCTAGCGATTTGCTCCTTCAACCATTGGTTGAACCAACGGTTGTGTTGCCTCATGATCCAAACATCCGGCCGCTCCGGATTCTGTTGCCGAAGCACATCCTTGTGCTGGTCCACATAAGGGGCCACTTCAGTCATGTGTTTTAACACCGTGAAATGGGCTTGAGTATACGTGTCCATATCTGGAGTGATTGCTTTCCTTCCGATAGTTCGGAGACCCTTCAGCCTCCCCTCATGACGAGATTGAGGAACACCTATCGGTTGAATCTGAGCCATATAATCGACACAAAACTCAATGACCTCTTCGCTTGCATAACCTTCGACGATGCTGCCCTCCGGCCGAGAACGATTCCGTACGTAGGACTTGAGAATTCCCATAAACCTCTCAAATGGGTACATGCTACGTAGGAATACGAGCCCGCACATTTTTATCTCCCACACAACGTGAACAATGAGATGGACCATGATATCGAAAAACGAAGGAGGGAAATACATTTCAAGGTGACATAGAGTCATCACCACCTCGTCCTGCAGAGCATCTAGTCCTTCGGGATCGATGACCTTCTGAGCAATTGTGTTAAAGAAATAACATAGCCTCATGATTGTCTCTCGGACTTTGATCAGCAAAATATTTCTAATTGCAATAGGGAGCATCTGTGTCATCAGCACATGACAATCATGAGACTTCATGCCATTTAACTTCAAATCTTGCATCGAAACAAGTTTCTTCACGTTGCCGGAGTAACCAGACGGAACTTTGACACCATGCAAGCAATGGCACAGTCTATTTTCTCACCCTTGGACAGAGTGTAACACGCAGGGGGGACGTACGTTCGTCCATTATCAGTGCGTGTCGGTGCTAACTCAGGCCTGATGTCCATATCAGCCAAGTCAAGCCGTGCGTTGACGCTGTCCTTTGTTTTATCACGGATGTTCAGTAAGAGACCAATCAAGCTGTCGCACACATTCTTTTCTACATGCATGACGTCGATGCAGTGCCGAACATCTAGGTACTCCCAATAAGGTAAGTCCCAAAATATTGATCTCTTCTTCCAGGTGTTCTTCTCATGAGCCCTCAATTTACGTCCCTTTTCGAGGACAACATCTAAATCCTTAACCATATCATAAACCTCGTGTCCCCTTAAATGCCTTGGAGCTGAACCGTCTTCCTTCTCTCTGTCAAATTGTTTCTTCATCTTGCGGTATGGGTGAGCCCTCCGAAGGAACCGGCGGTGACGCATGTAGACGGTTTTGCGTGAGTGTCTCAGCCACACACTCTCGGTACCATCTAAACAGTGAGTACAAGCTTTGGCACCTTTTGTACTATGGCCCGATAGGTTACCAAGGGCAGGATAATCATTTATGGTGTAGAACAATAAGGAGCGCAGAGTGAAGTTCTCTCGTTTGTATGCATCCCATACCTGTACCCCTTCGTTCCATAGTACTTTTAGATCTTCCACCAACGGTGCTAGGAACACATCGAGATCATTCCCAGGTTGTTTTGGCCCTTGGATAAGTATCGACAGCAAAATGTACTTTCGCTTCATACACAACCAAGGAGGAAGGTTATAGATGCAGAGAGTCACGGGCCATGTGCTATGTCGGCTGCTCATGCTACTAAAAGGATTCATTCCATCTGTACTCAGTCCAAACCTTATATTCCTTGGTTCTGCACCGAACTTTGCAAAACTCCTACCGATGTTTCTCCACTGCGCGGAATCAGCAAGGTGTCTTATCATTCCATCCTTCTTGCGCTCCTCCGAGTGCCAACGCATCAGTTTTGCCTCCTTTGGATTTGCAAAAAACCTTTTCAAACGGGAAATTATAGGAAAATACCATGTCACCTTAGCAGGAGGTCCTTTCTTCGCCTCTGTTCCCTCGCCATCATCTGATTGATTGTTACGTTTGTATCGGGATGCGTTGCACACCGGACATACATGCATATTTGCATACTCTTTACGGTAGAGGATACAGTCGTTCGGGCATACATGTATTCTTTCTACTTCCATTCCCAACGGACAAAGAACCTTCTTGGCTTTATACGTGGTTTTAGGCAACTCATTTCCCTCCGGAAGCATGTCCGCTAAAAGACCTAGCAACGCCGTGAAACTCTTGTCGGACCAACCGTTGCTTGCCTTCAATTTCAACAGTTCAAGTACGGCCGACAACCTCGTGTACTTGCAGCCCGTGTACAAAGGTTTCTCTGAGTCCTCCATCAAGCCATGGAATTTAACATACTCTATCTCATCATAGTTCTCTTCTACATCGCGAAGCATCTGATCCAGATTATCATCGTGCAACCTATCCGAATCCGAGCCACAATCGACATCAGCCGGCGGCATGTCATTCAGTTCACCGGCGATGTCATCCGGGGGCATATCATTCACTTCACCGGCGATGTCATCCGGCAGCATATGATCATTCACTTCGCTATGACTGGTCCAACACGTATAATCCTTTTTGAAACCCCTCTGAATCAAGTGCGATTCAATTTGCCCTCAGTTCTTAAACATCTTCAAATTCTCGCAGTCAGTGCATGGACAGCACATATATTCCACCCCCTTATTCAACATATCCTCCTCGGGCAGCTCTTATAAAAGCAGAAACGTCATTAATGTACTCTTCACTCACACGGCTCGCGACATACATCCAGCTTCGGTCCTACGTTACGTACATATATAACAACTTAGTATTAAAATCTAGATTAACTAATTATAACTACATATATACCGGCCACATTTATTATATTGAGACTTAATTTGCTAGCTCAATTCATATTACAAACACAACAGTTATTATATAACCAACAATTTTGCAAATTAACCATCTTCAATAACCACTCATGGATTACTTAGACCTAAATTGTAATGTAATTAAAGAAAAAATAAATTTCATTACTAACCATATCTAGAGCAACCAGGAAAGTCTGAATCTTTCAAAGCTCAATCTCTGCCTCTTCCCACCAAATTAACTGGCCTGAAATCGCCTAGCTTCCTCCCGAGTGAAAAAGTGCGCAGCAGTGGCTAGATCTGGATCGAAATGAAGACAGATGCGGTCTAAGCAGCGCAATAAATGTCTTAGCCATTATCACATACGGTTTTTAACTAAAAACCGTCTGTGAATTATCACAGACGGTTTCTAATTACAAACCGTCTGTGATAACAAGCTTATCACAGACGGTTTTTAATTAAAACCGTCTGTGATAATCTGGGATTATCACAGACGGTTTTTTATACAGACCGTCTGTGATACAAAAGTATCACAGACGGTTCATCGGTAATAACCGTCTGTGATAATCCATTTTCCCGCCACAAAAACCACAGACGGCCTCCAAATTACAACCGTCTGTAATAGTGCTCATCAGAGACGGTTTCACAAAACCGTCTGTGATGAGGCGTCTACTATTAGGCTTTCTGTAGTAGTGGAAATAGGGAAACCGCAAATTAAAATTTTAAATTCTGTCTATTTGTGAGAGACAGTATGCAAACAAAAATAGTTGCATGTAATTTTGGCTGATACAGTTGAATTCAGTATACTTTTTACTACAATCTTTCTATTGACCTCGTCTAAAAAAAATGCACCGTTTGAAAGCTAGTTCATGTAGCATAAGTCACAAGCTATAAGTGGAAAAAAAACTCGACCATCGGCTGAGAAGCACAAATTCAGCTGTATCTTATGACTTATGTCTTTTGGTCATAATGCAAGCGTTCGTGTGAATGAATTGAAAGTTAATAAGCTGTTAAGCTATTTATAAAATGCTATTTCGATAAACCGTTTCGAAACAACGACGAAGAATCTGTTTCGCTTATTTGTTCAAGAAAAATTATAAAGCGAAAACAACAGAGCCGGACTATTAGTATCATTCAACTGCGACAATGGACAATTCCAAATTAAAAAAGAAAGTAAGCATCGAGACTGCGGCATGCGTGCTCGATTGCTTGGTCAGCACGGACATTACCGCATTCAAGCCCGTCGCCTGTTGCGAACTACCTGACATGATGGACTAGGTACGTGCATGGTTCTAACTTCGTTACCTAGTTCGTGGAAACTTCAAATCACACGTGCGCGCATGGAGGCAATCGAAAGAAAATTAATTATTAGTCGCGAGAAAAAAGTGAAAAGACGGGGACAAGTGCAATTCTCATGACGGGTCTC
The DNA here is from genome assembly GCA_017311315.1 of Dendrocalamus latiflorus. Lineage (NCBI taxonomy): Eukaryota > Viridiplantae > Streptophyta > Magnoliopsida > Poales > Poaceae > Dendrocalamus > Dendrocalamus latiflorus. Next base: position 29,233,861 of record CM029663.1, read on the forward strand.
GGTAACCTTGTCTGTTATTTCGCTGTACGTATCTGAAAAAAAAATTAAGGCACCGTCACGTGGTTGTATTATTGGACTCTTCACAACCAAATTATATTGACCTCTCTGTTCTGAACAGTGACGGATCCAAGAAAAATTTTAGAAGGGGCTGAACAAAAGCGATACAGCGACATAACTCCACTATACCCCTCCTACACCATATATCCATAGCTAAAAATTTATGGGGGGCTCCAGGGGGCTCCAAGAGTTCGGTAGCGGTAGGGGGGGCTCGAGCCCCCCCGCCCTACCGCTGGATCCGCCCATGCTTCTGAACGATACTCCTTGAATTAATGATAGGGTTTGGTGGTGAGTAGCGACGATGCCCGAACATGCAACCAACTGAACTAGGGGTGAAAACGGATCGGATTCGGACGGATATTGCTGTTACCATATCCTAACCCGTATTTTTTTCTCCGGATTCGGTACCAATCGGATTCGGTGTCGGATCGGTCGGGATTAACCCAATTCGTTTGCACCCCTACTTGTTTGTAAGGAATGCATACAGTGCAGTAAATGGAGTAGGACGCACTGACTTGATGTTACTATTTAATAGCTGATGTGGAAGATTTTATTTTACCATTACAAAAGAAAATGAAACGTCAAATAGTAGCACTAACCTGAAATCATACTTGAAGACGTATCGGATTTGGACGGATATTCGGATTCGGACGGATATTGTTGTTACCATATCCTAACCCATATTTTTTCTCCGGATTCGGTACTAGTCGGATTCGGTACCAATCGGATTCGGTGCCGGATCGGTCGGGATTAACCCGACCCGTTTTCACCCCTAAACTGAACAATAGCATACGCATGGCTTCTAGCTACTGTTTCTTTGGCTAAACGGCTCTAGTAACGACGGATTTGCTGTGCAATAATTGCGATGCCTGGTGATGGATTAGGCATAAAACAGTACTATACGATATCAAAGGCTGCTAAACTTGTTTTCAAGATGAGGGCTGCTACACTTCCGAGTTTTTTCGATGTTGATTGGTTTCCCAAGCTCTTGTCGCTCGTATATGGGTGCAAAAAGTATTGCCGTGCAAAATAGAAACCAACCCTCGATCCTTACCTGCTCGATTAAACTAATCGAATTACCTGCACAATTACATGTATTTTCTACATAACTTTAATATATATAGTGAGAAATAAAAGTTCTAATTGTTATATATATATATATATATATATATATATATATATATATATATATATATATATATATATATATATATATATATATATATATATATATATATATATATATGCTTATTTGCAAGAAACCCCCACCGCTCCTTTGCCTTCAGTCACAATTTGAGTTTGCTCATTCCTCCCCGGGCGCCACCCCTCCTCGAGCTCCTCCTCCAGTGCCTACCCCCCGGCTCCCTCCCCAGCGCCACCCCTCTGGCCTCCCCCAGTGCTGCCCCCGGCCTCCCTGACGCTTCCCTCGGCGCCACCCCCTCTGGCCTCCCTCGGCGCCGCCCGCCCTCCCCCTGGGTGCTGGCCCCTTCGGCCTCCTTCAGTGCCTCCCCCTCCCCTCTAGCGGCTGGCGCCTCCCCGACCACAGTGGCTTCGACCACGGAGGTTTTGACACACCTGTTACTAACATCTATAATAAATATGATTGATTTATATCGTTACGGTGGACATTCTTCTCCTTTACTCTCAATTAACAATGCAACTAGCAAATGGTCCGCGTATTTGTGTGACTATATTTATTACAAATATATTATATCAAGGATATAACTTAAGTTGTTTAGAATATTTTTATATAATGTTTAGTTTATATGTATTTAAGATGACATTTGAAATGATAATAAAAATTTTAAGCCAAAACACATCTGAGGAAACATAATTAGCCTAATAGGCTGTTCAGGTCTTATAAACGTAATATTTAAATACATCTTCATGGAAAGATAGCTCAACTCATACCTTACAAGTTACAAGCTCAACATATCCTAAGCTTTACATCTGCAGTAACTTCTACTCAACTACTAATTCTCCTTTTCCAAGGTTATGCGAGAGATCTACCACCCTTTTTCTAAAGACGTTATTTTTCCTCCATAAAGACCAAGCTCCGCTTTGATAGCCAATGTGTTTGCTTCTTACAGCCTTATGTCGAAGCGATTTGTACCCTCAAGCGTGTTTGTTCCGATCTCTAGCACTGTAAATTCTTTTCTTTTCTTTTTTTTGTTGCGAGGCCAAATTTGTAATACTTGAAGTGACACCCGAAAGAGGAAAAGACACTAATTTTGCGCTAAACTTTCCACCTCCAGTGTCGCCGGATTAAGCTCTAAATCCATACATTTTGCCTCGTAACACCTTGATTCTGCATCGGTATGTCATAGCAATTACATATGGAGCCGCGTGAAAACCACGAAAAGCCGATTCATGTAATGGGCACGGAAAGTAACGATGCGGACTCCCTTTTTCTTAGTTTGGTACCTGTCCGCCGTATTCCACTTTTTTTGTTCATTGGTCAACGCTTCCCAGGCTCTTTCTAACTACTGCCATGAAATTGATCTTAAAACTTTGCTGCTGACCAATGTATTGATTAATATCCTTAGGTCCTATTTAAAAGTGTTATGGACACTTAAATTAAAAAATCACTCTATTTAAAACAGCTCCTGCAGTGACTTCTACAAACAACTTATAAACCACTTTGAGAAATCACTTAGTTCAACTTCCGACTTTTAAAAGACAAAAGACAAAAACTGTTTGGAATAGTGCCTTAATACAGCCTAGCTTAACTCGTCATTGTGGGATTTGTTTGTGAATTGCCTCCTCAGCTTCGTCCGATGCTCAGAAGCAGTCCATCACCCTCGTTGCTTCGTTTGTGCACTGTAGCTAGCTTATTTTACATTATAGCTATTAGTGGATTTTTTGGCGTAATTAAATTTAAAAAATTAAAAATGAAAAAAGTAGGTTAATCCATCACGAACAATGCATACGGATACGGGAAAAAAGGCAAAAAAGCCCAAAAAGCTAAAAGCAAAAAAAGACAAAATTAAAAAAATATTAAATTAGAAGTCAAAAATCAGAAGTTGAAGCCAAAACAAACGGACTGAAGGGGCAATCATATATACATGGCGCATGTAACATGGGCAACAAAAATTAAAGAGCAGTTTGCACATTTAAGAGATGCATTCACCAGTCAAATCCTGAGAGAGAAGCTGAGCCATGTACCCAAACAATGCCACATATACATATAGAGCATTTTAATTGGTTAGAGCTTTTGACTTTTAACTAAAATGAAATAGTAATAATAAAAGAAATAGTTTTAAAAACAAAATTTGAAAAATGACTTTTAAAAAAATGGAAGCGGAGGAAACGATGGACCAACTGGCGGCTTTTGAAAACGGCTTTAAAAAATCGCTTTTAGAAACTAAAGTGTTTAAATTGACTCTCTATTTTGTTAAACCGAAGCTAAAGCTAATTTAAACACCGCAAAGCTTATTTAAATTGACTTTCTATTTTATTAAACCGAAACTAAAAGCTAATTTGAACACCCGCAAAGCCTCCTTCCTTAGTCTCGATCCTAGGAGAGAAAAAGGGCGTCAGGTGCCATACCTAGATGGCTATTCGTGCACGGGTCATGGTCGCACGCACCAGCTCACCGAGTTCGTCCGGCGCCTGTCCTACCCAATGTTGCATGGATGGTACGGCATAACAGATCGCAGCCACGAGGAAAATCCAATCTGTAAATTAAGGCAGCCATCTTTCGTCCCACGTCGTCGTCGATCTAGGACAGATCCTACGGGTTCCTTCCTCGTCTTCGATAAGAAATTCAAAGACGTGGACGCGGACGGGTGTACGATCGACAAACGTGACCCTCGAAAGCCGAAAGCTACTTTTCCACGGAAATTCCCCGCGCGACGCGTACGTGCGTGCCTGCACAGAAACTCCCGCAAAAATCGCGTAGGCACCGTGGTGCCCACATGAAAGTCATAGGGGGTATTTGGTTGAAGGCCACAATTTGCCATGCCTCAGCTTAAGAATTTGCCATACTTGTGGCTAGCCAAATTTGTGGCAAAAAAGAGGTGTTTGGTTGATAACTAAGGTGTGGCAAAAACTTTGTGGCTACTGTTTGGTTCACTGCCACAAAAGTGTGGCAAAAAATTGTGGTAAGTGTTTAGATTATTCCACATGTAGGTTAAATACATGTATACAACAATCATAAAAGCATAATCGTGACAAAGCTAAACACATGTATACATGTAGACTGGATGTGTACAAGTAGAAATGCCGAAAAGCATGTGAGGGTACCATTGCAGATCAAGTAGAAAGGCCAACTACATTATTTTATCTATCAGGTAAAGTGGTTGTAGATCTTGCTAGACTGGTGCAAAATTCATCTCAGTCGCCATAAGCAGCAAACCCCCTAGTAACATCTTTACAGAGGAACAAATAGTATAAAATTGCTTCCTTTTTTAACACTTCACTCCAAATTAGATAAGTATCTCCAAATCCTAACTGAATTAGTATAGCATGCAAGGGTGTATTTCTCAAACATGTAATAGACCTTTTCAACTACATATGTTAAAGGGAATACAAAATGTAATCTTTCTACCGCCAAATACATGAACAGAGAAGCACTACACTCAAGTGATCAAAAGTTTACAATCCAAAATGAAAGGCACAAGACTTCTGCATCCGTGCCTCACACAAAACAAAGTCAAGATTTCAATTCAGCATGCATAACAGAAGTTATCAATCACCAGGACTCAAAATTTTCACTTTAAATTGATCGCTGATTCGTTTTACTGCTAGGGCCATCAAAACAACGTTTGGACTTGTACTGTTCTAACACAGCCATACCAAACTCAAAATGTACTATTTTCAGGAGCAAGAGCATGGAACTTCCACCTCCACAGAAGCTTGAAGATTTAAAAGCTCTGTAAATTAAATCCAACACCATTGATGTCTCTAATGTTACCCTGCCACCCCAAGACTTGAGCATCCATAAAAGGTAAACAAACACAGGATAGCCACCCCAAGACTTGAGCATCCAGTTGTTTGGACCATGCCTGGTTTCCAGTTTCCACAGATAACACAAAAGCCAAGATAACATACATAAAGAACACAGCATCATGTCTACAAAGTGATAGGAGTTTGCTTCAGAAGCCTAACCAGCAGTTTGCTTACTGTACAAAATATGATAGTCCAGAACAACAAAATACAAAATCAGCACAACAGCACAACAGGCATAACATGACCGCCATATAACATAACAACCAAATATGCAGCCAGCCAAAATGAGGACTATCCAGCACCCTATAACATGTTCACAAAATATCCACCTTCACAAGCTAAACTTCACAGGTTGATGCCTTCTTTTTCACATAAGAACTTGAACACCCAAGCATGCAAAGTATCACCACTTGCATTACACAACCAGCCACGCTTACCTTTATTCTCCTTGGTAGACAAATGTTCACCAACAAGTACCCTCTGATCTGATGTCATTGGGATTGCCTCTAGTCTCTGCCACAAAGCTGCATGAGGATCATTTAGTTGTGGCATTTGGGGAGGGGCTGTGGCAACAAGTGTTTCACGAAGTGATTTCATTGTAGCCGTTATTTCATCAGTGGATTCTGCAAAACGACTCTTCTTTTTTGGCTTCTTAGTTGGTGACTTCTTAGCCCTTGGACGCTTCCGACTAGCTTGACTAGTGCTGGAAGATGCGTTATCAACAGCTGCAGTCCTTGCTGGAGTTGGCAAAGTGTCTGAATCCTCACCTTGTGTATCTTCGGGCTGTGTGTAGCAATTGAGGTCAAGTAGTTCTCTTGGTTCATCACTATCTGAACCATCACTAACATCCATGCATGTGTTCTGGTCCATAGCCAAAAATCCATCAGCACTAGATCCTGTGAATAGTTCTTGCAGCTCATCGAAGAACTTGATGGGCTTAGCAAGCAGGCGTCTTGCTCTGTCCTGCATTTAGTCACCATGCATCTGCATTTAGTCACCATGCATTGTTTTCGGATTGTAAAATAAAACATATAATAATTAAATTCAGATTCTGAAATTACTTACACATAGCTTTGCCTTTTCAGATTCTGAAATAATCACCATGCATCTGGTATGGTCAAATGTATTGCCACTATTGCTCAATGCTACTGCAATGTACTTCCAACTTTCTTTGTGATACCTGAAGTGACGGTCCACTTGACCAACGGTCACCCCCATCGTAAACTTCTTGTTTAAAGCATTAGCACACAACATGTGATGTGGCTTCTTGAACTTAAATCCATCACAATTTTGACTTGTGTTTTCAAAGGAAAGTACGGCTGCCTTGCAAAGATTTTGAAACGATTCTTGAGGGTACCAAATGCTCGTTCAACGGTTGTTCTAAGTGAGGAATGGCGAAGGTTGAATAGTTCCCTGGGGCTCTCAGGCTCTCTGGTGCCCCTATATTCTTGTAGGTGATATCGTGTACCGCGGTATGGGGGTAATACACCGGGCCTTGCTGCATATCCAGCATCAGCTAGGAAATATTTACCTACATCATTATTTTTTACAAATTAATTAGCTAAGAATGTAGCTGTGGTTTCAGATTGGAACTATTAAGACATTATGGGGGTAATCCTACCTTCTGGTATATTAAGCCCATTAGGACGTGATAGAGCATCATGAAGCACATAAGAATCATGGGCAGAGCCCTCCCATCCAGCAAGAACATATATGAATCTTAGGTCAAAATCAACCGCTGCTAGCACATTTTGGGTGGTAATGGACTTTCTACCCCTAAACCGATCTTGCATATGGAAAGGTACACATGCTGGTATATGTGTACCATCCAAGGCTCCTATGCATCCCTACGAAAATAGAATTTTTTAAAAAAATTAGATGAACATGACACCTAAAGTATACTCGAAATAGTGATTATCAATTTTGATGTACCTCAAAGTAAGGGTGGAATCTGCCAGGAGAACTTGTTATCTTTGAATGTGTCTCAACAGATCTGATGCATATCAAGTCACGAGCAAGGATACAAAGGGCATCTAAAACAAGATTGCCTACTAACAGTTTCACTTGACCTAATGAACTCAAAACCAATTGATCTGTTTGACCAACTTTGCCCGACAGCATGAATAAACATGGCGACTTGTTCCTCTATTGTGACATGAAAGGTCTCCTCTAGCAGGGCACGTGATCTAAGTTCAGCACAGAGCTTGTGGAACACAGCTTTCCTCATACGCAACTCATTTATGCAATGGGCCTCAGTTCCATGATACAAACGGTTTAGACGCTTCAATCTTTCAACATCTCTATCTATCATGGGAGCATATGTTATGGCTCTTTTTCTTTTTCTTGAATTAATTCTGTACAGATACATGGCTAGACACACAAGAATACCAGCAATCAATCTTCTCCTCCACATGTAATGGCAGTAGTCCAAGTAATACTGCAAATATAATTTTCTTTGACCCATCTAAAACATATTTTCAGAAAAAGATTAAATCAGTAAGCTATAAATAATGAAGCAGTATACTTTGACAACATGCAACTGATAGCTCATCTTGTCTAGATCCTGTAGTGCTAAGGGAGTAAACGATTATTCACCACATATATATTACAGAAAGGAAGCACTAACTAGCAACACAGTGGATGGATTCACCACATCTCAAAGGATTGACTTCTTAAAAAAATTAGTGGCAAAGGGGAAATGGAATTACCTTCTCTGGCCGCAGGAATTGGTTGCTGCGCATGAACCTTCTTCGGCCGCAGGGATTGATTGTTGCACATGAACCACCACCGCGAGATGGATTCACCTGGCTACACTGATGAATCTACAACAGATTGTGGAGTTCAATCTACAAAAGAGCATACCAAACATTTATATATTGAAAATGAGATGTGTGCAATCCTTCTCTTGAGGGCTCCCTGTGCTAAGTCCACTCCTTCGCTCCTTGGCTGCCAAAGCCATTCCCCGCCTGACCCGGCCCCCGGACGCCGCCACCCCTGGCCCGCCGCCCCTGGCCTGCCGCCGCCCCTGGCCCGCCGCCAGGCTACCACGCCCCCCGGCGCCGCCGCCCTTGGCCCGCCGCCAGGCTACCACGCCCCCCGGCCGCCGCCGCCCCTGGCCCGCCGCCAGGCTACCATGCCCCCCGGCGCCGCGCTCCGCCTCAGCGCCTCCCCTGGCCCGCCGCGAAGCGCCGTCCTCCGCCCGGCGGCATCCATCTAGGGTCCAGGCAGGAGGCAGGAGGAGCCGACCACCGAGAAGGGGCCGCCGCGGGGGAGGGGGTGCGGCCGGCGAGGGAGCTCAGGCGGCCGCTGCTTCGGCCTGCGGAAGAGAAGATGGGAAGCTGCACAAGGGCATCACCTGCGGAAGGAGAAGGCGCTCAGGGAACCCGACGGCGCGAGAGAGGCGACGCCATGGGAGGTGGGAGAGATTTCGGTGGAAGAGACAGATGGTTCTAGAGGACGGGTTGCTTTTGGGTTGGTGGGGATTTTGTGGGGAAAACTTTTTTTGTGGGCAGCTCTGGCGCGCCACGGGCGGTGCGGCGGCAAAAAAGCCCGCCTCACTTTTGTTGGCAAAAACAGTGGCGGAGGATTCTAGGGCGGTGGCGAGCCAGACTTTAATTAGTAAACCAAACGCCTACCAAAATTACTATGGCAAGCCTTACTTTAGGCGTGGCAGCTTATGGCCAAGAACCAAACACAAGTTGAAAGGTTGTGGTGTTTGTTTCAAGCTCCATCTCTAATCTTGGCCTTCAAGTTAAACGTGTCAACTCCATCCCTGAATATGTCTTGGCCTTCAAGTTAACCGCTGACTCGCCAGGTTAATTATTCAATGGCGTTGGTTGGCTCTTTGCAGCGTGGCCCCGCTCGTTTCGGTTTCAACTTTTAACTTATTTTTCATTATTCATAAATTTTATTTTTTTTCTGAACTTTTGGTTTTTTAAGTTTTTTTGCCGGTTCTTTTTTCTCGTATTCGGTTGCGTTGTCTGTGATGAGTTAGCATATTTTTCTATTTTTTATTTTTTTTAAATTTAATTACGTCAAATAAACCACCTTTAGCTACAGTGAAATTTCAACTGCTACAGTGTAATTTCAGCCATAAATCATAGCTTTTCAGCCCAACCGAGCGGGCCCTGAGAGTAGCAAATCTTTAACGGTTCAAGTGTTCATAAACAATGGTAGGCTGCCGTCACTGATGACACTAGGAACAGCGAAATCAGCGGTGGTGGTTAACGCAAACACATGGTCGCCGGTGCGTGGGATTCCGCACGTGGTCTGTGGGCTTTTCCGTCTAGCTTCATGGCTGAGACTGCTTCCGAATTGCTTGTATACGAGGGAACGTTCCTTGGATTTTTCTGACCATATAATTAATCAGGTCAGTCTTAAAAAAAGAAAAGAAAAATCAGGTCCACCGCTTGACAAATATTAAAAATCAAGGTAGGTATCTGAAAAAAAACACAAAAATAAAGGACCGATATAAAAACTTGTATGACGTACAGCCGCATGATTTGGCATTTGTGTGAAGTTCTCCAAAAGGTGCAAAATTGAAAGCACAGACGGTAAAGTACATCAAAGTTCAAGTTACAGGTAGTGAAGCAACCCAAGTCAGTCCATTTCGACACACCGCAGACGAGCTCAACTTCGGCAAAAGTCCACCTTGAAACTTGAAGAACAAGAACGGTTCCAGGGCAACTGCTAGAATGTTCAAAAATCAAATGCTCCAATCCCAACATAGTAGTAGCCCACAGTAGCAACTTAGGGCATCTCCAACAGTATGAGCTAGTTACTAGCTCTAAGATAACTTCTCCAATAGTACTAACTTTTAGCACATAGCTCATAACATAAATAGCCTCACATGACACTCTCACATAATCTTGAAATGTGTGTATGAGACTAGCTCTTGATCAAGAGATAGCTTTTCTCTCTCTTCTATTAAAATATGAAATAATATGCTTAGAGCTAGCTCATAAGTCACTATTGGAGATGCTCTTAGAGCATCTCCAACAGTATGAGCTAGTTACTAGCTCTAAGACAACTTCTTCAATAGTACTAACTTTTAGCACATAGCTCATAACATAAATAGCCTCACATGACACTCTCACATAATCTTGGAATGTGTGTATGAGACTAGCTCTTGATCAAGAGATATCTTTTCTCTCTTCTATTAAAATATGAAATCACTATTGGAGATGCTCTTAGCCTGGTCTCCAACGAGTTTGTGCCATGCACACAATTAACTTTCCAGCCTACAGCTTAGAGCAAGGCTAATAATACAGTCAGCAAGCGGGCTGTAAAATTTCTTGCAGCCTTCTCCTAGCCCACCCATATAGTAGTTAGCTCTTCATCATTAATACATGACCCATCTGTCTCTCTCACAAAGTTTCTTGGTTCTTATGTCCAAGTCGGCTGTAAGCTTGCAGCCCGCTTATCCTCTCTCTCCTCCCTTCTCTCCTACACGTCAGCATTTAGCCAGCTTACAGCCGATTATTATACTTGCTCTTAGCCTATTTTAATCAGTAGTAGTAGCTTGGAAGGCAGAGCTGTTAAAGGTCTAAGAATAATAATACAATATGGGTGGTTTAATTTGCCATGGCGTGGTTTAATTTGGACCAAATTGGGATGTCAACAATCTAGAAGGCCAGGCAGGCAGCAACCGTCCCTTGACTCGTTTGATTCGCCCGCAATTACTCACTGCTACGCGTCAGGTCCTCTGCTTCTCCCAAATACATCAGCGTACACGACAAGAGAAGTTTCTTGCATTGCAACCAACTGATGTGACTAAAGGGCGGTGGCTGCCGGTTAATTTAATAATCATCCCTTGGTCGCGCAAAAAAAAATATCTATACAACATTCAACTATTTTTTAGAATAAAAATAGTCAGATTTTGAGTCGTTAGATGGAGATCCATCGTCCTAGATCATTTTTTTGGAGGATGTCATTTTTTTTAGGAAGGCTTGTATGGGTGGATCCGTTGGATGAAGATCTAACGTCCCAGATCAATCTGACTGTTTTTGTCCTAAAAAACAATCGAATGTTGTATAGCAATACTCAAAAAAAATCATCCATTGAATTGAGAAAAATGATTCTTTCCTTTTTTTGTAATTTTGTTGATACAAGAGAGACAAATAATGTGCTGTACACTTCATACTTGCTGCTGCTAAACATTGGCAGAATATCTCTTCTTCTGTACTGGTAGTTTCGGAGACGCAACTCTGCTAGTCGAGTTTGATCGACGATTCCATGTACATGGCAAATATAGCACTCCAATTGCTCAGCATGGGAATCGGGGAAATGGTATGACCGGAAAGTTTACACACCTTTGTTTAATATAAGCTTAAGTTTCTGAATAAAACATGATCATTGTAAGTTGTAACCCAGATGGAAATCAATACAAAGCTTAAGCTCTCCAAATAGGTTCAAGTACATAAAAATAGTTTTCACACTTGTATATAGGTTTAGGTTTATTCGTGCTGATAAAGCTTCTTTACCTAAATTTACTTCTCTGGCCAGTTTTTTTTGTCACCCATGTAAAGCATATTGTTAAATGTTTTTTATTTATGATCAATAATATCTTTAAAATATTTAAATTGGTCATATAATATAAAAATGGACTTGTCGGTTAAAAATATCTAACTATTATAATTTAGATGATGTTAATTGCGTTTGCTCTAGTAGAGTTTTATACTTAATGAACTGAAACTAGTATTCTTTCCAATTGTAAGTAATTAAGTATTGTAACCGTATAAGATAGGCATATAATTGCCTCAGAAGGATAAGAGAGAATGATTCTATAATTGTCTCAAAAAGATAAGAGAGAATACTTTTATAATTATTTTAGAAAGATGAGAGAAAATACTTATGCGAGCATTTGCTTGCTAAAAAAAGGCTGAAACGGAGGGACAGTAGCTTGCTAAAAAAGATGGTACTACTACATTAGCAGCTGACCTGCCTCCCAATGCCGACAGGCAAAATAAGGGCATCCATAGTGTCTCAAAAGAAAAAATGGTGCAACGTCAGCTGAACCTACCACATAAAATTTTGTTCAATAGTGTTCATGAAGAACCCATCTCCCCATCTCCTCATCTCCACGCAGGGCCACACCGAGAGATAGCACCCCATCTCCGGCGAGAGCAGCGTCTCAGGGTCCCTGTACCGGAGTCGGCTCGACATCGCAGTCGTGCCGAGGATGGACGAGGGTTCGGAGGTCAGCGACATGAAGAACCCGCCTCCGGGGCCGGGGCGGCGCTGGCGCTGCTGCGGCGGCGGGTGCAAGGGGAGGCGGCGGCATTAGTGCTAGGGCGGGGAGGCCGTGGACGCGGCCTCCACAGTGAGGTTCCGCAGCAGGAGAAGGTGGTCGATATGGTCCCGAGTGAACGCGCATGCCTTCACCATCGCTTTGAGCTCCTCCTTTGCGCTTTGTTAGCGAAGCACCAACTCCCTCTACAAGTCACTCTGACACTCCTGAAACCACCAATGGAACTAACATGGTATACCTGAGCCTACTTGGAGAGTTGAGGTACCTAGCAACAGTGGAGCACTGTAGATGTCCTAATAAGGTTGATGCATCGACAGCATCCGCGACCGTGCTGCCGGTGCTGGCCAAGTATTCCTTCTAGACAACATCTATCTTTCTATTTTAAAAAACTGATTTTTACACTAAGTGATTTTTTAAGGTGATTACTATAAGTTATGTTCGGATTCGATTTGGCTCGGGCTTTTGGCTTATGTACGGTGCTATAGCAGTCACTTTTAAAAGATGGGTATTTTCAAGGCGGATCTACAAGTCGATTGCAGTACACACTGTATTACTTCAGTTATACGGACTAAAATCATATGCTACTATTTCTCTCTTCATAATCTCTCTCGTGAACAACCGAAATTCAGAAAACATAAGACAAAAACGACCCCCACCCTATTCGTGGAAATCAGCTGCAGCAACTGTTTGGAGCGGGGTAGCTTGACACCTAACACACGCCGTTCTAGAAGGCAGCCTCTAGCCTGTAATCCCTTAAATTTCCTCTGAGCCTGGCATTCTAGAAGCGGCACAGTAGAGATGCGCGCTATCTCCTACGTATCCCGGCCCGCAGCTCTGACCAACGGTCAACGGACTCCCACCCCTACAAAACCCCACCAGCCCCGGCTAGCTCTTCTCCCAGACTCCCAGGCACCGCACCGCGGCAGGAGCAGAACCCGGTGCGTGCAATCGCACCTCGCACACCGCGAAATCACCTCGAAATCTCGCGGAGATTGAGGAATTTGCCGCTCGCCCGCCCGCTCGGCTCGTCATTGTCGCTCGCGGCGCGCGCGCGCGCGGGGCGGAGCAGGCGGTAGGCACTCATCAGGGGGCAGGAGAATAGGCTCGGGATGGACGCGGCGGGCGATATCCAGAAGGTGGTGAGCATGCGGCGAGACAGCGGGTCCATGTGGCGGCGCGGGGAGGACGTGTTCTCGCGATCGTCGAGGGAGGAGGACGACGAGGAGGCGCTGCGCTGGGCCGCGCTCGAGAAGCTGCCCACCTACGACCGCGTCCGCCGCGCCATCCTGCCGCTCGGCGAGGGCGACGACGGCGAGGGCGTTGCGGCGGCGGGTAAGGGGGTCGTGGACGTGCTCGGCCTCGGCCCTCGCGAGCGGCGGGCGCTCATCCAGCGGCTCGTGCGCGTCGCCGACGAGGACAACGAGCGGTTCCTGCTCAAGCTCAAGGACCGCCTCGAGCGGTGCGTGCTAGTTAGCCAGTCTACTGCGAGCGCGAGTTGAGTTCTCGCTGCCTTGCCTGCCGGGTGCTTGACGATTTGTGCGTGTTTGGCTGCGCAGGGTTGGGATCGACATGCCGACGGTCGAGGTGCGCTTCGAGCACCTGGAGGCGAAGGCGGAGGTCCGCGTCGGCAACAGCGGCCTCCCCACCGTCCTCAACTCCATCACCAACACGCTCGAGGTGATGAAATGATGGCAACCTGAGCATGCAACAGCTACTCCCGTCCTGTGAATTCCGTTCCTTTCCATGCACGCGTGTCCGTGGAAGAGAGACTGATTGGCCTCTGAACTTGGTTGATGCAGGAAGCCGCGAACGCGCTGGGCGTACTGCCCAACAGGAAGCGGACCATGCCCATCCTCCACGACGTCAACGGCATCATCAAGCCTCGCAGGTCAAAAGATCTCACCTTTTGTTTACATACAAGATGCGATGCTGCTGTCTGTGGAGTATTCCTTGTCACGTTTTGGAGGCTGGCTTAGTTGCCAATCCGGGTCTCTCGGGGTTCGGTTTCTTCGCTTCCGCCTAACCTTCTTTTCGTTTGTGCAGGATGACTCTGCTGTTAGGCCCGCCCGGGTCTGGCAAGACCACCTTGCTGCTCGCGTTGGCCGGAAGGCTCGACAAAGACCTCAAGGTTTGTCAAACTAGTAACTTCTTTGCTGTATTTACAACATGATGATGATGCCTTGGAAATAACGAATCCGGACTCCCACATTATGCACATTTCATCAGCATCTCATCTTTACTACAAAATGGGCAGCCAAGAAACAGGGCACCCTTTGTGGTGATTGACTGGCGTGGATTACTGACGTACACATTGAGTAATGGGATGGAATGGAATAATGTGCAGGTTTCAGGCAAGGTGACCTACAACGGGCACGGGATGGAGGAGTTTGTGCCAGAGAGGACCGCAGCCTACATCAGCCAGCACGACCTCCACATAGGAGAGATGACCGTAAGGGAGACACTCGCCTTCTCTGCGCGCTGCCAGGGTGTTGGAACTCGGTTTGGTATGATTCTCAGCGCTTAGTCAGATGCACATGCATTTATATTCTGTTGCTGGCAGATTCTGTGGGACTGGCATGGTTTTGATTGATGTGCTTATCAATTTTCGTTTTTGTTATGTTGTCAGACATGCTGACTGAGCTATCAAGGCGAGAGAAGGCAGCGAATATCAAGCCTGATGCCGATATCGACGCTTTCATGAAGGCAAGCATTTATAAATCTGAAATAAATCTAGACGATTTCGGTGTCTTGTGTTAGTTTTTCATGATTATGTAACTAATCAGAAGTGAAGACTAAAAGTAAAAAAAATCGTGCTTAACTTATTTAGGCGTCTGCAATGGGGGGACAAGAGGCCAATGTAGTCACTGACTATATACTGAAGGTACGTGCATCTTTGAGTTACAACAGCAAGTAATTTAAGTTTGGATTACCCAAATTGTCTTGTTCATTATTTCAGACGTTATTCGTTGCAGATATTAGGGCTGGAGATATGCGCAGACACGATGGTTGGCGACGAGATGCTGAGGGGCATCTCCGGTGGACAAAGGAAGCGTGTTACAACTGGTAAGAAACATAGAATTCCAGCACGATTTCAGTTAAAGAACATCGGCTGTTAGTAGAGCAATAAGGGTTTTTCAATTAGGAGGGGTGTCATGGCCCTCCTTGGCATACATGAAGCCCCGCCAGTGGCTGTCAGTACACAACGATGTGAATATTTCTACCTGGATATGTCCTGTAGGTGAGATGCTGGTTGGGCCGGCCAAGGCACTTTTCATGGACGAGATCTCCACTGGGCTCGACAGCTCCACTACGTTCCAGATCGTGAACTCGCTCAGGCAGTCCATCCACATCCTCGGCGGCACGGCGGTCATCTCTCTGCTGCAGCCGGCGCCTGAGACTTACAACTTATTCGACGACATCATCCTCCTCTCAGATGGTCAGGTCGTGTACCAGGGCCCCCGTGAGGACGTGCTTGAATTCTTCGAGTCCGTGGGGTTCAAGTGCCCTGAGAGGAAGGGTGTCGCTGACTTCTTGCAAGAAGTACGTACATTGCCACCGTCTTGTAATGTAGACATGAGTACAGTTACGTGTTTGGTAACGCATCTATGTGCAAATACTGAGCAGGTGACTTCGAGGAAAGATCAAAAGCAATACTGGGCACGGCTCGACGAGCCCTACCGGTTCGTGCCGGTTAAGGAATTCGTGAGTGCGTTCCAGTCGTTCCACACCGGGAGAGCCGTAGCGAACGAGCTCGCCGTTCCATTCGACAAGAGCAAGAGCCATCCGGCTGCGTTGACCACCACTAGGTATGGTGTGAGTGGCAAGGAGCTGCTGAAGGCAAACATCGACCGGGAGATCCTGCTTATGAAGAGGAATTCCTTTGTCTATATCTTCAGAACCTTCCAGGTAATTGCCATTTTTAGTTTTTGAAAATATTCCAGGTCATGGTCATTAGTTCTCCTATGTCCTATTGGGAGGTGAGATGCTACTTCAAATCTTAGCCGTTCATTTCTGAGCGAAAATTTAGGCCACGAGGATGTTTACCTGCTCCTACCAGTTATTTCTCCATGCAAAAAAGAAATTAATTAATACAGTAATTAATATTGGCTAAACCAAGAAATAATGCCTCTGCATACAACGAGAAGGTGAAATTAACGCGGAGCCATTCAAAGGGAGCGGCAATGCATGTGTTGCTCGAGTTATTAACTATGGTTATTAGCTTTAACTTTGGTTATTAACATTAAGAGAAATTGAATTTCATAGTTAGAACTCCATAATACTAATTTTTACTACAAAGCTGTTACAGCTTACAACTACACACATTACAGCTACATGTATCTAAAAGCTGATTTTATACATAAAAAATGTGATCCGCAGTTCAATGTGCTTTTAAACAATTGGTTTAGCTCGTTCAATATGAAAAATAAATTTGATAAATTCATCTATCTGTATTTTGTTCTTACTTATACGTTTGATTTTTTAGTGTGCCATCATTCACCTTTCTATGTACCATTAACACTTCACATGGAACACACTAATTTGCACTAGTTAATGAACTCTAGCATATTAACCATCTAAAAAAAGTTCTGTCACATTAATTCATCTAAAAAATCTGGCACAATTTGATGCGCACCCTCCAATATTAATGTCTTTATAATACATTTCCATGCGAAGAAATTGTACATTCCTAGTTTGTTACTTCCTTATATCCTAAATGTCCAAATAAAGGTACATTAGTGATCATTTAATGGTTATGGGTGTCACCATGTTCAATCTAAGCTATATCCTAAATGTCCAAATAAAAGTATATTAGTGATCATTTAATGGTCATGGGTGTCACCATGTTCAACCTAAGCTCTTGGATCAAACAAGATGGGCGGTCCAAAATAGTTTGGGTGTACTTTAAAAAAATCCTTAGTTCAAACAAATGGAACGACTAGCATATAAGAAAAAACAACAGCGACATGTCTGACTTCATGACTGACTCCTTGGTGTTCTGGCATTACAGCTGATGCTGGTGTCCTTCATTGCAATGACACTCTTCTTCCGTACGAAGATGAAGCGTGACTCAGTGACCAACGGGGGCATCTACATGGGCGCGCTCTTCTTTGGTGTGCTCATGATCATGTTCAATGGTTTCTCTGAGCTAGCACTCACTGTCTTTAAGCTGCCTGTATTCTTCAAGCAGAGGGACCTCCTATTCTATCCGGCATGGACCTACACTATACCCTCATGGATCCTCAAGATCCCAATCACGTTAATCGAGGTTGGCGGGTTTGTTTTCATGACGTACTATGTCATTGGGTTCGACCCAAATGTAGGCAGGTGAGTTTTATTCTTATTGAGAATCTCTTTTGTTTAACAAATGTGTATCATCAGCTATCTTTTACTCCAATACTATTCTGCAACGTTCTGAGAGTTATTGTTGCCCCAGGTTCTTCAAGCAGTATATGCTTCTGTTAGCAATCAATCAGATGGCGGCATCGCTCTTCCGATTCATTGGTGGGGCAGCGAGGAACATGATCGTTGCAAATGTCTTTGGATCATTCATGTTGCTAATTTTCATGGTCTTGGGGGGATTTATTCTAGTAAGAGGTAAATAGTTACCCTTCTGGCCTTCTCTTACTTGATAGTTTGCAATGCATCTTTTTTGTAAGGCAGGCACTTCTTTCTATTTGAACAGAGAAAGTGAAGAAATGGTGGATTTGGGGCTACTGGATCTCCCCATTGATGTACGCACAGAATGCCATCTCAGTGAACGAATTTTTGGGGCACAGCTGGGACAAAATCTTGAACAGCACTGCGTCCAATGAGACCCTCGGCGTGCAAGTCCTCAAGTCCCGTGGAGTGTTCCCTGAAGCCAAGTGGTATTGGATTGGGTTTGGTGCAATGCTCGGATTCACTATCCTCTTCAACGCTCTCTTCACCCTTGCCCTTACATTTCTCAAGCGTGAGTACCTATGAAACTAGTTTGCTCATTTTTCTTGGATTTGGCAGTATCTAAACTTACGAACTGTTTCATCTTGTGATTTTCCAGCATATGGGAAGTCCCATCCGTCAATATCTGAAGAGGAGCTGAAGGAGAAGCATGCCAACCTGAACGGTGAGGTTCTGCATGACAACCGCTTGGCATCAGCAAGTACTCATCGAGCAACAGGAAACAATACTGGGACCGATTCAGAAATTGTGGAAGATAATTCTGGCCCTGCGCAGAGGGGCATGGTCCTCCCATTTGTCCCGCTTTCGCTGACCTTTGACAGCATCAGATATTCTGTTGATATGCCACAGGTAAAAGATATAAAATTGCTTCTCTTGTACCATAAGCATCGGTCATTCACCATAGGTTCATAAACTTGGTATGGAATTAAATTCAGGAAATGAAAGCACAAGGCGTAGTTGAAGACCGGTTAGAGCTCCTCAAAGGTGTTAGTGGGTCTTTCAGGCCAGGGGTGCTGACCGCACTGATGGGTGTCAGTGGTGCTGGCAAGACTACTCTGATGGATGTGTTGGCAGGGAGAAAGACCGGTGGATACATTGAAGGGAACATTTGCATTTCAGGATATCCAAAGAAACAAGAGACCTTTGCGCGTGTATCAGGATATTGTGAACAGAACGATATCCACTCGCCGCAGGTGACAGTCTATGAGTCACTGCTTTTCTCAGCATGGCTCCGGCTTCCCGAGGATGTAGATTCAAACACAAGGAAGGTCAGTCAAACAAAATAGTTGTACTCCCCACTTCAGTCGATACTCGATAGATAGTTTCTTAACTTCGTGTATGCAGATGTTCATTGAGGAGGTGATGGAGCTTGTGGAGCTCAAACCACTGAGAGATGCTTTGGTTGGACTTCCCGGAGTGAATGGTCTGTCGACTGAGCAGAGGAAGAGGCTGACCATTGCTGTGGAGCTCGTTGCAAATCCTTCCATTATTTTCATGGATGAGCCAACCTCAGGGCTTGATGCCCGAGCAGCTGCAATTGTGATGAGGACGGTGAGGAACACTGTCGACACTGGTAGAACTGTGGTCTGCACGATTCATCAGCCTAGCATTGACATATTTGAAGCATTCGATGAGGTGAGTGAGATTTCATCATGTCGATTTCTACCATCTACTCTCTGGATAGTTGGTATAAATTGGTGAAACTCGATTGATTGTGGCCAGTTTTCCAAACATTGAACTATGGTGCAATGTCTAAAATGTTTAAATAATGCTTGCAGCTTTTCCTGATGAAGCGAGGAGGAGAAGAGATCTATGCTGGTCCATTAGGCCATCATTCTTCAGAGCTGATCAAGTATTTCGAGGTAAAGTGATATTACAATAAATTTTAATATACCTCAATTAAAATTATGAAAATTACCGATAAACTCATATGATTTGTATTGTCCAGGGTATTCATGGAGTCAGCAAAATAAAAGAAGGCTACAATCCAGCAACATGGATGTTGGAAGTCACAACAGCCTCTCAAGAACAGATTCTAGGTGTTGATTTCAGTGACACATACAAGAAATCTGAACTCTACCAGTGAGTAACTTGCTATCTTACTAGTCGTTCATCTTTTACAACTTCCTTAGGTGGTTAAAAAAACAACTACCTAATGATGGTAAATAACTAAAATTAATTATGATAGGTCAAAGTTACATAACTATGCTACAGGTAACTTAGCATACTAACACAACTAAGGTACTAAACTACATAGCTTATTCGACAAAATGGAGAGAGGAGTACCAATGCACTTAGCAGTTTTCAGTAGGATTCTTTTCTTTCTCCAAGGCATTTTTACAATTGTGGATGCATCATTACCTTTTATAGGAGGAACAAGGCCTTGATACATGAACTGAGCCAACCAACGCCGGGTTCAAGTGACCTGTATTTCCCTACGCAGTACTCACAGTCTTCCCTCACACAATGCCTAGCTTGTCTGTGGAAGCAGAACCTGTCCTACTGGAGGAACCCCCCTTACAATGCTGTTAGGTTCTTTTTCACTACCGTCATTGCTCTTCTCTTCGGCACCATTTTCTGGGACCTTGGCGGCAAAATGTAAGTCACGCCACATTGTATATAGCAAGCAAGCGGCCACCTTCAAATTTTCATTCATCTTTTGCTTCTTAATCCAGGAAGCAGTCGCAAGACTTGTTCAACGCCATGGGGTCAATGTACGCTGCGGTGCTGTTCATCGGCGTCCTGAACTGTACTTCAGTTCAGCCAGTGGTGGCTGTGGAGCGGACAGTCTTCTACCGTGAAAGAGCTGCCGGCATGTACTCAGCTTTCCCATATGCATTTGGCCAGGTGAATGGTTGTCCCCCCTTTTTTTTGCTGGTGGTTGTATTCTTAAGAACCAGACACTCATCAACTTGTCTCCCGCAGGTTGTGATTGAGCTCCCATACACACTGGTTCAGGCCAGCATATACGGAGTCATAGTGTACGCGATGATCGGGTTCGAGTGGACGGTTGCCAAATTTTTCTGGTACCTTTTCTTCATGTATTTCACGCTGCTCTACTTCACATTCTATGGCATGATGACCGTCGGCCTGACACCAAACTACCACATCGCCTCAATCGTCTCCTCGGCATTCTACGCTATCTGGAACCTTTTCTCTGGGTTCATCATCCCCCGACCAGTAAGTATCGTCATCCTGTGCATCCATTTTTGCTTCAACTTTTCCAAAGCTCATTTCCATTTTGGCTTTGACACTATGTTCAGAAAATTCCAATCTGGTGGAGATGGTACTGTTGGGTATGTCCTGTCGCGTGGACGCTTTACGGGCTGGTCGTCTCGCAGTTTGGCGATATCGTGACGCCGATGGATGATGGGACCCCTGTTAAAGTCTTTATAGAGAACTACTTCGACTTCAAGCATAGCTGGTTGGGGTGGGTGGCCACGGTGGTCGTGGCATTCGTAGTGCTATTTGCCTCCTTGTTCGGCTTTGCGATCATGAAGCTCAACTTCCAAAAGAGATGATGACGATAGGAAGCATGTCCTACAAAAGAAATTACATTCGTTTGTCTTGCAATTACAAGTCGAATTGTGCACATCAGTGGAGCACAGGAAATGTTTTGGCTTCATTAGTTATCTTGTAAATCATACAGGCTTTTCCTTTTTTTGGTAGGAAACATTGTATAGTATTGCACCTAGTGATTTTTTTTTAATAAGTCTCAAAAGCTCACCTATGTGAATTTCGTTAAGATGTTAACGTACAACATTTCTGCTGTTCGTCACTGTCCCTTTATTTTCTGCAGTCAAATTTTGCAGAGTTATGCACTTATACTACAGCAGTCCCCTCCCCTGCATTGCCTTTGAAGATCAAAATTTCCTGGTGGTTAGTGCTGAAGAACAGCATTTTGACTAATGATAATTTGATCAGAAGCGGTTGGAAGGGGGAGCATAAATGTCGATTTTGTGGAGGAGAGGAAAGTATTGACCATCTGTTTTTTTTATAAAAAAGACAGCTTTATTAGCTCAGTTATGTCCAAGCCAACGCTGTTTTTTTTATTTCCAAAAGGAATCCAAAGCAGCTCAATGTGACGCTACAAATAAGGAAGAGTCTATCAATCAGACCAGTCTGGTGCAAAACAATAACATAACTGTTTCCACGAGTTTAAATGCTGAACTCAGTTTGGCTCCAAAATGCTATACTGATGCTTCCTTCAGGAATGAGCATCAAACAGGGTCTGGGAATTCTCATCCAGACCGATAATTTCTCTATTCAAGCACAGGCCACGGCAACATGTGCTTCGTCTTAACCCTCCATGCAGAGGCTTTGTCTCTTGCTAGGGGCACATTAGATATCTTCTTTGCAGGTACATGGCTGCTACTTCATCTCAGACTGAAAGAAAGCAATTGTAATACCCCAAATTTGCAAAAGGGAAACATTAGAGGTAAATAAGGGTTTTTGCCGTCAGACCCATCGACTTTGAAAGTGTCGATTTAATATCGCTCGCAGAGGTTCCCGGACCGCCCCGGGGTAGTCGGCACCGTCTAGAGAGCCGAGTAGCGCTCTCAGAGGTTCCCAGACTACCCAGGGACCGTCGGCACTGTCTCACGACATGGGTTCTCGTCATTCGGCAGAAATCTTACGATTACCTTTTATCGACTTACCGCTGCAGTAAAGACCCCCAAACCAACATAACCTTGGACCAAAATGCCCTTGGGCAGTCAAGTATGTGATAGGGGCATGGGGTTTAAATGAGGGCGATTCGGTCATTTCACAAATGCAAGGCAGCCCCACCCATGCTTTTATATGCTAGCTCCATGCAGCCAAGACACATTTCCCACCTCATTTCTCCCAACCAAGGTAAGAGCATAGCAAAAGGGAGCAAGCCACTCCCCATTCCTTCTCAATGCCAAAGCCGAAAGCCAACCCCAGAACACAAGCTTATTCTCATTACTCTTCTCCTCTTCTTTTCCACTGACCAACCCAACATAGCCACACCATTTCGAACAGCACAAGGTAAGCACAAAGGTGAGCTTTCACTCAGTAGAGCACATGCATGTAGAAAATCGGGGAAGGAGTAGCATAGGGGAGGTGGTGCCACAGGGGAGCGGCGGTGAGCCGAGGACGGCAAGTCGTGCCACGCGCATCTGCGCCGCCGGAGAGATGCCGCGCAAGAGAGGGGGAGGGGAGCAAGAGGCGGCGGGGTAGGTAGAGGGGCTGCCGGCGGTGAGGGGGCCGGCGACGCCGAACCGGCCATGCGCGCCGCCGCGCCGCCCCGGTCCCGCACGCAAGAGAGAGAGAGAGAGAGGGCTTGGGGGTTCCCGCGCGCGAGAGGAGGAGCGGGAGAGGAAGGCGGGAAGGCCGGCGGAGCCGCCGGCGGCGGGCCACGGGCCGGTGCCGCCGTGCCTGGCCACACGCGCCGCTGCACCACCCCGGTCCCACACACAAGAGAGAGAAAGGGGGGATTATGGAGGAGCCGACGGCGAGGGAGGGGCCGTGCGCCCGTGCGCCGCCTGGGTAGGGGGCCGGCGGAGAGAGAGAGAGAGGGCCGGGGCTGGCGAGCCGCAGGGTCGGCAAGCCTCCCACGCGGCCACGCGCCGCCGCGCCGCCCCGAGCAAGTCCAGCGAGGGGAGGAGGACGTTCGGCCGGGTGGAGCATGGGGGAGAGAGAGAAAACGGATAGGGGTGAGGGGATAAGGCCTTCGGCCGATTAGAATGGGGATGAGGAGAGAGAGAGTAGGCATGGAGGGGTAAGGCCTTTCAGCCAGGAGGAAAAGAGGGAGATAGGGAGGTCGGGTAAGAGAAGGAAAGAAAGAAAAGGGGAAGAAAGAAAAGGAAGAAAGAGAGAAAAGAAAAGAGGAGAAAAAGGGGAAAAAGAGAGAGAGGGGTTCGGCACCTGCGCGACAGGTCCCTCAAAACCCGTGCGTTTACGCCAAGATCGGGATTTGCACTTAGAATTGTTGATACCCGTTAAGCTCTGGTTCTATTTGCCGTTGAGTCGGGTTGGCTTGTACACAGGTGGAGGTCCCGGGTTGGAGCCATCCACGCGTCATCCCCGAGGCTAACCAGGCAAGTGCATTGTAAAGCGATGATTTCTGGTAGTGTTTTCGGTTAAATGAATGATGATGCAAGACTTACCATGTTGCGGTAAGTTAAATATTTCTGGGTGATGTATGACTTACCATGTTGGGGTAAGTTAAATATTCCCAGATGATGTCTTGCTTACCATGTTGGGGTAAATTAAATACATTTGGAATGCATATTGAGAAAGGATGCACGATAAATGTCGAGACATGGCATGTTGGTATGCATAAACGAGAATTTGCATAGCATGCATGTCGCGAAAGAGATAGTGTTGGTCCACGTTGAGTGGACGCTCCATGGGAGTGGATTTTGAGGTCCCCGTATGAGATACGGGCTACTATGGTCCCCGTATGAAAAAGGACGGGCATGTGGTCCCCACATGGAAACAGGCGGGCCTGGGTGGGCATCGACGGGTGCTCGCTCTGCTATACCGGTATAGGCTAAAGAGTTGAGAAAGAAGTGCATGTGCATGAGCATGTGCATGATGAAAAGTTCATCGGGATGTAAAGTGGTTAATGAAACTAGAATGAATATGGTCTAATGAATGAGCCTGTTATTTACTGTTTTGCCTTGTACTTGCTGAGTCGGTAGACTCACCCTTGCTTCGTTGTTGTTTTTAGGTGACCGTTGAGGATGTCAAGCGCGGGCGGGAGTAGCACATGAATAATCGGCACAAACTAGCAGTACTTCTGTACCACTTTTGTCAGTGTACTTTAGCTTTTAATAGGCTAGAGTAATCACTAAAAATGCTATGATGTATCTGAACGCACTAATATAAATAAATTTAGTGTTGGTTTAAATTCTTCTAGTGTGATGAAATGGTAAGAGTATGCAGAGGTGGTAGCATCTTGGCCCAGAGAGTGGGCGGGGTGTTACAGCAATATTCGTCGCAATCAGAAAGAAAGCAATAAAGAAAGATCAGGACTTCTCTCTACCTTCCTGTCTTTTCAATCTACTATTTCTGTCTTCTGTAATTGATCTGATTTTTGCATAAGCAGAGGAATCGATCGGACTGGTCGCCAACGACGGTTCCTCAACACGTTATCAGTACGAATCACTCCGGTGAATCGAAGGTAATCATCGAAACATTTGTAGATTGAGTTATCTATATCTAGATCGCCCTAAATTCACAGATTTCGCTTTCTAGATTATTTTTTCTACAGTGCAAATCTGCTCTAATCTACCGTGAGCAGATTTGAAGTCGCCGGCACAATGTTGATCAGTAGATTACATGACAGAGTAGATGTTAATTGCACTGTAGATTGAAACAAAATCTGGGCACGGCCGGCCCCATACGGCCACCGTGCGTAAAAGGATTGCCGAGCTGGCTGCCGCCGGCCGTATGAAGCTGTCGCCGGCTGTCACCCGAGCTTGCACGCACCGCTGCACGGGTGCTGCTGCCGCCGCTCGAGTGCCACCGAGGATGGTCGCCCGCACGCGTCACCGCTCGACGCTGGCCGCCGGCCTCCCCTCGCGTGCCCGCCCGAAGTCGCCGCCTGGGACTCTTTTTGGCTTTAATAAAATATTTAAAGCAAAATTTCTTACTCTAGGCTTTGAAATAAAATTCACATAACTCCAAATAAATCCTAGAAAATCAAATAAAAAGCAAATAAAATTTTGAGATGTTACAAACCTACCCCCTCTTAAAAGAAATCTCGCCCTCGAGATTTGAACTAGCTAGCAAAGAGATGGGGATGGTTGGCTTTCAGATCTTCTTCTCGCTCCCATGTTGCTTCATTCTCTGTGTGATTGCTCCACTGAACTCTGCAGAATCTGATGGTTTTTTCCTGGTCTGGCGCTCTATTGTCTTGAGAATCTTGGTTGGTTACTCTTGGTACGTGAGATCTTCCTGAAGATCCAAGGTTTCTAATGATGCTTGCTCTGTAGGCACTCGGAGACATTTCTTCAATTGCGAGACATGGATAACATTGTGTATTCCTAACATGCTCGACAGCAAATCCAACTGATAAGCAACTTCCCCTCTGCAACTTACGATCTTTAATGGTCCAACATATCTCGGTGCAAGCTTTCCTCTTGCCTGGAATCTTTTCACTCCTTGAAGCGGGGATACTCTGAGATAAACATAGTCGTCAACCTCAAAGGTTAAGTCTCGGCGGCGATTGTCGGCATAACTCTTCTACCGTGATTGGGCTATTTTCAATCTGTCCTTGATTTTTCTTACTTTTTCTTCAACATCATGAAGTAAGTTTGGCCTACCATCTTGGAAATTTTCTGGCTGCTCCTAGAGCAAAGGAGTCCTGCACTGAGCATCATCGTGCAACCACATAACTACAAATAAATCCCAGAAAATCAAATAAAAATAAATAAAATTTTGGGATGTTACATACGCCATTGAACTGAGCATCATCGTGCAACCACATATTTTATATGGGATAGACCTGACTAAATAATTTGTGAAGTTTTAACTTTGGTTTCGCCATTAAGATGAATGTGGGTGTTGGTTAGACGTTTCCACATGGCGTAAGAGGGGACTTTCTGACTAGGTAGATAGCCTACTTGACAGTCAAACCTTAGCAAGTGGAATCAGGTTGAGATAGAGCTTTGTAAAGACCATGTGATGATCACTTAGTCACACGCCTAAGGAAGCATGTAATGGCATGATAAGTTCATTATCTCTTGTGATTAAAGTTGTGTAATTTCTGTAGAGTGTAAAACTATTCAAATAGTTATATCCCCAGTTATGGACTGCGGGTTAGATTTTCATTAAAATGTTGGGTTGGTTGGGAACTGAATGGTTGTGGTTTATTCAATTCCTTTGATTTCATTACTTATTTATTACTCATTTTCAAAGTGCACTTTCAATCTATTTACTGTATTTACTTTAAATTATTAGTTTCTACAAAGTAACCACTTACTATCTTTTGTTAAGCCTCGCATAATTATATATTGCATCTTATTATATACCACTTGTTGAGTACTCTATGTACTCACGGCTATATCCTTTGTTAATCAGTTGGTGAAGGAGAATCAAATTAGACAGAGGTATTCGAGGAGGAATGCTTTGATGACTTCACGGATTAGGACTTCGTTTCCCAGTTAATTGCTTGTTGGCATGTCTAATGGCTACTATATTATTCTTTAATTCATTGCTAATATTGTTAGGCCCTTTAGGCTATTATTTGTAAGTTTGGCCACAAAGTCGCTACTTTGATAATTAATAATATTTGCTTCTTTCATGGTTATTCGTGAATATAGTTGATATTTTATCTATGTTGCCACTGTATACACTAGCATGATCTAGGACTGATGTAGAATACACAGAGAGTCTAGATTTATATATTTGGGTCTCAACACCAGAGCTACGTCATGGTGAGGTGGACATGATCAGGACTAAACTAGGAGAGCTTAGGTCCAAAGTGGTCAAGAGATTGGGACTATGCTCAAGAAGAGCCGAGGTCTAGACGATCAAGGAGCCATCAAAAATGACTAAGACTTGTGGGGTGATTACGAGCCAAGACGATGAGGAGCCGAAGTGAAAGCTACCAGTAGATGATATGACGGGCAATAACAAGGTAGACTGACATAGGCTTAGGGAGGAGCCAAGCTTCTGTGCGATCAAGGAAGCCGGGTGCCATCATATGTGAGGAGAAGCATGTGGTGCATGAAATGACTTGGATCGTTTGCAAGTGAGGACTATTTAGTTGGATTCGGATATGTGAGAGACTTAGCAGCAAGTCATTGGGGCCACATAAAAGATGGCTGAGCATGGACGATGCTTTGTAGCAAAGGAACGTGATGCTTCGTGGCAAAGAAAGCACAAAGCTTTAAGGAAGGCGGTAGAGAGGTATTTTGGTAAATTGTCCAATACAAAAAAAGTGGTGGTGTACGAAACCACAGTGTGGCCTAAGTGGTTTAGGTCAAAGATGTGTTGAAAATACTAAGTGGAACAAGTGTTGCTTCAATAATGGCTTAATGGGTGTGTGTTTTGTGAAGCATGTATGTGTAAGTGTAAAACCCGATATGATGTTGGGTTAACATATTAGACCGTGTAAGAGTGAATGAAACTCAACTAGAAGTGTTGGTTAGCGTTTCTCTTGTGAGACTCTATATATAAGTAGGGAGAGATGTGGTTAGGGTTAGGAAGCTTTTTGGAGAGTTTAGTCCAAGCCTTTGAAAGCAGAGTTTCGGTTCTTAAAGAGAAACTTGTAAAAGATGTGAGAGTCTCTTGTAGCTGAGCTTTTTTTTCATCCTTAGGCTTTATGTATAGCTAGGGAGTGGCTATAAACATTTCTCTTCAAGTATCAATAGAGATCAAAATTCATCCAAGTCTATCTCTCTTTGCTTGAGTGATGAAATCTTGATTTGGCTTGATTTTTTGTGCTTATCCTTCTCCTCTTGATCTTGGTTTATACCAAGGACATGTAAGTCATGAAGATGTCCCTTGGAGACTATATGTCATCCATCTACGCATTTGTTACTTGCTAGTTCTTGTATTTGCCTGGTTTTGGCTCAAGAGAGGGTGATTTGGGGGTTTTTATCTTGTGGGTGTATTGGCTTGAGTTTGTGCCATAATATGGCTTGCTATAATATGTGAGAACCAATCTAAGGTCATTTAGATCATCAAGGAGTCATGAGCAAGAGCAGATCGAGGTTTCTCTCTTTTGCCCGATTTTGATGCAACCTTCCTTCAAATAAAAAATGTCAGAACTTTATGAATGATTTTCTTGATCATTTATTGGAATAGGTGTTTTACTTCCTAAATAAGGTGCATACCAAATTTCATGTGATTTGGAGCCTTGGTTTGAGAGTTGGCTCATTTTATGGCTTGAGCCTGCTTTTGCTATAGCAAAGCTTTAAGATCAAAAGGTTGCAACCTTCTTGTGATATTTTAAGATCTTCATTTTTTTTAGGTTCCTAAGATTGTGACCTTGCTTTGGTTCAAATTTCAAGTCATTTGGACCTTACATGTGAAAGTTGTATAGTTTTTGGTTTTGCTCAGGCTGAATTTTCAATGCTAATTTGAGAAAGGTAGTACCATCAACTAAGGAGTAGTAGTACCACACCCCAAAGGTACTACCACACCTTACATGGTGGTAGTAATGCACTGAGGGATAAAACCTCATTTTGCTTAGTTTTTCTTGGATATTTCTTTCAAGGTGTCTAGGCCTTGATATTCACACCTTTGCATTGCTTTAAAACGCTTTTAAAGTGAAGAGTCTTGAATTCTCTTTGGGAAAAGATTGAAGAGATGGGTATTTCTTGTAGGCTCCTATTCACCCCCTCCCTCCTCCAGTCGCCATTCTCAGTCCTACACACGCAAAGAGAAAGCTTCCAATTCTATGTATAACTAGCTCCAAATGAGATCATGATGGTGATAATGAAAGCAGACATCCTACAGAATACGAATTGAATCAACTTTAGTGGGAGCAGTACATGACTTGTATAAGAGTCTGATGCAAGGTACAACATGAGGTAAATTATTCGATTGTGAGGATTGTGTTATGCACGCCATATTGACTTTGGAGATAAATGGTAAATGTAAAGATTGATAAAGATTTACATTTGTGATATAATAATGATATTGTTGTGTTAGTTACCATCAAATGCTATCATTGATGCTCAAATGATATTTGTGTGCTTGGAAGTGCAGTTGAGACAGTATTGGAATTGGTAAAATTGGCTCCTGGATACTGTTCATTTGTGGCATTTACTAAAACACAATGTAAGATAAATATTCGGCTCATGGACACTACAAATTTGTGATCATTTGCCACTAGACACAGGAGCAATTAAAATAATATTCCTTAGATACTAGATGAGAGAAGCAAATAGAAATTCCTAAGTTATCCTTGTCTCCCTCTCTACCTCTCTTGCATGAGCAGTGGCAGATAGGATGGCATTAGCAATCGACATGGTGTGGGTGGCACACTACAGGGAGGCGGTGGGTCGGCACACCAGCAGAGGGGAGCTGGTGGGGACGTGGGTCAAAGCGGGCAGTGGCAGCGACTGGTGTCTAGCATGACGTGGGTCGCATGTGGAACGGAGTGGCCGGGGAGGTAGCGAGTTGGAGCCAGAGGTGGTGGTAGATAGGATAGCACCGATGACCAGTATGGCATGGGTGATGCACTACAGAGGGGAACAGGCAAGGAGATGATGGGTTGGAGCTTTCATGGGAGGCGACGAGTCGAAGCCGGAGGTGGCGACAAAAGGCGGCAAGGAGCTGGAAGGTGGAGGATAGTGGGCAGTGTGGTTGCCTTGTCCTCCTTGTCGAGCAGGTCCGCCATTAGACAGCATGCGTACCCAAGCTCTACTCGGAGGACGACATTGTTGTGCCATTGCTCGAGCCTCCACCTCTGTAAGCGCCGCCGCCGTTGGAGTGCCTACATGGCCAGCGTGCTGGCCCAAAATTGGCCTACACTAACAACTACCATCAGCTAAGTTACCCCGATATGCGATACGGATATGACAATACTACAATACAATATTTTTCAAAAACAAGGATATGTCGATACGGTAAGTATATGAATTTAAGAATAAAAAATATAGAGAAGCTACAAGAGAGAGAGAGAAACTAAGATTACCTTGATGAATGCTATATATTCCTTGCCTTCCTCACTCACTGGCATTATTGCGGTCCAATCATAGTCTCGCATATGCACTCTGCCACTCACTCCTCATACCTCAATCCATGTAAATACATCATATAGACAATATGAGATATATCAGTATATTGCTAGTAATAAACTTGTAATTTTTATCAGAAATTCAAAGTAGAGAAAAGATGACTTACCCAACACAATCTGACCTCATATCATTTGAATCTTCGATCAATAACCTTGGACATAATAAATCTTACCAAAAAAATTAGCGAACAATAAAATAACAGATCATAGAGAATTAGATATAGATAGTCCAGCAACATAACATAGCATGATAGGAATAGATCACACAACACAAGGCCAAATTTAATTGTTCCAAAGTTCCACCATAGAAAATAGTAATGAATTAAACTAATACTGAATATCTTCTAATGTGATTGCTCCACCTCAGAAGGTCATTGTCCTTCCTCGTCTTCACATATGAACCCCTCAAATTTTGGTTTACCTAGTGTGATATCAACAGCTTCAAGAATGAAAACACCACCAAAAGGCTCGAAGCCATCTCCCCCAACATTCCATATTCGGGTTGGCCCCATGGAATAATAATCAAAGTTTCTTGATGGGAGACGCAACTCAGCACGTTCAGGCTGAGCTTATTTCTTCTTATGCTATGGACAAAATCATAGGTACTCTAATTTCTTTCATAGTAAAAAGAAGATGATGGCTGACCAAGTAACTTGAAAGCTATTGCTTTTAGCTCTGGATTCCTAACTCCATAAATGCCTCAATATTTCTTTGGTTCAAGATGGGCTCTATCTTCAATTGAATCAATTATCAAAGCCACTTCCAAAGACAGAGAAATCAGCAAACTATTGCTTCATTTTTCTTAGGCCCTCCATAATAGGAAAACTTTCTAACGCATTTGTTCCTCATATATGAAATTTCAATGTCCTCATGGGGGGCTACACGGTTAGAACCTTTAGTAAGCCAATTTTGACTATATTACCTATGAAGATAAGAATAGCAAATTAGAAATATTAAGAAGTCAAGAAAGCGAGAATGCAATGACATGATGGAAAGAATAGTTAGTTGTTACCTCGGATTTAGTGTGTGCCAAACAATGGAGATGGGTGTTGCTTTTTAGCCCATTGATCTACTAAAATGCCATAAATAATGTCATAAAAGATAGATTCTTCATGCAGCTCCTTTCTTTCATACTGGTAAATATAAGTTTTCAACATCTCTATCATGGTGTCCCACATCTCATAGATCAAATGGAGACATGTCTTGTCAGTGTCGGTTGCCCGTAGCATTGAATAAATAGGCTTGGTGAAATCAAACATGAATTTGACTTTATCCCACCACACATAATTAAAAACCTTCTTTTTCACAAATTGTGCTTTTCCTACATCATCATCCCTATATGTAGCCCATTTGTCACTAATAACCACTAGCACAAGTTGTTCCTTGAGAAGACGATGCCTCTTCAACATGACAATAATAGATGCAAGTCTTGTGTCAACAATGGCAAGAAACTTCACATTACTAAACTCATTGAACATTGAAAATCTCATGTTGTGATTCATGATAAAATTCTTGAGCATGTTGGCATCTGCTGCAATCTTACTTAACCACATGAGTTCATCATTTTCATCATCATTGTTTCTTGCAAAACATATATTCTTCAATGCCGAGTTCAAGATGTGAACAACACATGGAGTCCAAAAGATATGGTTGTACTTCTGTCCAACAATCATCCTAGCAACTTTGCAATTTGCAACATTGTCTGTGACAACAATATCGGCATTCTAATTTAGCATTTCCTCCAATACAACCACCAATTCTCCCAATTTTTTAACATGATTCCATAGAGGAAATCTATTGTTATCATTTTATTCACTAGTACTATAACCAACAACAGAGGAATTGACACTACTACCAGTGCTAGTACGTGTATTTATTGGAGTGCTTCCACTTGCCATCCCTAATCAGAACTGTGACTAACCTCACAAGAATTTATAATTATGATGTTTGCATAGGAAAGGCCACATTTTGAATTTAATTTACACATCAAACAATCACATGAATAATGTCAAATACTTCAAAGTTCATACCATCTTACCAATCTCAAGCTCTTCCTAAAATAAACTCAATGAAGCTCACTGAAGCCTGAAGGATGTGTCATGAGAGCTTGTCATGTATATGCATTTAACGATATACATAAGCGACAAATCAAAAGTATGGCCAAAGAACAAAATTTGTTAGAGTCACCACTCACCAAGTCTTGTATCACCAAGTCACCAATCAGGTAGCATCAACGGTAGCGAGTGTCAAGTCAACAATGGCGGTGGCGGTAGCAGCAAGCACAGCCGCAGTAGTGGGAGAAGGGATGGGCGACAGTTAGAGAAGGGAGAAGGGAGTGGGGGTAGTGAGTGAAGGGAGGGCTCCAAGAGAAGGCGGTAAGAGAATTAAGGAGGCATCAGTTGGAGAAGGGAGAAGCGAGGGGGAGGTGGTGACCGGAAAAGGGAGAAGGCAGGGGGAGGCAGTGGTCGGAGAAGGGAGAAGGCATGGGGAGGTAGTGGCCAAAGGGGAGAAGTCACGGGGAGGCGGCTGGCTGGCGGCTGAAGAGAGGAGATGATAGGACTGTGGGAGATCCAGGGAGACGATGGGATCGTGGGAGATGTGAGGGGAAGGAGGCAACGGCCGGCGGGAAGTGGAAGGGGAGGGACGACTGCTAGTAGGAGCAATGGGGAAGATGACACCGGTGGCGAGAGCAGAGCAGGGAGAGTAGCGACGGGAGGGGTAGGGCAAGCCAGCAAGGATAGGTTTTTGATGGGGTTGGAATTGGGCTGGACTTATAGTGGGCTTTTGTTTGAGTAGTTTTGGGCTAACAAGTATCGGGAAAGTATTAACGGAGTATCATGGTTAATTTTATTTATTTTGGAAAGTAAATTCACCCTGATATCAAATCGCACCGTATCGGTACCCGATAGATATCATGATATGCGTACGACAACTCGGCGGAGTATCAAGTATCATAGCCCATCGATGACTTTGTCTGCCATCGATCTGGAGAGGGGGAGGTAGGAGAGAGAGAAAAGTTGGAGAGGGTGGAAGATGTTAAGGAAGAGAGTGTAGGGTCGTGCAACAGATTTTGGCATGGGCGTGACCTCACTTTTGTCGATGGGGATGAGCTCATTGTCGTGGTAGTCCATGAGAAAGGTCCATGGAGTGGGGGTGGGGGATGATGACAGGTGGGCTCCACTAGATAACTTAGAGAGAGGAGGATAGATGAAGGGCAAATAGGACATTTCACCCTTTCTCTCTCTTGATTTTCAGAGTAATATTATTTAGTCACTCTAGTGTCCAGTGGCAAATGGCCACAAATTTGTGGTGTCCATGAGCCTAATATCGATTTTAAATTATGGTTTAACAAATGTCACAAATGAACAGAGTTATGGAGCTAATTTTGCTATTGAAATTATATGTGTTAAAGTAGCAAATAGTTAATGGGCATGTCTTTTTGGCTTCGGTTGGTGCCTTTTGGCTACAACTGATGGCTTTTAGCTGCGACTAATAAATATTAACGGCTGGTAGAGAAGGTATAATGTTCTTTTGAGCTGATGACTTATGGCTTTTTGCTGATTAATTTGAATTGGGCTATCAGGTTCAATTGGAAGCATGAAAACGACATACGTACAAATGGTCGTCGACTATTTGATGTGTTTAGTACGTATAAACTTAAAGGCATACATGTAGTCGAACGTAGTGCAGCAGCGAAAATCTATCACGAACAATAGGAGCATACAAATTCCACATGTTCGAATCCCAGATGGAGCAACACCAATATGAGAAGCTATGGCTTCAATAGTAGGACGACAAGCATCAGTGCATGGAACGCCGCATAGATTGCAAGCATTCTTAGTTGGCTTAGCCATAGAAGGATCATCAAGGGTTATATAGAAGCAGTGCTTCTTTTGCTCCTTCCTTTACTATCCCAATGAGTCTATGCACATCATCAATCCAATCTCCCGTAAGGGTTTTATTGATCATATACCCTCCCCTTAGATGGAAATTCAGGATTTACCCTCCTGGCCCACACGTCAGTGACTTATGATGACCCCACATGTCATTGAGGTGGGAGGGTAAATCCTGAATTTCCCAACTAAGGAGAGGGTATATGATCCAATCTCCCATTTGTAAGATGGTGTAGCCATGGTTGATGAGGTAGTGCTTGAGCTGCCCGAGCACGGCATTCACCGAGTGCTCCACCGTCCACCGTGGCCTCCTCCTTTAACGACGGTGATGACTTGGTTAGCTCCATCGAGAGCGCCCCGCGCCCCCTAATAGTCAGCCACTCAAGGGGCCACCTGGACCAGAGCATGTGCGAGATCACCATCTTAGCTGCAAGCTCACATGCTGAGCGAGGGAGCGTGGGGGTGAGGAGACCATGGCTGTCGCGGCGTCCTCCTCTGGCCAGGTCAGGCTGGTGTCTTCTTGGTCTAGGTTCGAGCGTGAGCTCGGAGGCAGGGCGGCGTCGGGAGGCATGAGGCGGCGAAGGGGAGACGCGGCGGCAGCTGTTGTACGAGATGGCGGCTGGGGAGAGGATGGGGAAAGCGGAGCAAACGGAGGTAGTGTCAGGCAACCAAAGGGCTAAAGCGGCTTTACTAGCCGGTGCCAGTAGCCGAGCCATTCGGCCGTGCTTCCAGCTTCTCCATACATAAGCTGAAGCCGGAAGCCGATCAAAAAAGTAACAGGCCCAATATCAAATAAAGTAGTTGCTTTAAATTCCCCTGTATTAAGCCCAGGGATTCGCTCCCAGGGAGCACTGCCAGTAGGATTCTTTGCGGAAAGCTCCTCTGGATTTTACGAATCTACGTGTGGGTCCTCAGTTTTGCAGAAAAACCTCTACCACATCATTGTTTGAGAAAAAACCCCTTTGTTTTTCCAAACTTACATATAGATCCTCTATTTTTTTCATAAAGGCTCTCTTTTTGCTGAATAAAACACGCAGTTTTCCAAAAATTATACATGGATCCTTGGTTTTATGCAAAAACCCCTTTTCTTTCTTTGAAAATATGTATAGGTCCTTTTTTTTTTCAGAGAAATCCTTCATATGAATTGTTAGCTCTTTTACTTTTGTCCATATGGAAGATTGCGCGGCGTGATGCGCGCTTCCGCTGCCAGTTCTATCTATAGGATGTCAGGATATGAGGATTGTCATCTCTATGCTAGCATCGACTAAAACAGCGAGTAGTGCGTGAGTAATTACTTGGGATAGGCAAGAAAAAGAGTGACAAAGATACAGTGTTACACCTAGATAAGAAACAAAAAATAGACATCAGGGCATCTTTGTATACTAACGAAAACATTGACAAAGTTGCATCCTAATAGAACAATTTGTTAAACTCTAGAATCTGGGATCTAGACATTGCGACAGAGAAACTGAAGCCAGACCAAACAAATAGGTGTTAGAAATTGATCTATATTAGCAAGGTTTATTTTTTTAATTCTAAAGCATGCATGGTTTAGTACCATATCGTTAAGAGAAGGTGAGGATGACCAATTTATAAGGTGGAATCCTCACCACTCCTTGAATATAGATAGAAATGGCATGAGGAGGGATTTGGCTAATCTTGCACGTGAATATGTGCGCACGTATTCGCGCATTTTCGCATGAAAATCACGTGACTTGTGACGCATGACCGTGCCATGACATGGCGCGCCACTTAGCAAACCAAGTCCATCTTTATTTTTGCTGAACCCTGCACCACTCTCTCTGTTTAAATGAGATTCAAACATTTAAATGAGGCTTTATTGGATTTGATGACAGGCAGTTTACCAGTGGGTATATGGCTGGTTAAATATGTCAGTTATCAAAAGGTAAATAGCGGTTTTAATTATGTTAGTCTTTAATCTGTCTATTTATATGCCTGGAGACGTCTAGAGTATGTGTGAGAAACTCACTGCCTCTATTTCCTTTTTCTCTGCGATCTTGTGCTTTTGTACTGTGCCATTTAAACTTCGTATTATACTGACTTCAGCTATATTGATCAAAATCGTATGCAAGTGACTCTCTTTATAATCTCTTTTACGAACAGTTAAAATTCAAAATTTTAAATAAAAAAATATAGCAAAAAAACCCAAATACCAAGCAAATCCTCGAGTGGGCAGTACCTGCAGAGAAGTCAGCCCTCTGGAAGGCCAGGTCGGTAGTAGGCGCGCGGCAACCGTCCTGCAGGCTTGCACGTTTAATTAATTAATTAATTCGCCGTAATAAATATCTTGGTTAATTATGCCTGTAGTGCACTAGTGACAGTGCTACCACGTGTCAGGTTCTGTGCATCTCCTAAGAGCAGCAACACGTGGAGCAAAAGAGAAGTCTTTAATTTCTTTCCGTGGCTCTTTGAGTTCAAACGAATTTGATCTAGAATTAATGTACGAATTTGATCTAGAAGAAAGTAGATATATGACGTATGCATGCATGCATCAGCTGGTCAACAAAAGTTGCCGGTGCTCCAGATACATGTGCATGATTATGTTTCTGTATTCATGTGTAAGTTGTAATGGCTTGATTCATTAGTTATGCTAATTTTTTTAAATAGTGTGTTTTTAAAGCAATGTCTACTAATTAATTATAGTATATAATATACTAACTTTAGTTATACTGATTAAAATTATATACGAGTGTCTCTCTTCGTAATATTTTTTTAGAAAAAGCTATAGCCTAAAAAACCCGAGTACCAAGCAAATCTCTCCAGTGGGCAGTAGAACGACCTGCAGAGAAGTCAGCCCTCTAGAAGGCCAGGTCGCTAGTAGGCGCGCGGCAACCGTCCCGCAGGCTTGACGTTTAATTAATCATTTAATTCGCCGTAATAAATATCTTGGTTAATTAGGAACCGGCCCAGGTGTTGGGCGCCCTGCACATAGCTATGTGCAGGACGTCTCACGTCGCGACACATGTCCAGAAAAAATAAAAAAACTTAAAAATCCAAAAAATATCTAAAAAATTGTAAAAATTATTTTTTTAGTACTTAAAAAATATTTTCATTAAAAAGTTTTTTTAAGTACTTATTTTCTAATAAAAATATTTTTTAAGTACTTAAAAAATACTTTTAAGTATCCAAAAAATACTTCTTCAAAATATTTACAATATTTATATATTTTTTTGGATTTTTAAGTATTTTTTGATTTTTTGGACACGTGTCACGACGTGAGCCGCCCTGCACATACCCAGCACCTAAGCCAATTCCCCTGCACATAGCTATGTGCAGGGCAATTCACATCGCGACACATGTCCAGGAAAAATCAAAACAATACTTTAAAAATCCAAAAAAATATTTAAAAAATTGTAAAAAGTATTTTTTTAGTACTTAAAAAATATTTTCATTAAAAAGTTTTTTTAAGTACTTAAAAAATACTTTTTAAGTATCCAAAAATAGTTTTTAAAATATTTACAACTTTTTAAATATTTTTTGGATTTTTAAGTATTTTTTTGATTTTTTTTGGACATGTCTCGCGACGTGAACCACCTGCACATAGCTATGTGCAGGACGCCCAGCACCTAAGTCGGTTCCGGTTAATTATGCCTGTAGTGCAGTAGTGACACTGGCGGATCTAATGTGGGGCATGGGTGTTCAGCTGAATATTTAATTGGGCCAAAATAACTATTTATAGCCTCCAGTCCATCACTATTCAACCAGCTGGCCGGCCCGACCGGAAATGCACCATACCCTGAGGCCCAGCCCATTAATTCGCGCGATAGAAACGATGTCCCCGTCTCCCCGATGACCCAGTCCATCCAATCCCCATCCTGCCCAATCCCTAACCCTAACCGAGCTGCCCGAGCAGGCGAGCAGCACCCCGCGACCCCCGCGTCGACCGCGCGGTCCGTGCCTCTGGCGCCGCGCCGGCCCTCTGCTCCGCGCCAGCGCTGCGCGACCGCCATCTGGGCTCCAGTTCTCCGCTCTGGCCTTCCGCTCCGCCCTCCGGCACAACCGGTGAGCACGCCTCCGCCCTCTGGCCGCTCCGGCACTCCGTCGGCACCGCGAGTCCGCGACACCGCTTGGAGGGTGGATCTGGGCTCCGGCAGTCCGGCTCCACGCCGGCGCGCCGCACGACCGGCGACCGCGCCTCCGCCCTCTGGCCCTCTACTCCACCGCCACCGTAGACTGCGTCACCTTCGGCTCCGCGCTGCACGACCAGCGACTGCGCCTTCGGCCATCCGCTCCGCCGGCTCTGCGCCGCACAACCAGCCGACCGGACCGCGCGACCGCGCCTCCACCCTCCGGCGTCTCCACTCCACTGCGGCCGCATGATTTTCCAAAAAGAATTATTGGAAGTATGCGTCGCTTCTTAGCTAGTTGGTTTGATCAATATAATTGGCTTGACTGCTTGAATATAGTGTGGAACGAGATACTATTTTCTGCTTCGTTTGTTATCTGTTCAAGATAAAACTAATTGTGCTGGTGGAGATAGTTTTGTGAATGGGGGATTTAAAAATTGGAACTATAAAAATAGATTTGACAAACATGTTGTAGCAATTACTAATGCCCACAATGAAGCTCAAGAGAAATACAATTCATTCATTAAATCTAAAGCATCAATTGAGGAATCTTTTGCTTCAAACTCAAAACAACAAAAGGCATGAAGCATAGCCGAGTTAATTTGTGAACTTTTGCAATTGTTTTGTAATTTCTTTATATTATTTGATATATTATCCCTATTACGAAAAATTATATGTTGACTATTGCTACTGTAGATCTTTATGTTTTGTACTGAAATTTTTTTTTACAACTTCGAACACCTATTCTAAAATTCCTGCGTCCGCCACTGAGTAGTGACAAGTGCTACCACGTGTCAGGTTCTGTGCATCTCCTAAGAACAGCTAACGTGGAGCAAAAGAGAAGTCTTTAATTTCTTTCCCTGGATCTTTGAGTTCAAACGAATTTGATCTAGAATTAATGTACGAATTTGATC
The DNA here is from genome assembly GCA_017311315.1 of Dendrocalamus latiflorus. Classification (NCBI taxonomy): domain Eukaryota; kingdom Viridiplantae; phylum Streptophyta; class Magnoliopsida; order Poales; family Poaceae; genus Dendrocalamus; species Dendrocalamus latiflorus. The sequence continues at coordinate 29,273,172 of CM029663.1, forward strand.
TAGAAGAAAGTAGATATATGACGTATGCATGTATGCATCAGCTGGTCAACAAAAGTTGCCGGCGCTCCAGATACATGTGCATGATTATGTTTCCGTATTCATATGTAAGTTGTAATGGCTTGATTCCTTAGTTATGCTAATTCTTTCGGTGGATTAAGCGGCCGTTTATGTAATCATGTCACGTACGGTGTACGTCCCCATTCATCACCTCTACGTACGATGGATGCAAGAATGCATGCATCTACACTTCTACGGCACATATAGAGCCTGTTTTTTTTTTTTTTTGTAAAACTTATGACTTTTGGCTGCGGTTGTAGCTTTTAGACTGTTCGTGTAAGAGATTATAGAGTAACAAAAACTTACGTGTAGTTTTTGCTGATATACATGAAGTCGGTACAGTATGTACTACAATTAACTAATAGATCTTATCTTAAAAAGATATTTCGTTTAAAAGCTAATTATTATAGCAAAACCGAAAAGCAGCTTTTAAAAGCTGAAAAGAACAGATCTATAACGGTGTGTCCTTAGCTTTTTCCTTCCCTTCATGCATTAGAAAGAGTTGGATATGGTGGTGATCGGTTCGGCTGAAAAGCTCATGGCTTATGGCTGAAAACACTATAGCTGGCTGAAAAAAGCACTGTAGCTGACAGAGGCTTATTTAGCATAATTAAATTTAAAAAAATTTAAAAATATAAAAAATATGTTAGCCCATTACATATAATACAAACAAATACGGAAAAAAAAGAATCCGCAAAAAATCTCAACAAAAAGCCAAAAGTTCAGAAAAAGACGAAATTTATGAATAGTGAAAAATAAGCTGGAAGCTAAAAGCTGAAGCCAAAACGATCACAGCCGCTCTGGTTATCGCCGGAGCAACTCAGGTGCGTTGCGAGTGGTAGATGCAAAAGCATGTGCCTGAATCACGAAGCGTACAATTTATCTTATGCTAGTTGATCTTAACCAGTGACGAGCAGGGAAAAATTGTTGGTTATCGGTGAGCCCCGATAAAAAAATCAAGTAGGGCAAAAAAATTTCGGATTTATCTAATTTTCATCAAATATAAAGAAAATTTACAACTTTTTCCTTTTACACCTGAAATATTCAAATTTCAATTCAAAATTTTCATCTGAAAAAATAAAAAAAAATCCAATAACCGTCGCTTACTGATTCTATCGCTACCTTTCAATAAAATTTGTAAACCGATAGCACTTTCCCTGGTGACGAGACATACATCATAGAACTCTTAAAGCCGAAGGAATGTCGGCTGGGTGTCCATGTCAACATTTTTGCAGAAAGGACCTTCAGGTTTTCCAAAAACACATACCGCGAACGGCCCAGATCAATTCCTCACCCACCCGAACCCTAGCCCGAGCGAGCGCCGCCCCCATTCGCTGCTCTTACTCACCTACTCTCTCCATCGCTCTCCTAGCTCCTCTCTATCTCCCTCGCTTGCTCGCACCACCCTCCCTCTCCGTGCCCTTACTCCCACCGTTACCGCTCCCGATCGCCTCGCGCCGTGTCCAACCCTAAAGCAGCAACTCTGTAACCCTCTGTATAAATCACACTAGTCCAGAAACAACTAGTGCACACAGTAGAACAAAGATGCATATCAAGCACAAATGACCAACAATATTAAATTAAAGAGTACGGCCTTATGGCCAAATCTTACATTAAGATCCCTGATAAACACAAATAAAGGAAAGTAACAGCGGAAACAAGATGATAAATAGCGAAGCCCGATAGCCTGCCCATAGGCAACCGACAATAAGACCTGTCTACTTGTCCAGATCTTCACTGTAGTCGAAGTCGTCTTCCTCTGTGTGGAGATAGCAAGGTGAATACAAGTTTGAACTCCGCAAGTTACGCGGAGAAGTGCATCATAATTATAAAGGCAACAAAGGAAGGCATATAGGGTTATTTGAGCATAAAACATCATTTAAAGAATTACAGTAAATAGATTGAAATTTCTGAATTTAATAAAATAAGTAAAAATAGTAATCGTAAATGAAATTAATACCGTTAGTGCAGACTCCGACTAAACACTAACCTAACCATGGGCATCCCACCTGGACCATCTTTCTCAAAAGATCTTGTATGGATTCCATACATCCATAAACTTTATAGAAACCTTTTTGGAAACCAAAGTCTAATTTGTGAAAAACTTTACTCAACATGCCCATGACCGTGGGCACGGCTATCCAGGATAGATTATACACTCTGCAGAGGTTGTACAGCTTTACCGATAAGACATGATCATCCCATATTGCCACACGATTAACACACTTTCTTAGGTGTGCGGCGAGGAGATCATGACAAGGCCTTTACAATGCAAAGCCTTCAATCTGGCCAAGCCAACTCTAAAGTTTCACCCCAATAAGGAATCCACCAGACCGGGACCCCCTCTTAAGCCGAGCGAGGCTTCACATGGCGCACGCCACGCTCATTTTCAATCTACAACATGACTCAGGTTGGGACCCGCAAATTAATCAGCCAGGACTATCTCATACCAGTCTTGTGGTAGTACGATAGGACTTTGCAACAGTAGCTCACAGACTGGTCCTTAATTTGACTTAGGCTCAACCCACATACCCCTCATGCACGACAATCAACATTGGGTCTCCGAACAACAGTGCATGCATGCACCCACCACCTAACCATTAGCCTATGTCTAAACCATATTTTATATTTTATTTTGAAATAATCCTTCTTGACTCACTGAAGTCAAGAATACAATTAAAAAGCTCATCATTTTATGTGAAAAATGGTATCCAAGTCTAAAGTTATATCTATGCAGATCTAAGCATTTGCTACCAAATTCTCTAGCCATACTAGTGTACTAACTAGAGTTTTATTCTAGGGTTACAAGGTATCGAGGAATTCAATGTCAACGGAGTAATTAACAAGTAAGTAATAACTAAATTTAAAACTGAATTGAAATACAATGAATAAAATTAAGTATGTAATATAATTTAAACCAACATAATTTTATTTGCAAACTGGATTCAATATGATCAAGGTGTGTGACTTGCCTTTCTCCACAGTTGGGTGTGAATCGTTGTCGTAGAATTCTCCCGAATCATCGCAGTCTACACGTGAAAATAATTCACCAAATTCAAATAAATTCAAAGAAACTCCAAATATTTAAATTGAGGGCGGAAATGGATAGAGGAAAATTTTCGATGAATTTAGAAATTTGAATGGGCTCAATCAGAGTTAGGACGAAGGAGAACGAGCTCTTGGATGTTTAAAATCAAAGAAAAAGAATAAACTGAATTTTTAGAATTATTTTTCTAAAGAAAATTTCAATTATGACATCAGCTCTAGGATTTCTTTTTTGGCCGAATTATTTTTCTACTGAAAAATTGGATTTATGACGTCAGCATGATGTCAGCCCTAAGGGACTCTTCGAATCAGAGACTGACAGGTGGGCCCTGGTCTATGGACCAAGCCCATGGACCAGAGGGGAGGCTGAGGTGGCAGGGAGGGTGATATGGTGCTGACATGGCAGGTGACCGGAACGGTTTTGCTGACGTGGTAGCCAGGTGGCACTAACGTGGCTGCCACGTGGCTCGGGAGGCTCTCGGTGCTAACGTGGCATCCACGTGTCACTGACGTGGTAGCCACGTGGGTCAGATCTGCCGAGGTGGGCTCACACGTGGCTTCCACGTGGGCCAAAGGGGAAGGTGGCGCTGACGCAGTGCTGTCTGAGCGGGCGTGCGCTGGCGTGGCGCTGTCCGAGCGGAGGTGGTGTGCCACCGGGCGCCATGTGGCGTCCACGGTAGCTGGTGCTGCCGACGTGGCTTGCCGGCCGGGAGGTGCACGGGGACTGGGAGCTCGCCAGCATTAGGGGGCACGGCGGCGATCGGCAAACGGCGTGCAAGAGAGAGGAGGCCGAGGGGAGTATGGCGGTACCTGGCATGGCGCTCGACGGTGAGTGGTGGCGGCCGACGCCGACACGAAGCGGCAGGGACGACTTGGGCTTCTGTGCAATGACTCTCCAGCGATGAAGAAGCCTGGCCGAGGGGCGGAGGAGATGAGCGAGGCGACAAGGAGGGAGAAGATGGTGGAGGCAAGGTGAGAACTGGTCCGAGGCGGCAGCAATTGCTCGCCGGAGGGCGGCTGAGGCTCGGGGAGAGAGGAGCACGGTGGCGGGGGTGGTGGAGCGCTCGGGAGAGGGAGAGGAAGGGGAAACGGGGTGGAGTGAGGGACGGTGGTGCTCGGGGTGGGGATTTTATAGGGGCAGAAGGCGGAGCCAGCGCGATTTGCTCGCCTGATATGGCGCGGGGCAGCGGCGGTTGTGGGAGGAGAGGGCCGAGTGGGCGCAAGGAGTGGGGGAAGGTGGGCGCAAAGATGGCGGAGGGGATGGGCGCGCGGAGTAGGGGAGAAGAAAGGAAGGACGGGGCGGCTGGGCGCGAGAAGACCGGCGGGAAGGGCGAAGCTGGCGGTTTCGGTGGGCAGGCGTGGGAGGAAGAAGGAGGCGCGGCTCTGACAGGTGGGCCCCACCCGTATTGGGAGAGATAGGGAGGGAGGCGCAGGCGGCATGGATGGTGCCACGTGGCGGGGAAGAAATCAGGCGGTCAGGGGGTTAAGTAGGAGGGAACAGCGGGATGGGCTCGGGCGGCAACGTGGCACAATCCGGCCTGTCCACACGTCGGCCGGAGGGTGGCTGGGAGATTTAAGTTTTCATTTTTGATTTTGGGATTTTCAAAAAACCCAAGAAAAGAAAAATAGCTCAGAAAAATACCAAATAAATTCCAAAATTTCCAGAAAAATTCATAGAAATTTCTAGATAAGTTTTGGACTTAGATAAAATATTTCCAACTTAATGTTGTATTATATTATTTTTTATACTTAAAATACTTTTTAATTTTAAAATAGATTTTTAAATTCCAGAAAAACCAGTTAAATCCCAAATAACTCCAAATAACTAATTTGAATTAGGATTTTTATAGAAAATCAAAATATCATTTTATTGAACAACATTTTTAGGTTTTCACTTAGAATACTTTTCAAATCCAGCCTTTTTAAAACAGAAAATCAAGGCAAAACAACATTAAATCTTAGGCAACCAAACCACTTATTTTTATTTTCAACCAAATTAATTTAATTTAATAATTATTTTTACTCAGAAATTGAAATAAACAGCTGGGCTGTTACACGCCACCATCCATCTCCCCATCCTTCCTCCCCCTGGTGTCGGTAGATGTTGTTGTCAGCCCACCTCTTGCGCATCCTCCACCTCCCAGCCTTCCTCGTGTGGGATCGAGGCGAAGATCTCAGGTGCATTATGTTTTCTGTTTATTTTAGGATATGAATGTTGGTTAGGACGCCAAAGATGAGAAGTTAGAGAAATTATTCCTACTTCCATGAAGAAAAGGTAAACCCGATACTTTTTATGAGTCATCTCTCACAATTTTATATGTCTTTCTACTTTGCCATTATAGTTTTATCTTGACTAAATTGAAATGATTAACTGAAAATACTCTAGGATTTCGATAATGTTGTTCCAACTTCTATTCTTATTTGATTTGGTAAGGTAGCATTTTTTTTAAGGATTAGTTGTAGAATCCAACTTCATGAACCTAAGCTTAAAATGATGTGCTACATATGTATTTGCACAACTTAACATGAACACATTTTCTTCAATGATTACCTCAATGTGTAAGCTAAGCCGCACGGATACAAGAAAGAAAAAAGATGTAGATTTGATTGAAATGATTAACTAAAAATACTCTAGGATTTTGGTAACATCGTTCCAACTTCTATCATTGTTTGATTTGCTAAGGTAGCATTTTTTCAAGGATTAGTGACGGAATCCCACTTCACGAACCTAAGCTTAAATGTGATGTACTTACATCTGTATTCGCACAAATTAACATGAATAATGAATTAACATGACCCTAATTTTTTCAATGATTGCTTGGGTGTGTATGCTAAGCCGTACGAATCAATTATATAATTGAGAGAGGAATTTGTTGTTTTCTGTGCTTGAGTAATATATATCTACAGGATTTTTCACAAGTATTTTACTGTTCTCATGCTCGGCGCGGCATAGCGCACTTACCATTCTAGTTAGCATTAATATTAATAGGAGTACGTACCAACTGGTTTATATATATATATATATATATATATATATATATATATATATATATATATATATATATATATATATATATATATATATATATATATATATATAGATAGTATAAATAACAGGGGCACCTAGGTGTCTGGACACCTAGTCTCCCTACCTTTGGATTGCTTTTAGATGCGTGCTAGTGTGATTGAGACTTTCCATCCATGATTAAGACTTTCCTTCCATGATTGATTTAGCATGCCTAATATATTACATACCATACATACCATTGCTCTAGCATGTATCTAAAAGCAATCTAACGGCAGGGAGCCTAGGTGTCTGGACACCTAGGTGTCCCATTTCAGCGTCATATATATATATATATATATATATATATATATATATATATATATATATATATATATATATATATATATATATATATATATATATATATTACAAAGGAAGCTTCTAGGACTGACCGATACCAGCAGCACAAATTGAGAAGACACTGTGATAAACCAGTCAACACTGCTAATGCGAGTGGACCAGACCTAGGAGATCCACGGATCATTGAGCCCCACGCATGTACCCCGGCCATCAGCCTCCACATCCGCCCGTACAGGGCCGTACGAATGAAGTCGAAGAAGCCCCACATCTAGAACTCTAGAAGAGCCATGGATGAATAGTTGCCGAACCTGATATGCATGGGCGAATTGCATGCATTGGAGTATTGGACCAGTGTACACGACTAAATTTGTCTCGACGACCACGCAGTGCATGTCTCCAGTCCCCAACAGTCCGCACAGGCATCAAATCATGGCGGCCGCTCTGTCTGACGCAACGCAAGTTACGCAAAGCCCCGCCTACTTAAACCCCGCCTGCCGCTCTGCCAATCAAGTCCCACTGCACGCGGAAACCGGTGCAGAGAACACCTCAAAACCCTGGAGAAAAAACCCCTCGGCTCGAATCTCCGAGACTCTAGCCCGCCCACGCGCGTTGGCGTTGCGAGCAAGCGCAAGCGCGCGTGGTCGCAGTAAGGGATGTCGATGGAGGTGGGCGAGGTCCAGATTAAGAATGGGAGCCTGCGGCGGGGCAGTGGGTCGTCGTCCATGTGGCGGCGCGCGGACGACGTGTTCTCGAGCTCGTCGGCGCCGGAGGAGGACGACGAGGAGGCGCTGCGGTGGGCCGCGCTCGAGAGGCTGCCCACCTACGACCGCGTCCGCCGCGCCGTACTCCCGCTCGACGGCGGCGGCGGCGAGGGCCCCGCGGCCGCGGGCAAGGGGGTTGTGGACTTGCTCAGTCTCGGTCCCCGCGAGCGGCGGGCGCTGCTCGACCGGCTCGTGCGCGTCGCCGACGAGGACAACGAGCGGTTCCTGTTCAAGCTCAAGGAGCGCATGGACAGGTGCGTTGTGCGTACGTACGTACTAGTTGCACGTGCTTCCTGGCTGGTACTTCCTTCTTTACCCAGTAAAAACTAATACAAATATAACGATATATACAATAATTTTTGATGATAGATCTAGGTGATGATCGGTTCGGCTGAAAAGCTCGTGGCTTATGGCTGAAAACACTGTAGCTGGCTGAAAAAAGCACTGTAGCTGACAGAGGTTTATTTAGCATAATTAAATTTAAAAAAATATAAAAAATATAAAAAATATGTTAGCCCATTACGTATAATACAAACAAATACGGGAAAAAAAGAACCGGCAAAAAAGCTCAACAAAAAACCAAAAGTTCAGAAAAAGATGAAATTTATGAATAGTGAAAAATAAACCAGAAACCAGAAACTCAAGCCGAATTGATCGGGGCCCTATTAATAACATTTCTATATAACAAAAATCTAAATAATTTTATGTATATTAACAGTCAAAGTTTTAATATTTTGATAACACATTCTAAAACGTAGCGTTCACTAAGACATTATGTGCTAGTCGGACAGCAGACCGGCGCCTGGCGCCTAATCGTCGTCTAGGCTGGCTAGTGGCAAAATTAGGATTTGGTTACGCCACAGGCTCAGTGGTGGAATGATCTAGGCTATCTGGGCTTGATCATAAAAATATTACTCAGATTGGACTGAATTTACCCGAGCTGTACACTAGATATTTTTCCACACCCCAGGCTGAAGCCTACCCTGTCTGGGGTGTGATTCCGCCCCTGAGGCTGGCTATGTGACCGCATAGGTGGAAAAAATCGTCTAGGTGGACAAGACGGGAGGATAGCACCTAGGCGGGCTAGGCAGTCTCCTTGGGAAATAGAGCTAAAACATATCTATTTAAGAATAAAGTATTATGATGCGAAGGCCCGGTTCATTCACCACTTCAAGGTGTTAATTAAGAGGGTAATTGATCATTTGCCGCTCTATAGGATAGTGTTTGCTTATTTGACACCAACAGAGATGTAATCAATTGATTTGCATTTTACTTTTTTCTGGTTTTTTACCAACTGAAATGATATTTTTGCCCTTCGACTCTTTTTTTGTTTGGGCACTCTGTGTAGAGTGGGTTTGGTCCCACATTGCATTGAGAGAGTGGGGAGATAGAGGCCTAATAGGCAACCTCACAAATCTGTGAGAGCACAAGAAAGTGGCGTCCACGTCGGCTCAGTGGAGGTTGCTAGTGACAAGACGACGATCTGAAAAGTGAAATGGGAGAGGAAGAAGAGCTCATCAGTGTGCTCAGCAGGTGGAGAAGAGGATGGGGCAGCAAGAGAAGGGGAGCAAGCAGTGGGTGTGGGTAGAGAGAAAGGGACAGGAGCGAAGAGGAGAGAGAGGTGAGGACAGGCTCATCTTAATAACCATATGATCTATTTTATAGAAGATTGTAGTAAGTTATGTGAGGTCTATTCATATTAGTTTTTACTGATAGTTGATAGAAACAGCTAATGAATAGTAGTGTTTATGTAAGAAAGACGGTGCAACAAAAAGCATTGTAACATTCAGATTGCCATTTGACTTACGAAATTATGATATAATAAAATATAAAGTACGCTATAATATGTGAAAGTGAAAAGTAATAGTCGATGAATAGTAGCGATTGATAGAAGTGGCTTATAGAAACTAGGACGTTCGTATTGGCTTCTACTTCTGGAAGCAGAAATTGGAAAGCAGAAATCAATATGAACAGGCCTAGTATCGAGGATGCTCTCTGTTCGTATTACCTTCTAAAAGCTATTTTTTTATTGTAAATTATATTTCTACAGTACCTATTTTTCAAATAAAGTATATTTTTAAGACGATGTCTACTAGTACACAAAGTAGTGACTTTATTTATATCGGTCAAAATTGTACATGAATGTATTTATCTCTACAAGCTATTAATATTCATAAATCAAAGGCAAAATAACATATTACAATATAAAATTAACTTCAACTTTACTTATTTACGATGGGAGGCGTAACTAAAGTAGCACGGATGACAGCTGCTCAGTTGTCTACTTGTCGATGTGCTTCCTTCCCATAACACGCACCTCGGTCAGAAAAATAGCGGAAAATAAATTTGGGCGAAGAGACGTGCTCAGTGCCGTGGTGGGCGCTGCTGCGGACTGCGGGCCTGCGGCGTAGGGCGGTGGGGTGGCCGTTGGCACTTCACCAGCGGGGTGGCTATGGCCTACCGCCTACGGAGCCACGGTGGCGTGAACTGCGAACACCATCCTCATCGAGCGCGACCTCGAGAAGAACGGAGAAGTTATCGGAGTTGGCGGCGAGCCATTCGTCACGAACCAGGCGGCGGGGGAGGAGGCGGGCGCCACTACAGGCAGAGGACCGAGGGCTGCGTCGATGCAGACGGCGTACCATAAGGAGGGATCGAGCTGCATGGTGGTGGTGATGGAGGCGCGCGGCCGTGGTCGCGAATGGGGTGAATGAGGCGGGCGCCGGCTAGGAGGCGCGCGTGGACTGCGCCGCCATCCCATTTCCCCAACGCGCCACGGTTGGTTCGTTAGACGCTAGATATGGAAAGGTGGGATTAGCGTCCAACAGGATGTTAATGGCGGTGGTCGTCGTTGTCGTGCCTATTAGCTGTTCGATGATTTGCGTGTCCGGTTGCGCAGGGTTGGGATCGACATGCCGACGATCGAGGTGCGGTTCGAGCACCTGAGGGCGGAGGCGGATGTCCGCGTCGGCAGCAGCGGCCTCCCCACCGTCCTAAACTACATCACCAACACGCTCGAGGTGCGCGCCATTGTGTTGTGTTCGTCCCTTGAGTTCAGTTTGTGCGCGTGTGAGAGAGAGATGACTGGTTGGCTTTGGAGTGCAGGAGGCCGCCAACACGTTGCACATACTGCCCAGCAGGAAGCGGACCATGCCCATCCTTCACGACGTCAGCGGCGTGATCAAGCCCCGCAGGTGAAAGCAACTGTCTCCGTTTTTAATCATCTGTTTATAGGATGAACTGATGAAGTGATTTGCTGTTGCCGACTTGGTTTGGTGTGGGAGGGAGTTAACCCGGGTCTTTCGGAGTTCAATTTCTTGGCTTCGTCCACTCAGTGACTCACCTTAATTTTGTTTGTGCAGGATGACTCTGCTGTTAGGCCCTCCAGGCTCAGGAAAGACCACATTGCTGCTCGCGTTGGCCGGGAGGCTTGGCAAAGATCTCAAGGTTTGTAGTAACAAATCATGCATGCAGTTAACTAGTAATACCATTCAATGACTATTCTAAATTTCTAATAACCATATATGCGTATTTCAGTAGCATTTCATTTTTTTCTGGTGGAAAAAGAGGAGCTATGAAACAGGGCAGCTTTCGCTCCAATGTTTTATTTTCCATTGCAGTCCGAAAGCATGCAGAATTTTGCTCTAGAATGCCTGATACAGAAATGTATACTCATTTTGTGATGAAATACTCATAAACATAATGTGCAGGTTTCAGGTCAAGTGACCTACAATGGGCACGGGATGGAGGAGTTTGTGCCAGAGAGGACATCCGCATACATCAGTCAGCATGACCTCCACATTGGGGAGATGACTGTCAGGGAGACTCTTGCCTTCTCTGCACGATGCCAAGGGGTTGGCACTCGCTTCGGTATACACACCTGCAGAGCAATTAGTCACAAACACATCCATTCATTTCAGTTGCTTGTAGATTCTGCTGGGTTTGCATGGTCCCATTGATGGACATATTAAGTTCTTATTTATTCTGTTGTTAGATTTGTTGACTGAGTTGTCGAGGCGGGAGAAAGCGGCGAATATCAAGCCTGATCCTGACATCGATGCCTTCATGAAGGCAAGAAGACATATATAGATCCTAAATTAATGAAGCAAATTTTGTTTATTTGTTAATTTTCTAGCAATAGCTTAACTAACCACCAGTAGAAACTAAGTGTAGCAATAGCTTAACTAACCACCAGTGGAAACTAAGTGTAAATTCTCTGCTTATTTTGTTAGGCTTCTGCAATGGAAGGACAACAAGCTAATGTGGTTACAGATTATATACTAAAGGTAACAACATTGAGCTTTTAACTGCTAATAATTTCAGAGTGCATTCCCTGAAGCTAACCTGTTCTCTATTTGACATGCACTTGTTGCAGATATTAGGATTAGAGATATGCGCAGACACGATGGTAGGTGATGAGATGTTGAGGGGGGCCTCTGGTGGGCAACGGAAGCGTGTCACCACAGGTAGATACAATTCCAACACTGATTCACTTCAAGAATGTTTGGTGTTACTAAACAATGATGCGATTGACTATATTTGTACTTGCGTACACCCTGTAGGTGAGATGCTGGTTGGGCCAGCAAGGGCGCTCTTCATGGACGAGATCTCAACGGGCCTTGACAGCTCAACAACGTTCCAAATAGTGAAGTCTCTTAGGCAGTCCATCCACATCCTTGCTGGCACGGCTGTCATCTCCCTGCTGCAGCCCGCGCCTGAGACATACAACCTGTTCGACGACATCATCCTTCTCTCAGATGGGCAGGTAGTGTACCAGGGCCCCCGCGAAGATGTGCTTGGGTTCTTCGAGTCCATGGGGTTCAAGTGCCCTGAGAGGAAGGGCGTCGCTGACTTCTTGCAAGAAGTATCGTACACTGCCATCATCTTTTAAAGTATGCATGCATGTGTACAAATCTCGTTGATGTATCTCTGTGGAAATGCTGAGCAGGTGACTTCAAGGAAAGATCAAATGCAGTACTGGGCTAGGCACGATGAGCCCTACCGGTTCGTGCCGGTGAAGGAATTCACCAGTGCATTCCAATCATTCCACACCGGGAGAGCCATAGCTAAAGAGCTTGCCGTTCCGTTTGACAAGAGCAAGAGCCATCCAGCCGCGCTGACCACCTCGAGGTATGGCCTGAGCAGCAAGGAGCTGCTGAAGGCAAACATTGACAGGGAAATCCTGCTCATGAAGAGGAACTCCTTTGTCTACATCTTCAGAACCTTCCAGGTAATTAGTCTTTAGTTCAAACAAGAGAATAAATTGGTATACATGGAAAAGCAACAACGTGGCTTGGTACTTGGTGTTCTTGCATGGCAGCTTATGCTTTTGTCAACCATTACAATGATGCTCTTCTTCCGTACAAAGATGCACCATGACTCAGTGAATAACGGGGGTATCTACATGGGCGCGCTCTTCTTTGCCGTGATCATGATCATGTTCAATGGCTTCTCTGAGCTCACACTCACCATCTTGAAGCTGCCAGTGTTCTTCAAGCAAAGGGACCTCCTCTTCTATCCAGCATGGGCCTATACCATACCCTCATGGATCCTCAAGATCCCTGTCACATTTATTGAGGTCGGGGGGTATGTTTTCATCACGTACTACGTCATTGGGTTTGATCCAAATATAGGCAGGTGAGATCTACTGAGAAACTATGGGTTATGGGTAATTTTGTTTAACGATGTGTATCATTATGTGTTCTTTAGTTTTGCTCTGCAATGTTCTAAGAGTACTTGTTATGTCCTTAGGTTCTTCAAGCAGTATCTGCTTTTGTTAGCAGTCAATCAGATGGCAGCATCGCTCTTCCGATTAGTCGGTGGGGCAGCAAGGAACTTGATCATTGCAAATGTCTTTGGATCATTCATGATTTTAATCTATATGGTGTTGGGTGGATATATTCTTTCAAGACGTAAAACTCACTCTTCTCTTGGTTCTTGCTATGTAGTTCTTTGCATTACAGCTTTTTCTTAAGACTGGTGCTTCTTGTTTGACTGAACCGGCAGAGAATGTGAAGAAATGGTGGATTTGGGGCTACTGGATCTCACCAATAATGTATGCGCAGAACGCCATCTCAGTGAATGAGTTCTTGGGGCACAGTTGGGGCAAAATCTTACCAAACTCCACGGAGACCCTTGGGGTGCAAGTCCTCAAGTCCCGTGGAGTCTTCCCAGAAGCCAAGTGGTATTGGATCGGCCTCAGTGCATTACTCGGATTCACAATGCTCTTCAATGCTCTCTTCACTCTTGCCCTTACATTCCTCAAGCGTTAGTACCTCCTGGACTGTTTTGGTCATCACTCTATGTAATCCTGAGTCCTCACTACTGAGAACAGTTTCATCTTATGATTATGCAGCATACTGTAAGTCCCATGCATCAGTATCTGAAGAGGTATTGAAAGAGAAGCATGCCAACCTGAATGGTGAGGTTCTTGAGGACAACTGCTTGGCTTCAGGAAGTACTGATCTAGCAGCAGGCAGCAAGACTGAGACTGATTCAGCCAATGCCAGAGATGATTCTGTCCCTGCACAAAGGGGGATGGTCCTCCCTTTTGTCTCGCTTTCACTCACCTTCAACAATATGAAATACTCTGTCGACATGCCACAGGTAAAATATAGAAATTGCTTCTCTTATACTGTCGACATCAAGTCATCGATCATAACTCTGTAAGGTTGGGAATGAAATTCAGGAAATGAGAGCACATGGCATAGTCGAAGACCGGTTAGAACTCCTGAAGGGTGTCAGCGGTTCTTTCAGGCCCGGAGTGCTGATCGCACTGATGGGCGTTAGTGGCGCTGGCAAGACTACTCTGATGGATGTATTGGCTGGGAGAAAGACCGATGGGTACATTGAAGGAAACATCAGTATTTCAGGATATCCAAAGAAGCAAGAAACATTTGCGCGCGTGTCAGGATACTGTGAGCAGAACGATATCCATTCACCGCAGGTGACAATCTATGAGTCGTTGCTTTTCTCAGCATGGCTCCGACTTCCAGAGAATGTAGATTCAAATACAAGAAAGGTTAGTGAAACAAATAGCTGTAATTCACACCTTGAATCGGTACTCAGGCATGTTATTTGCATGCAGATGTTCATTGAGGAGGTCATGGAGCTTGTGGAGCTCACACCACTGAGAGATTCTGTAGTTGGTCTTGCCGGAGTGAATCTGTCGACTGAGCAGAGAAAAAGGTTGACTATTGCTGTGGAGCTCGTCGCAAATCCTTCGATCATTTTCATGGATGAGCCAACCTCGGGGCTTGATGCTCGAGCAGCTGCAATTGTGATGAGGACAGTGAGGAACACCGTCGATACTGGTAGAACTGTGGTCTGTACAATTCATCAGCCTAGCATTGACATATTTGAAGCATTTGATGAGGTGAGTAGGTTTTCACCTTGGAATATTTGTTGGTACATTTTGTTGTTGTCTGCCTGTTATTGTCTGGATACAACAACAAAGCCTTTTGTCTCAAACAAATTAGGGTGAGCTAGGAATGAAACCTTCTCAAAGCCAAAAAGATGAGAACCTTGAAATAAAACCTACAATGCTAAAACCCTAAACCATACAACCTACTCTCTAAGCCGAGAGCCTAAAATACTGCCCCTTTCTTATGGTTCCGGTACGTAGATCACTAACTTCCATGCGCTCCTATCCAAAGCTTATTCTTTAGATATATTCCAATCCCTCAAATCTCTTTTAACTGCTTCCTCTCACGTCAGTCTTGGTCGACTTCTTAAAAATCCACTATGTACCAGTGTCTCAGGAGGCCTCCGTTGGAGATGTCCAAACCATCTAAAACGATATTGGATAAGCTTATATTCAATTGGTATTACCCCCACCCTATCACGTATATCATCGTTGCGGATGCGATCCCGTCTTGTATGACCACAGATCCACCGCAATATTCTCATCTCCGCTATACTCATTTTCTGTATATGTTGTTTTTTTAGTCGTCCAACATTCTGCTCCATATAGCATTGCGGGTCTGATCGCCGTCCTATAAAACTTACCCTTTAACTTTTGAGGGATTTTTTTGTCACACAGGACACAGATGCTTGGCGCTATTTCACCTACCCCACTCTTATCCTATGGTTCACGTCTTCATCAATCTCACCATCCTACTGTAGTATCGATCCCAAATAGCGAAACATGTCATTTTTAGGCACTACTTGTCTGTCCAGTCTAACATCTCCATCATCTGCCTTGATACTGCTGAAATCACACCTCATATACTCAGTTTTAGTCCTATTAAATCTAAAGCCCTTCAATTATAAGGTTTCTCTACAACCCGAGCTTTATATCAATACATATCCTACTCTTATCAACTAGCACCACATCATCAGCGAAAAGCACACACCAAGGGATATCTCCTTGTATGCCCTGTGTGACCTCGTCTATCACTAGGGCAAAAATATATGGACTCAACGCTAACCCTTAGTATAGTCTTATCTTAATAGGAAAGTCATTAGCAACACCACCACATGTTCTGATATTAGTCACAACATTTTCATACATGTTTTTAATTAGGGTGATATATTTTGTTGGGATTTTTTTTCCTTTGGAGCGCCCACCACATAACCTTTCTTGGCACTTTGTCATATGCTTTCTCTAAGTCAATAAACACTATGTGAAAGTCCTTTTTTTGCTTCCTATGTCTCTCTATCAACTGTCGTAGTAAGAAAATCGCTTCCATGATCAACCTCCTAGGCATAAAACCAAATTGGTTTGTCGTCACACTAGTCATTTTTCTTAAATGGTGCTCAATCACTCACTCCTAAAGCTTCATTGTGTAGCCATGAGTTTAATTCCTTTATAATTAGTACAACTTCCTGCTATTGTCTGGATAACTGGGCTAAATTGGTGAGGCTTGATTGATTGCCACTGGTTTTTGAATCCTTGAACAATGATGCAAAGTCTAAAATATTTTATTAATTCCTGCAGCTTTTTCTGTTGAAGCGAGGAGGAGAAGAGATCTATGTTGGTCCATTGGGCCATCATTCCTCAGAGCTGATCAAGTATTTCGAGGTAAAGTGATATTACAAAATTCAAATAGTCTTCAATTAAATTTCTTCAGGATTACATTCTCTAGCATGATTTCACATTGTCCAGGAGATTCGTGGAGTTAGCAAAATTAAAGATGGCTACAATCCAGCAACATGGATGTTGGAAGTGACAACAGTTTCTCAAGAAGAGATACTTGGTGCAGATTTCAGTGACATATACAAGAAATCTGAACTCTACCAGTGAGTAACTTGCAATATTTACCAGTCACTACAATTTTGAGAAGAGTATTGCTATGCGAACTAACTGGATACTAGATTTGGTTGAATGGTACGGATCATTTAATGGTTGGCATAATCACATAGGTTGGATTGAGAGTTGGGAGTTACCAATAGCTAGGTTCACTTTTTTGTATTCAGTTAATACACATGTTTTAGTATGTGAGGCATGTCCCTATCTCCTGACTCATGAGCAGGTTTAGATAAATAATTAAAATCCAGAGGGAATAAATGACTAAAATTAATTTATAATAATAGGTTACATAGGCAATCTACAAGAAATTTAGCATGCTAAATTACTGATACAAGGAAGGTAAGAACACTATAGCTTGTTTGACAAAATGAAAGACTACTGTTTTTCAATGCACTTTGCAGGTCTCGATAGGGTTCAACTTTTCTTTTTGTCCATAGCATTTTTGCAATGGCAAATCTAAGATCGAGCATTACCTTTTACAGGAGGAACAAAAACTTGATAGAGGAACAGAGCAAACCACCACTGGGTTCGAGTGACCTCTATTTCCCCACCCAGTACTCGCAGTCTTTCTTCACACAGTGCGTGGCTTGCTTATGGAAGCAGAACCTGTCATACTGGAGGAACCCTCCTTACAATGCCATCAGGTTCTTCTTCACTACAGTCATAGCTCTGCTCTTCGGCACCATCTTCTGGGGCCTTGGTGGTAAAATGTAAGTTCTGCATACTACATAGCAAACAAATGACCACTTTCATAATGTTATTCGTCTTTTGTTTCTTGATTCAGGGGGAAGTCGCAGGACTTGTTCAACGCCATGGGGTCAATGTTTGCTGCAGTAATGTTCATGGGCATCCTGAACTGTACTTCAGTTCAGCCAGTGGTGGCTGTGGAGAGGACGGTCTTTTACCGTGAAAGGGCTGCCGGCATGTACTCAGCTTTCCCATATGCATTTGGACAGGTGAATGGTTCTATCAATCAATTCCGGACACCCTTGTTTTGCCTTACTTTTGCATTTTTGAGAGACAACTGGCAACATTTTTGAGAGACAACTGGCACTTATCAACTGCTCTCTTGCAGGTTCTCATTGAACTCCCGTACACGCTTGTTCAGGCTGGCTTATATGGAATCATGGTGTACGCAATGATCGGGTTTGAGTGGACTGTTTCTAAGTTCTTCTGGTACCTCTTCTTCATGTACTTCACGCTGCTCTACTTCACATTCTACGGCATGTTGACCGTCGGTCTGACGCCAAACTACCACATCGCCTCGATCATCTCCTCAGCGTTCTGCGCCATCTGGATCCTCTTCTCCGGCTTCCTGATACCCCGACCAGTAAGTGTCTTCCTCGTTGTTCTGCATCAACTTATGTTCCTACTTTGCATAGTTCATTTTCGTTTTGGCTTGCCACTATATTCAGAAAGTTCCAATCTGGTGGAGATGGCACTGCTGGGTATGCCCTGTCGCATGGACGCTTTACGGGCTGGCCGTGTCGCAGTTCGGTGATATTGAAACAGCCATGGACGACGGCACCCCCGTGAAAGTCTTTGTGGAGGACTACTTCGACTTCAAGCACAACTGGTTGTGGTTGGTGGCTACGGTGGTCGTGGCGTTCGTGGTGCTGTTTGCCTTCTTGTTCGGCTTTGCCATCATGAAGCTCAACTTCCAGAAAAGATGATGGCAAATACGAAACACACATCCTACAAAAACAAAATATCACGTTCATTTGGGTTGCAAATGGATGATGATTTGTGCATTTCAGGGGAGCATGCAAAGTGTTTGATATGAATAGTGATGCTGTAAGTCAAGAGACCAAGTGGCTTCCTTTTCTCCTTTAATTTAGATTGTACCTTTTCTTAAGAAAAGATTGTACTACTATTTTGTACCGCATATTTTACAGAGTATTGTATGCAAATGATTAGTAAAAGTTACAAGAGCTCGTGTCCCCGTTTTTTCTCATGAAGAATGGTTTTATACTGCTCGTTACTAT
Source organism: Dendrocalamus latiflorus (assembly GCA_017311315.1). Lineage (NCBI taxonomy): Eukaryota > Viridiplantae > Streptophyta > Magnoliopsida > Poales > Poaceae > Dendrocalamus > Dendrocalamus latiflorus. The sequence continues at coordinate 29,291,637 of CM029663.1, forward strand.
CTGTTTATCATCAAATTTTGTAGATTCCTACATCAGAAACTCTTATGCAAGGTCTACAAGGTTGCACGATTGCAAAGGAGGCTTTCCACTTCTGCTCCCAAAAAGAAAAAAGAGAGAAGATATGAGAGGTTCCACTTTCCAATCTTTGGTAACCAAGAAAAATATCAAGTCAGACGATGAGAATCGTATGAGTTCCAACGTCCAAACGAGACGATGAAGAGAGCCGATAGCAGTAGATGAATTGTCTGCACTTGAAAGGGATGATCCTATCAATACTTGAATACTAGCACAGAAACGGCACGAGGATTTTTATGACACTACTATATATACAGATGAAATGACATGTTTTGCACTCAAAAGAAGAACGAAAGACTAAAAAATGGTTCTCCATGGACAATAAGGATATGGCGCAATGCAAAGATCGTACACTACTAGTATATCTTGGAAAAGAAAATATATGCTGATCAGCTGATGCCAACAGCCAAGATTTACTCAATTCTCTCAACAAAAGAAAAAAAGATACTGTTGAAGATTTTGAATTAATGAATTCAATGCAATGCTAAGATCTTGGCTCAAGAATCTTCTCTGAATTGCCATAGTGCATGCAGGGCTGACTTGAGGCTAACACTTGCGTAGGTAGAAATAGAATTCATGGCTAGGCACTAGTCCCAGTGGAAGCAGCATTTCCAAACGCTTCTTTTAGCTTATGGCTTAAACTTATGGCTATTGATTTTAACTAAAATTGTACTTAATGGCTATTAGTTTTTTTTAAGAAAAAGAAAATTTAAAAAAAATTGAGAGAAAAAACCGTCATTATGGATAATATAAAAAATAAGGAGAAAAAGATAAAATAAGCCAAAAGAAGTCGAAGAAGCCAGTATGTGCTCCCCAATAATTCCGTCAATCCAAGGTTTCACACCAAATTTCAAGAGCAACTATATGAGCAATTGTATGGTCCAAATAGCCAGTTTGCTGACCACAAGTAAGTTGATTGGGACCACCTTGGCCAAATTGACAAATATGATGGCTCATATAGGCTATTTCAGAGGGCCAGTATTCAGAATCTAGTGGCTCTAAAATGTGATTACAATGATGATATCATCAGATAGTTTTATGCCACTCTGTACATCTCTCTACACTTCAAGCATATGGCTTGGATGACCGGACTACGGTACCTGGACAGCAACAAACACGAGTTTGAGCTGGCTCTAAGGATAGAGTCTAGTGCATATGAGAAGGTTTTTTATAGGCTTGCACATGGGATCCCTACCGTGACTCAGTATTATGATGGAAATGTCATATATGTGCCAGGAAAGCTTACTGGACTCCTTCCCATTCTGAGCTTGGTAAACAGGATCATCAACGATACCATTCTCCCAAAAAGTGAAAATTATGATGCCATTAGAGGCTATGCATGGAATCTGATTGACTATATCATGCAAGGCCAAAAATTTTAATCTGGGAGATTGTTTCTTCCAAAAATGATAGGGTTAAGAGAATCAACTACGCTCCATACATCATGACCTTGATCCTTAGGAAGATTGAGTACCATGGATGGTTGGGCTCAGTGAATATGCCCTACAAGCTAAGAGCGGAACCTCCCATTCCTTCAGTTCCCCATCCTAGAGGACAACAAGAAGAGGCTACAGCTGTGCCACAAAGAAAAGAAGAGGTCACACTTTCTCAGATATATTCTGCCATGCTGAGGATAGAGGGACACCAGACACAGAATGCTGCTCAGCTTGCTTATCTTACTGCCACCGTCTCTTCTCTTGGGGATAGGGTGTCCTCAATTGAGCATGCAGGAGCTTGCTCTCCTTCTCCAGTCAAATATGGCCACCATCGCTATCGTGACCCTTCCTCAAGGACCCCAAGAGTAGCCTTTTTGGTCTTTTCATGCCAAAGGGGGAGAAGCACAAGAAAGGAAGAAGAATGATGAATGATGAAGCCGAGAATGATGAAGCCTACTATTTACTACTATTTACTATATTTGGATATGTGATGAAATGAACTTGTGCACTATATCTTATCTTTTGTGTTATGGACATGCTTTATGTATGCTTAATGCTTTGCCTATGTTGAACTTGAAAGAGTGATCATATTATAAATGCATCTTGTGCTCAGTTGCTATCTTATTGCAATTATCAATTCCCTCAAGTTCAATAAACAGAGGAAACTCGGCCAATTTTTTTAAAATCTTTACATGTGCTTGCATCGTATCTTCTCATTTATATGCACATGTTTAGAGGGACTTTTTTCCTTGTATTGACTTTAGAAGCAATTAATTCCCCAAAATTCAATTGAGCTAATTGCTAGAATAAATTATTCTCAAAGTCACAAAACAATACAGCTTGTTTCCAAACAATTGGTATATTTAAAATCTTATTCTTCTTACAAAATATTTGTGTTGTCATTAATTATCAAAAAGAGGAGATTGAAAGCATAAAGACTCTTAAAAGTAGCTTGACAGCATGCTCTTGGGCCATTTGGATCAATTTAGGATGATGTATGCACATAAAATTAAAATTGATAACCAACTGTGCATTGTCAGGAATATTAGAAGTACCGGACTGAAACTGGCGGTACTTCCACAATACAGAAGTTTCAATAAAACAAGCGGTACATTTTTTTCCCAAAGAGCACCCGAAGAATCACTTTTCTTCTTTGGAAAACGAAAATATCATAGTTTTAATGGCGGAATTACCGCATAGCAGAAGGATCGAAACTCTTGAGTGGTACTACCGATATTCGAAAGTTCTAAAAATCCGAGCGATACATTTTTCCAGAGAGCACTGTGTTTTGGGCTCGAGACAAATGGAAATACTGCTCTAGAAAACAGAACTACCAAAAATCGGAACTTCCATGATTACAAAGGTGGTAGTACCATGTCGACTTTCAACGGCTAGTTCAAAAGCTCTGATATAGCCGTTACTATTGTGTCAGAGCATGTACGATAGTTCTGTAATTTGTATAGCGGTACTACCACTCACCCTGATTTTTCAGGATTATTTTATAAAACGGCTATATTTTGTTGGTAGGGGTATAAACACCTCCAACTGCTTAAGGACATATGTTAGAGACTTAATTGAACATCTTTGAGCATCGAGCATCCTCTCCACACCTCAATTTCACATTACGCATTCATTTGAGGTAGCTAAGCCAAATCAAGTGCATACATCCTAGATTGATCCTTTGGCACTTGATCACCGTCAAGCGAAGCTGTGGTTTATTACTCTTAGCGCTTTCCGGCACCTAGACGGCTTGGCGAGAGTTTGCAAGGTAACTTCTTCAAGAAGGTTGCGAGGAAACCCGATGCTGACTTGTGAGTGATTTGGTGTCCACCATCTCTAGAGCGGAGGAAGGACAACCACTAGTGGATTGAGGAGTTGAGGCTTAATTCGTGGAGTTGGTCCAAGTCACTCGGGCTTTCCTCAATGTATATTAGGGGAAACCGACAAGTTTTCGAACACCACGGTAAAACATTATGTGTCAATTGGTTTTCTCTTTGACACTTCTTTCCACACTTGTGTTTCTAGCATATTGTGATCTTTGTGATTGTCATATTTACTTGTGCTAAATCTATAGTTGTAAAGAATTGTGCTTGTGGTGCCTTAGGCATACTAGAATTGTGTAAGTTTAAATTTCTTTGAAATCTAGCTTAGCAAAATTGTGATAATTATTTTTAGAAGGCTAGAATTTTTAGAACTTCCTATTCACCCCCTCTAGTCGGTTAGTTCTATTTATAAAACAAACTTTGTGGGTGGAATAAAAACTGATTTGTGTTGTCCTAGGCGGTCAGTCTCGGTAATGATGATAGGCGAGTGTAACACTGTGAAACTAGCATTGGGTGTAGAAGCCATGCAACGATTGATGGATAATGCACTATTACTAATTTTATAATCTTTTATGCATTCTAGACCATCAATTTCAGTAAAAAAAAATTGCAAGGTCATAGGAATTTACTATTACTTGTATTTATCAACTAAGGCCATTTTAGCAAAACGAACCACAACCCACCTTATTCAACCTTGCATCTATAATAATGAATCTTGTGTGTTGACTCGCTGAGTATGGTGGATTGTGGATTGTGCTCACTCTCACATAGGGATGGCAATCGGGCGCGGCGGGTACGGGTAGTGCTCGCCCATACCCGTACCCGCGACCCCGATTTACGCCCGCGGGCATACCCGCGAAGGATGACGGGTAAAAAATCTCGCCCATACCCGTCGCCCGCGGGCATACCCGTTTACCCGCGAACTGAGTACATCACAGAAATTTAGGAAGTTCCTAATCAAGTTCCGATTTGTTAAGTCTACATAACCCAATTAGCTTGACAGATCATATATATGATTCAAGTCACATGAGCACAGGACAGGACAATGTCAGTGATATGTGCAATCCAGAAAGGGACAAGCTAGTTTGTCAGCATGGCTGATCAATCAAAAGTACTTGGATGTGTATTGCAACATTATGAGACTAATATTGCCCTACTTAATTGCATAAGAACCGTAATAGCTTAAGAACCAACATGGATGTGTATGCAAGTGTAACCGTTTCCCCCAAACCTTGAAATCCTCACATGACCAGCAAAGCAAATTGACTACTTTTTTTGATATACACCATTACAGACAAGCAAAATCCACTATTTTTAGATTATCGATATGCCCTGCGATAACAGAACAAAATTGCCAAACCTTCTCTTCTTCTTGCTGATGGGATCATCGCCATGCAACTCCACCTCGCCTTTGTCCGCATCCGGCAACACCTCCTTCTCCTTCCTGGAGTCCCCATGTGTGCTTCCCCCCGCCTCACTCTCCTCATTGTCAGAACTGGAGATAACTGATTTGAACGCTGGGAAGGATCCAATCTGAAGGATAACGCTTCGTCAGAGTATTGGGTTCCATCGGGTGGCCAGGATGTCTTCGCACGCAAGGGAGGAGCATCAAGGGCCCAGATTGGTTTTAGCTGTGTTAGATTAAGCATCTTCATTTGGTCAATTACATTAATGTTTATCTTGTGTTAAATGGGTGTAATGGCAGCTGTAATCCTCTTAAGCTTACTGTTAGCTGTACCCATATACATACTGTTTCCAGACGGAATGAAGCATTCTATTCACAATCAAAGTAAAACACTGTAGCCCTAGTTTGTAGTCTTAGCTTCTTAGCTTTGTCTGTTCTTGGCGATTGTCTGTTCTTAGCGATTCCACCTCCCAGATTTCCACTTTTCCACCCCCAAATCGGATTCTCCTCCTGGGGGATCTGACAAAATGGTATCAGAGCAAGACTATCCTCGGCAACAAATGGTTTGGAGCGATTGGGCTGGATGGTATATTCCCCGTAGAATCCCCAATCCCTTCCGATCCCTGGCGGCAGACCAATCGGTGCTTGGCGCGGGTTCCAGATTCCAAATCTGTGGTAAAATCCCCAAACCGGGCTTCGATCTGGGGAAGATGATGAAGTCGGTAGTGAGGTACGAAGCGGATGCGTCCGATCCCACGGCCGTCTGGCGAGTTGTCCACTTGCGACCACCAGAGGAGCCAAGAGGTTTACCAGATCGGGTTCCACCGACCGAATTGAAGAATGAGAAGACCAGAAGAACTGAAGATCTGAGGCAGATTAATTTGAATAGCACTCAAGGAATTCAGTTGATGAGCACACCCGAAGGTAACTTCGATTTTCCTTCCACTGGTCCTTCTGTAGTTGTCACTGGTTGGGGTGAAGATCCAAAGCCGCATGCTGTTATTGCCTCTCCCACTCTGAACAACCCTAACCCTAGTCATGGTCCTGAAATGGCAAAAGACATGGAGAAGGGGGTTAGTGCTGTAGCAAAGAAGCATGCTCAAAATGATATTGTAGGGCAGAACATGAACCTTACCACTGCTGCTAGAGGAGTTAGTGAAGAAGTAGTGCCAGAACAGGGAGAGAGGTTCAATCATCCAATTACCATATCATACCCTTCCACACATAACCTCCCGAAAGATATTATGCCTGCTGATCTTGATTGGTTAAGTGATGACAAGCATGCCTTTATTGAGGGGGTAGTTCTTAATACCTTGGATAAGCAAATTAGGCATTTCACTGGCTCTGGAAATACTCCTATGGTATACCCCCCCTTAAACCTGTCATTGAAGAAATACAAAAGTCTGATTTAGCTCAGTTGTATGTGGTGGGAAGAGCTGACAAAAGATTGAGGTGTACTGGACTGTTTTGGAAACTTCCACCTTGGCCTGATTTTTGTGCTATGGGTTGTGATAGTTTTGCTCAACATTGCGGGTATGAAGTAATAGAGAGTTTTTATTCAGTGAAGCAATACAATTTGAGTATATCTGATTATATTGATAAGTTTGAAGAGCTGATGGCAGTGTACAAAAATGAAAATCCTCTGTAGAACCCTTCCTTCTTTGTTAAGTGCGTTATTAATGGATTGAGAAGTGACATCAAACACTATCTCAAGCCATTGAAGCCTCAGACCCTTTGTGAATCCTATTGGACGGCTAAGGACATGGAGAAAGGAGCTAGTGCTGCAGCTCAGAAAAAGGATACAGCATTGAAGCCATTCACTCCTGGAGTCTGCAAGTATTGCAGGGACAAATGGTTTTTGGGGCATAAGTGCAGGCAGTACCAGCAGGTCAATCTGATGGCTGATGAGGGTGAGGAGACAGTTCCAGCTGATACTGGGCAAGAAAAAGAAACTGATGCAGAGAAACATATCTCACATTCTGATACAGAAGAACAACTGATGCAAATATCTCTTCAGGCAGTTGGTGGAATGGTGGGAGTGTCTACATATACCCTTGAAGTCAAAATAGGGGGCAAGAAAGGAGTGGCTCGGGTGGATAGTGGTAGTTCACATACTTTCATGGATTTAATTTTTGCTGCTCAAACTTCTTGTAAGGTGGAATTGGCTCCATTGCAAAAGGTTACAATTGCTGGGGGTGGTGTCCTGTTAACAGGATCTTATATACAGGAGGATGTCAAAGCACTTGGTCCAATTTACTGGCGATTGCATCTGTTTCTTTCAAGTCTCCTGGGAGAAGAAGGGTTGCAGCATAGAGTTCCAGGTATGGAAAAGGAGAGCTTCACAACAATAGTATCTATATTCAGAAGTGTCAAATGTTCTGAAGATGTGGTTGATTTAAATGAGACTAAGACTCTGCATGCTATATATGATCTTGGTATTCTTATGGCAAAGAGGTTATGTCAAGATCACATAAACGTGTCAGAAACTCAAATGGTTCCATTGCCTACTCAACTTGATGCGCAAGTTCAGAATGATCAATATGAAAATTCTATGGAGAGCGATGAGCAGATGAGGTTGCGGTGTGAGAATGTACTGGCCCATTCTGAGGCTCTTATGAAAGCAGAAGATGCTGAGGTTGAATCTCTCAAGAGTTACAAGAGTGAGAGGAAAGGGAACGAATACCCCATCAACCTTATTGATTCACCTGGCTATGTTGATTTTTCTTCAGAGGTCACAGCTGCACTTCATATAACTGATGGTGCTCTGGTAGTGGTTGACTGTATGGAGGGTGTTTGTGTGCAATCTGAAACTGTGCTTCGCCAAGCCCTGGGTGAGGACTTCTTTGATCCAATGTCAAAGAAATGGACCACCAAGAACACTGGATCTGCTACTTGTAAGAGAGGTTTTGTTCAATTGTACTATGAGCCAATCAAGCAAATCATCAAGATCTGCATGAATGATCAGAAGGATAAGTTGTGGCCAATGTTGCGGAAGCTTGGTGTGACCCTGAGGACTGAGGAGAAGGAGCTAAAGGGCAAGTCTCTCATGAAGCTTGTTATGCAAACTTGGCTGCCAGCCAGCAGGGCTCTGCTTGAGAGGATGATATTCCACCTTTCCCATCCATTGAAGGCACAGAAATATCGTGTGAAGAACTTAATTGAGGGACCCCTTGATGATATCTGTGCAACTGCTATTAGAAACTGTAATATGGGAGGTTCTCTTATGTTGTATGTTTCTAAGATGATTCCAGCATCTGACAAGGGCAGATTCTTTGCCTTTGGTCGTGCCTTCTCAGGGAAGGTTGCAACTGGTTTGAAGGTTCATATCTTGGATCCTAACTATGTCACTGGCCAGAATCAGAAGACAGGTCTGTATGTGAAGAGTGTACAGCGTACTGAAACCTGGAGGAAGCTAGAAGAGTGTGCTGCATTCATTGAGCTCAATTCTGCTAAAGTCTATGCACGCCCTATTAAGCTACAGGTCTTCACCATTGCAGAGGCTTATGATTTTAAAGATCTTGAATCTATGTTTCAAGAGGTTGCCACAGTATTCAAGACAAAAGTTATGTTTATATATGTGGACATTGCTGAAGAAAACCCTGCGAAACCATTCTTGACTTTCTATGGCCTTAAACCGGAAAAACCTACTGTTACAGCATTTGATATCAGTAAAGGTGCCAAATATCTGAGGGAGTCTGATATTAACGTGAAGAATCTCAGGGAGTTCTGCCTAGGTCTTCTGGATGTGACACTCCCTCCATATTTCCGTTCAGAACTAGTGCCGCAAGAAATGGGACTTGTGGAAAAGGTTGTTAGAAGTACATTCAATTATTCTGTATTAGAAAGCCATGAAAATGTACTCCTTGAGGTTCATGCACCTTGGTGTGTTGATTGTGAAGCGATAAGTAAAAATAGGGAGAATATGGCCAAGCATTTCAGCGGTTTGAACAATCTCAAATCTGCACGCACTGATGCTGCTGTGAATGAGCACCTCAAATTGCAGAAATTGAATCTGAAGGACATGATGAGATTCACCAAGGAGAAGCTGCAAATAGCTGATCTCGAAACAGTACCTGCTGCTGACAATAGCAAGTTTAGTGTTGGAATTGGAGAGCTTCACCTTGAAATATGTTGGAAGGATCTTCTGAAGATGCAACTTGGGAGGATGCAAATTTTATCAAAAGAACATTCCTTGAGCTCTTTTCCCAGACAATCTGATCATGGTTTCCTGAATTTTAATCCCAGACCATTAAACCCTGATTTCCATACTTGAGGACAAGTATGCTCTTGAGGGGAAGGAAATGTCAGAACTGGAGATAACTGATTTGAACGCTGGGAAGGATCCAATCTGAAGGATAACGCTTCGTCAGAGTATTGGGTTCCATCGGGTGGCCAGGATGTCTTCGCACGCAAGGGAGGAGCATCAAGGGCCCAGATTGGTTTTAGCTGTGTTAGATTAAGCATCTTCATTTGGTCAATTACATTAATGTTTATCTTGTGTTAAATGGGTGTAATGGTAGCTGTAATCCTCTTAAGCTTACTGTTAGCTGTACCCATATACATACTGTTTCCAGACGGAATGAAGCATTCTTGTTGTAGGGGTGGCCCCCACCTAAACCCAGCAGGCCCGGTAGGAGATTATAAGGCCCAGGATAGGCCATGTGTAATGACATAAGTGTCCCAGAGGGGATAACCAGATGTAAGGGTATAACTGTAAAAGCACTCCTCATGGGTACATATATATGAATACAGGCCATGGGGAAGAGGCAGGCCAATATACTCACCTCCATCACTCTCCACTACCATCTCTCTCTCTGTTTGGCCTGTAGCCACAACAATTCTATTCACAATCAAAGTAAAACACTGTAGCCCTAGTTTGTAGTCTTAGCTTCTTAGCTTTGTCTGTTCTTGGCGATTGTCTGTTCCTAGCGATTCCACCTCCCAGATTTCCACTTTTCCACCCCCAAATCGGATTCTCCTCCTGGGGGATCTGACACTCATCCCCGTCGTCGAACAGCTCGTCGAAGAACTCTTCCACGCTGATCCCCTCCACCCTGTCAGCCTTCGCAGGCTCCTCCATCAGGAACCTCTCGATTTCCGATAGGACCTCCTTCCCGGGAGGGCTCGCTTGGGAGGTGACCGACTCCGGCGACCTGGCATCCGCATCGAGCTACTACGGCTGCGGGGACGAGGCGAGGAGGTCGGAGACGGCGGGCGATTCGCCGGGTGGGGGTAGAGGAGGCGGCCGGGTGCGACGGCAGATCTGGCGAGACGGAGGCGCTGAGGGCTGAGGCGAGCGGGGTGCATGGCGACGGGCGAGTGGATCAGAAGGAGGAGGAGGAGGCGGCGGATTTGGGGGCGGAGGAGGAGGCCGGCGGTCGGGGGGCGGAGAGGGAGGATGGAGGAGGAGGCCGGCGGCCGGGTGGGGGGCTAGGGGCGGAGGAGGCGGATCTGGCCGAGTGGGAAGCTAAGGGCGGAGGAGGCGGAGCTGGCCGGGTGGGAAGCTGGGGGCGGAGTACGCGGATCTGGCCGGGTGGGAAGTTGGGGGCGGAGGAGGCGGAGCAGGCCGGGTGGGAAGCTGGGGGCGGAGGTGGTGGATCTGGCCGGGTGGGAAGCTGGGGGCGGAGGAGGTGGAGCTGGCCGGGTGGGAAGCTGGCGGCGGAGGAGCGGGATCTGGCTGAGTGGGAAGCTGGGGGCGGAGGCTGATGTGTGCGAGGCGTCAGGATCCTCTAACGTCAATCCCTCCGTAACGTTGTCACTGACAGGTGGGCCTGTGAGCGGGGGGGCTCACGCGTCAGTGACGACGTCAGGGAGAAGTTGACGTCAGAGGGACCGATTCCGTGTGCGAGAGGGGCGGAGGAGGCAGACGTGTGCGAGAGGGGGGCGGAGAGCCAGAGTAGGGTTTATTATTTTGGGTTGGCCCACATGTCAGTTTATTTCACGGGTAAACGGGCGAGACGGGTATGGGTAGAGCTAACCCATACCCGTACCCATTTACCCGATGGGCAGATATTTTCCCCCATTTTCATACCCGTGGGCAAAGAATACATCCCATACCCGGCTCCATTAGGGTATTTACCCACGGGTACACGGGTAAACGGGCACAATTGCCATCCCTACTCTCACATAATAACATGTCGAGACCCGAATATGCAAATCCGGACTCTCTGTGTATACTGCACTAGTCCAGGATCACGCTAGTGCACACAGTCAAACATAGAGGTAATCATCACCACAATCACGATATTAAATAAGGGAAACTCGAATTATTAAACAATATCCAAAAGTGAGACCTTATGGTCAAGCTTACAATCTCAATAGCCTTAGGGGCTTAACAAAACTTAGCAGCGGAAAATCCAAAATAAACGTAGTGGCCAATCGACATGCCCACGGGCAATCGAGTGGGGAGCGAAGCCTAGAACGCGTAGTCGTCGAAGTACTCTCCTCCTGGAACCTCCTGCTGGTAGCACTCCTCTTCCTCAACTGAGCAACATAGGCGTAAAGCCGTGAGTACATTGGTACTCAGCAAGCCGTTTGTAACAAATGATGCAATATAGTATGCAAGGCTTACCAAGGGAAGGCTGAAAGGTTAATTTGCATAAAACAGCATTTGAAAATACAATAAATAGATTGAAGGCGCATTTGAAGTAAAACAATAATAAACAATAATCAAAGGAATTGAAGTAGCCACTTATGGATCTCCCATCCATAAGCTAAACTAACCACTTATGGACCTCCCATCCACAAGTTACACCCACAGTGAATTAACCATCCACTGTCCAAAACTTTTTAGAAATAACTATACCCCGTGTGAAATCACCGAGCATTGTCCATGACCGAGGACGCGGCTATTCGAATAGTTTTACACTCTGCAGAGGTTGCACAACTGTACCCACACGATGTGATTAGCCTCGCGCTAAGGAAATCACAACAAAGCCTTTACAATGTTCAATTCCAACCCAATCCCGCTCGCTAGGGTTTCGCATCACACCCCCCCTTGCGCCTCATGGAAATCAGCAACCATGTTCATCCCAGCGAGATTGAAATTGAAACATCCCAAATTAATCAGCCAGGTCTGTCCCATACCAGACATGTGGTTTGCACGGTAAGACTCAGATCAATGGCGCACAAAGTTAAGTCCTTAAGTGTTCTCGGGCGAAACTACCACATCCATCGAAGTGCTCCAACACTTCCCCCTTTACTGCACGATCACTCGCCCGAGTAGAAACCAATTTTGTATAACCACCGCCAATGACGCACCAACGTCACGGCACAAATTTTATAACAGTGGCACCAACCACGATTCAATACCTCATTAAGTCAAATTAATTAATCACATGCGATGATGAACCCAAACGATAATAAAAGCATGGCTAAGCACACTAATTGTACCATCCCCAATGTGATCGTAACATAGCATCACTACTAAGTTTCCCAACCTATGGTGACAGTGGCATCATGGCATTCAAATTTAACAAGGAGGGAAATACTCAATTGAGGTGATAACTACCAATTACAAGGTTTGTATAAAAGTAGCGATGCAATGTAATTTAAAACAAAATATTTAAATAATAGATTGCAAACTGGGTTCAACATGATCAAAGGACACGACTTGCCTTGGCCTTGCTCAGTTGACGGCTCTTGAACTTCAAATCCAACTTCCGCTCCTTCGAATGCGCGATCTAACGAGAGAGAAAACAGACGAAGAGACAAAATAAATTCAAATAAAATTCAAATGAACTCCAAAAATTCTCAAACCTGAACCAAAATATAGAGCTCAATTTTAGATGAATTTAGGAAAAAGAATCAGGTCAATCGGAGCTAGGACGAGGGAGAACGGGGCTCTGGAAAAATAAATCTACAAAAAATCGAAAAATTGGAAAAGTGCACTGTGCTGTGGACCGGGTGCACGGGAGACTGGGTCTACGGTGGACTCGGCGCACGGAACAGTGCGGCTGACGGGGCTGCTGGCGCAAGCGGCTAGGCTGACGTGGCAGCTGACTGGGCTGACACGGCACCTGGGGGCCTCGGGTGCTGACGTGGCGGGACAGGTGGCGCTGACATGGCCAGATCGGCTCATGGGTCTACGGAACCATGGCTGACGGGTGGGCCCGGCTTGTCAGCGGCTCGGCGCACGGTGGACCCGATCCACGGGAAGGCGGAGGGTCACGGTCGCGCGGGTGCGGGGACGATCGGACGGCTGCGGTGCGGGGGCGTGGACGCATCCGGGCCGTCGGCCCAGATCTGAACGGGCGGCGGGGATCAAGCGGCTCGGGGAGGGACGGCGGGCTGGACCGGCGGCGGGGTGTCCGGGCAGCGGTGGCGGCGGCCTGGGTCGGCGGTGGCTCGGGACGGCGGCGGGGCTCACCGGCGACGGTAGACGACGGCGGCGACGGCAGACGGCGGAACACGGGCGTCGGCGGACGGCGGCAGCGCACGGCGACGAAGGCGGCGGCGGCGGCGCACGGCGACGAAGGCGGCGGCGCGAGACGGCGACGGGCGGCACGCGAACCGAGGCGGCCGTGCGCTTCAATGCACGCGAACCGAGGCGGCCCGATCGATCCCGGCCCGACGCGGAGTCGGACGCGGTTTGGGACACGTGCACGGCCGGGATCGCGCGCGGGAGATCGGACGGTCGCGATGCGTGCGGGCGGCGGCGGGTTAGGGTTAGCGGGGCGCGCGCGGGCGAGCGGACGGCGCGGATGCGGCGTGGGCGCAAGCGGCAGCGGGGATGGGTGACGCGTGGTGCCCATCGGGAGGGTCAAGGCGGGCGCGGGCGCGGGCGGATTATCGCCGCGTGGCACGGGCGGGGCGTGCTGGGCCGACGGTCGGCTGGGTCGAGCCGGGCTGGACCGGCCGGCCGATTTTTGTGTTTTAATTCTTTTTTTTCTTTTTCCAGAAAAACAAATAAAGGCTTTTGAGCTCTAGAAAATAGCAAATAAATCCGGAAAATTCACCAAAAATTCCAGAAAATTCCTTGAGACTCAGGGAACTCAAATAAAATAACTTGGCAAATGTTAATGTTTAATTTAATCATATTAAATCCAAATAAATTCTGAAAATTCCTTTTAAGCTTTAATTAATTCTGGAAAAATACAAATGGTGTATTTTATTTTGAAAACTTCAAAAAGACTCTGAAATTCAGGATGTTACAAACCTTACCCCCTTAAACGGGATCTCGACCCCGAGATCCGGGCTCACTACTAGAATAGGTTCGGAAACTCTGCCTTGAGATCCTCTTCGCGCTCCCAAGTGGCTTCCTCCTCGGAGTGGTTGCTCCACTGAACTTTGCAAAAGCGAACAACTTTGTTCCGGGTGACTCGCTCTGACACGTCCAAGATCTTGACAGGACGCTCTTTGTAGGACAGATCTTCCTGAAGATCAATTGCCTCAACTGGTACAGCCTCCTCTGGCACTCTCAAACACTTCTTCAGCTGGGACACATGGAAAACATCATGTACCCCACTGAAGGACGCAGGTAGCTCCAATTGATAAGCAACCTCTCCCCTGCGTTTCAGAATTCTGAACGGACCGACATACCTTGGTGCAAGCTTCCCTTTTTGCTGAAACCTCTTCACACCTTTGAATGGTGTGATCCTGAGATACACAAAATCATCTGGCTCAAAACTCAGCTCTCGGCGTCTAGTATCCGCATAGCTCTTTTGCCTGGCCTGGGCAGTCCTCAACCTCTCCTGAATCAAACGGACCTTGTCCTCATCCTCTTTTAGACAATCTGGACCAAACACCTGACCTTCCCCTGTCTCTTTCCAATTGAGAGGGGTCCTGCATTTCCTGCCATAGAGTGCTTCAAATGGTGACATCTGCAAACTTGCCTGATAACTATTGTTGTAGGAAAACTCTGCAAAAGGCAAACAGCTGTCCCACTTAGGTCCATGATCTAGCACACATGCTCTCAACATGTCCTCAAGAATCTGATTGACTCGCTCTGTCTGACCATCTGTCTGGGGATGGTATGCGGTACTGAAATTCAGATGCGTTCCCATAGCCTCATGGAAACTACCCCAAAATCGAGAAGTGAATTGGGACCCTCGATCTGACACTATTTTCTTGGGCACTCCATGCAAACTGACGATCCTCGACATATACAGCTCTACCAATCTGTCACCAGTGTAGGTTGTCTTCACTGGAATGAAGTGAGCAACCTTGGTCAATCGGTCCACGATGACCCAAATCGAATCATAGCCCTCTTTGGTCTTAGGCAGACTGACTATGAAGTCCATACCAATCTCTTCCCATTTCCACTCAGGGATTTTCAACGGCTGGAGCAAACCTGCTGGCCTCTGATGCTCTGCCTTAACTCTCTGACAGACATCACAAAGTGCCACATACTCAGCAATCTCACGCTTCATGCTAGGCCACCAATATTTTTCTTTAATGTCCTGGTACATCTTGGTACTGCCAGGGTGTATCGAGTACAACGACTCATGAGCTTCTTTTAGCAACAGATCCTTTAGCTCCTTTTTATTGGGCACACACAAACGTTGCTTGAACCACAGGGTTCCTTGGGCATCCTCTGAAAATCCTGACTCTTTTCCTTCACTCATACTCTGCCTGATACGCCGAAATGCCTCATCATCTGTCTGAGCTTGACGAATCTGACCATCCAAAGTGGGCTGCAACTCCATTGCTGCCAAAAATCCTTCCTCAACCAATTCCAAACTGAGCCTTTGGAATTCCTCATGCAAAGCTGGCTGACTCTCCTGAACCATCACTGAATTACAATAAACCTTTCTGCTCAGAGCATCTGCGACTACATTGGCCTTCCCTGGGTGATAATGGATTCCGACATCATAATCCTTTATCAACTCCAACCACCTCCTCTGCCTGAGGTTAAGCTCGGACTGGGTAAAGATGTATTTCAAGCTCTTGTGATCCGTGTAAATCTCACATCTATTACCCAAGAGATAGTGCCTCCAAATTTTCAAAGCATGCACTACGGCTGCTAGCTCTAAGTCGTGGGTAGGGTAATTCTCCTCATGCGGTCTCAACTGTCGTGAGGCATACGCTACCACTCTCTTTTCCTGCATCAGTACACAACCCAAACCCTTGCGTGAAGCATCGCAATAAATCTCAAAATCCTTGTTTAAATCTGGCAATACTAGCACTGGGGCTGTGGTCAAACTCTCCTTCAACTTCTGGAAGCTTTTCTCGCACTCGGGCGTCCAAACATATTTCTTTTCCTTTTTGAGCAATTGGGTAAGTGGCTTAGCTACACTGGAAAATCCCTCGATGAAACTACGGTAATAACCAGCCATACCCAGAAAACTCCTGACCTGAGTCACCGAAGAAGGTGACTGCCAATCCAAAACATCCTTGACCTTTCCGGGGTCAACAGCAACTCTCTTTGCGGACATCACATGGCCTAGGAAGGCGACTTCCTTCATCCAGAACTCACATTTGCTAAACTTGGCATACAACTGATGGTCCCTTAATTTCTGCAATACCATCCTCCGGTGTTCCTCATGCTCCCTCTCATCCTTGGAGTAGATCAGAATGTCGTCAATGAACACAACGACAAACTTATCCAAATATTCCATGAACACCTTATTCATCAGGTACATAAAATAGGCTGGAGCATTGGTCAAACCAAAAGACATCACTGTGAACTCATACAATCCGTAACGAGTCGAAAATGCTGTCTTAGGTATGTCCTCCTGTCGAATCCTCATCTGATGGTAACCTGACCTCAAGTCAATCTTGGAGAAAACTCCTGCTCCCCTGAGCTGATCAAACAAGTCATCAATCCTGGGCAACGGGTACTTGTTCTTGATGGTGACCTCATTAAGTGCTCGGTAGTCCACGCACATGCGCTGGCTGCCATCCTTCTTTTTCACAAACAAGACTGGCGCTCCCCACGGGGATGAACTGGGCCTGACATAACCTTTGTCCAAAAGCTCCTGAATCTGCTTCTTGAGTTCTGCTAACTCATTTGCTGGCATCCGGTAGGGTCTTTTGGAAATCGGAGAGGTACCGGGTACCAACTCGATCAGAAACTCAACTTCTCGTTCTGGTGGCATCCCTAGAAGGTCATCTGGAAACACATCGGGGTACTCCCTGACAATCGGCACATCCTCCAACTGAATTCCCTTGATCTGACAAACCATTACCTGCTCTGGCTGATTCATGCTAGCTGAAAACTGCACTTTCTTCCCATCGGAGCTGGTCAAGGTCACTGCTCTGCTCCCACAATACAGAACTGCCTGGTGCTTCTTGAGCCAATCCATACCCAAGATCACATCTAGGGACTGGATATCCAAGATAATCAAGTCCGCTCTAAACTCAACTCCCTGGATGTCTATCTGAACTCCGGGACAGCCTAGGTTGGTGCTCAACTCCGCACCGGGGGATTGGATCAAATGAATAGATCCCAGAGTAACAATTTTCAACTGATGCTTTAAGGCAAAACTCCGAGAAACAAACGAATGGGAAGCTCCAGAATCAAATAAAACTGTGGCAGATGCTGAATGGACTGGGAACTTACCGATCACGACATCTAGTGCTGCCTGGGCCTCCTCTGCAGTGACGTGGTTCACCTGACCTCTCACCACCTGCGGAGTCCTGCTGACCTGACCTGGCGCCTGGGGTGCTCCACGCCCTGCTCCTGGAGTAGGTGTCCGTCCTGGTGTGGCTCCCAAGTCGAAGCGAACTGGAGTGAGGATCTGCCTCTATGGGCACTTGCTAGCATAGTATCCCGGTTCATGGCACTTGTAGCAAGTAACAGACGCTGCTGGATTGGCGTTCCTTTGCTGCTGACCACCAGATCCACCGGGTCTCTGCCCAGTCTGCTGGGGACGTGGTGCTGCGGCCGGTGTCCTGAAAACTGACTGCTGCTGCTGCTGTGGCTGCTGAGGCACTCTAGTGGGCTGGTAAGTGCTGAAACGCTGCCTCTGAGCCTGGTGAGACTGTAATCCCTGCTGAGCCATCCTCCTCTTGCGAGACTCCTCGAGCTCGCGGCGACTGTCCTCAATTAGGATGACCTTATCCACCATCTGCTGAAAGCTGGCATAGTCGTTGCCCACGACCTGCACCTTCAATCCTGGGTTCAAGCCTTTCCGGAACCTCTTCTGACGGGCTTCATCTGTGGCTACGTCCTCGGGTGCATAGCGAGCTAGCTGAGTGAATTTATTGAGGTATTCACTCACTGACATGTTCTTCTGCTGCAACTCACGGAACTCCTCCTTCTTCATGTCCATCACCCCATCCAGGACATGGGCGTGACGAAAAGCGGTGTGGAACTCATCCCAAGTAATGCTGTCCTGGTCCTCGTGGGCGTCACAGTAGTTCTCCCACCACTCTGCTGCAGGTCCCTCTAGCTGGTGTGCTGCATACAGCACTCTCTCCCTGTCTGTGCACTGGGCCAAGTTCAGCTTTTTCTCTACTGAACGGATCCAGTCGTCTGCCTCCAAAGGCTCTGAAGAACTGGAGTAGGTAGGCGGCCTCGTCCTCATAAACTCTGCAAAGTGGGACTGATGGTGAGTGACCTGAGGTGCTGCTACCCCTGGGTGCTGACGCTGAGCCATATTGTTCATATTCTGCATCATTGCTTGCATCATCTGAGTCTGGGCCATCAGGAACTGACTGAGAGCGGGGTCCAGGGTCGGCGGAACTGCCTGGGGTGGCTGAGTGGAACTGTTCCCTGGATTCTGGTTTGTCTGCTCACGACCTGCGGAGTTCCTGGTTTCAACCATCTTGCAGCTGCTCTGAAAAGAAAGACCATTGGCTGAGAACTGACTTCTGAAGGCTCAATAGATAAGAGGGAAAAGCAAAGGTAAGCGGTAAACTCGTCTAAGGGGAATTTCTAATGACAACCTAAACTAAACAAACACTTAGCAGAAAAGGCTAACAAAAGAAGCAATAAACTCCACAAAAAGACTTTTGACATGACTGCATCATAATGCTGGGAGCAAAACTGCAGCTCACATCACACCCAACGGCAAATAAGAAGCAAAACGTTCTACACGATGCTAAAACTATAACAGGGTTCAAATCTAACGGCTCCTAATCTTCTCGAAAATCTCCAATCTTTTCTTGACACATTGGGGTGCTTCCTTGATCCAAACTTCACAGCACAACTTGAAGAATTCCATGCCAACTTTCACTTTGATGGAGGAATATTCGGACATCTATGGACATTATAGGGATAAGAAGTCACATTGAGTTTCGAAAACAAGTTCTCAGAGGAGACAAGGAGCAAGAATCCTAAGAATGAGGTAAGAATAAAGAATTACTAGTCAATCATTTGGTTGATTTGATTTAGAAAATAAATTTTGAAATATTTTCTAATTCGACTACTCTAACTAGGGCTTCGTCCTGCAGTCGATTTGGCTCTGATACCATCTCTGTCGAGACCCGAATATGCAAATCCGGACTCTCTGTGTATACTGCACTAGTCCAGGATCACGCTAGTGCACACAGTCAAACATAGAGGTAATCATCACCACAATCACGATATTAAATAAGGGAAACTCGAATTATTAAACAATATCCAAAAGTGAGACCTTATGGTCAAGCTTACAATCTCAATAGCCTTAGGGGCTTAACAAAACTTAGCAGCGGAAAATCCAAAATAAACGTAGTGGCCAATCGACATGCCCACGGGCAATCGAGTGGGGAGCGAAGCCTAGAACGCGTAGTCGTCGAAGTACTCTCCTCCTGGAACCTCCTGCTGGTAGCACTCCTCTTCCTCAACTGAGCAACATAGGCGTAAAGCCGTGAGTACATTGGTACTCAGCAAGCCGTTTGTAACAAATGATGCAATATAGTATGCAAGGCTTACCAAGGGAAGGCTGAAAGGTTAATTTGCATAAAACAGCATTTGAAAATACAATAAATAGATTGAAGGCGCATTTGAAGTAAAACAATAATAAACAATAATCAAAGGAATTGAAGTAGCCACTTATGGATCTCCCATCCATAAGCTAAACTAACCACTTATGGACCTCCCATCCACAAGTTACACCCACAGTGAATTAACCATCCACTGTCCAAAACTTTTTAGAAATAACTATACCCCGTGTGAAATCACCGAGCATTGTCCATGACCGAGGACGCGGCTATTCGAATAGTTTTACACTCTGCAGAGGTTGCACAACTGTACCCACACGATGTGATTAGCCTCGCGCTAAGGAAATCACAACAAAGCCTTTACAATGTTCAATTCCAACCCAATCCCGCTCGCTAGGGTTTCGCATCACACCCCCCTTGCGCCTCATGGAAATCAGCAACCATGTTCATCCCAGCGAGATTGAAATTGAAACATCCCAAATTAATCAGCCAGGTCTGTCCCATACCAGACATGTGGTTTGCACGGTAAGACTCAGATCAATGGCGCACAAAGTTAAGTCCTTAAGTGTTCTCGGGCGAAACTACCACATCCATCGAAGTGCTCCAACACTTCCCCCTTTACTGCACGATCACTCGCCCGAGTAGAAACCAATTTTGTATAACCACCGCCAATGACGCACCAACGTCATGGCACAAATTTTATAACAGTGGCACCAACCACGATTCAATACCTCATTAAGTCAAATTAATTAATCACATGCGATGATGAACCCAAACGATAATAAAAGCATGGCTAAGCACACTAATTGTACCATCCCCAATGTGATCGTAACATAGCATCACTACTAAGTTTCCCAACCTATGGTGACAGTGGCATCATGGCATTCAAATTTAACAAGGAGGGAAATACTCAATTGAGGTGATAACTACCAATTACAAGGTTTGTATAAAAGTAGCGATGCAATGTAATTTAAAACAAAATATTTAAATAATAGATTGCAAACTGGGTTCAACATGATCAAAGGACACGACTTGCCTTGGCCTTGCTCAGTTGACGGCTCTTGAACTTCAAATCCAACTTCCGCTCCTTCGAATGCGCGATCTAACGAGAGAGAAAACAGACGAAGAGACAAAATAAATTCAAATAAAATTCAAATGAACTCCAAAAATTCTCAAACCTGAACCAAAATATAGAGCTCAATTTTAGATGAATTTAGGAAAAAGAATCAGGTCAATCGGAGCTAGGACGAGGGAGAACGGGGCTCTGGAAAAATAAATCTACAAAAAATCGAAAAATTGGAAAAGTGCACTGTGCTGTGGACCGGGTGCACGGGAGACTGGGTCTACGGTGGACTCGGCGCACGGAACAGTGCGGCTGACGGGGCTGCTGGCGCAAGCGGCTAGGCTGACGTGGCAGCTGACTGGGCTGACACGGCACCTGGGGGCCTCGGGTGCTGACGTGGCGGGACAGGTGGCGCTGACATGGCCAGATCGGCTCATGGGTCTACGGGACCATGGCTGACGGGTGGGCCCGGCTTGTCAGCGGCTCGGCGCACGGTGGACCCGATCCACGGGAAGGCGGAGGGTCGCGGTCGCGCGGGTGCGGGGACGATCGGACGGCTGCGGTGCGGGGGCGTGGACGCATCCGGGCCGTCGGCCCAGATCTGAACGGGCGGCGGGGATCAAGCGGCTCGGGGAGGGACGGCGGGCTGGACCGGCGGCGGGGTGTCCGGGCAGCGGTGGCGGCGGCCTGGGTCGGCGGTGGCTCGGGACGGCGGCGGGGCTCACCGGCGACGGTAGACGACGGCGGCGAGGGCAGACGGCGGAACACGGGCGTCGGCGGACGGCGGCAGCGCACGGCGACGAAGGCGGCGGCGGCGGCGCACGGCGACGAAGGCGGCGGCGCGAGACGGCGACGGGCGGCACGCGAACCGAGGCGACCGTGCGCTTCAATGCACGCGAACCGAGGCGGCCCGATCGATCCCGGCCCGACGCGGAGTCGGACGCGGTTTGGGACACGTGCACGGCCGGGATCGCGCGCGGGAGATCGGACGGTCGCGATGCGTGCGGGCGGCGGCGGGTTAGGGTTAGCGGGGCGCGCGCGGGCGAGCGGACGGCGCGGATGCGGCGTGGGCGCAAGCGGCAGCGGGGATGGGTGACGCGTGGTGCCCATCGGGAGGGTCAAGGCGGGCGCGGGCGCGGGCGGATTATCGCCGCGTGGCACGGGCGGGGCGTGCTGGGCCGACGGTCGGCTGGGTCGAGCCGGGCTGGACCGGCCGGCCGATTTTTGTGTTTTAATTCTTTTTTTTCTTTTTCCAGAAAAACAAATAAAGGCTTTTGAGCTCTAGAAAATAGCAAATAAATCCGGAAAATTCACCAAAAATTCCAGAAAATTCCTTGAGACTCAGGGAACTCAAATAAAATAACTTGGCAAATGTTAATGTTTAATTTAATCATATTAAATCCAAATAAATTCTGAAAATTCCTTTTAAGCTTTAATTAATTCTGGAAAAATACAAATGGTGTATTTTATTTTGAAAACTTCAAAAAGACTCTGAAATTCAGGATGTTACAAACCTTACCCCCTTAAACGGGATCTCGACCCCGAGATCCGGGCTCACTACTAGAATAGGTTCGGAAACTCTGCCTTGAGATCCTCTTCGCGCTCCCAAGTGGCTTCCTCCTCGGAGTGGTTGCTCCACTGAACTTTGCAAAAGCGAACAACTTTGTTCCGGGTGACTCGCTCTGACACGTCCAAGATCTTGACAGGACGCTCTTTGTAGGACAGATCTTCCTGAAGATCAATTGCCTCAACTGGTACAGCCTCCTCTGGCACTCTCAAACACTTCTTCAGCTGGGACACATGGAAAACATCATGTACCCCACTGAAGGACGCAGGTAGCTCCAATTGATAAGCAACCTCTCCCCTGCGTTTCAGAATTCTGAACGGACCGACATACCTTGGTGCAAGCTTCCCTTTTTGCTGAAACCTCTTCACACCTTTGAATGGTGTGATCCTGAGATACACAAAATCATCTGGCTCAAAACTCAGCTCTCGGCGTCTAGTATCCGCATAGCTCTTTTGCCTGGCCTGGGCAGTCCTCAACCTCTCCTGAATCAAACGGACCTTGTCCTCATCCTCTTTTAGACAATCTGGACCAAACACCTGACCTTCCCCTGTCTCTTTCCAATTGAGAGGGGTCCTGCATTTCCTGCCATAGAGTGCTTCAAATGGTGACATCTGCAAACTTGCCTGATAACTATTGTTGTAGGAAAACTCTGCAAAAGGCAAACAGCTGTCCCACTTAGGTCCATGATCTAGCACACATGCTCTCAACATGTCCTCAAGAATCTGATTGACTCGCTCTGTCTGACCATCTGTCTGGGGATGGTATGCGGTACTGAAATTCAGATGCGTTCCCATAGCCTCATGGAAACTACCCCAAAATCGAGAAGTGAATTGGGACCCTCGATCTGACACTATTTTCTTGGGCACTCCATGCAAACTGACGATCCTCGACATATACAGCTCTACCAATCTGTCACCAGTGTAGGTTGTCTTCACTGGAATGAAGTGAGCAACCTTGGTCAATCGGTCCACGATGACCCAAATCGAATCATAGCCCTCTTTGGTCTTAGGCAGACTGACTATGAAGTCCATACCAATCTCTTCCCATTTCCACTCAGGGATTTTCAACGGCTGGAGCAAACCTGCTGGCCTCTGATGCTCTGCCTTAACTCTCTGACAGACATCACAAAGTGCCACATACTCAGCGATCTCACGCTTCATGCTAGGCCACCAATATTTTTCTTTAATGTCCTGGTACATCTTGGTACTGCCAGGGTGTATCGAGTACAACGACTCATGAGCTTCTTTTAGCAACAGATCCTTTAGCTCCTTTTTATTGGGCACACACAAACGTTGCTTGAACCACAGGGTTCCTTGGGCATCCTCTGAAAATCCTGACTCTTTTCCTTCACTCATACTCTGCCTGATACGCCGAAATGCCTCATCATCTGTCTGAGCTTGACGAATCTGACCATCCAAAGTGGGCTGCAACTCCATTGCTGCCAAAAATCCTTCCTCAACCAATTCCAAACTGAGCCTTTGGAATTCCTCATGCAAAGCTGGCTGACTCTCCTGAACCATCACTGAATTACAATAAACCTTTCTGCTCAGAGCATCTGCGACTACATTGGCCTTCCCTGGGTGATAATGGATTCCGACATCATAATCCTTTATCAACTCCAACCACCTCCTCTGCCTGAGGTTAAGCTCGGACTGGGTAAAGATGTATTTCAAGCTCTTGTGATCCGTGTAAATCTCACATCTATTACCCAAGAGATAGTGTCTCCAAATTTTCAAAGCATGCACTACGGCTGCTAGCTCTAAGTCGTGGGTAGGGTAATTCTCCTCATGCGGTCTCAACTGTCGTGAGGCATACGCTACCACTCTCTTTTCCTGCATCAGTACACAACCCAAACCCTTGCGTGAAGCATCGCAATAAATCTCAAAATCCTTGTTTAAATCTGGCAATACTAGCACTGGGGCTGTGGTCAAACTCTCCTTCAACTTCTGGAAGCTTTTCTCGCACTCGGGCGTCCAAACATATTTCTTTTCCTTTTTGAGCAATTGGGTAAGTGGCTTAGCTACACTGGAAAATCCCTCGATGAAACTACGGTAATAACCAGCCATACCCAGAAAACTCCTGACCTGAGTCACCGAAGAAGGTGACTGCCAATCCAAAACATCCTTGACCTTTCCGGGGTCAACAGCAACTCCCTTTGCGGACATCACATGGCCTAGGAAGGCGACTTCCTTCATCCAGAACTCACATTTGCTAAACTTGGCATACAACTGATGGTCCCTTAATTTCTGCAATACCATCCTCCGGTGTTCCTCATGCTCCCTCTCATCCTTGGAGTAGATCAGAATGTCGTCAATGAACACAACGACAAACTTATCCAAATATTCCATGAACACCTTATTCATCAGGTACATAAAATAGGCTGGAGCATTGGTCAAACCAAAAGACATCACTGTGAACTCATACAATCCGTAACGAGTCGAAAATGCTGTCTTAGGTATGTCCTCCTGTCGAATCCTCATCTGATGGTAACCTGACCTCAAGTCAATCTTGGAGAAAACTCCTGCTCCCCTGAGCTGATCAAACAAGTCATCAATCCTGGGCAACGGGTACTTGTTCTTGATGGTGACCTCATTAAGTGCTCGGTAGTCCACGCACATGCGCTGGCTGCCATCCTTCTTTTTCACAAACAAGACTGGCGCTCCCCACGGGGACGAACTGGGCCTGACATAACCTTTGTCCAAAAGCTCCTGAATCTGCTTCTTGAGTTCTGCTAACTCATTTGCTGGCATCCGGTAGGGTCTTTTGGAAATCGGAGAGGTACCGGGTACCAACTCGATCAGAAACTCAACTTCTCGTTCTGGTGGCATCCCTAGAAGGTCATCTGGAAACACATCGGGGTACTCCCTGACAATCGGCACATCCTCCAACTGAATTCCCTTGATCTGACAAACCATTACCTGCTCTGGCTGATTCATGCTAGCTGAAAACTGCACTTTCTTCCCATCGGAGCTGGTCAAGGTCACTGCTCTGCTCCCACAATACAGAACTGCCTGGTGCTTCTTGAGCCAATCCATACCCAAGATCACATCTAGGGACTGGATATCCAAGATAATCAAGTCCGCTCTAAACTCAACTCCCTGGATGTCTATCTGAACTCCGGGACAGCCTAGGTTGGTGCTCAACTCCGCACCGGGGGATTGGATCAAATGAATAGATCCCAGAGTAACAATTTTCAACTGATGCTTTAAGGCAAAACTCCGAGAAACAAACGAATGGGAAGCTCCAGAATCAAATAAAACTGTGGCAGATGTTGAATGGACTGGGAACTTACCGATCACGACGTCTAGTGCTGCCTGGGCCTCCTCTGCAGTGACGTGGTTCACCTGACCTCTCACCACCTGCGGAGTCCTGCTGACCTGACCTGGCGCCTGGGGTGCTCCACGCCCTGCTCCTGGAGTAGGTGTCCGTCCTGGTGTGGCTCCCAAGTCGAAGCGAACTGGAGTGAGGACCTGCCTCTATGGGCACTTGCTAGCATAGTATCCCGGTTCATGGCACTTGTAGCAAGTAACAGACGCTGCTGGATTGGCGTTCCTTTGCTGCTGACCACCAGATCCACCGGGTCTCTGCCCAGTCTGCTGGGGACGTGGTGCTGCGGCCGGTGTCCTGAAAACTGACTGCTGCTGCTGCTGTGGCTGCTGAGGCACTCTAGTGGGCTGGTAAGTGCTGAAACGCTGCCTCTGAGCCTGGTGAGACTGTAATCCCTGCTGAGCCATCCTCCTCTTGCGAGACTCCTCGAGCTCGCGGCGACTGTCCTCAATTAGGATGACCTTATCCACCATCTGCTGAAAGCTGGCATAGTCGTTGCCCACGACCTGCACCTTCAATCCTGGGTTCAAGCCTTTCCGGAACCTCTTCTGACGGGCTTCATCTGTGGCTACGTCCTCGGGTGCATAGCGAGCTAGCTGAGTGAATTTATTGAGGTATTCACTCACTGACATGTTCTTCTGCTGCAACTCACGGAACTCCTCCTTCTTCATGTCCATCACCCCATCCAGGACATGGGCGTGACGAAAAGCGGTGTGGAACTCATCCCAAGTAATGCTGTCCTGGTCCTCGTGGGCGTCACAGTAGTTCTCCCACCACTCTGCTGCAGGTCCCTCTAGCTGGTGTGCTGCATACAGCACTCTCTCCCTGTCTGTGCACTGGGCCAAGTTCAGCTTTTTCTC
Organism: Dendrocalamus latiflorus; assembly: GCA_017311315.1. Lineage (NCBI taxonomy): Eukaryota > Viridiplantae > Streptophyta > Magnoliopsida > Poales > Poaceae > Dendrocalamus > Dendrocalamus latiflorus. The sequence continues at coordinate 29,317,998 of CM029663.1, forward strand.
TACTGAACGGATCCAGTCGTCTGCCTCCAAAGGCTCTGAAGAACTGGAGTAGGTAGGCGGCCTCGTCCTCATAAACTCTGCAAAGTGGGACTGATGGTGAGTGACCTGAGGTGCTGACGCTGAGCCATATTGTTCATATTCTGCATCATTGCTTGCATCATCTGAGTCTGGGCCATCAGGAACTGACTGAGAGCGGGGTCCAGGGTCGGCGGAACTGCCTGGGGTGGCTGAGTGGAACTGTTCCCTGGATTCTGGTTTGTCTGCTCACGACCTGCGGAGTTCCTGGTTTCAACCATCTTGCAGCTGCTCTGAAAAGAAAGACCATTGGCTGAGAACTGACTTCTGAAGGCTCAATAGATAAGAGGGAAAAGCAAAGGTAAGCGGTAAACTCGTCTAAGGGGAATTTCTAATGACAACCTAAACTAAACAAACACTTAGCAGAAAAGGCTAACAAAAGAAGCAATAAACTCCACAAAAAGACTTTTGACATGACTGCATCATAATGCTGGGAGCAAAACTGCAGCTCACATCACACCCAACAGCAAATAAGAAGCAAAACGTTCTACACGATGCTAAAACTATAACAGGGTTCAAATCTAACGGCTCCTAATCTTCTCGAAAATCTCCAATCTTTTCTTGACACATTGGGGTGCTTCCTTGATCCAAACTTCACAGCACAACTTGAAGAATTCCATGCCAACTTTCACTTTGATGGAGGAATATTCGGACATCTATGGACATTATAGGGATAAGAAGTCACATTGAGTTTCGAAAACAAGTTCTCAGAGGAGACAAGGAGCAAGAATCCTAAGAATGAGGTAAGAATAAAGAATTACTAGTCAATCATTTGGTTGATTTGATTTAGAAAATAAATTTTGAAATATTTTCTAATTCGACTACTCTAACTAGGGCTTCGTCCTGCAGTCGATTTGGCTCTGATACCATCTCTGTCGAGACCCGAATATGCAAATCCGGACTCTCTGTGTATACTGCACTAGTCCAGGATCACGCTAGTGCACACAGTCAAACATAGAGGTAATCATCACCACAATCACGATATTAAATAAGGGAAACTCGAATTATTAAACAATATCCAAAAGTGAGACCTTATGGTCAAGCTTACAATCTCAATAGCCTTAGGGGCTTAACAAAACTTAGCAGCGGAAAATCCAAAATAAACGTAGTGGCCAATCGACATGCCCACGGGCAATCGAGTGGGGAGCGAAGCCTAGAACGCGTAGTCGTCGAAGTACTCTCCTCCTGGAACCTCCTGCTGGTAGCACTCCTCTTCCTCAACTGAGCAACATAGGCGTAAAGCCGTGAGTACATTGGTACTCAGCAAGCCGTTTGTAACAAATGATGCAATATAGTATGCAAGGCTTACCAAGGGAAGGCTGAAAGGTTAATTTGCATAAAACAGCATTTGAAAATACAATAAATAGATTGAAGGCGCATTTGAAGTAAAACAATAATAAACAATAATCAAAGGAATTGAAGTAGCCACTTATGGATCTCCCATCCATAAGCTAAACTAACCACTTATGGACCTCCCATCCACAAGTTACACCCACAGTGAATTAACCATCCACTGTCCAAAACTTTTTAGAAATAACTATACCCCGTGTGAAATCACCGAGCATTGTCCATGACCGAGGACGCGGCTATTCGAATAGTTTTACACTCTGCAGAGGTTGCACAACTGTACCCACACGATGTGATTAGCCTCGCGCTAAGGAAATCACAACAAAGCCTTTACAATGTTCAATTCCAACCCAATCCCGCTCGCTAGGGTTTCGCATCACACCCCCCCTTGCGCCTCATGGAAATCAGCAACCATGTTCATCCCAGCGAGATTGAAATTGAAACATCCCAAATTAATCAGCCAGGTCTGTCCCATACCAGACATGTGGTTTGCACGGTAAGACTCAGATCAATGGCGCACAAAGTTAAGTCCTTAAGTGTTCTCGGGCGAAACTACCACATCCATCGAAGTGCTCCAACACTTCCCCCTTTACTGCACGATCACTCGCCCGAGTAGAAACCAATTTTGTATAACCACCGCCAATGACGCACCAACGTCACGGCACAAATTTTATAACAGTGGCACCAACCACGATTCAATACCTCATTAAGTCAAATTAATTAATCACATGCGATGATGAACCCAAACGATAATAAAAGCATGGCTAAGCACACTAATTGTACCATCCCCAATGTGATCGTAACATAGCATCACTACTAAGTTTCCCAACCTATGGTGACAGTGGCATCATGGCATTCAAATTTAACAAGGAGGGAAATACTCATTGAGGTGATAACTACCAATTACAAGGTTTGTATAAAAGTAGCGATGCAATGTAATTTAAAACAAAATATTTAAATAATAGATTGCAAACTGGGTTCAACATGATCAAAGGACACGACTTGCCTTGGCCTTGCTCAGTTGACGGCTCTTGAACTTCAAATCCAACTTCCGCTCCTTCGAATGCGCGATCTAACGAGAGAGAAAACAGACGAAGAGACAAAATAAATTCAAATAAAATTCAAATGAACTCCAAAAATTCTCAAACCTGAACCAAAATATAGAGCTCAATTTTAGATGAATTTAGGAAAAAGAATCAGGTCAATCGGAGCTAGGACGAGGGAGAACGGGGCTCTGGAAAAATAAATCTACAGAAAATCGAAAAATTGGAAAAGTGCACTGTGCTGTGGACCGGGTGCACGGGAGACTGGGTCTACGGTGGACTCGGCGCACGGAACAGTGCGGCTGACGGGGCTGCTGGCGCAAGCGGCTAGGCTGACGTGGCAGCTGACTGGGCTGACACGGCACCTGGGGGCCTCGGGTGCTGACGTGGCGGGACAGGTGGCGCTGACATGGCCAGATCGGCTCATGGGTCTACGGGACCATGGCTGACGGGTGGGCCCGGCTTGTCAGCGGCTCGACGCACGGTGGACCCAATCCACGGGAAGGCGGAGGGTCGCGGTCGCGCGGGTGCGGGGACGATCGGACGGCTGCGGTGCGGGGGCGTGGACGCATTCGGGCCGTCGGCCCAGATCTGAACGGGCGGCGGGGATCAAGCGGCTCGGGGAGGGACGGTGGGCTGGACCGGCGGCGGGGTGTCCGGGCAGCGGTGGCGGCGGCCTGGGTCGGCGGTGGCTCGGGACGGCGGCGGGGCTCACCGGCGACGGTAGACGACGGCGGCGACGGCGACGGCAGACGGCGGAACATGGGCGTCGGCGGACGGCGGCAGCGCACGGCGACGAAGGCGGCGGCGGCGGCGCACGGCGATGAAGGCGGCGGCGGCGCACGGCGACGAAGGCGGCGGCGCGGGACGGCGACGGGCGGCACGCGAACCGAGGCGGCCGCGCGCTTAAATGCACGCGAACCGAGGCAGCCCGATCGATCCCGGCCCGGCGCGGAGTCGGACGCGGTTTGGGACACGTGCACGGCCGGGATCGCGCGCGGGAGATCGGACGGTCGCGATGCGTGCGGGCGGCGGCGGGTTAGGGTTAGCGGGGCGCGCGCGGGCGAGCGGACGGCGCGGATGCGGCGTGGGCGCAGGCGGCAGCGGGGATGGGCGACGCGTGGTGCCCATCGGGAGGGTCAAGGCAGGCGCGGGCGCGGGCGGATTATCGCCGCGTGGCACGGGCGGGGCGTGCTGGGCCGAGCCGGGCTGGACCGGCCGGCCGGTTTTTGGGTTTTAAGTCTTTTTTTTCTTTTTTCCAGAAAAACAAATAAAGGCTTTTGAGCTCTAGAAAATAGCAAATAAATCCGGAAAATTCACCAAAAATTCCAGAAAATTCCTTGAGACTTAGGGAACTCAAATAAAATAACTTGGCAAATGTTAATGTTTAATTTAATCATATTAAATCCAAATAAATTCTGAAAATTCCTTTTAAGCTTTAATTAATTCTGGAAAAATACAAATGGTGTGTTTTATTTTGAAAACTTCAAAACGACTCTGAAATTCAGGATGTTACATAACATCAGAAATAGGTGAACGAGACCATTATGCCTATGATGATGCACCCAGACCCGACGAAGGAGCTGATGAAGGAAATTAGGAAAATCCTCCACAAATGTCATGTTTCGGCCAAGTAGATTTTGGTGGAGATTGTGTGCACATATATTATCTAAGCTTAAATAGTATATGATCGTGCAAAAATAGCACACCCGCAAGTGCACGGGTTGCCACTGAAATAGCGACGAGTGTCATGTTCTCCACAGGGACTAAACTAAGGCTACCGGTGCTCAGCTAAAGATAGGTTAATCGAAACGGGGGAGAAAACTAAACCTACAACAACTACCGAAGCAGTCGAACGAATGAACTACCAAACGAACGCTAGCTCGCATAGACGAAACTACGAAAGAACTAACAAACGCACGAACAAAGGATGACGGGACGAACGACCGTACGAATGGACGTCGTACGACCGAACGAACAACACGACGAAAGACTAAACGAACGACGCACGAACGACACTGACGACTACACGAACAAACACGTCTACCGATCGATGACGTAACCAGCTACCGACCGCTAGACAGAAGGAGGAAGTCGAGAAGCATTGAGAGAGTCTAGAAGCACGGAGGGAGTCAAGAGAGAATGAGGGAGAAAACGGCCGATGACTAACTAGACGACGGCGGCAGGACAACACAAAATAACAAACACTCACACGACTTAACTATCAAACGACCGCCGCTGAGAGAAGCAAAGGGGGAGATCAAGAAGCAAAGAGGGGGTCGAGACAGCGAAGGGAAGGGAACGATCGCCGACTAGCTAAATAGCGCAACACAAACACACTACGGCACAAAACGAATTACTTAACACGACCAACTGACAGAGGGATACTAACAGCTAACACAACAAACAACAGCAGAAATCACATACTATCCATACTTACTAACACAGATCACACACAAAATCTAGAATAGGACTAACGGCCACATGAACATATAGCAATGCTGGAACAAATTAACATAGCAAAATCACAGGCATCCATCACAGTTCACATACATCACAGTAATCAATTTGTAGTTAATTTGAGCAATTAATTAAGAACAACAAAGAGAGAGAGAGAGGAATTAGAGCTAGACCGAGGGGGATTAGAGCAGAGGGCGCTGCCAGCGATGGAGTTGGCGTCGATGAGGAAGAAGCCATCGGTGGAGGAGGATGCAGGCGTGTTGATGCCGTCGGTTGCGGTGGAGTTGCCGGCGGTGAGGAGGTTGGAGGAGGCTTGATGCAGAGCCAGAGCTGGTGGAGCTTGCGGCACAGTAGAGCGATGCCGAAGGAAAAGGGGGCGGCGCACGGGATGAGAAGAAAGGGAAGGGAGGTGGTTGGTGGATTTGGAGATGGATGAGCGGCGGCAGTGGAGAAGTAATGGGATGAAGGATAGAAGAGATGCGGCGTACGGGAGTGGAAGGTGGCTCCGAAGCGGGCGATGGTGGTGAATGGTTGGCCAGCGAGGAAAGGTACCGTGATGCGGTGAAGTGAGGCGGAGAGGTGAAGGCGAGAGGCAGCGGCCGGAGTAGAGGGTGGTGGTGAGTGGCGGCACCGAGGTAGGAGAGGAAGGGGGAGGAAGCAAAGGAAGGAGGTGGCGCGTGGGTGCTGCGGAGGAAGAGCAAGGAGGAGAAGGTGGCGGTGCGGTGGAGCGGCGATGTGGTGATGGGAGGCGGCCGGAGCTGAAGAAGAGAGGAGGGAGAGCAAGGCGGTGGCGGCCAAGAGGAGAGGCGACGGCGTCGAATGGAGAACCGGTGGTGCACGGGAATAGGCGACGGAGGAGAAGTGGCGCGGGTGAAGAAGAGATGGCCACCGGCGAGTTTGGCCTGGTCTCGCCGGCGGTGAGAGTGGAGGAGGAGGAGAGCACTGTGGGGGCTAAGGGAGAAGGAAACCGGGCCCCTTTTCGATCTGGGTGGCGGCTAGGGTTTTGTGGGATTGGGGGTTTTCGGTGATTTGCGATTTAGCCCTCCAGAGTTTCAGAAATGACAGTCAAGTCCTTCCCCAATGAGATTCCTTCTGTTTTGGCCCTCAGAAGCTCCGATTTCATCGCCACTTGATCCTACGCATCCGTGACGATGTGTATATCTGTACGGAGCAGTCCCGAAATGCCAAATTCGTCGTTTATGCGCCTCAATCGCGCCGGTCTGCGGAAAAAGCACAAAAAATGTAAAATAATCCAAATTGAGCAATTAAATATAGAAAAGCATGTAAATGATGATAAATGGTCTTAAAATGCGAAGAATATGAGCGTAAAATGACAGCTAAATATATGCAAAAATGACGCATGTCATACCCCCAAGCTTTAAACGTTTACTTGTCCTCAAGTAAATGGCATGTTATTATCAAACCCGGACAATAAGTCATCATGATGTAAAAGACTAGTCAAATGCATGTAATAAGTCAAGTGGCATACAATAATGTAAAATGAGACTATCTAACTTGAGTTTTGAAGACCATCCAAGATAAGAATGAATATTCAAGCAAACATTTCAAGTGATAACTACAACATTTGATCAAATCAAGTTACACACACAAGTGTCGAAATACACTAAGTGATCACATGAATCCAACCAAAATTGTAAGGCATCGGAACTAGGTATAACATCAAGAATGAGCATAGCAAAGAGTCATGCTAAGGCATATGCTATTTGAGACAAAGAGACTAATACTTGCATGATATTTATGAAAAAGTCCACACTTGAGCCATGATACCTTTTTTTTGTTTGATGTTTAGCAAATTTAGAACACACATTGGGCACTTGTGCCACTTATTCACACCCTTGGGCAAACTTGCCGCTTATTCAACACATTTTCGAACCAATGTGACAAAGTCACTTATTCCACACACTCACACATTTCATCACAATTTTTTTTCTTTTCTTTTCTTCTTTTGCTTTTTTTCAGTTTTGATTAAGCATCTTTAACCGGTTTTCATTAATGCTAAGTAACAAATGTTTCGAGACATGGATACCTAGATAAATTAACCAAGTTATTGGCTCAAGATAGGACTACCCCTTTCACAAATTTTACATTCAAGCAAAGAATCAATATCTAAAATAACATATGCTAAAGCATGAAACTAAGATATGATCATTCAAGAGGCGATGACTAGAACCAATTCAATCCGCAAATGGTCAAAACACATGCGTAACTCGTAATGAATCAAATGCTATAGGATCACAAGGTTTCTAAGCATATCAAGGATAATAAACAAAACTCAAGCTCTACAATATGATGCCAAGTGACTTAAGACATACAAGGAACTAGTGACAATATAGCTCAATTAAGAAAATTTCGACATGACCTTTCTTGATTAATCATGGCATGGGCTAACATGGCCAAGATATACAATCAAACATAACATGAGAGCAATAGTAAAGGTCATATATCATCAACATAAGCATAATATGAAGCACAAGAATGACCATATATCATCAACTACACGACAATAAGCTCAAATGCTCACAAATATAATACAAACATGTTTGAACATCATCCATACACATACAAGTCCTCCCCCAAGCTTAAATTGAGCAATGAATCAAGAATGTGCTTAAAGGGGTAAGAAACAGCTCACCGGGCATATAAGATGCAGTGGAAGTAGTCTAATCATCCCATGGCTTCTCGCACGTATAAGGATGAAGATCTAGCATGGGACCTGAAATAAAAAAGAAACAAAAGAGGTGAAACCAACAAAAACTAACAAAAGGTATGGAAATAAAAAAATAAAGAGATGCTCATTTTCTCATTTGGGTGTAGCGGGAGGAGGGCCAAGGACGGGACATGGAAAAGGCACATGTCCGCCCTCCTCATGAAACAACATGCCTCGAAATCCACCTGGATCCCAAGGGATGTCGACTCGAGTCAAGTCCACTCGTAGTCGATGGTACACAAGCGTAACCCTGCAAATAATCCCAAAGATATGGTATGTATGTGTGATAGGGTTGACACCCTCTAAGTCATCAATAGAATATCCAATCATGTAGGTATATCGATAAAGTACATCATGAGGACTATAAGTGAGATGAGCACAATCAGTAATAGAGTATGTCTCGTCAAAGCCAAGGAAATCAAACCTGAGGTGGTCGGGGAAGAGTTTCCAAACTACCTGAAGTGTAGGTGAAAGAGAATATACGGTAGTAGAAACCTCCAGAGGGGCGATGTCGATGAAGGAAGTAGCCGATGGTGGATCAATAGAAATGTGCTTCTCCTCAACATCGGAAGCAGCCCCCTCATCAAGATGTGAAACCTCAGAACTCAAAAGCGTATCCATAATGAACTCATCATCATCTGGCACAAAGCTCTCATCATCTAAATCTATCTCGTCACAACTCAAGAGTGGATCTACCGCAAACTCATCCTCATAGTCAGGAGTGAAACAATCATCATCAGGAAGTAGGTCCTCATCATCTAGCTCAGTGTCAACATAAGTATCATCATAGGGAAGCACCGAGTCTGGCAAAACGGTGTCTATGCAACTGACCGTATGCTCAATAGGACACGGAGATGTCTCTAGCACAAGCTCATCTATCTTGTAGCACCGACTAGGAGACTGAGTAGATGGCTTCTCATGGTGACGGCGTGAATGGTATCTCGAAGCTGTAGGCTGACTCTGCTGAAGCACTAGCGGAGTAGGCTCAACCAAAGTCATACCGCTCTCCGTGGTGACAGACTGGTAGTGAGCTAGAGAACTTGGGTAAGACTGTGAGGATGCCAAACTGTCACAATGGGAGGTCAAAGTGCACATAGCCTCTCTAAGATCATGCAATTGGGTCATCAAAGTCTTCACACCACATAACTTTGACTCCAAATGAGATGTATGCAAAACAGACAGCTCGGGACTATAAATCTGATCATGATGAAGAGTAGGTAACTGCTGCTGAGGTGCAAGAGTAAAATGAAAACCATGCTGGTGTGATGACAGAGAAGGCTGCGGCTGACTAGAGCTCAAACTATACTGATCCATCTGAGGAGAAGGTGCATCAACTCTAGCTACCAAAGAATCTGAACCGGGCTTTTCATTGTACCACTGGGACTGATGGAAAGCCATGTTCTCAATAAGAGTGAATGCGTCATCAAGTGTCTTGTTTGTGATTGCTCCACCAGCTGCAACATCAACTAAAGATCGTGTGGCACATGTCAAGCCTCTATAAAAGATCTGCAGAACAAGCCATCTCTCTAGACCATGATGTGGACATCTCCTGAGCAAAGCCTTGTATCGCTCCCAAGAATCATATAAACTCTCTCCATCAAGCTAAACAAAACTAAAGATCTGATCACGGATCTCAAACTGTCTAGATAGCGGAAAGTATCTCTCTAAGAAAGCACATGACAGCTGATCCCAAGTGAATGACCTCGATGGCAAAGAATAAAACCAAAAACGAGCACCATCTCGAAGAGAGAATATGAATAATCTGCATCTAATAGTGTCTTGAGAAACTCCATGGTACTTAATAGTATCATAATACTCTAAGAATGTGCGAATCTGCTCATAAGGGTCCTCGCTGGGTAATCCTCCAAAACGGGTCTCCTGAACCAAGGCAATCAGACCAGGTCTCAACTCAAAATCATCGACCTCAAATGCTGGCAAAACTGGCCCTAACATAGCACTCTGACTACTCGGAGCCCAAAGATCATGAACTAATGCCATATCCTCAATATAAACCTCTATCGATCAACCTACGGGACAAGGTGAGAAAAACCACAAAAAGAAGTAGAAATAGCTAGGAAAAGGGTTAGGGATTAGCGATATATCACAAAATATGAACAATGACGAAATGAAAGATAGGTCAGCACAAATACAAAACAAACAAAAGAAAACAAACAACCCAGTCTATAGCCTGACACTGTCGCTCCAAGCTAATCCCCGGCAACGGCGCCAAAATACTTGATCGTGCAAAAATAGCACACCCGCAAGTCCACGGGTTGCCACTGAAATAGCGGCGAGTGTCGTGTTCTCCACAGGGACTAGACTGAGGCTACCGGTGCTCAGCTAAAGCTAGGTCAATCGAAACGGGGGAGAACTAAACCTACAACGACGACCAAAGTAGTCGAATGAACGAACTCTAACCCGCACGATCAAAACAATGAACGAACTAAACAAACGAAGGACGACGGGACGAACGACCGTACGAATGGACGTCGTATGACCGAACGAACAACACGACGAAAGACTAAACGAACGACGCACAAATGACACTAACGACAACACGAATGCAACTACCGACCGACGACCTAACTAACTACCGACCGCGAGACAGAAAGAGGGAGAAAGTCGAGAAGCACTGGGGGAGTCGAGAGAGAACGAGGGAGAAGACGGTCGACGGCTAACTAGATAATGACGGCAGGACAAACAAAGAACTATGACGAACACACGCACGACTTAACTATCGAACGACCGCTGAGAGAAGCAAAGAGGGGGGGTCAAGAAGCATAAGGAAGGATCTAGAATCACTAGGTGGGACGAGATAGCAAGGGGAAGGGAAACGGTCGCCGGTTCGCTAATCCGCGCAAACAAACACAACAAGATCCATAAATACTAAAACTGACTACTAACACATATCACAAATGACAGACCTAAACAAGCACTGAACACATACACACTCAAGTCACTAACCTAACATCTCATTAAGATTGCACTATTTCACAGCATGACCATAACTCATAATCGAAGATTAACATTCACAGTGCAGTAGATCAACATCCACAATTCACCATCAAAACCACATAGCACAATCTCAAAATAACAAGCACAGATCATGAAGCATCAATTAACATGGCATTAACAGCAATCTATTTCAATGTTAATTGAGAACAGCAGAGAGAGGAAATAAGAGGAATTGAAATTTAACCGAGTAGAGCAATAGTAGAGGAAGCAGAGCGGGGGAAGGTGTCGGTGGCGATGGAGATCGACGGCCGGCGGCGGCGCTGAAGGGGCAGCAGTGGGAAGTTGGCGTCGGTGGAGAGGTGATGTAGAAGTAGTTGACGGCGGCGCTCTGTGGTGGAGTGGAGGAGCAGCAGAGGAGGGAGTTGGCGGTGTCCGGGTGGAGAAGGAGCGGCCGGAGGGAGTTGAGAAGGGAGGAGTGGTGGTGGCGGAGACAGGGGCGGCGCTCGCCGGTGGTAGCCGAAGAGCGGCGGTGCCGAGGTGGGGCAAGAGAAGCGGTGGCGATGTGGCCGGTGAAGGGAGGTGGGAAGGGAGGAAGGAAAAGGCGGCGCACGGGTGGAGAAGGGGTGGCCGGAGCTGAAGAAGAGAGAAGGGGAGAGCAAGGCGGCGGTGACGGTGGATGCGGCCGGATGTGGTGGAGAAGGCGGAGAGGAAGGAGAGTAGAAGGGAGAAAAGGCGGCGCCGACCGGAGGAGCGGTGGAAATGTGCTTGTGCGGTGGAGGAGCAGCGGGGGCTCACCAGAGAAGCCGCGCCGAGTAGGTGCGGCGACGCACGGGTGGAGAAGGCGGCACGGGTGAGCAAGCAGGAAGAGGACGGCGGAGAAAGGAGGCGTGGTAGGGAGATGCGGACGGCGTGGTGTGGTGGCGCGGGTGAGGAAGATGTGGTTGGCCGCCGGCAAGCTGGCCGACCCTCGCCGGCGCCGGAGAAGAGGAAGGGGGGAGAGCAAAAGGGGGCGACGGGAGAAGCAATGGCCGGCTCGAGTCTTCCCACAGGTGGCGGCGGCGGCTTTAGAAGGATTTGGGGAATTTTCAGCACTTTGCAGATTAGTCCTCCAAATATCTAGGGTTTACAAATAGGTCCTTCTCCCATTTCCTTTCTTCAGTTCTAGCCCTCTAGAACTCCGATTTCTTCGCGATTTGATCCTATGCATCCGTGACGACGCGTACAACTGTACGGAGTAGTCCCGAAAGTCCAGAATTGTCGTTTATGCGCCTCGATCGTGCCAGCCTGCGAAAAATTGAAAAAATGTAAAATGATCCGATTTGAGCAATTAATTATAGGAAATGTATGTAAATGATGATAAATGGTCTTAAAATGCGAAGAATATGAGTGTAAAAGGACAGCTAAATATATGCAAAAATGAAGCATGTCAGTATATGTCGCTCATATATTTCCTCCAGTCACTTGCCTATGAATATTTATGGTCCTGCATGCTTACTACTCCGCTTCCACTTTTATGTAATATAAACATTTGGCCTAATCGGCCCATACGTAAACTACTACCCAACGTGGTGTATTTAAACTCTGATAGGTATTATTAAAGTTGGTATGGCCCAAGTGATATATGAAATAATTCAGCAATATATATGTGAGTATTATCTACTGATCCAGAGAATAGTGCGGTGAAATCACAAAGGATTATGGGCTGTGAAATCTGGGTCCAACATGAAATCATCATCAATAAATTGAAAAGGTCAACTAGATATTAATATGTTCAACAGTTCAAGAACAATATAATAGGAAAAATACATCCAGTGACTTAATTACTTAACATTGTGGTCAAATACTACAAGGTTACCTCTAATTTGGAATGAGCTAGGCAAGTACTCCAAAAATTAAAATTAAAACCCTAAGTCTTAACCCTACAATTCGACAAAAATCAATCAACAATCATTACATTGAAATCCTAACTCACAAATTTAACCCCTGTTCTTGAAATAAATTAGAAGAATAGGGAGAAATTTAGAGCAAAGTACATACTAATCGGGTGGATCTCAGCTTCCTTCAACCGGTGAGGGTCCGAGGCAATAGGGACCAGGCGGCACCACATTGAGATGGTAGGCGAGGGCGGTCGATGCCACTGATCTCTCCTATTCTTCGATGATCGGTCACTGCCTAGCTGGGTGTGGCTGTGCGGCAGATGTGGTGCACATCTCTTGGACGACCATGTGAGACAAATAAACATCGAGGGTTACTATGAGATGACAAGCTTCGGGATCTATCAAATAGATGAAATGGCCTATTGCGGTCCTCCCTCTTAGGCTGGCTCAAGGGCTAACTCGGCTTGTTGTAGTTGCCTCATGGGCTAAAGGAAGTGAAGGCTCCTCGTGGGAATTTGGGTTGCTAATGCTCCCTTCGTTGGGCTTCAAGAAAAGAACAGGGTGCTCTTAGTTCTATCTCTATATATCTTTATGCCTAAAATATATGCCATATCTCCTAGTCTTTTATAGAGAAAGTATTTCTTAATGAGGACTTGACAGATTCAAGCATAAGAATATCATTTTTTATCAGTAATATGTCATCCACATACATGACCAGAAAACAAGTACGCTCATACTAGCCCTTCTGTAACACATGGATCTTCTTCGTTCTTAATGAAGCTAAACCCTTTGACTACCTCATCAAAATAAATGTTTGAACTTCGAGATGCTTACTTCAATCCATAGATAGATTTTTGAAACTTGCATATCTTTCTAACATTTTATGGATCAACAAAACCTGTAGGCTATATCATGTACACATCATCATTTAGAAAAGATGTTTTGACATCCATCTGTGATATCTCATAATCAAAATATGCAGCAATAACTAGAATGATCCAAACAAACTTTAGCACAGTGGCGAGTGAGAAAGTTTCATCATAATCAACATCTTGAATTTGTTTAAATCCCTTCACCGCGAATCATGTCTTACGAATATGAACATTTCTATCCAGGTCTATATTTTTCCTAGAAACCCTTTTGCACTTAGTAGTTTTTACACCATCGAATGGATCAACTAAGTTCCAAACTTGATTGTCATACATGGATTGTATTTTAGATCTCATGGTTCCAAGCCATTTCTCAGAGTTTGGACCCATTATTGCTTTCCTATAAGTCTTGTCTAATAATACAATATCATGCCAATACCTTATAGGCCATTGACTTGGCCTTTTAAACCTACGTGGGGCTAGTGCCTCTTCCATAAGTTTTACAACATCTTGTAAAACCTGTAGAGGTCCAGTAAGAGCTGAAATATTTTCTGATGATTCCTAAATTTCTTTGAGTCACACCATTCTCCCACTAGCTTCTTTTGAAAGAAACTCTTTCTCCAAAAAAAATACTATTTCGAGTAACAAATACTTTGTTCTTATCACTTTTCTAAAAATAATATCCTTTAGTTTTCTTAGAATATCCCACAAAGAAACATTTATCTGATTTGGGCATGAACTTATCAGACATCAAATGTTTTACATATGTCTGATATCCCCATATTTTATGAAAAGATAATCTCAGATGTTTCCCAGTCCGTATCTCATATGGTGCCTTTTCTACGGCTTTTGATAGAACCCTAGTTAATGTGAACGTAGCTATTTCTAGAGTATACCCTAAAAAGACAATGATAGATCAGATTGGCTCGTTATTGATCGAATCATGTCTAACAAGGTCCGGTTCTACCATTTAGACACCCCCATTTCATTAAGGTATTGTTGGCGGAGTTAGCTGTGGAACAATTTATATTGTTTTAGATGATTACCAAATTTGTGGCTCAAATATTCACTTCCATGATATGATCATAAGGCTTTAATTGTTTTGCCAAGTTGATTCTGTACCTCATTCTGAAATTTCTTGAACTTTTCAAATGATTGATACTTATATCTCATTAAGTAGATGTAACCATATCTACTAAAGTCATCGGTAAAAATTATGAAGTACATAAAATTACCTTTAACCATTGAGCTCGTTGGCCCACGTACTTCCATATATACAGCTAATAAGTCTTTTGCCCTCTCACCCAGACCAGTGAAAAATGCCTTAATTATTTTGCTAAGTAAACAAGACTTGTATATTTCAAATGATTCAAAATCAAATGAGTTTAGAAGACCAATTTTATGGAGCTTTATCATGAGTTTCTCATTTATGTGACCCAAACGACAATGCTAAATATAACCATGATTCAAATCATTAGGTTGAAACGTCTTAACATTAATGTTATAGACAGACACATCCTCAAGATTTAATTCATATAATCCATTGACCAATAAAGCATGATCATAAATCACATCATTTAAATAAATTGAACAACAATTATTCTTTATTTTGAACTCATAAACTTCTGCTGCTAAACATGAAGCAGAAATTATATTTTTGCTTAAGGCGAGTGCTTGTGCGAATGAACCGAATATCGATAAGCTGATTCCAAAAAAATTATCCTAATAAGCCTCTTCAAAATAGTGACCAAAAAACTATCCTATTTATTTGTTTAGAGAAAGCCATACTCTGTAAGCTGAAAATAACGGGCGACAGATGACCGAGTAGCCTCAAGGTCTTACTAATCCATCGGTTTGGGACTTTGGGTACTTAGTCTCTTTAATTTTGTCTTGTTGTCAATGGTAATCTATGCTTTCTAAACTGTACATTGGACTGCACAACTGTAACTGTATTGGTATTAGCGCGAAAATTGTAGTTTTGGTTCAACTAGAGCTACATTTATTTAATAGAAAGTATGGTGGCATGCAATGGCAGTAGACAAATTTTGTTGCCTTATGACATCAAGATCCATGGATCCTTCGTAGTGTCATGTACACAATGGTTTAGTACGTAAGCAGAGAGATTGTCAAAATAAACAAAACTATCAATATACATTAAATTGAACGACTAAAACGTGCACAACTACCATTTTGTGGGAGTTCAATTCGGCAAATAAAAAAACATAAATCATAAAGAAAATTATGTGTTCTTTCATGTTATATTAATTTGCTTTTACTCGATGGACTGTAATTCATAATGTCTTGAACATAAATTACGTTAGTTTTTTATATTACAAGAAAGACGCACATACATACATCGTCATGCATGCACATCACATGCAAGTGCGTGCGCTCGCTTAGCACATGTCTAGATAGACGAAGGCCGATCTCACAAAATTTTTACTGAAGCGTACTTACATATGCGTAATATGCGAGCACTAAGGTTTAAACCCTAATAAATATAGTCATACATCCATAACTCTACTACCATCAAAGGATGATTCCGCGTAAATCGTATTAGGTTAATTGTTAGTAAACAAAATGATGGTCGCAACAACCATGGCGTTGTTAGATCGGCTTGCGTGGTAGTTGTTCAGCCTGCCTAACTTTCATAATTCGACCGCTGAAATAGTGTTTTGCTTCTGGAATATTTGACAGTTCTCAAAAAGGGAGTGTTATTTGATTTTCCGTCAGTTCTGCATGTTGTGCGGCATACCGTACATGCACTGATGCACCCACCAATCTATATATCTATCATCTATGGTTATCGGAAGACTGCTATAGCTAGAGCAACCTAAAAAAATGTATGGACTTAGGGTTGTCTAGCACTATCTGTGATCACCCTTCTATTGGCACCTAAATTTGGCAGCGCAGAATTGCCGATATGGAAGTATAAATGATGAGGGAGAACATCGGGTTGAAGATGCAATGGGGCCTGATCTTTTTTGCTACAGTTTATGGCTTTTGGTTGAAATTTTTGAATTTTGGCTGTTTACGGTACAGATTACAGAGAGATCGATACTCACTTGCGATTTTGGCTGGTACAGATGTTGGGCTTTTAACGTGTACTACGTTTAACTTGTAGATCCTGTCTTGAAAAAATACTCCGTTAAAAGTTAGGTACTGTAGCGGCTGCCAAAA
The DNA here is from genome assembly GCA_017311315.1 of Dendrocalamus latiflorus. Taxonomy (NCBI): domain Eukaryota; kingdom Viridiplantae; phylum Streptophyta; class Magnoliopsida; order Poales; family Poaceae; genus Dendrocalamus; species Dendrocalamus latiflorus. The sequence continues at coordinate 29,334,532 of CM029663.1, forward strand.
GCCAGCCGGCTTGTCTCCTGCCAAACAGGCCCAATTGCTCCTTATTAGGGGTAGAATCGGTTGCTGAAGCTAAGGAAGTTGAAGCGACTGTGGATGGGAAGTTGGATCGGATACGACATTGATCGGCGTATCATCCCTATATTACACCCAGGGAAGCGCCCTCGGGAGGCCAGCCATGTCAGTGAATTTGCAGATAGACCCTTCGGCTTTTGTCAAATCATGCCCCTATCACATCATCTTTTCGTGAAAACCCCTTTGTTTTTTCAAAATTACTTACAAGTCATCGGTTTTTAAGAAGACCTCCTTTTTGCTGGGTAAAGCCCCCCAGTTTCCTGAAATTATGTGTAGGTCCTTACTTTTATGTGGAAAAGGCCTTCACTTTCTCCAAAAATACGTACAGATTCTTTGTTTTTTCAAAGAACCCCTCTTAAGGTCCTTCTTTTGCTAGATAAAACCCCACGGTTTTTTCCAAAATTACACACAGATCCTTAGTTTTATACAGAAAACCATTCGCTTCCTCCGAAAATACGCACAGATCCTTAGTTTTTTTTTTAGAGAAACTCCTCTTCTGAATTTTTGACTCTTCAACTTAGTCCACTTGATAGCTGGCACAGCGTAATGCCACGCTTTCGCTTCTAGTGAGTTTGACACGAAGACGACAAAGGGTAAGGGAAGCAGCTATATATACCGAGTGCGTTGGGAATACACACACGCCACATATCTTACCTGGTCACAATTTACCTTTTCACCGTACCAGGAATAATTACAGTTTGGGGTGCAAACCCATCTTCCTTTCTAATGGCCCGCTTTAATTTTTTTACTTTGACTTATAAATAGTAGCAGGTTACAAAGAAGTTTATAAAAAAAGTTTAAATAAAGTCATTATAGTATGTACCATAATTGACTAGTAAAGTCCGTTAAAAAATATTTTATTTAAAAGTTAATAAAAAATAATGTTAGATTATGTGGGCCAAGCCCATATAAAAGAATAAATCCTAAAATCTCAAAGGCCCACTCATGCAAAGGAGGCATGCATGTGAACTTTAGTACCACATTGCTAGTTCTAGGAGAGGAAGACCAACTTAAAAGGAATGGTGCACTCCTAGCCACTTGAGGCATGTGTGGGAGAGAACTAGAGGATCACACGCGCGCGCTCGCTCGCCTCGCCTCGCCGGGCGGGGCGGGGCGGGGCGGGGCGGGGCGGGGGGCGCGGGCGCGGGCGCACGGCACCTGCGTGAATGGTCCGCCAAAATCCGCTCCAGGTGCTTGCGCAGACGCGGCTTTCTTTTGCAGTTTTATTTTGCTGTTTTGAGGGGCGGTGAATCCGGATCGGATACGCTAACTAATCCGTTTCGGTTACGAGTTATGGAGAACGTGCAGGCGTCCTGATCACGCGTCCTGGTTCTTCTATAAATACGGAGTCGCCGCCTCCATACAGCACGACGCGAAAATCAATCTAGGGTTTTGCCTCCTCCATTGTGCTGCGCCGTCCCACGTAGTCTACTCCGTCCCGTCCGCCGGCGTGCACTGTCGTTCGGGAGAGCAGGTCTCCGGAACCGTCGCCTTCGAAGTCCTGCACCGGGAGAGGGCGAATAAGGTTTTTGGGAAGCGCTCTGCGCGACTGCTTGCTGTCGATCTGGCTCGTCTTCCTCGTCGTTCGGTTTCGGCGTCAAGTCGTCGTCAACTTCGTGTCATCCACACCGTGCCTGCAGCATCAACATCGATAAACCAATCCGAACAGAACCGCCGGTACGTAACAGTCATGTTCTCCGTATTAGATCTATTCATGTATAGTTTCCTGGTTTACATGTCTAGATCTTTTATGCCTGTGATGGTTCTGTTATTTTGCGTGCATGATGTCATGATTAATTTATGGAATAAATTGAACCTACATGTGCTTATATTTTCAACAATCCAAAAACCTTATTGTAGGCACTGTGGTTTTACTATGGCTGGATTTGCCGATGCACTGAGGCCGGATAAATTCTCCGGTGTGCACTTTAAGAGATGGCAGATCAAGGTCACTCTGTGGCTTACTGCTATGAATGTATTCTGGGTTAGTAATGGCAAGCCTGAAGGTGTTCTTGATGCTGAAAAGCAGAAAGAATTCGAGACTGCCACTACTCTCTTTGTTGGATGCATTCTTAGTGTTCTTGCTGACCGTCTGTGCGAGGTGTATATGCACATGACAGACGCGAAGGAGTTATGGGATGCACTGAATTCCAAATACGGTGCTACTGATGCCAGCAATGACATGTATGTCATGGAGCAATTTCATGACTACAAGATGGTTGATAACCGTTCTGTAGTAGATCAGGCTCATGAGATACAGGCCATTGCCAAGGAACTCGAACTCCTGAAGTGTGCCTTACCCGACAAGTTTGTGGCTGGATGTATTATTGCGAAATTACCTTCTTCATGGAGGAATTTCGGAACAGCACTCAAACACAAGAGACAAGAGTACTCTGTTGAGAGTCTGATTGGGTCTCTTGAAATTGAGGAGAAAGCTCGGGAAAAGGACGCCGTGTCTAAGGGTGATGGAGGGCAGTCTAGTGCCAATGTGGTACAGAAACCCTCAAGCAAGAACAAAGGGAAATTTGTCAAAGCGCAACAGACAACCAACTTCAAGAAGAAGAAGAACAACAACAATCAGGATGATAGAACTTGCTTTGTGTGCGGTGAGGTTGGTCACATGGCCAAGAAGTGCCCACAACGCAAAGGAAAGAAGGCACCTGCAGGACAGACTTCTAAGTCTGTTAACGTGACCATTGGCAAGACTGGAGATGGGACTGGGTATGGTAATTTACCTACTGTTCTTTCAGTTAGTCAATCTACCAATTGGTGTATTGATACAGGAGCTAATGTACACGTGTGTGCTGATATTTCGTTGTTTTCTTCTTATCAGGTCGCCCGGGATTCCTCCGTCCTAATGGGGAATGGGTCACATGCTACTGTTCATGGTGTTGGCACGGTAGATCTGAAGTTTACTTCGGGAAAGATCGTGCAGCTGAAGAACGTGCAGCATGTCCCTTCTATAGACAAGAATCTCGTTAGTGGCTCCCGTTTATGTAGAGACGGGTTTAAGTTGGTTTTTGAGTCTAATAAAGTAGTCGTGTCTAAACATGGATATTTTATTGGTAAAGGCTATGAGTGCGGAGGCTTGTTCCGTTTTTCCCTTTCAGATTTCTGCAATAAGTCTGTGAACCATATTTGTGGCAGTGTGGATGATGAGGCCAACGTCTGGCACTCACGTCTATGTCATATTAATTTTGGCTTAATGTCTCGGCTTTCCAGTATGAATTTAATTCCAAATGTTTCCATCAACAAAAGTTCTAAATGCCATAGTTGTGTGCAATCAAAGCAACCTCGTAAGCCTCACAAGGCCGCCGAGGAGAGAAACTTGGCACCACTAGAACTCCTGCATTCAGATCTCTCTGAGATGAATGGCGTGTTGACGAAGGGTGGAAAACGATATTTCATGACATTGATTGATGACGCAACTAGGTTCTGTTATGTGTATTTATTGAAAACGAAAGATGAGGCTTTAGACTATTTTAAAATCTATAAGGCAGAAGTTGAAAACCAATTAGACAGAAAGATAAAAAGACTTAGGTCAGATCGTGGTGGAGAGTATTTCTCAAACGAATTTGACTTATTTTGTGAGGAACATGGCATTATACATGAGAGGACGCCTCCTTATTCTCCCGAGTCAAATGGGATTGCCGAAAGGAAAAATCGCACGTTGACTGACTTGGTGAATGCCATGTTAGACACTGCGGGCTTACCTAAGGCATGGTGGGGGGAGGCTTTGCTAACGTCTAATCATGTATTAAATAGAGTTCCTAACAGAAATAAGGACAAAACACCATACGAGGTATGGATTGGGAGAAAACCATCACTTTCTTACTTGCGTACATGGGGGTGCTTGGCAAAAGTTAATGTGCCAATAACTAAGAAACGCAAGCTTGGACCTAAGACTGTGGATTGTGTTTTTCTGGGATATGCTAATCATAGCATTGCCTATAGATTTTTGATAGTTAAAACTGAGGTACCTGACATGCATGTTGGTACAATTATGGAGTCTCGAGATGCAACGTTCTTTGAGAATATTTTTCCAATAAAGGATACACATAACACTACTAGTCAACCTTCTGAAATAATTCCCAGTTCAATCACACCACCTGAACCTTTTGAACATACACATGAACTTGTCAATGAGGAGGATGACAGTGGAGCTCCTAGAAGGAGCAAGAGACAAAGGATATCCAAATCCTTTGGTGATGATTTCACTGTGTACCTTGTGGATGACACTCCCAAGTCTATTTCAGAAGCGTATGCATCTATTGATGCAGACTATTGGAAGGAGGCTGTCCGCAGTGAAATGGATTCCATTATCGCTAATGGAACCTGGGAGTTGACAGATAAACCTTATGGGTGCAAACCTGTAGGGTGCAAGTGGGTGTTCAAAAAGAAGCTTAGGCCTGATGGTACTATTGAAAAGTATAAGGCTCGGCTTGTTGCCAAGGGCTATACTCAGAAAGAAGGCGAAGATTTCTTTGACACTTACTCACCTGTTGCTAGACTGACCACAATTCGAGTACTACTTGCTTTGGCTGCCTCACATGGTCTTCTCGTTCATCAAATGGACGTTAAGACAGCTTTTCTTAACGGAGAGCTGGATGAGGAAATCTACATGGAACAGCATGATGGATTTGTAGTAGAAGGTCAAGAAGGCAAGGTGTTAAAATTATTGAAATCTTTGTATGGTCTGAAACAAGCCCCTAAGCAGTGGCATGAGAAGTTCGATAGAACACTGACGTCTGCAGGCTTTGCTGTCAATGAGGCAGATAAATGTGTATACTATCGCTATGGTGAGGGTGAGGGAGTTATTCTATGCTTGTATGTGGATGACATCTTGATATTTGGGACAAACATCAATGTGATAAATGAGGTCAAATTATTCTTGTCTCAAAATTTTGATATGAAAGATCTGGGAGTGGCTGATGTTATTCTAAATATTAAATTGGTTAGAGGTGAGGATGGTATTACATTATTACAATCTCATTATGTGGAGAAGGTCTTGAGCCGGTTTGGCTATTCTGAAAGCAAGTCTTCTCCAACACCTTATGATCCTAGCGTGTTACTTCGTAAGAATAAGAAAATTGCTAGGAATCAGCTGGAATACTCTCAGATAATTGGCTCACTTATGTATCTAGCTAGTGCAACAAGGCCAGACATCTCCTTTGCTGTGAGCAAGTTAAGCCGGTTTACTTCTAACCCAGGAGATGATCACTGGAAGGCGCTTGAGCGGGTGTTGCGCTATCTGAAAGGTACCTCGAACTTTGGACTTCACTATACTGGGTACCCGTCGGTACTGGAGGGTTATAGTGATTCCAACTGGATCTCGGATGCTGATGAGATCAAAGCCACTAGTGGATATGTTTTCACTATTGGTGGTGGTGCTGTTTCATGGAGGTCTTGTAAACAGACTATTTTGACGAGGTCAACCATGGAAGCAGAGCTCGCGGCACTAGACACTGCTACTGTTGAGGCAGAATGGCTACGGGATCTATTGATGGATCTGCCTACAGTGGAAAAGCCAGTGCCAGCTATTCTTATGAACTGTGATAATCAAACTGTTATCGCTAAGGTGAACAGTTCTAAGGATAATATGAAATCGTCTAGGCATGTCAAGAGACGATTGAAGTCTGTCAGGAAAATGAGAAACTCCGGAGTTATAACCTTGGATTACATCCAAACAAATAGAAACCTGGCAGATCCCTTTACAAAGGGACTATCACGGAATGTGATAGATAGTGCATCGAAGGAGATGGGAATGAGACCCATGTGAGTTATCTATGGTAGTAACCCAACCTATGTGATCGGAGATCCCGTGAATTAGGATCTGGGAAAAACAAGCCATTAGTTAACTGGAGGAGAGTAATTTCAACCCTCTCTATGTGAAGATGCAATACTCTCAGAAACTGCAAGGCAGGTTGGTTAAGGCCTTAATGTGTTCCATTGGCTTTCAAAAGCGAAGACGTTATCCTGCAGAACGTTCTTGAAAGAACACACCTATATGAGCCCGACTGTTAGTCGCAGTCTATGGAGATCTTGGGAAAATCTCCTACTAAGCTCATGAAGAGACCAAGGAGTATGACTTATACGCTCCAACCGAGGGGTAGCCTACTGGCGGCCTAGTATCAGTTAAGTCTTTAAGTGAAGCTTGCTTGCACCAAACTTGCAATTCAAGGCGTAGTCCATTGTTCAAGTTGTGAGTAAGTGTAGCTTGGAGTTCTAGGTGGATGTTCAACCTTAATCGGTCTCCATCGAAACACTGATATATAAACAGTACATTGGAATTCAGGCAAATCTCTGTGGGACTTTGAGATCTGGTGGGGGATTGTTAGATTATGTGGGCCAAGCCCATATAAAAGAATAAATCCTAAAATCTCAAAGGCCCACTCATGCAAAGGAGGCATGCATGTGAACTTTAGTACCACATTGCTAGTTCTAGGAGAGGAAGACCAACTTAAAAGGAATGGTGCACTCCTAGCCACTTGAGGCATGTGTGGGAGAGAACTAGAGGATCACACGCGCGCGCTCGCTCGCCTCGCCTCGCCGGGCCGGGCCGGGCCGGGCTGGGCGGGGCGGGGCGGGGCGGGGGGCGCGGGCGCACGGCACCTGCGTGAATGGTCCGCCAAAATCCGCTCCAGGTGCTTGCGCAGACGCGGCTTTCTTTTGCAGTTTTATTTTGCTGTTTTGAGGGGCGGTGAATCCGGATCGGATACGCTAACTAATCCGTTTCGGTTACGAGTTATGGAGAACGTGCAGGCGTCCTGATCACGCGTCCTGGTTCTTCTATAAATACGGAGTCGCCGCCTCCATACAGCACGACGCGAAAATCAATCTAGGGTTTTGCCTCCTCCATTGTGCTGCGCCGTCCCACGTAGTCTACTCCGTCCCGTCCGCCGGCGTGCACTGTCGTTCGGGAGAGCAGGTCTCCGGAACCGTCGCCTTCGAAGTCCTGCACCGGGAGAGGGCGAATAAGGTTTTTGGGAAGCGCTCTGCGCGACTGCTTGCTGTCGATCTGGCTCGTCTTCCTCGTCGTTCGGTTTCGGCGTCAAGTCGTCGTCAACTTCGTGTCATCCACACCGTGCCTGCAGCATCAACATCGATAAACCAATCCGAACAGAACCGCCGGTACGTAACAGTCATGTTCTCCGTATTAGATCTATTCATGTATAGTTTCCTGGTTTACATGTCTAGATCTTTTATGCCTGTGATGGTTCTGTTATTTTGCGTGCATGATGTCATGATTAATTTATGGAATAAATTGAACCTACATGTGCTTATATTTTCAACAGCTTCGCATCATCATTTTCTTTGCGGCACAACCGAAGAATCTTACCATCAAATAGTGCGGTTTAGGTCCAACTTAATTGTCATTAAGAAACCCAACAACGAATATATGCTTCTGACAGCGGCAAATATACGCACGCAGCTGGTATAGCTAGCGGCCTCCCCTCTCCGTTCGGCAGATGTCTGTCGAGCAAAAATTGATCGAACGCATTTAATTTCTACATTTACGGGAGCGTGTTCTCCGTTGCAAAATTCATCGTGCACTCGTGCGTTGCACACGTAATCGAAACAGTCCACAACCCAGGCTCTGCTAGCAAACTGGAATGCAGCGCCAACTAAAAACCGACCAGATTATTCATATTGGCTTCTATTTCTATCTTCTATTTAAAGATATTATAAACTAATATAAACATCTAGCTTCTTAAAACAGCTTCTTCACTTCTCTCACCTCTGTCTCATTCTGAGGATAAAGCAGAAAGTCACAGTGCATCACACACCCCACTCCTCTTACTCCCGTCTCGTGCATACATCTCTCCATCACTTTTCACACCGCGCATCTCCTCCTTCTAAAAGCTATTTCTTTCAACCAACACCTATTATTTTCAAATAAAAACTATCAGTCATGATCAATACGAACACCTCAGACTCTCTCTCTCCGGCACTCTCTCTGCAGTCAATTCCTCGTGACCGAATAGTCGAATACTCAGCAATATGTAGGTGTGTACGATCCAAATTACGTTTATGATCAGTGCAGCTCGCGTGTGATAAATGTACAACAAAGTGCTCCTAGCATTGTCCGTCCTAGCTCATGTACGTATGTGTAACCATTTACATCATCCACGAGTGTCCGCGCGATCTCGGCCATCCGATTATATCGAACGGCCGCGCACCAATCGACCGGCCAACCACCGGTCCGCCACGATCGGATCGGAGTGACCGACCAGCGTTGCGGTGCCAGCGACGAGCCTGCCGCTGAAATGCTTGGAGGCCCCACGCCGGCGGTCGTTAAGGTCTAAGGAGCCCTAATTTCTCGCACAAAATTTGGTTGGTACACACTTCAAGCGTGGCACAATATTTGGTTGGTACACACTTCATGGGGCAAGCAGCAGCAGCTAGCAGCTATAGGTTCAGGTATGTTCTTTTTAGCTTTAATTTATGACTTATAATTGTGTTTTATGAATTTTAGTTGATCGTGAGTGGTAAGTATGGGTAAAAAAAACTCGTATGCAGTTTTGACTGATATAAATGAAGTTGTTATAGTGTGTACTATAATTAATTTTTAGACTATATCTTAAAAAGATATTTTGTTTAAAAATTAATTACTATAGTAAAATTAAAAGTAACTTTTATAAACTAAAAAGAAAATGTCAGGAGTAGTTGCGGTTCTAGTGGTAGTAGTAGGACCAGGATACATCCAACTGTTTTTGTGTGGAAATTTGCTTCAATCATTGTACGGCCCATTTCAGTGCCGATTTAGCTCGATGGTCACGCAGGAGTTGGTTTGGCTGCTCATAATACTCCGTATAGGCTGGTGGATTCATCGGCTATTCCTACTTGGCTGTTGGGCTAGGCTTGGTGTGCATGTAATGTAGAAGCTTGGTAGAAACTAACCACCTAACTACCATTTGTCTTTTCTCCGAGTACTGGTTTGGATGGTCGTATGGAGTCATCCGTCCAAATCATAGGTGGAGTTTTGGTTTGTGCCAGTTTGCCTCGCTCGCTCGCTCGATCACTTAAATCATGACGACTGAAGTTATTGATTAATAATATATAATATATCAAGCAAATCCGTTAATATTCATTAATTCAAAAGAACATCAATTTGGAAAAGAAGTTATTGATTTAGCATGCTGAATCAATCATAGATAGAAAAGTCTTAATTATGAATAGAAAGTCTTAATCATGGAGTCTGGGCATCATTGTGCACCTGTTATTTATACTATATATATGCACCTAGGCACCCACATTAAGAACCATCCGATACACGTGTATTTTGAACTCAGTATAAACTAGTTCGAACTACTTTTGAATTTGATGCGAGTATAGTGAGTGGATACTATGAAAGTAATTCGAACTAATTAAACTGAAGTTGAATTTAATTTTTTTTCAAAGTTTGATATCTCAAATATACTTTTTATGAGTATGTGAAGATACTCACATCAAACATCGCAAATCTCAAAACACATCAGCAGATATTGATAGAGGTGCCTAGACACCTAGGTGCATGAAACACTTGTCCTCTCTCTCTCTATCTGTATGTATGTATGTGTACAGCAGCTCACTACTCAGTATACAATTTAATCAGCCAGGTGGAACTGATCGTAAAGTACTTTGAGGCATCAAGCCATGCATGTTGTACTCCACGAGTAATTAAATCGCTAATATAATTACTCGTGAATTGAAGGTTGTCATACCGACTCTGTCCATGATGAGGCCACGTTCGTTGGGGTCTTGGGGATAACTCTGATAAACATAGCCTTTCGAAGCATTGGAAAACATAAATTACTTCCTTTAGGGACGCACGCTGCCGTGATAACGGATTACTCGGCCTAGCTGAAATTCATCACACATGGATATGTAGGAGAGTACGCCATGTCTGTAGTTGGGGACACTTACATCTGTGAACTCTCTGAGAATTAGAGGCAGGGAATAATTCTCACAACATTGACCGTGTCCTATTGCACCTACGATAATCGGTATTTTGCTGAAACACAAAACCTCCTTGTACTTGACAGTTGAGCACTACTGTTGTTGTCATACGATAATCGGTATTTTGTTGGATTAATTGGACTTGGTCCATTTTAATTTAGCAATTAATCAAATGAAATTTCTAGGCCCACATGGAAAAATTGTTTAGTCCCATATGGAGGGTTGAATGGGAGTTACACCACTTTAAAAGGTGGAACGTGGTAACCCCCTTGTGGAATTGGAGAGAGCCAATACATGCGCGCGCTTGCTCGCTCGCTCGCCTCGCCACGCCACGCCGAGCCGTGCCGTGCCGTGCGGTGCGGTGCGTACGTGCGCAGGCGTGTCGGGTGCGGGACCAGTCTCTTCGTTTTTGCTGTTACAAAAGAGGGCTCTCCTCTCCATACCAAAAGATATACGAAAGAACAGAACTCTCTCTCTCTGTGTTGTGGCTGCTCTCTGCAATCTCCGGTCCAGAACCTTGCGCGCACAAGTTTCTGGGCGAGTAGGCCTCCGGAACTTCGTCCGCTTGTGTACCTGCACGGGTAGGCGGGCGATCAAGTTTTTGGGGAGCGCATCGGCGCGACTACTCAATCTGCAACGTCTACTTCCTGGTGGTGAACCGTTCGCGGGGCTGCACTGCGAACATCTTCCTGCATCAAACTTCGTCCTGCATCACGCTTTGATCGACTACATCGAATAGGCCATCATGTCGACTGATGGTAACGGCGCCTCCGGTGTCTCCGGCACTGGCCCCGCCCGAGGGTATAACTCTGTTACTTTTCTGGTGTATTTGTTTCTGTGCGCTATGAATATGTTAATAGATGTTTCTGTTAGCTTGTTCGTTAGCGAATATGAATACATCATTGATAGATCACTCATGCATGTTTATGTCATGTTTTATATGCTAAATTTCTGGATAAAAATATGCCGAAAATTGCCTAGATCTCCAACAATCCAAAAACTTGATAGGTCTTTTTCGGTAGTTGGCTTTGCTGCGTCGCTTAAACCACACCCTCCGTTTGATGGTTCAAATTTTAAGAGATGGCGTGCACGCGCGATCCTGTGGTTTACTGCCATGGAATGTTTTCATGTTGTACAAGGAAAGCCCGCTGAGCCTCTGTCTGATGAGGATGAACACAAGTTCAATGTAGCGGATAACTTTTTTCGAGGTGCACTTGTCAACATACTGGCAGATAACATTGTGGATGTGTACATGCATTTGCCTACGGGTAAAGATATGTGGAATGCACTTGAGGCCAAGTTCGGAGTTTCCGATGCTGGCAGTGAGCTGTATGTCATGGAGCAGTTCTATGACTACAAGATGGTCGATGACCGTTCTGTAGTAGAGCAAGCTCATGAGATTCAGGCACTGGCAAAGGAGCTTGAGAACAATAAGTGCGAGTTACCGGACAAGTTTGTGGCTGGCGGTATTATCGCCAAGTTACCACCCTCTTGGTCGGATTTTGCTACTTCTCTAAAGCACAAGAGGCAGGAGTTCAGTGTTACTGATCTCATTGGCACTCTTGGTGTTGAAGAGAAGGCGAGGGCAAAAGATACTCGTGGCAAGAAAGTTGCTGCTGAGGGAGGTTCTAGCGCCAATTTGGTGCAGAAGAAGAATCCTCAGGCTTTCCACAACAAAAAGAAAAATAAGCCTTTTGTCAAGCCCAAGGCTACTACTGAGTTTAAGAAGAAAGGCAAAGGAAAGGGCAGCTGCTTTGTGTGCGGTGATTCTGGCCATTGGGCTAAGGATTGTCCAGATCGCAAGGATAAGCAGAAGAAGTCTGCCAACATGGTTATTAGTGACGCTGGAGGAACATCGGGGTACGGTAATTATTTACCTACAGTTCTTTCTGTTTGTCAATCACCTGAGTGGTGGGTTGACACTGGTGCTAATATTCATGTTTGTGCTGATATTTCCTTGTTTTCATCTTATCAGGTCGGTCGAGGTTGCTCCTTGTTGATGGGGAACGGTTCGCATGCAGCTGTTCATGGTGTTGGTACGGTCGATCTGAAGTTTACTTCAGGAAAGACCGTGCAGTTGAAGAACGTGCAGCATGTCCCCTCCATAAAGAAGAATCTCGTTAGCGGATCTCTACTATGTAGAGATGGTTTTCGGCTTGCTTTTGAGTCCAATAAATGTGTCGTGTCTAAGTATGGAACATTTGTTGGTAAAGGCTATGAGAGCGGAGGTTTGTTCCGGTTTTCTTTGATGGATTCCTGTAATAAAATTGTGAACCATGTGTGTAATGATGATGATGAGTCTAATGTTTGGCATTCACGACTTTGTCATGTTAATTTTGGGTGTATGACGCGCTTAGCTAATATGAGTTTAATCCCGAAATTCACTTTGGTCAAAGGTTCTAAGTGCCATGCGTGTGTTCAATCGAAACAACCTCGCAAGCCTCACAAGGCAGCAAAAGAGGCGAGGAATTTGGCACCGTTAGAACTCATTCATTCTGATTTATGCGAGATGAATGGCGTGTTGACTAAAGGGGGAAAGAAATATTTCATGACGCTTATAGATGATTGCACTAGATTTTGCTATGTGTACTTATTGAAAACAAAAGATGAAGCATTGAATTACTTTAAGATCTATAAAGCTGAGGTAGAAAATCAACTTGAAAGGAAAATCAAGCGGGTAAGGTCTGATCGTGGAGGAGAGTATTTTTCAAATGAGTTTACTGTATTCTGCGAGGAACATGGAATTATTCATGAGAGGACGCCTCCCTATTCTCCTAAATCAAACGGGATTGCCGAAAGAAAGAACCGCACTCTAACTGATTTGGTTAACGCCATGTTAGACACTGCGGGACTTTCTAAGGAATGGTGGGGTGAGGCTATATTGACCGCATGTCATGTCTGAATAGAGTTCCTACAAAGAACAAAGAAGTAACACCATTCGAGGAATGGGAAAAGAAGAAGTTGACTCTCTCATACTTGCGCACCTGGGGATGTTTGGCCAAAGTTAACGTGTCAATTGTCAAGAAGCGCAAACTTGGACCAAAAACCGTAGATTGTGTATTTCTTGGTTATGCTATACACAGCGTGGGTTATAGGTTCTTAATTATAAAATCTGGAGTACCTGACGTGCGTATTGGTACAATCATAGAGTCCAGAGATGCTACATTTTTTGAGAATGAGTTTTCTATGAAAAGTGATGTATCTAGCTTATCTAGTCAAGAACCTATAATTTCTCTTGATTCTTTTGTGCCGATAGAACATGTTGAGCAAACGCCTGTGGAAAATCCTGAGGAGGATAACAATGAAGTTACTCGAAAGAGTAAGAGACAGAGGACTGCAAAGTCTTTTGGTGATGATTTCATTGTATACCTCGTGGATGACACTCCAAGAACCATTGAAGAGGCATATTCTTCTCCTGACGCTGACTATTGGAAGGAAGCAGTACGGAGTGAGATGAACTCTATTATGTCTAATGGAACTTGGGAGGTCGTTGATCGTCCTTATGGGTGTAAATCTGTAGGATGTAAATGGATTTTCAAGAAAAAGCTTAGGCCTGATGGTACAATTGAAAAGTACAAGGCAAGGCTTGTGGCCAAGGGTTATACCCAGAAAGAAGGCGAGGACTTCTTTGATACTTATTCACCTGTTGCCCGACTGACCACAATTCGAGTACTACTTGCCCTGGCTGCCTCTCATGGTCTTCTCGTTCATCAAATGGACGTTAAGACAGCTTTCCTAAATGGAGAGTTGGAGGAGGAGATTTATATGGATCAGCCAGACGGGTTTGTGGTAGAAGGTCAAGAAGGAAAGGTGTGCAAGTTGTTAAAGTCTTTGTATGGCCTAAAGCAAGCACCTAAGCAATGGCATGAGAAGTTCGACAAAACTTTGACATCTGCTGGCTTTGTTGTGAATGAAGCTGACAAATGTGTGTACTATCGCTATGGTGGGGGAGAAGGAGTGATCTTGTGCTTGTATGTTGATGACATACTGATTTTTGGAACCAACCTCAATGTGATTGAGGAAGTCAAGGACTTTCTGTCCAAGAATTTTGAGATGAAAGATTTGGGAGTGGCTGATGTGATTCTTAACATTAAGCTACTGAGAGAAGGTGATGGTGGGGTTACACTCGTGCAATCCCACTATGTGGATAAGGTCTTGAGTCGCTTTGGTTATAGTGACTGCAAGCCTGCTTCTACTCCTTATGATCCTAGTGTGTTATTGAGGAAAAACCGAAGAATAACAAGGGATCAATTGAGATACTCCCAGATCATTGGCTCATTGATGTATTTAGCTAGTGCTACGAGGCCTGACATCTCGTTTGCTGTGAGCAAGCTAAGCCAGTTTGTTTCAAATCCGGGAGATGATCATTGGCATGCTCTTGAGAGAGTGATGCGCTATCTAAAGGCAACTGTGAGCTATGGCATTCACTATGCTGGGTACCCAAAGGTACTGGAGGGATATAGTGATTCAAACTGGATCTCTGATGCTGATGAGATAAAAGCCACGAGTGGATATGTGTTCACACTTGGAGGTGGTGCTGTTTCCTGGAAGTCTTGCAAGCAGACCATCTTAACGAGGTCAACAATGGAAGCAGAACTCACAGCGTTAGATACCGCCACTGTTGAGGCTGAGTGGCTTCGTGAACTCCTTATGGATCTGTCGGTGGTTGAAAAACCGATACCGGCTATCCTGATGAACTGTGATAATCAGACTGTAATTATCAAGGTGAACAGTTCTAAGGACAACATGAAGTCATCTAGGCATGTTAAGAGGCGGTTGAAGTCTGTCAGAAAGCTGAAAAACTCCGGAGTTATAGCACTGGACTATGTCCAGACAGCTAAGAATCTGGCAGACCAATTTACAAAGGGTTTATCACGTAATGTGATAGATAGTGCATCGAGTGAGATGGGCCTGAGACCCACATGAGTCATACCACAGTGGTAACCTGTTCTACGTGATCGGAGATCCCGTGAAGTAGGATGGTGAAACAAGCTGTTGGTTGACTGGGAGGAGAGACCTTTACAGGGCTCATTTCTTCAATGATGTGTTTCTCTCCTATTCTGTATGGCAGGTTGGTTTTTTACCTCAATGTGATCCGAGTGGCTTATTTAAAGCAGAGATGTCGGCCTACAGGACATCTTAGAAGGAACACACCTATATGAGTTCGACTGCTGGTCACAGTCTATGAGATTTGGGTGATCTCTAGATACTCATGAATAGGCATGGAGTATGACTTATACGCTCCAACCAGAGGGGATGCTTTAGGCAGCCTAGTACTAGTAAAGGAATTGGGTAAAGTTTGTTCGCACAAAACTGTCAATTCAAGGCATAGTCCATTGTTCAGTTGTGGATGAGTGTAACTCCTTTCCTAGGTGGATGTTCAACTTAACAGTCTCCATCGAAACACTGGTATATCAAACAACAGCAGAACTGAGAGTTTTCTCGTGTGCCTTGAAATTTGGTGGGGATTGTTGGATTAATTGGGCTTGGTCCATTTTAATTTAGCAATTAATCAAATGAAATTCCTAGGCCCACATGGAAAAATTGTTTAGTCCCATATGGAGAGTTGAATGGGAGTTACACCACTTTAAAAGGTGGAACGTGGTAACCCCCTTGTGGAATTGGAGAGAGCCAATACACGCGCGCGCGCGCTCGCTCGCTCGCCTCGCCACGCCACGCCACGCCGAGCCGTGCCGTGCCGTGCGGGTGCGTACGTACGCGCGCAGGCGTGTCGGGTGCGGGCGCGTTTTTCTTTATCTATTCGAAAAATGAAATGCACTGATGGCTGGCAGTAACGGTGCACGATTATGGCTGCGGTTATTTTCGAGTAATGGTTGCTGTTACTAGTGACTAATGGCTGCAGTTACCAGTCTCTTCGTTTTTGCTGTTACAAAAGAGGGCTCTCCTCTCCATACCAAAAGATATACGAAAGAACAGAACTCTCTCTCTGTGTTGTGGCTGCTCTCTGCAATCTCCGGTCCAGAACCTTGCGCGCACAAGTTTCTGGGCGAGTAGGCCTCCGGAACTTCGTCCGCTTGTGTACCTGCACGGGTAGGCGGGCGATCAAGTTTTTGGGGAGCGCATCGGCGCGACTACTCAATCTGCAACGTCTACTTCCTGGTGGTGAACCGTTCGCGGGGCTGCACTGCGAACATCTTCCTGCATCAAACTTCGTCCTGCATCACGCTTTGATCGACTACATCGAATAGGCCATCATGTCGACTGATGGTAACGGCGCCTCCGGTGTCTCCGGCACTGGCCCCGCCCGAGGGTATAACTCTGTTACTTTTCTGGTGTATTTGTTTCTGTGCGCTATGAATATGTTAATAGATGTTTCTGTTAGCTTGTTCGTTAGCGAATATGAATACATCATTGATAGATCACTCATGCATGTTTATGTCATGTTTTATATGCTAAATTTCTGGATAAAAATATGCCGAAAATTGACTAGATCTCCAACATATTTTTCTGAAACACAAAACCTCCTTGTACTTGACAGTTGAGCACAACTGTTGTTGCCATACGATAATCGGTATTTTTCTGAAACACAAAACCTCCTTGTACTTGACAGTTGAGCACAACTGTTGTTGCCAGATGGTCCGAGTACATGCATCGTGACCGGAGCCTGCCGGCTTGCTTGGGCAGTAAACAAGTCCCCCAAAAAAATTGCAGTCTCGCACAACCAAATCAGACAATGCAGAGTTTCAGAAAGGAAACGCAAGCGTATGCGATACGTGCGTGCATGCAGGCGCGCAGCATATATGTCTACATGTCCGGTTGTTCCGCGGATTTTCCCTGTGTGATGTCCCATTTGTCTCCACGTTTTGCTCCGGCCAAACTGTACATGCACAGAGATTCGGATTAGGTTTTGTTAAATATCATCAGTTTGTTTTCTTCTAACTATCATCTAGATTTAGGACTGTTAGATTAGAGATTCAATGGTTATGAATTCTCCTCCTCCCCCTAAAAAAAATCTCCTTCCTTCAAAAACAAGAGGCTCTTTGGTCTATAATCCAAAAATCACAAATTTAGATAATAATTAAGAAGAAAATATCCAGATGATACTTAGACACCTTTGGATTTCTGACATCGGAACGGAGGGCGTTCACAGCTCATGGTCCGGCCCTCGAGAAGTTTGTGAGCATCTCCCACGACAAGTTCTGATAATCTCGGTTTATAGGCTGCACAAGAGGTTTTGGGGCATCTCACGTAACGAACCTCGGTTTAAGACCTGCATTACGAAACCTAGCTAGCGCGTCCTTAAAACACTAGACTTGGCCATATCAAGTAGAGCATACCGTCTACCCTTAGGTCTAATTTTAGCCCAACATTCGACGCCGTAGTTCCTACCATTAAAAAAGAGAGAGGCGCTCCAAGAATAAGGAATTGCCTTAAACGCTAAGCCCTAATTGTTTTTTTAAGGGGGGCTTAAGCCCTAATTGTTGAAAGTAGATGCTACTAATCAAACCCTCCGGCACGGGGAAGTAACAGGATGATTACGCGTGATGCCCAACCAGTAGAAGTGACGGCAACAGAGCTTCCCATCTCCTTTGTATTAACTTACCTCCAACCATCTTTTCAGAAGAAAAAAAACGGCTGGAATTTACCGCGAGGCTGTATTAACTGTGTCGATTCCTCAAGAGATGGAGGTAATCTCAAAATTTTCTTACAAAATTGATCCTCTGAGATCTTTTTATTTTTTTTAATTATTTTTGCGAGGGATCCCCTGCTACCCATGACATGCACGAACACAAGTCCGAGTAGAGCTATCGCGTGGCATGGCGAGTTGTCAGCTCTGGCGCCCGCAGGAGACTCGACTAGCGCCCCAGGTATTATTATGGCCGGACAGATTAGATTGATCTCCGGTTGGAGGTGTGTGTTAGACGCAAAGCCAATCTAAATATCGCTGTCAGTGCAGTGCCATTGACCAGCATCCAGGGATTGAAGGGTAAACCCAGGACGCTGGCCCTCGTCAAAAGGCAAGGCGACGCGCGCCTGAAAACAACGTGTGGCTTCCCCCTCGCGCGCGCCCGGCCGTCGTGGTCGCTTCCGATCCAAGCCTCGGTCGTGGCGGTTCGACCGATGGTTTGGTTGCATCTTTGGTCCTTGATGTTTGGTTCAGCACGTCGTTCATGATGCTTGTGTTTGAATGCGTGCGTGCGTGCGTGGTTTGATCGTTAATGAGCTCCTGCCTAATCCGGTGTGCGACCGCGACCGGCGGGCTTCCCCGCGAACTTTCTTGGCGTAACCGACGGCCAACCGTCGCCGGCGTACGGCGTGCGGGCACGCGGTCATGCAGTGTGGCAGACGATGGCTGCCGGAGCTGTCGAGGTTTATCCGTTTTGCTGCTCCATTTCTCTCGCGCGGTCAGGTGACGGAGCTGTTTGACCCCGAATTTTTCACTTCACTGCAGCGGCAAGCTATTAGAGATCGTATTCGATAATTGTTAGTGGGTGTTCTTGTCAAGATTCAAGAACACACTTTTGTTTCTTTCTTAACACTGCCGAAAGCACGCTTCTAACCAGAGCTGTACCCTCCAAACAACCTCTGCCGTCCAGGATATAATTAACAAGCAGGACTAGCTAAACGAGCCGGTGAGATGCGAAAAGCACGATATCCGTGAATAGGCACTGATATGAAACGCAAATACAGAATGCTTGGAGCGTGTAATTTCGCTGGAAATAATTACAGTTCAGTTGATGTGTTCCAAATGGGATTCGATCGATCTGGCGAGCACGGCCGCAAACACGGCACGGGAAGCACGGTGGCTAGCTAACAACGTCTCGACCGCCCTCCGGTAGTGATCCGCGTGAATAGAACACCGACACACGGCATCGCGTCCAACGAGCTAGCTACAAACCAGCACCCAATGCATCATGCTCCATGCAATGCCCCAGCCAGGCAGAAACCAACAAGCGGCAACAAGAGCGCGAGCCCAAACGCACGGCAGGCAGGCAGGGCATCCACAGATCACTGGGCAGAGCGCGGCCGGACACACCCGACGCCGTCACGGGCGCTGTGCGCGCCACCCGGTGGCACATAAAACGCGCGCGCGCGCGAAAGAGCAGAGCAGCTCTGGCTTGAGCTTCCCTCCTCTCCGCTCTCCCTCGCCAGCTTCTCCTTCCCTTCCTCTCCGATGCGTTGCCCGTAGCCGCGCCCCCAGCTCACACGCCCGTCCGTCGCAGTGGCCGTCGTCGCCATGTTTGTGGCGGTGCTGGCCGTCGTCGCCTCGCTTGCCTGCCGCGCCGTCGCGGAGCCGCCGCCGAGCGAGCGGTCGGCGCTGCTGGCGTTCCTCACGGCCACGCCGCACGAGCGCCGGCTCGGGTGGAACTCCTCCGCGCCCGCCTGCGGGTGGGTCGGGGTGACGTGCGACGCCGCCAACTCCACCGTGGTGGAGGTGCACCTCCCGGGGGTCGGGCTCATCGGCGCCATCCCGCCGGCGACGCTCGGTCGGCTCCCGAACCTCCAGGTGCTCTCCCTCCGCTCCAACCGCATCCTCGGGAGCATCCCCGACGACGTGCTCCAGCTCTCCGGCCTCCGGTCGCTCTTCCTGCAGAACAACCTGCTCTCCGGCGACATCCCGGCGGGGGTCAGCAAGCTTACCGCCCTCGAGAGGCTGGTGCTCTCGCACAACAACCTATCGGGCCCCATCCCCTTCGCGCTCAACAACCTTACCGCGCTGCGCGCGCTGCGGCTCGACGGCAACAACCTCTCCGGGAACATCCCCAGCATCAGCATCCCGGGGCTCACCGCCTTCAATGTCTCCGACAACAACCTCAACGGCTCCATCCCGCAGCCCCTCGCGCACTTCCCGGCGGACTCCTTCTCCGGAAACCTCCAGCTCTGCGGCAAACCGCTGCCGCCCTGCAGCCCGTTCTTCCCGTCCCCGTCGCCGGCGCCCGGGATGAGCCCGGGCGCCCTCCCCGGGTCAGTCTCCTCCAAGAAGCGGAAGCTCTCCGGCGCGGCAATCGCGGGTATCGTCGTGGGCGCCGTGGTGGTGGCGCTACTCCTCCTCACCGCCATCGTGCTCTGCGCGGTGTCCCGGCGACCCAGAGGCACCCGCGAGGGGCCAAAGGGCACGACAGCGGCAGCGGCAGCGAGAGGGCTGGCCCCGCCGCCGTCCGGCGAGGGTACCGGCATGACGTCCTCACCCAAGGAGGAAATGGGAGGCGGCACGTCCGGATCGGCCGCCGTCGCCGCCGCCGCCGACGCCGGCGCAGGGGAGCCTAGCCGGCTGGTGTTCGTGGGCAAGGGCGCGGGGTACAGCTTCGACCTGGAGGACCTGCTGCGCGCGTCGGCGGAGGTGCTGGGGAAGGGGAGCGTGGGGACGGCGTACAAGGCGTTGCTGGAGGAGGGGACGACGGTGGTGGTGAAGCGGCTCAAGGACGTGGCGGTGGCGCGACGCGAGTTCGACGCGCACATGGACGCGCTCGGCAAGGTGGAGCACCGCAACGTCCTCCCCGTCCGCGCCTACTACTTCTCCAAGGACGAGAAGCTCCTCGTCTACGACTACCTCCCCAACGGCAGCCTCTCCGCCATGCTCCACGGTCAGTGCCCTGCCAACCACTTGCATTGCATCGCATTGTAGCCGAAGACTCGGAGACTAGAAATTTCCAAGTTTCTCTCGGATAGGCATTGCGCGTAGGCATCGAGATAGTCACAAATTGGCCGCATTTGCCCGAAATCCGGGCCGGCATTGCGCGAGAAACTCACCAAGAAGTGATCTTTACACTCGGGATGATGGCAGCCCAGTGCGTGCTGCATCGACCGCGCCCGCGCGCGTGAACGCCGATATTCTGCCGGAATTGGCCGGCACGGATGGTTGATCGCGAGTAGGTAGGGGCGTAGCGAGTCTACTCCGGAAATTCCTTGTCGCCTTTTCTTTTCCAATCCGTTGCGGAAAAGAATTAAATGGCTCTCGCGGCATGACGCCGGCATGTTGTGTGGACGGTGGTGGTTCGTGCGCGCTTTTTCCATCTCTCTTACCTGCGCTCTTCTTTTTCTCTTTATTTATTTTGAAGCCTGTCTTTTTTTTCCTTGGCTTTTATTTGATGCCGGAGTGTGCATGGAGTGTGGTAGCTGCGTGCGTGGGAGTGATGACTGCGAGGTTAGGGCTGTAAAGCGATGGCCCTCAGAAAAAGACATTACCTCCGGAGCAGCTCGAGCAAGTCCAATAATAGAGCCAAGTGTTTGGCTATAAGTCAAGTTATAAGAGCCAAGTTATACAATAATTTATCTTCTATTTGTCTACAAAAGGTTTTTTATTATTATGTGGTATCATGTCTCACATTTTCTTTCCTATTCCTCCTTACATATATTTATTATCTGAACCCACCACTGCATAGGCTCCCGTGCCCAGCTTGTTGCTTGCATGAGAGCCAAGCTCTCATCTCTCTCCTCTCTTCTCTCCTCCACATCAGCAAAAATGCTGACTAGCTTGGCTATAAGATCATTATTGGACTTGCTCTTAGGGCGACTCAGGCAGGGGCCACCCAAGCCGCCCTCCAGTTTTAAAGTGTGTTTGGTTGCCTGAATCTCCTTCGTCCTGGCTGGGTGGATCTGTATAATCTGAGAAAGAGCATGTTTGGTTGCCTGTATCAGTGGCGGGGGATGGGAAAAAATGAGGTGGGGCGGATCGCCCGCCGGCCGCCCGCCCGCCTCCCGCCGGCCGCCTGCCTCCCCCCGCCCGCCGGCCGCATCAAGGTCTGGCGCACGCCAGGGCTTGCCCTATCGGGTCCTCCGCCGCTGGTCTGTATGAGTGGATACAGCCTGCATGAGCGGATGCAAAAAATACGCCCTCATCCTGGATGGGTGGATACGTTCAAAATGAGCTTCACTGGCCATCCTGGATGGGTTGATGCAGTGTATCTTATGCGGTCC
Source organism: Dendrocalamus latiflorus (assembly GCA_017311315.1). Classification (NCBI taxonomy): domain Eukaryota; kingdom Viridiplantae; phylum Streptophyta; class Magnoliopsida; order Poales; family Poaceae; genus Dendrocalamus; species Dendrocalamus latiflorus. Next base: position 29,356,423 of record CM029663.1, read on the forward strand.
CACGTGTCAGCCTCTCAGGTTTGGTAGACTGCATCCGCTCATACAGGCAACCAAACAGCATCTCAGTTTTTTTGCATCCGCTCATGCAACCTCACCAAACATCTTCTTTTTCTGAAATACGGTTCCACTCAGCCTGCATCCACTCAGTCAGGATATACGATACAACCTCCATCCACGAACCAAACACACCCGCCGAGTTCCTCTCTCGTCGTCGCTGTGGCAGAACACCAGGCGTCGCTTCAGACGCTTCGGCTGCTGGTATTGGCGTCCTTCCTTTGTTGGGCGCCGGTACTGGTGCTTTAGTGATTCTATTTTGGAGGTTAGGATAATTTTCTTCGCTTTGAAATAAATGGAACCGCTGGCGTTGGTGCTTTAGTATTTTCTTTTCGGAAGTTAGAGTAATTCTCTTTTTTAAAATAAGGGAGTGTCTAGGTAGTTGTTTTCTTTCTAATTATCATCTAAATTTGTGACCTTTAGATTAGAGATCAAGGGGCTCCTTGTTTTTTAAGGGAGAGATTTTTTTTAAGGGAAAGGAGGTAGAATTCAAGGGGGGGAGAATTCATGGCCATTGGATCTCTGACCCTAAATCTGAATAATAGTTAAAAAGAAAATATCTAGATGATATTTAATAAAACCTTTAAAATAAATAGTAGAACTTATGTCCTTATTTTTTTAATAAAAAAAGCGACGGCCCTCATTGCGCATGGTCACGTTGGGCGTAGGGGCGAGCAGCCCAGGCTCACCAGCGAGCAGCCCTTAAACCCAGCCAGCTTTGCCCCTGGCCTTCAGCCTTCAACACGGGCAGTTGCAGCGATGCACGTCGAGGCCCCAACTATCTCATTATCCAAGTCCTAACCCATCCGCCGCCGTCGCTCTTCCCACAAAGCGCCACGCTCTACTTTTGGACCACTCAAGCTCTTCTATTCCTCGCCCCTGCTGGAGATCCATCTGCACCAGCACTAGTGTCTTTTTTCTTGGTAAGACCCGACTGCTCGTGCTTCCAATTCCAAAATGGGCTAGCTCCGCCCCTCGCCGGGACGGGTGGGTGCATGCCATAGTTGGTAAAATTGCTATAGCAATAGCAGTATTGTATTGTTTCAAGCGAGTCTGGAACAACCCAGAAATGCAAATGCAATTTGCTACAGGAACATGTGTGCATTGGAACTGTTCACGTATTTGGTGCTGTGCAAGTTTTTCAATTTTAGCTCTCTGAACACTTGTTTTTACGAATATAGCTTTCTCTCCAAATTTAAAAGACGCGACAGATGACACGCGTCATCTGCCGTGCTAAGGTGGCTCGGCAATAGGCGAGCCGCGCAGCAGCTAGCGGCTATAGTGACAAATGCGTAAACGGTTCGGTGCATTGGCCTAATACTAGCAGGGAGGGAATATATAGTCTTCGCGCCATATTTGTATCATGTACTGTACATTCATATGGGAGGTTAGGTAATGTAGTGTACTCCTTTTGGTCCCTGGAACATACATGGGGCGGGCACTTACTGTAGGGACCAATATTGGAAGGGAAGAATGTGTGGTGCTGGTGTATCATTTAGGGTGGATTCTTTTCGGTGGCGACTGATAGATTTTGGGTCTAGCACAAATATTTGTATGATAAAAATGAATACCGATAAGCTATTTCTAAAATATTATTCTAATAAACGGATTAGAAAGATGACAAACAAATGGAAGTAGGTGAAAATAAGGGGGACTAATTTGTGGACCCCTCTACACTACTGGGCTTAAAGGTGTGCAAGTGCATATGTTCCCAAAAAAAAGGTGTACTGTCTAGCCTCGTGCAAAATCCTGCAGGGCGTACTCCAAAGTCAAATATCTTCGATGGTAGTAGCAAAATGTACACATAGCACATCGCGTTGTTACTTGATACACGTCCTCTCCGGTTAGCAACTTAGCATGCATGCAAGATTTGGGCAAGTGTAGAATAATGGAGTGTGGTGTGTGGTCATGGTGGGGCCTGGCCGTGTTGCTCGGCTACGTGCCGGTGAGTCAGTGATTGCCTGAGTGGTGAGCTCACCTTGGTCACTCATGGCTCATGGACGACCGTGTGCATGGCCTGGTTTCGCCTGCGCGCCCACTGTCCAAATTACCCATGGATGGGCGTCCCTCACCAAATCTGACTAGTATTGCCAAAAGGGCTTGATTGCACCACTGTTCATGCAGCTTACTAGCCGACTAGTATTATAGCTGATAGCCACCGGAACAACTGAATAAGACGGCATTGAAACCGTATCTGCATTTTTAGCCTCACCTGATCAACTCTCGCGGTATCTTAATTGCTTGCGTTCGACGCCTCAACTCCCTGGAAAGATCGGTGAAGAGGTGAATGAACAGTCGGGTTGCTGCCAGTTATCCATCATGGACATGGCACCATAAATCGGTAGTTGCTTTTCTTGCAGAGACCGTATGTTTATCTTGAGTTGCAGCAGCTATATACTTGCTTTTATCTTGAGTGTGGAATCTCAAGAATGTCCCAAATGTCAAAGTTGAGAGAATGTGGTTTTTGACTAAGGATCTCTTCTTTTCAGCTTCTAAAAATTGCTTTTCGATTTTTCTACAGTAACCAGTGTTCAAATGAAGTGCCTTTTTAAGATGTAGTTAATAAGTTGATTCTAGTACATGATGTAGTGATTTTATTTATATCAAACAAAATCATACGTAAGTTTCTATTACATTATACTTTTATAAACAACCTAAAATTACATGACAAAGCTATTATAAGTGGTAGAAAAAAAGAGGCTCTAGGCTGCGATCCGATCACCTATCATCCTTCTGTTGCGTGTTCTTGCCTGGTCTCAATGGTGGTTGTAGCTGTGGCCTATGGGTCCATGGCCCCAGCCAATGCTGCCATCCACATATGTATCTGACAGTGCATAGCAGCTTAGCAGAAGTCAGTGCTGCCTCTGCCGCTCTGCCGTGTGGATCCACTGCTGGTCAGTTTCTCCACTACTTGCCAAAAACCACAAGTTTGCTTTTGGCTACTCGCCAATGGCTATGCTCACTTGCTCATCAGCTCTGTTGGTCTAATCATACAAACTTAATGTATTCTAATGCTAGTGTTTAGAAAGTTATGATCAGCAAAAAGTTCAGTGTTCCAATTTGAAATGAAGTTGGTTGATTTTTCGAGTTAAAATACGATTAGTAGTGCAGTTTATTTCGCCGTGCGCTTATACGACCTACTAGTTCTGTGTGATTACTGGTCTGTATTGTACGTAGTACTAGTCTGTCTACCAGATGCGCATATCTGGTACCCAAATGAATCGCCAATAGATAATGTACTTGCTCTATGTAATGCACTGCTCTATTTGGTATTTAGTCTTTTCTTAAATTCGTTTGTTAGTAGACCTTCTCAACCTACCACGGCGCTGATTCATTGGTTGTGTTCTTGTTGCTGTCCAACTGAACTTACCAATGGAGACGTGTTGTCCTCTTACGCTGCAGCCTGCAATAGTCCGCATTCTCTGCATCCAAGTTGGGACTTTGGAATGCTACATTTTGCTTAAGAAATGGTTGTGTGCGCATCACTAATTCCTTTGATAGTGACCAAACACCTGTACTTTCTGGACCAGTGCAAGATGATGCTTTGTTCACCTGATCAATAAACAAATTGATTCCTCGAATCTTTATGGAGAATCATACACAATTAGGAGTACTCTTGCAATCAGGACCAAATTATGGGAGCATTTACTCAAGTTGTTTGTGTTAGTCTTAACGCAGTTGTGCAGAAACTTTTTTTTTGGTTTATGTGCTCTTTTACTTGTTACGGATACTGCCCTTTATTGCATGGCAAGTTTGCTAGTGTTTATCGTGATCAAAAAAAGATTTCTCACCGGATTTTACCCGTCCACGTGCAGGGAGCCGGGGCTCCGGCCGGACGCCGCTGGACTGGGATGCACGCATGCGCTCTGCGCTGTGCGCCGCTCGCGGGCTCGCGCACTTGCACTCGGTGCACAACCTCGTGCACGGCAACATCAAGTCATCCAACGTCCTGCTCCGGCCAGACCCCGACGCGGCCGCGCTCTCCGATTTCTGCCTCCACCCGATCTTCGCTCCGCCGTCGACCCGTGCTGGCGCGGGCGGGTACCGCGCGCCGGAGGTCGTGGACACGCGCCGGCCCACGTACAAGGCCGACGTGTACTCTCTCGGCGTGCTCCTGCTGGAGCTCCTCACTGGGAGGTCCCCGACGCACTCGTCCCTCGAGAGCGACGGCACGCTGGACCTCCCGCGGTGGGTGCAGTCCGTGGTGCGCGAGGAGTGGACCGCGGAGGTGTTCGACGTCGAGCTGGTTCGGCTCGGCGCGAGCGCCGAGGAGGAGATGGTGGCGCTGCTGCAGGTGGCCATGGCGTGCGTGGCCACCGTGCCGGACGCGCGGCCGGACGCCCCGGACGTGGTCAGGATGATCGAGGAGATCGGGGGCGGCCACGGCCGGACGACGACGGAGGAGAGCGAGGAGGGCGTGCGGGGCACGTCGGAGGAGCTGCTGTCGAGGGGCACGCCTCCGGCCGCCCCAACGCCGTGACGGCCTGGTCAGGGTAAAGGTAAAATTGCATAGGTTCTTGCCTTCTTGGTACCTGTATGGCTGTTGCCATGTTCTTTGCCTAATCTTTTTTCACTTTCTTTTCCTGGGCATTGTTTTGTCGGATCAAATTATACTTTTTTTCCCCTGTCTCTCTCTCTCTCAGGCTTCAATTCTTGCAAGTAAATGTATTTTTTTTCTTGCACTTTCTTGTCTGTCCCCTTTGTGAACGATGTTCTCTCATCCTTCTTTCGTTTGTTATTCTGGAACCTGGAGTGAGTAATCACATGTTGAGCTGGGAGCAAAGGAATTCCAAAATCAATCATTTGCATTGGCCTCTCTACCTTCGTCTACTACAGTATTTTGTTGCGGCTCACTTGTCAAGGCTACATATACGTCCCCCTTTAAGCCTTTAATTACACGGCGATGCAACAGTAGTGCTACATTGCTTATACATTATTTTTGGACAAGTTATGCGGCGGATGTGTGAGGCTAAGGCATCTCCAATTATCTTTTTTTTTACGAGAGATGACTTGCTTCGTAAATTAACGCAAATAGTAAGAGAATGTAAGACATGAAATTATGATAAAAATAATATAGAATAATTAAAAAATAATTTACTAATAGAAATGTTGTCCCTAGTGCTGTCTTTAGATGAGATGAAAGGCTTAGGGCATATATAATAGTATAGATAACTGCTGCCTATAATATCCTCCGTATCATCTATAGACAGCACAAAAGACAGTTTATACAATAAATTGTCTTTTTGTTTATCTTTGTAGACAGTTTCTCTATAACATAATGTATCTTATTTATTATGTTATAGATAATTACTACATAAGAGACGGTCCATTCTATATTCTCTCTCTCTCTTTCGTATCATTTTATATCCAACAACTATTATAATGATCTTAGAGACAGCCTAGCTACTGTACATAAGCGCTGTGGATAAGCTTTTCTTGTGAAAATTCTGTCGCAGAGCAAGACTGCAGTCGAGTTAAACAGAAGTGCCCAAACTCTTGGATTTATGTGTGACCCGTGCGCACAGTAGAACTTGCATGCACGGAGACCTCACCTGAGCGAACAGCACATTCAGAAATTGGTTATTTATATGAATCCCAACCTTTAACTAAAAAGAAATCTGCGCATGATCAAACACATGCAAATTCAAAATAAAAATTAAAGAATGATTAAACATTTGATTTATAAATGAATTTGAAACTTAAATTATAAAAATATTAAAATTTGTAAACATATACTAGTTAGACACTCCGAGAAAGCTTCTGTATTAATCAGAAAAATCTAACCATCTATCTCGTGGAACTAAGTTAGAATAGCCCAGATTGAAAGAAAGAATAACATGTCAAGTATAATCCAAATTAATTGCAATTTGGAATAATAAATAAATAAAATTGACAATTTGATTTGTATACAACATCTAAAGTAACATCCATAAATAACTAAAGTTAGAAATAATAATTAAATAAAACTATCAATTTATTTAAAAAAGAGTTCATCTCAAGTACAATCCAAAATAACTAAAATTTGGGTTAGAAAATAAAACTAAGCAATTTGATTTCCATACGAATTCCAAAGTAAATCCACGAAAAAACAAAATCTATCTATTATATACTAAAAGTCGATTGCTTTAGATTTACAGTTGCTAAAATAGAGAAATAAGCTAAAAATTCTCAGAAAAAAGAAAAAACATCTTTCCCTTGATTTAGTGGACCCTTATTATGGTCAGTAAACGATCACCAATGGATATTTTAGATAAAACAAGAAATCTAATAAGACAAAGCTACCAATTACAGATTCTAAATAAACCCAATAAATAAAAAGAAACCTTGATGACCCACACTAAAATCCATGTACCAGAGGAAAAAAAGATATGGATATGCAAAATAATTGCATAAAAGCCATCTATGAGAAAAAATAGCAATCAGCAAGAAAAAAAGACAAGATCTATTCTATTGCACGTTTCCCAACAATATGTGTTGTACAACTTTGAATTTTTTTCTTGAATTGCCATCGGTGTGGTGGATTCTAATCAAAGTCAAACCATATCAACCATTTAGTGTTATATACCATACCATAAAAGTTTAGGATGGTTAATGACATTGGTTGAGAAAAAAAAGGAGAAATATTGTAGAAATTCTCTCAAAAATAAAAAAAAACAACATCTGGCCCTTAATTCGGTGAACCCTAATTATGTTTAGTAATTCATAGCCGATGGATGTTACCTTATAAATGAGAATAATTGCTAGTAATTCGAAATAAGGAAAACATCTAGCTTAATTAGGTAGACCCTTCTTATGATTAACAAATCATAACTAATTATTTTTCTTGATCTATGGAAGTGTGCATGAAACGGATTTGCATCATGATATGCATATGCACGTTTAGTTGGAGAACTATTAAGACGTGAGATGTTAAAAATAGAATTGAACTCAAACGATCCACGCGCAAAAATGAACTTATCTATAATATCCATTATAATTTGCATGCTTTTAATTGTATTAATATGGATACAACTATTGTCTATTATTGGAGATGAAGATTAAAAATTATAAAACACAAGTATTTCCTCCTAAAGATATAATCTATATTCTTTGTTTTAGCATATATTACTATACATTAATATCACAAATGAAACCAATTTTATAAATATAGACATTAAATCAAATTGAAAATATCCTAAAATTTTGACTTTTGAATTTTTTTCATTTGATCTGTAACTCTTTATTTTTGTATGTAGTTTCCTTAAAATGATGTCCGTGCAGATGCACGGACCACCATGCTAGTTGTGTTAATAAATCAATATGTTTCAAACAATCTTTAATTTCTAAAAACTAGAAGGCATAAATCACCGTTGTTTGGATACGAAGTAAAGCTCAGCAGTTGTAAGCTTGTTTGCTTGCAGTGGTAATCTTTCGACGGGCGCAACTTGCGCAATGCCTAGTCAGGCACCCAAAGCTTGTGCACCCGACGCGATGGGCCATGGGACTGGAAGGAGAAGGTACAAGCTGACAAGGCCCAGGCTGGCGTGCTAGGCTGGCTGGGCGCGTCTTTACCTGTGGCCTTGGCATCTCCTGCATTGTCCCGTCCCTTGTCCTAGCTCTACCATCCCCCTCTGAGTGTATTTTGATCGATGCAAATGGGATACCATGATAGATAAAAAACACTTCGAGACAGGTGTTCTGTCTTCTCTGAAAGAAATCACTCAGGAAAGATAGAGATATCTGCACCTGTCAATCAAACCCACAAAGATGGAATCATGGAGCCATCCAACCGAAAGATCGGTCATAAGCCTAGATAGATGTTGAACTGTTTATGTAAATATCACTGCAGTTTTTTTTAAAATTTGATCTTCGAACGTCTATTTTTACAATTCTAGCCATCTCTATAGACCTATTGAGGTCGACAGAGACCCACCGAGCCAAAAAAACTCAGGAGGACACCTATCGAGCTCCCTTGACTCAGCAGGATGCCTGTCGAGCCTCCAATCTGCGGCAAGTGTGCATGGCTCACTTAATTATTGCTAATCATCACTCAGTCAACGTACTGTTCATGACTGCCACGGACTGGAGGCTCTCTGCCGAGCCAGGGGAGCTATCCCTCGGCAGGTGATAGGCACCTACAAGCTCCCTGGCTCGGTATGTTTCTGCCGATCGCGGTAGGTCGACTTGCAAAAACAAATGTTTAAGGATTAAATTTGAAAAAAAAATAGTTATAATGCAATTTACATGAACCGTTCATAGAAGTCAGCTAGTACATGTGGTAGAGCAGGAGCTCGCAGCGCGCCTGTGGTGAGGCCTGAAGAACTGTGCTCCGCTGAATACTGATCCCGATGGAATGGAATGGACCATTGGCGCGCATTATTCAGGTGCGATCACCTGATCGCATATACCCTTCGACTGTGTGCAACCATGTGCGTACATGCATGGCTTGATATGCCGTTTTGATCAGAAACGCACAAGAGCCGTGGCCCATGCACGTCTGGACTCACTCCCTGCAACTGCTGCTACACACGTGAAGAAAGGGGATATGCAAGATCTGATCTACTCCAGCTATATTCTTCCCCAGCAAAACAGAACAAAGGCATACCGAAGCATGCAAGCAGATCGGGTAGTACTGGTAGCAGTCACTCACATAGTGACATAGGTAGGGAAGGGAAAGGAGGGTGATGGAAACTTGTGCTTTTTTTTGTTTCTGAAGACACATGGGGGGCACTCACTTGGGGCTCCGCCACCATTGGTTGCGCCTTGGAGCGCGCCCACTTCTCACGTGCCTGCCTTGCTAAAGCTGGGCCGTGTCGCCCCCGCCTTTCCGCCATGGCCGCGTCTCGACAGCGACGACGAGGATCGAGCTCTGCTTCGTCGGGAGCATCAAGCGTGCTGGGCCAAGGCGACAATGGATGCGAGTTGGCAGCTTAGGGCTTGTTCTTTTTGGTTGTGGCTTGTGGTTTTTAGTTGCGGCTTATGACTTTTGAACTGTTTGTATGAGAAATTACAGAGTAACATAAGCTCACATACGGTTTTTGCCGATATAAATGAAGTCAGTAAAATATGTACTACAATTAACTAGTAGACCCTATCTTCAAAAAATAATCCGTTTAAAAGCTAGTTATTTAAAAAAATCGAAAAGCAGTTTTTAGAAGTTGAAAAGAACATGAACTTAATCATGATCAGTTTCCTCAGCTCACCCTGAGTCCCAGTGTAAAAGTTTGCGCGTTTCTTCAGATTCTGTAGCAAGGAATTGCAATCGATGATGTAAAGATTGATGTTTATCGAAGGAAAATTGAACGGAAGAGCTGAAAGTTCTAGATCTAGATAATCTTGAAACAAGCAACAGGTAAACACACACTGGAATATCCTTATCATTTCACGCAGTAATTTTGTGGCTTCGGAGAAGCATGCTTCTACATTTATCGGAAAGGTATGTGCAATGAGCCAATTATAGTTTACGATATGGATGTACAGTTACTCTGATTTGACTGTAACAAGGACTAAACAATAATTGGTCCACAACATCTGGACCCTTACAACTGCCGAAAAGGGTCACCGCAGGGTACACATTCTAATCCAACATACAAATACAGCATCTCTCTCAACATGCTATCCATAGTTACAGAAGCCTACGCTTTTCCGCAAATAATTCAAGCATCTGTAAGTTTCAAAGAGGGTTCTGTGCCACCAGCAGCACTATTTACTCGCTGGTCCGGGCTCTTTAAGCTGCTCGTTTTCTGATTGGAACCTTCTGCTCTCATGAAAATGCCTCTCAAAATCAGTTGCAGACTCCGTACCATATCAGAGATGTTAACATAAGCGTGTAAAATACGCAATTGCGTATAAACCTGTCTCTGTAAGCTACAATAGATATTTACTTCACAACCACACTGATTAGGTCCATACTCCATTCCTTAGAATAGCCATCAGATGATGAATAAGAACCACACGCTATGTAACTATGTACAACTGTATGTCCTATTTTACTGGCACCACATCCTTGACGCCCTGCGTAATTTACTGTACAGCAGCAAGCAATCTTAGAAAACTGTCCACAGTGCCTCTGTCGTTGAAACTACCATACATGTTTACCAGCAATTGTATCACGGTTTTGAACAATAATAGGCCCTTTTTAACAATGCATGCATGCACTGCCTTTCCGTATTGTACTGAAGCTGGATTTTTTTAACAGCAAGAAGTGCTGCTGAAAAAATTGTTGGACTAGGTGCTGGTTCTACTTCCGGCATCTTGCAACATAAATTCATTACCTCACAGTGCATACCATTTTGAGACAAGCCACTTATCAACAGGCTCCATGTGCGCAGATTGGGCCGTGTTTTTGTCAGTAGCATCTCGTTGAAGATGTCTAGGGCCTCACCAATCTGCCCATTTTGCACAAAAAGCTGAAATTACTGAATCCCAACAAGCTGCAGTCGGAGATATGCCTTCGAGCTGCATCTGATATAAAAGCTTCAGAGCCTCAGAACTCATGCCACGATCTACATAAGCAGAAAACATCACTTTCCACATGACCATGTCTCTCCGACTCGTGACATCTAATACTTGGTGTGCATGTTCAATCCTCAGTACTGGCATACAACTCTCTCAGGCCACAAGCAACCGCTATATCTGATTCAAGATTGTTTCTGACTGCATAACCATGAGCGGCTCTACCCACCTGCGTACTGCAGGATTTCTCACAAGCCGTGATAATGGATGCCAATGTCACACAATCAAACTTAAGGCCAGACTGCAGCATTCTTTGAGAAGTGTTAAAAGCCTTGTCGATCTGCCCATCCTGCAAATACCCCGTAATCATCAAATTCCATGCAACACCACCTCTTTCCACCATCTGCTCAAACACCGCCTACGCAGCCTCCACCAACCCAACCTTGCAGTAAAAGTTGATCGTAGAGCTCCCCAAGATCACATCCATCTCCAACCCGCTTGACACGGCCACCGTATGGCCCTGCCTCCCCCATCAGCAGCCTCAAGATCCGCCGACGCAGGCATAAAGCTCACAACGCTCACCCTCGTCCGCAACACGCCCTCAACCCTCATCTCATAGAACAACTCCACGGCCTTGTCAATCCTCCCATTGTGTATATACCCCATCAGCATCGAATTCCAGCTCACCACGGTCCTCTCCGGCATTGCATCGAACATCTCCCTTGCATCATCCGCCTCGCCGCACTTCCCGTAGAAGTCCACCAGACTGCTCAACACGTACACGCATTCCCGGAACCCCGCCTTCCATGTTGGGAAAATAGTCCCACATGAATTGTGGGAGAGGAGCAAGCACAACTTATAAGTGTGAGGGAGCCCCCACCCATTGGACTAGTCTTTTGGGGGGGAGAAGGCCCAATACCACTTATAAGGTTGTTGCTTAAAGGGCTTGCTTTCGGGCAGCCCGTGGGCTCAGATGCGTGGGGTGCGCAGCCTATTTAAGACCTGAGGACCGGGGCACGGGCGCGTACGGGTCAGGGGCGTGGGCATATGACGCATGGCGCGTGTGGGCCCGTAGCGGACACACGGCATGGTATATGCGCCAGCACTGGACGTACGGACGTGTGCTAACAGTGGTATCAGAGCCAGGCACCCAACATCTCCCAGAAGTGCGATGTGCACAATCCATGTGTGAGGGGGAGATTGTTGGGAAATAGTCCCACATGAATTGTGGGAGAGGAGCAAGCACAACTTATAAGTGTGAGGGAGAAGGCCCAATACCACTTATAAGGTTGTTGCTTAAAGGGCTTGCTTTCGGGCAGCCCGTGGGCTCAGATGCGTGGGGTGCGCAGCCTATTTAAGACCTGAGGACCGGGGCACGGGCGCGTACGGGTCAGGGGCGTGGGCATATGACGCATGGCGCGTGTGGGCCCGTAGCGGACACACGGCATGGTATATACGCCAGCACTGGACGTACGGACGTGTGCTAACATTCCACACGTACCCGTGGACCGCCCTCCCGGCACCAACCAGATCGAGCCCCGCGCACGCCTTGAGCACGTTGGGCACGACGAAGTTGTCCGGAAGAACGCCGCCTCTAGCGTGGCGGTGTACCTGGCGAGGGCCTTGGCGTTCAGTCCGGCGCGGTTCCATAGACCAATGACGGTGGACCAGGCCAAGGCGTCCTTGGCGGGCAGCGCGTCGAACACGCGCTCACCGCTCGGCGTCGGCGAGCGCGCCGCAGCAGATGTAGAAGACGGCGAGCTTGGTGCCGATGTAGGCGTGGCGGCAGTAGCAGGGCCCACGCTTGACAGAGGCTGCGTGCACCTGGCGGCCCGCGCGGATGGAGCCTACGGCGACGCAGCGCTGCAGGAGGGACACGTACACCTCCGGGCTGACGACAAGGCCGAAGGCGTTGCGGAGGTTGCCTCCGCCACCATGCTGGGAGAGGGAGGCAAGCCTCGCGGCCTCGTTGGGTTTGGGAGGGTTGGGACTGGGAGTGGCGGGAAGGGAGGGAGTGTAGCCATGCAGGAGTCGGGGTGGAGAGCTGTGAAGTAGAAGATAAGGGGGCAAGGGCCGTGAGGTGGATGTTTCACGGACTAATGGGCCTATCTGGCCCCCATTTTAGGCCATGTTGGGCTTAGATTCTTTGTGAAAACAGACGATTGAGCCTATTAGGTCTTAGATGGGCTTCATATTAGTTTCTATAGCATAACCACATGGATTGCAACCCTCCACTCGCCTGCTGTTTGAGATTACAGTATAGAAACCACACGTATTAGAAGTTTACTTACTAATCCCAAGGGCAATCATTCAGAGAACAAATCAAACTATTTGTAGAGTAGTTGATATGGTCTTTCTTGGCTTTGGCTTTCAAAGTGCAGTTCGAAAAAAGTGAGTTGCTATCGATGACGGGAATGGAATATATAAGGATAGGAAAGAAAACATGGCTTTATTTCCATCTACCTATTTGAAGCAGCAGTAAGTTTACCTTTTGGATTTGACTATAGCGCAACTTGGATGCGCCTTAAGCTTAACACGCACCCACGATCGTTGTTTCCTTTTTCACTAAGCTTCCCGTACAACTCCGTGATAGTACTTGATAAGGCCATTGCTCTGCTTCTCGTCACCAAGTCGGTGGCCTCCTCCAGCCGGTCACCATGCCGTGTGAGTGCATCTATTGCGAGCCCCGTTGATTGACATACCTGGTGCTGTGGTGCATGCATCTTGGGTAGTGTGCATGAATGATATGCAGTAGCACCATCACCTTAAATTTTACCATTAGTATGATCCTAATTTACCATGTACTATATTTCACTACCCACCTAAGTTTAAACCTATCATAGAAAATTTATGAATTTTTTAAAATTAAAAAGCTATCATTAAACGCACCCTAACTTCCATATACAATTTTAGCAAATTACCAACTTAATTACTGAATTGCTGTTGCACTACTACAAAAAAGATCATCACAGATGATTCCGAACCGTCAGACTTAATGGGTCAGTGATAATAGGGACTATCACAGACAGTTTTTGAAATGTCTATGAAAACAGTATCACAGAAGGTTCAAAAGGAGAACCGTCTGTGATCGTCCATTATCACAGATGTTTCAAAACTAGAACCATCTGTAATAGTCAATTATCACAGACGACTCTTGGTAAAAACCGTCTATGATAGCTGTACTAGAGCCAAAAAAGTGGGTAATTTTATTATAGCTTGAATGACTAAAATTTGGCTAAGTCTGTAATTTTACCAGGTTTGGGTGCCCAAAAATTTTACCACGATAAAAAATAAAGACTTAGCCAAATTCTGGGCATCCAAGTCATTGTTAAAATCCAGGCTGCCAAATTTTTGGGCATCCAAGCCACGGTAAAAATCTAGACTTTGCGGTATTTTTAGGCATCTAAGTTATAGCAAAATCAGATGAATGGGATAGAAGAAGAGGCGGGGAAAGGAGTGGAAGAGAAGTGAGAAGAGAGAAAAAAGGAGATAAGGAGAAGAAGAGCCGACTGAGCCTTCTATTTTAAAGGAAAAATTTGGCGAGAAGAACTGGAAGAGAAGTGAGAAGAGGAGATGAGGAGAAGAATAGCCGAGTCTTCTATTTTAAAGAGCAAATCCAGCGAGATGAACAGGAAATTCAAATTCAGCAAGAGCGGGTAAGTTGAAATATTATCACATACGGTTCTAAGTAAAGAACCATATGTGATAAGTAGGTCATCACAGACGGTTTTTGTTTTGAACTGTCTGTGATACATCACAGACGGTTCGAAACAAAACCATCTGTGATAAGTATAAACATCACAAGCGGTTTTTATTCTGAACCATCTATGATGTATCACAGACAGTTCAGAATAAAAACCGTCTATGATAAGTACAGACATCACAGGTGGCCTTTATTCCGAACCGTCTGTGATGTATCACAGACGATTCAGAGCACAAAGCGTCTGTGATAAGTTGATCATCATAGACGGTTCTCTCCATCGCAGTGAACTTAGTGGTTTATCTTGTAAAACCATCTGTGGTAACTTTATCACTAATGATTTGTGTTAAACCATCTGTGATGAGATGTCCAGGATAACATTTTTTGTAATAGTGCCACTTCTGTGAATTTGGAACCATTTGAACGATTATCTTCAATTGCACCGTAAGTTACCATCTACAGTCTTAGCAACTTATCGATCTAAGATAGAAAAATATCATCACCAATTTTGTGGGTTTGAAAAATGTCGGACTCAGCTTTTTCAATCCAGAATCCTCTGTGATTCACTGCACTATTCCCTGGATCAGTAGATAGTGCACACAGGTACATTGCTGCATCAATTCATACATCGCATGAAACAAATAATAATCTGCAATACAGTTATTACATGCCAAAGTTTCAAATACACCACGTCGGGCGATCGTTTAACACAAGGGTCGAACATGCCAAATGTTTACATTACACAGAACAACGGAAGCAAAAACAGTAGTGAGACCATAGTCCACAGGCAAGCGACTGGGGGTAAAGATATGCCATATGAATATTACCTAGACTTAGGCAATATTTATAGGCACACAACTCCATGGTTTAATTGCCTAGGACCCTAAATCACAGAAGTCGTCCTAGTTCCTATCGTTGTTTCCTCCATCTACGGTTGGGGTACCTTCATGTGCATAATGGTCTTGATTCTCGATTTCTGTTTTTGGTAATGCGAGTGTGAGCACAATTCACCGTGCTCAGCGAGCCAATACACAGAATGCAGTAGTAATATGCATGGCTTATCAAGAGAAGGTTCGGGTTATTTTATTTGCCAGAAATTGGTTTTAAATATATTATTTAGAAAATTACCTATGACCTAGCAATTTGAACTAAAGCATAGAGTGTGAAAGAATGCTTTACTAGTAGTGATTCAGATACCATCCACCATTACATGGTCTCTGCACCATATGCTAGACCTTCAGCGTTATAGCCGCTTATATTATCACTGAGATGACACCCAGGGCAACATAAATTAGGACTTTCTACTGCCCTCCACTTTTCCTATTCCACCCACAAAGTTTTAGAAATAAAACAATATCTAGTTAAGTTCCCATGTCCGCCCTTGACCGTAGGCACGACTATTCGAATAGTTTTTGACTTTGCAGAGTTTGTATACTTTCACCACAAGAGACAATCCGCTCGTTGTTCCACACGATTCCTTAGTCATGGTTGAGTAGACCATCATAGTAACCTTTCAAAATATCTAGCCCCTTTTGTCATCTCACCCTATGGGCTGCTCCCACTTGCGGTGGGTCCCATACGTTGCACGAGATATTCACCCTGATACTAGCGTATTCGGACTCCACTCTCCACAACGCTAGTAGACTGGAAAATTTCACCCTCCACTTGGTGTCCCTTTAGGCCTCCTCTTGCCCTTGGAATATCCACTCCTTTCCACTACCCGTGAGATAAGTCAAGGGTTTCGATAGATTTACTTAGCCAAGTTGAAATTTGCAGACTTGTGGTTGCACTATTTTACACAGGAGGTCATGACAAGATTCAGTCCTTAATGGTACCTGGGCGGTTCTACCACAATCCACACACCGTGCTTCCACTGCACCACATACCTGCCCCCATACCATCCGCCCAGATATTTAAGCAAGTTGGGGTTTTTGGGAGCATAAAATAATCATGTCAAAATATGCCAGTCATTTCCACCATGACTTCCCAACTCAGTTTCTCATAATTGAAAGTGATGCTTGGGCATTTTTGTGCACCGATTATCTAAGCAGTACTAAGCATGGCGTATAATTATGGACTTATTTTCGAAAGGTTATCATTATAATTTTGCTAGGGTGATAAGGCCCAGATATTCAAATGTTCCAAAGGAGGTGTAATACTAACAAGTCAAATAATGGTCATATAACTAGAATCTTAATACAAACATATATTTGCATATGAAATAACAACATGCAACTTGATAATTTAAACAAAAGTAAATTTGCAGAAAATGTAGGTTCAACATGATCAAAATATTGACTCGCCATGGTCACAGTGAACTTGGTCTTGATTGTCGAGAGCTGCTTCCGCTTCAGCTTCTTCTTCTTGAGCCTCGTATGCTATTTTAACGCGCACGAAAATTCGGATAAAAGTTAACAAATCAAACAAATCCTCATAATAAAATTCATGATCTCGGTTCCGTTGGTTAGATTTTGATTTTAGATGAATTTATAAATTTGTTTCACTCAATTCGGAGTTAAAATGAATTAGATATGATTATTTGAAGTTCTCTGTTTGAATAAATTCTGGAAATAACTAAAAATCTGACAGGTGAGACCCATAGCCGATTGTCGGGATGACAACGTGGTCGGTAACGACTACGTGATCGTAAATCCGACCGCATGGTCGTGAGTTCGACCGCACAGTCGTAAACGACTACGTGGTCGTAGCTTCGACCGCGTGGTCGTAATGACTGCGTGGTCGAGAGTTCGACCGCATGGTTGTAACTTCAACCGCGTGGTCGTAAACGACTGCGTGGTCGAGAGTTCGACCACATGGTCGTAAATCTTCAACCGTGTGGTCGTAAACGAGTCTGAGCGGCCATAAATGCCACAGAGTGGTTGTAAACGATTCGGAGGGGTCGTAAACGACACGGAGTGGTCGCAAATGGCACGGAGCGATTGTAAACGACACGGAGTGGTCGTAAACGGCACGAAGCGGTTGTAAGCTGCATGGAGCGGTCGTAAACGACTGTGAGCAGTTGTAATTGGCTTTATCCACGGCCCAATACTCGCAGACGTGGTCGTAGGGAGTTACGACCATGATGTGAGGGAGTGAACGTGGTCGGAGAATGCTTCGACCACATTGTGAAAGGGTGAACGTGGTCGGGAGGGGTTATGACCATGGTGAACAGTGATCGGTAGGATCACTGTGTGGTCGTAGGGAGCTACGACTATGAAAATTAAACGTGGTCGAGTGCCCGACCGCATGGTCGTAAATGAAGACGTGGTCGTAACTTCGATCGCGTGGTCGTAGCTTCGACCGCATGGTCATAGCTTCGACCGCATGGTCGTGGCTTCGACCGCGTGGTCGTAAATGACCATTTCATGACCATGTCTCTTTTACGACCACGGACTCTTCGACCATGGCTACTACGGTAGCTCTTCGACCACTGCTAGGCAGAACGGCTTCGACCACATGGGGGTGGCGGCGAGGCGGACAGGCGGCGGAACAGAGGACAATGGGCTAGGTGACTCACAGCTTCAAGGTTCAATTAATCAAGAGGGGAGCATCAAGGTGGGCTTGGGGGCTTACCTCAATGGTCTGTATGGCTCGAGAGTGCTGTTCGATGCTCTGTCTAGACAACCAGAAGTACTGGCGTGCAAATTGAGGTACTTCCGCTTCCCGGAAGCTCCTGCATTTCAAGAGGAGCCTTTTTTCCACAGAGCACCCTCGGGACGATTATGAGACCGCGGAAAACGGAAGTACCGGAGTTTCAACGGCGGAACTATCATAGAGCGATAGTTCCGCAACCTTAAGCGGTACTTCCGAAGCATGGAAGCTCCGTATAAGCTGGGGTGAAACCTTTTTTCCAGAGAGTGCTAACTCTCGACCTCCTATCAAACGGATGTACTGCGCCGACTTCCCGGAACTTCCGGTTAACGGAAGTACCAGAATTTCAACATCGGTACTTCCGCGCCGACTTCCAATGGCTAGTTCAGAATCTTTCACATAGCCGTTACTATTGCGTCAGAACAGGTGCGGAAGTACCGGCCTTTGGCCTGCGGTACTTCCGCTCACCCCATTTTTTCTAGAATTTACTTCTAACGGCTAGTTTTGGTTGGTGAGGGTATAAATACTCGTTCACCTTCTCAAGGACAGTAAGAATAGACCCTATTGAACATCTTTGAGCGTTGAGCATTCACTCTGCACCTCTCTTTTTTATTGTGCATTTATTTGAGGTGGTTGAGCCAAAACAAGTGCATAGCATCTTTAGATTGACCCTTTGGTACTTGATTGTTGTTAAACGAAGTGTGTGATCTTTTACTCTTGGTGTTTACCGGCACTTAGATGACTTGGTGGAGTTTGCTTGGTGACTTCTTCAAGAAGGTTGTAAAGAAGCCCGGCATCTACTTGTGAGTGGTTTGGAGTCCACCACCTTTGGAGTGAAGGAAGGATTACCACTAGTGGATTGAGGAGCTGAGGCTTAATTCGTAGAGCTGGTCCAATTCGTTTGGACTTTCCTCAATGTGGACTAGAGGAAACCGACAAGTTTCCGATCACCACAGTTGAAAGATCAAGCTCCATTTAAGTTGGTTTTGGTGTTAATGACAAATGCAATTATGATATTATGATATTAATGACATATACTTTATAATGTTTTGGTGAAAATGATAAATGAATTTATGAGACTAATATGTTTATTTGAGTTTATCTTTGGTTAGTCTCATTTGGATGAAAAGATGAAATCAAAGAGGTATGCATTCGAAATCACTTTCTCATTTACAAATGCATTCCTTAGATCCAAAATATAGATTGAACTCCTCAATTAGTGTAAAATGAATATGTGCATATGTCTTCACTATATACACTTGTATGCACACATTTAGGGGGAGCTCTCTATATATTTTGGAGTTTCATAAGTATTGATCCATGTTTCTTTCATATGCATATTTGGGATCTTTACTTTGAAATACATACTTGAGCATATATAGCTTGTGCAATATATATATACTCATGTGCAATCGGGTTGTCATCTAACTTCTCCATTATGTGTTAATGGTTGGATGACTAATGACAACCGGATAAGTAAGCTTTGTTTAAAGCTTATCTTAGAGTATAATTTGTTGTGTACATATTGTATACTCGCAAATCAATTTCATATCTCATCATTTGTTGAGATTGTCACGAATTACCAAAATGGTGAAGTTTGGTAATCGATGACAATTGTTTTGTGGACTAACATTTTCCATGAGTTGGATGAATAGGTTAGGTTCCACAAATAAAGATGATTTGGGATGACTTCATGAGTTGAAGGTCATCAAGTCAAAGTTGATGAAGAAGAGGTAGCTTCATGCGTTGAAGGCTATCAAGACAAAGGCTTCATGTGTTGAAGGCCATCGAGAAGATGCTTCATGTGTTGAAGCATGTCAAAGATTGATCATGTGTTGATCAAGTGAAGACCATCATGAGTTGATGATGTTAATGAAAAGAAAGCATCATGAGTTGATGGCTATCAAGATGATGACCCAAGGCAAAGGTATGACTAGCTAGGGCTAAGGATGCGTTCCTAGTCTTTTACCGGTCTTGGTGTTTGGTTGGAAGACCGGATTACTAGTGTAGGTTGCCGTACTATTAAGAGGGGTCATGTCTAGTAGTTTGAGTCTCATCATGTGTTGATAGCTCAAATCTCACTTGCTCTAGCTCATCTTGACATGAGGCTTGCATTTGCGAATGTGTTTTGCAAATTGTTGAAGCTCATGTGTTGATTTCTTGTAACATGGGACTATGCATTGCAAATGTGTTTTGCAAGTGCTCGAAGTCCATGTTTCCATTCCTTGTGTATGAGGCTTATATTTGCGAATGTGTTTTGCAAATAGTTGTAGCTCATATTTAATCTTTGCGTCATGATTTCAAAAGTGTGCAAATATGTTTTGCAACTTGTTGGAAATCATGTTGTGATCCTTGTGGTATGTGACTTAGGTTTGCGAATACGTTTTGCAAACAAGAGAAGTCCATGTATCAATTCCTTGTAGCATGATTTCAAAAGTGTGTGAATGTGTTTTGCAACTTGTTGGAAATCATGTTTGAGCCTTGTGTGCATGATATCGTAGTTTGCAAATGTGGTTTGCAAAATTTGTTGAGATATCTGCACTTCTTAGAAAAAGCGGAAGTACCGGCGTTCAATGAGCGGTACTACCGGCTGGAGCGGAAGTACCGGCCCTATGTGGGCGGTACTACCGGATGCCGGATGTTCCGGGCCTCGAGCGGAACGTTTTTTCCAGAGAGCGCCCGGACCCAGACTTAGCCTCTCGGAAAACGGTAGTACCGCGGATTGAACTGCGGAACTACCGCATAGGCGGAAGTTCCGGCATCTCGAGCGGAACGTTTTTTCCAGAGAACGCTCGGACCAAGAGTTAGTCTCTTGAAAATCGGAAGTACCGCACCGACTTTGCGGAACTACCGCAGGGAGCGGTAGTACCGGAGTTTGGCTGGCGGTAGTACCGCGTCGACGGTATAACGGCTAGTTCGGAGCATCTGACATAGCCGTTACTACGCGTCAGAACCGGGAGCGGTACTACCGGCCTCTGGTCGGCGGTAGTACCGCCCGTCCTGATTTTTCAGGATTTTGGCTCCAACGGCTAGTTTTCTTATGTGGGGTATAAATACCCCCTTGTGGCCGGTTGGAGATGTTGTTGCTTGACTCATTCTTGTGTTCTTGAGCTAGAGTGAGTCTCTCCACTCATTTGTGCATGTGTTGCACTTTGTGAGAGAGGAGAGGTGATCTAGAGTGCATGTGTTGCATCTAGAGGTGGACTTAGTGTCCAATTGAGCTTGTGCATTCATTGCACGTGGTGAGAGTCAAGTGAGGGACTTGGCTTGTTACTCTTGGAGTTTGCCGACTCCTAGACAGCGTTGGAGGCGTCGTGCGCGGTGATCTTCTCAAGAAGGTTGTGAGAAGACCCGGCGAATTTGTGAAGGTCGGAGCTCACCTACCCAGAGCGGGAAAGAGCTACCACTAGTGGATACGAGGTGTTTCGGCTTAATTCGTGGAGCCGGTCCGATTCGTTCGGGCTAACCTCAACGTGGACTAGGGGAGACCGGCAAGTCTCCGAACACCACGGTAAAAAGTGATTGTGTCATTTGTGGTTTGCTTTCTTGTACTCTATTTACTTTCAAGCAATTTACATTCATAGAATTAAGTTGATTGCTTGTATAGTTAGAATTGCAAACCTTGACCTAGGATAGCATTGTTGGTGCACTTAGGCTAATTTGCTTGACTTAGGCACTATTTGTACTAAACCAACTTGAATTTAGCTTCCGCATTGTATACTTGATTTAGGCAAATTGAATAGGTCTTGAATTGTTAGTATTAATTAGAAGAGATTTTTTAAACCGCCTATTCACCCCCCCTCTAGTCGGCCACCTCGATCTTACAACAGTAAAACCATCGTGTGTTCATTGGGTATCACTTTATTTCTTTTTAGCTCTTATACATTTCGCATATCGTGATTATTTACTTGTGCTATAGCCCTTTGTAGAGATTTATACTTGTAGTGCCATAAATTTATCAGAATTGTGTAGGGTTCATTTGTTTTAAATCTTTGCCATATCAAAGTTGTAGAAATTAATTAGAAGGTAATAAAAATTTTAAAATCTCCTATTCACCCCCTCTAGTCGGTTATCCTTGATCCTACACCCTCCTCCCTGGCATTTTGCTGCCGGCCTACTCCATTCCTAGCCTTCGACCACGACCACGGCCACCTTCAACCACGATCACAATCGCCTTCGAAAACTGGCATATGTGGTCGTGATGGCCGTGGTTGAAGGCGGCTATGGTTTATGGAGGCCGTGATCGAAGGTGGTCGTGGTCGTAGTTGAAGGCGACTGTGGTCATGGCAGCCATGGTCATGGCGGCTGTGGTCATGGTCGAAGGCGGCGGGGAGACCAGATCTGGCTCCAAGGGGGCTAGGGGGAAGGAGGAACTCAGGCCACAGCGTTGCCAGCGCTGGGGGGCCGGGGGGCGGCGCCGAGGGAAGCTGGGGGGAGGTGCCAGGGGGTGGCACTGGGGAGGGGGAGGTAAGTTGCCGAATTTAGCCGAGGGCGGCGCTGGGGAGGGGAGGGAGGCGACGGGGACGACGCAAGGCTAGGAGGCACGGAGGGAACAGAGGCAACGGGGGCGGCACAAGATTGGGAGTTGAGACAACAAGATTGGATGGAAAAGTGACTGAGCTATGCAGATGGAAAAGCGTATGCGGGGCATGGGTTATGTGTAAAATAGCGTTAAGTTTCGAGAGATTCCACCCGCATAGATCTGAGACGTAGAAGGTAGATTCATCGGCCTTGATTTGTGTTTTTGCACTAGATATGCTCTCTCTCTCTCTCTATATATATATATATAGTAAAAATAAAGAGTGCTCCTTGGTATCTGGACACCATAGTCTAAAATATGTATGTATTATGTGCGAAAAATTTTAAAATTTCTTGGATGTCAAGTTTAATTAGTTTACTAACTAGTTCAAACAAGTTTGAACTAAATTTCGACTCGTAGTTGCCTTTTTTTATGATAGTATGATTGTAGGTATATGCTGATTACAGCAAAGTATGTGAACTAAATTCATTCAAAACTTTGAATTTGAGTATATTTTTTCAAACTTATATGTTTTATTTGAATTGTTATACATGGGTATATACCCTGAAACTGATATTTTTTAAAAAAAAATATACCTGAATTTAGAGAACGGAGGCAACGGGGGCAACAGGGGCGGTACAATACTGGGAGTTGAGACAACAGGATTGGATGGAAAAGTGACTGAGCTATGCAGATGGAAAAGCGTAGGCGAGGCAGGGGTTATGTGTAAAGTAGCGTTAAGTTTCGAGGGATTCCACCCGCATAGATCTGAGACGTAGAAGGTAGATCCATCGGCCTTGATTTGTGTTTTTGCACTAGATATGCTCTATATATATAGCCTTGATTTGTGTTTTTGCACTAGATATGCTCTCTCTCTCTCTCTGTGTGTGTGTGTGTATATATAGTAAAAATAAAGAGTGCTCCTTGGTATCTGGACACCATAGTCTAAAATATGTATGTATTATGTGTGAAAAATTTTAAAATTTTTTGGATGTCAAGTTTAATTAGTTTACTAACTAGTTCAAACAAGTTTGAACTAAATTTCGACTCGTAGTTGCCTTTTTTTTATGATAGTATGATTGTGGGTATATGCTGATTACAACAAATTATGTGAACTAAATTCGTTCAAAACTTTGAATTTGAGTATATTTTTTCAAACTTATATGTTTTATTTGAATTGTTATACATGAGTATATACCCGAAAACTGATATTTTAAAAAAATATACCCGAATTTAGATGAAATTGATGTATTTGAAATCATGGTGCCCCATATATATATATATATATATATATATATATATATATATATATATATATATATATATATATATATATATATATATATATATATATAATAGGACAATAAATAAATCACAGGGATAATCTCTACAGGTTATGAGGATCTCAAGGATGATGGGTGAGACACAGGTCATCAGACCAAAAGACATCAAATCATGTTGCTTAAGAGATTAGCATGAAGCAACCACTTGAACTTTGTCCAATGGATAAATTAATTAAACAGATTGCTTTCGAATTTATCCTTGCGCACGTACGCCTGAATTATCTTTTGACTAATGGGACCCTCATGATTAATACCTACCGTATCAATTAACAAAGATGTTCCTAACTGCATAAGTACATAATCGCGTAATTTCAGACCGGAGTTTTTCGTTAGCATAGCTATCTTAAAACTTAACAACCCAAAGCCATAGGATTAAATCTCAATAAATTTGCAAATAATAACTCAACTAGCACATAGTTATAAGCGAGTTAAACTCTAGCGTTTACCTAAGCAATCGAGGAGTGTCACACTGTTTGAACTAATCATGGCTGGCCAATCTTCAGCATAAGCAAGACCCGAGACAACTCTCTTCTTGAAGTTCTTAGTAAGATAATGTTTAGGTTAGTACGGAAAATATATGACCTAAAGCCACCGAAAGTGCAACGCACTTCTGGAGTTATTCGATGCACAAAATCTCTTCTTGTTTAGGTTATTCGACGTCGACAGGCAGCTCCGCTCGTTTCGGCTTGAGTTTCTCGCTTTTGGCTTATTTTGCACTATTAATAAATTTCGTCTTTTTCTATACTTTTGGCTTTTTTGAGCTTTTTCTGGTTCTTTTTTTCTTGTATTTATTTGCATTATACATGATGGGCTAATATGTTTTTTTTCTATTTTTCATTTTTTTTAAATTTAATTATGCTAAATAAGCATCTGTCAGCTACAGTGTTTTTCAGTCTGCTACAGTGCTTTTCAGCCATAAGCTACTCAAAAAAAGCTCTTTTGAGCAGGGAGAACCCCAACTCAGTAGGTAGCTTAATTAGCTTTTGTTTCAATTGGGGAAGAACTAAAAACCATGCCTCTCAAAAAAATAACATGGACAAACTACACAAGGACTAAATTGTTGACATGTAAGTTTGGACTATAATTTGTGATGAGATGCTCCTTATGTGTCTCGTGTGCATGCATGCACATATAAAGTTGGTAAAAATATGAGAAATAATAGGGTAAGATGAAGGATCATGTAAGAAGGTTCATGGTACTGTTGTGATAAATTATTGCAATGTTTGTGGAGTGGTCAATTGGTTTTGCAAAGATTGTGTTTGATTTGGACTGTTTTCTAGAAGTGTCAAGAAAATCAGAAATACCACGAGTATTAGTGCGGTAGTTCTGCTTTGCGAAAGTACCACCGGCATAGGTGCGGTAGTACAGCTCGGCGGAAGTACCATATTAAGTTGCGATACGTTTTTTCTAGAGAGGTCCAGGTGAAGTTTTCAACGTATGGAAGTACTATTTTGGGGAGCGGTAGTATCGGCATGGTAAATGCGGTACTTTCGACCATCCTACAAAAATAGTTTTGGGAATTGAGTAATGAATTAAGTTGGATTGACCAGGGTCATTGGATTCAGGGTGCATGATGCATGCCTTGGTTAATATAGGTCAAGTTGTAAAGAATTTGTGCTTAAAAGCAATTTTTTTGTCTTTGGATGTGCGGGGTCGTTTGGAGTTAACCGTGGTCAATGACGAGGATCGGGACTAGGCTCATAAAGGAGTTGAGGCCCAGAATGATCGAGGATACTGGGTGAGACGATAAGCTCAAGCATGACGAGAAAAACGGAAAATGTTGAAGGCGAGTTCGAATGGCGGGATGACGCCATATGGCTTGCATAGGCCAAGTGAGCCGTGGTTTGGTGAAATTAAGACGGAAGAGACTTGGCGGCGTATGACAAGCTAGTGGTGCACCTACATATGCAAGCATGGCAATTGCTTGTAGTGGTTGATGATGATTAGGTCAAGGAAGGGTATTTTGTTAGTTTGACCAAAATACTAGAAACCATCTTGGATCAAAACCGCGGCGTATGGACGATGTGTTGGAGAGCGGTTTAGTTCAAGGTGGAGCTGGTTGAATCAAGGCTAATGGATTTAGCGGATGCACATTTATGCTCTTTGAAAAGCATGCATAAGTGAACTTGTGAGAGTAAAACCCGTGTGTGTGGAGTTAACAAATTTCCCCTTGTAATAGTGGATAAGATCCATTAAGACGTGTAAGTGACTGATTGCCCACCTATAAAAGGAGTTGAGATGGAGACATATATGGTTAACTATCCGACCAATCTCTTGTGCTCTCTTCTCTAGGTTCAGGGTTAGAGTTAGAGTATCTTATGTGATCTTTATCCATTAAGGTGGAGTGACTATAAAACCTACCTTCTTAAGGAAGTAATAAATCAAATATTGTGCAACTCTTGAGTCTCTCTTATTTTGTTTGATGTGTTTGTGATTTTGGTTGGTTTTGATCTCTCCTCTTCCCTTCTTGTGATCTTGCTGTGCCAAGAACGTGTAAGAGATGGAGATAATCCTTGGTAATTCATCTCTATCTATCTAGGCACTTTGATAGCAAGTTCTCAAGAAAATCCGATTTGGTTGATTTTGGCTTTCACCAAGCAATTTCTTGTTTCAAGGGTTTTTGGGTTGTGTTCTTTGGTGTTCTAGCTTGTTGTGACATATGGGAGTACATCTAGACCCATCTTAGTCACCATCCACCTACGAGCAAGTTGTATTCATCGATTTTGGTTTTAGCTCAGTTTTGGTGCAACTTTCCAACAAACTGAAAAAGGTCATAATTTTGACCATGATTTTCATGATTGTTTGTTGAAATAAGTTCTTGATATCCTAGAGTAGATCCCTGCAAAGTTTCATATCATTGGATCTACGAATCAAAAGTTCTCTCGATTTTCGTTTTAAAACTAGGCTGAAAATACTATTTATTGCTCTGATTTTACTATAGCAGTGGTCATATCGCCCTTATACTATCGGTCAGACCACCCGGGTTGGTCAGACTGTCGTTTGGAGGCCGGTCAAATAGCTGGGAATGGTTAGGTTGTAAGTTTTATTGACTTGAGCTAGTTGGTTTGATTTTTAGCTAAGGATTGTATGTCTACACATTTGTAGGTATTTGAGAATAGAATCTTGAATATTTGGGGGAAAATTTTGAGTTGGCACCATTCACCCTCTCTGTTGCCATATTCGGTATTTCATAAGAAGTTTCCTACAACAAGAGTTCTTATTCTTTAAGAAAAAAATGACCGTAATCTAGGTTTTTTTATTGGCATCGATGTTTGGTTTTCGGACAGAGTGTGTGGCACTTCTTGCTATCATGAAGAAAGAAAATATGGAACAGTATACTGTTCGACGGTATACCTCCCCCTCTCTCTCTCTCATGCGTCTTCTCCCTCCTGAAGCGCCGCCGCTCCCTCCCTCTTGCTCCCGTTCGCCGCTTTCTCCCTCCTCGCCGCCGCCGTCCCCTCACTCTCATCCGCTGCCAGATCAGGAACCGAAGGGCGATGGCAGCGATGGCTGTGGTAGTTAGGTTGAGCAGGGCAGCGCAGCGTAGAGGGGTTGGGGGCGGTGACGGCGACGGTGCCGCTGGCCGTAGGTGGTGGTGGAGGAGGTGGCAGAGGGGGCTTGCAGAGCTGCTCCAAGGCAGAAGAAGAGAGAAGGGGAGGGACGGCGCAAGGGCAGTGTCAAAACTAGTGCTCGTATTCTGTGAAAATGGGTAAATGGTGAAAATATAAAAGCTTGTGATGTGAACCATTGGATCCGCAATGAACGGTCAAGATCGCGGGAATAAGCAGAGGGACAGGGAGCGCGGGGACAGGGAAGCCTTTTTCCGTCCAGACACCCGATGCGTAGCAATACCCATCCTTTTAACACCCATTCTGTACAATTTTTCAGATCGGTTTGGGGCTTTGCCAATGCATGGAGTCCTCATGCATGTATAAATTGTTCCGCAAGGACATCAATGCATTTTAACCTTGTCGTCTGCGTGGCGAATTCCCAAGTACTAATACCGGCATTATTTTATTTGTCCCCGGGCCCCACTAGCATCCATTCCCCCTCTGTTTCTGTAAGAGCAGGTACAATAAGGTTTAGTCAGCAGGCTATAGCAAATATAATATCAACCAAATTTTATGTGGCAGAGAGAGAAAGGAAGAGAGAGAAGGAAGCTGACTACTAAATTACAGCTAGCTATAGCACGTAAAAATATGCATTTCACTCTCTTACACGTGGGGCCAAATAGTTATTGTAATAGCTACCTTATTGTATGAACTATTTTTTTAAAGGCTATAGATGAAATGGACAAGTATTATAGCCACTAATTAGCTATACTATTGTACTTGCTCTAATAGCGGCGCTAAGCGTACCAACGGCTCCCCTCACGGCGCGGTAAAAACAGTAAATGATGGAGGGCCCCACCGACTGATTTAGTCCTCTAGGGCCCACACGTCAGATACTAATCTTACCTGAAGAAGTCTCTCGAGTCTCGTGCACGCAGCACGGCCGGGATCTCACGCTCTCTCTTCCACGTTTTGTTTCCCACTTTCCATTTCTCTCCACCTCTGCTCTGCTCTCTCCTCCCGCCGCTGCAGTCGCATCCTCCCCTTCTCGCTCCCCAAGCCTCTCCTCTCCTCTCCTCGCGGCACGCCTCCGCTCCCCACATCCTCGCAACCGAGCCGCCTCTAGGGTTTCCGCCTCGGGTCTCGCGCCTCGCGTGGCATCCATCGCCTACTCGAGCCGCGGGCGCCCAACGCGCCGGCGTCTGCGATGCGCGCGTCGCTCGGTCGCCGTGGTTGAGGCGGAGCCGGAGTGGCGTCGCGTAGGGACCACCCTGGCCTTCTCGTGGGAGCTCCTGGGTTTCTAAGGAAGGGCTCGGTTGGTGCGCGGCGCGCGGAGCAGCCATGTCGCAGAGGAACTGGGAGGCGGATAAGATGTGAGGATATATGTGCTTGTTGTTTGATCTTGCTTCCTTCTGTTGATTCGTGGAGTGCTGCGGTGATGGTGCTTTCCTAGGGGTGTTAATGGGTTAAATAGATTGGATCTTTGATTGGGTTGGTTTTGACTGGGTGAAAATGTGTTGAAAAAATGAATAGGGCGGGTCGGGTTGGGTTGTCTCATAAAAAGAGTTGGGTAGAGTTGAAATGGGTTCTAAAATTTAAGATTGAAATTGGGTGGAGAATGGATTCAATCTATGGTATTGCAATATGGTTTACCCGCGGGTTGGCTCCACTTTTAGGGTCCATCTGGCAATCTAGACCTAATAATTTGCACAAAATAGGTATCAAATTTTAGAAAATTTCACAAAACTTTTATAGCGTGAACGCGAATTAGAAATTTTATATACTGAACTTTTTTAAAAGTTATCTATAAAAGTTTGTTGGTCCCATCTATATGTTTAGGGCTAATAATTTGCACAAATTAGCATCTCTATACTTAAAATTATCTATAGTAAATTTCATGCAATTTTGTGAAATTTTTATAGTGTGAACATGCGTTAGAAATTCCAAATACTGAACCTTTTCAAAAAAAATTCTATAAAAGTTTGTTTGTTCCACCTATGTATCTTAGACCTAGGCTCTGTTCTTTTCAGCTTCTAAACGCTGCTTTTCGGCTTTTCTACAGTAACTAGCTTTTAAATAAAGTATTTTTTCAAGATAAGGTCTACTAAGTTAATTGTAGTACATACTTTACTGATTTCATTTATATCGGTAAAAACCGCACATGAGTTTCTGTTACTCTGTAATCTCTCGTACAAACAGCCCAAAAGTCATAAGCCGCAGCCGAAAAGAACAGACCCCTAATAATTTGCACAAATTAGCATTTCTATACCCAAAATTATCTATAATAAATTTTAGAAAATTTCGTGAAACTTTTATAGTGTGAACACGAGTTATAAATTTTAAATACCGAATTTTTTCAAAAGTTTTCTATAGAAACCTATTGGTCTCACCTTTGTGTGTGGGCCTAAAAATTTGCACAAAGTAGCGTCTTTAGACCCCAAATCATCTATAGTAAATTCCAGGCAATTTCATGAAATTTTTATGGTGTGAACGCGAGTTAGAAATTCTAAATACTGAACCATTTCAAAAAATTTCTATAAAAGCCCGTTGGTTCTACCTATATGCTTAGGCCTAATAATTTGTATAAAGTAGCGTCTTTATACCCGAAATCATCTATAATAAATTTCAGAGAATTTCATGAAACTTTTATGATGTAAACATGAGTTATAAATTTTAAATACCGAACTTTTTCAAAATTTTCCTATAAAAGCCTCTTGATCCTACCTGTGTCTGTGGCTAAAAATTTGCACAAAGTAGCGTTTCTACACCCCAAATTATCTATAGTAAATTTTAGGCAATTTCGTAAAGCATTATAGTGTGAACACAAGTTAAAAATTCTAAATACCTCTAAATACCGAACTTTTTCAAAAGTTTTCTAAAAGTTTTCTATAAATGCACTTGTACTTGCATATAGTATATTAGTAAAGAGTGGGTTGGCAACGGGTTTGAAATGGGTTGAAAATGAGTTTCAACTTATTTCAACCATTTGGGTTGGGTTGTGGAAGGTGCTCTTTGGGTTGGATTGGGTGGGGTCTTGAGCTTCTTTAAGTGAGTGTTGGGTTGGATTTGGGCTGGGTTTTAACTCATTACCACTCTAGTGCTTCCTGGGCGCTGTTTGGTTGGTTTTCACAACGTTTCAGTGGATTTTGTTTTTCGAATAATTCCGGGACGGGTTCTAAGTAAAAGGTGTATCTAACCTCGTGTTGCTTGCAAGTGGGAGGGGATTAGATGTGGGCTTGGGCGCTAGGGTTTCGGGGGGGCTCTCATTTTTGGAGGGTCTTCTTTTGGCTCTGTTTTTCTGTAGGCTAGATTGTTTGTTCGGCTTGTGGCATGGAGTTAGCACTTAGCAGAACCATCTGGGGTTGTGAAATGCCGGGACAAAGGAATTTGGTTTAAGATAGTAGGTTTTGAATAGTGAGGATGATTTGGGAGGGTAAAGAGCAAGCTAGGGGTTATTGAGCGAGTCATTTCAGGAACAATTTAGGTCTTATTTGCGCTAGTTTGCTGTGTTTCACTCTCCGAATAGAGTGTCTATGTAAGTTTGTACTAGTTATTTTAGTGGCAAGGAATTTATTTTTTGGTTTGGACATTTAGATTTTGATGGCGGAACATAGATTTTGTTATTCAGTGACAGTTATTGACAGTTAAGCAATTTCACAAAGGCTGCATTTTTTGTGGCAAAAGGGCTTCTTTTGGTTCAGGAGGGTTACACTTTCACAAGCCTATTAGTGGTCTTTGGTGATTTCTGTAATTATTTGTGGAAGCACATATAGTATGTTAATGTACGTAAGTACGTGAATGGAAACATGAGGAAATCTAGTTTGTAAGCGCTAGAATAAAACACATTAGAAATTGCTTTGTTTCCTTCCAGCTCATGATTTGTTACCGAGAACATCAAATGTGAAATGTAAAATAAAAAATGCAGTAATATTGTGGATATTTATCCTTCCATTCTGTTTATGAGTGAAAACTTATTTGTTTCAACATATGTCCTCAGAAAGACTAAATGATTGATTATCTATTAAAACAGGCTGGATGTCTACATATATGACTATTTTGTGAAGAGAAATTTGCAGGAAACTGCGAAAGCCTTCCAAATGGAACGGAAGGTCTCATCAGATCCAGTTGGTATGTATCTCCCAGCAAGTTGCCATGAGGCTATTTAAGTGGCTTGTCTTTGCTACCAATATTCAATGCTACTGTTCACTTTATGAGGTTATCTTTCTTACAGCAATTGATTCTCCTGGTGGCTTTCTCTTTGAGTGGTGGTCTGTATTTTGGGATATATTCATAGCACGAACAAACGAGAAGCATTCAGATGTTGCAGCATCATATATTGAGGTATGTGTCTGTGTTCTTTTTTTTAAAAAACAAAATTCACGATTAAATCTTTTGTCTATGAGATAAGGATGTTAAATTAGGGCCCTCCTTTCTGCCTTTCCTGTAAGGTTGCGACATAGTAATTTTATGTTGATTACAGAAACCATCTACGACTTAGATAGCTATACATTTCAAAACTCAACTTCATCTACTCCAAAATGCAGCATGCTAGTTACCACATCATATATTCTTTCTATGGATCTGTGTGGACTGCTAATCATTTTAGTCTTGTTAGGGCTGATACCAATTTTATCTTGTCAATGGTCTCTTTTATATTTGTTTTAAGTATTTGGGTTTGACACTATTGTTAAGTGTTGTTTATGATTGAATTGCTCACTTGATTAGTCATGTTCATTGTAACTTGGCGGTTAAACTGTTTATTCAGTTATTTTTTGTGGTGTTTATTTTACATGTTCAACGTGCCTCGCAGTATTGCCTACAGTTCCAATAAAAATGTGTATACAAATCCTTAGTTAGGAGATATCTCCTGAATGGATAATGCTAATTCAGCTATACTTCACTGTACCCTGTCAGACTCAGCTAATGAGAGCAAGGGAACATCAACACCAGCAGCAGCAGCAGCAACAACAACTACCTCAACAGCAGCAGCAGCAGCAACAACAACTACCTCAACAGCAGCAGCAGCAGCAGCAACAACAGCAGCAGCAG
The DNA here is from genome assembly GCA_017311315.1 of Dendrocalamus latiflorus. NCBI lineage: Eukaryota > Viridiplantae > Streptophyta > Magnoliopsida > Poales > Poaceae > Dendrocalamus > Dendrocalamus latiflorus. The sequence continues at coordinate 29,388,664 of CM029663.1, forward strand.
CAGCAGCAGCAGCAGCAACAACAACAGCAGCAGCAGCGGCAAATACAAATGCAACAAATGTTGTTACAGAGAGCTGCACAGCAGCAGCAGCAGCAGCAGCGCGGAGATGGTTCTCATCTTCTAAATGGTACTACAAGTGGACTTTCTGGGAGTGATCCTTTAATGCGACAAAACCAAGCCACTGCAAATGCTATGGCAGCAAAAATGTATGAGGAGAGGTTAAAGCTCCCTTCCCAAAGAGATTCTTTGGATGAGGCATCAATGAAGGTATCACTCCGAGCTACATCTCGTTTCTTGTGTTTTGGTTTATTCCTCACTAAAGCAAGTAAAATGCTTCCTTGTGGTATGAAAACTTCAGTTGCAGAAAAGATATGGGGAAAATGCTGGGCAAGTACTTGATCCAAACCAAGCATCATTGTTGAAAGCGGCTGCAAGTGGAGAATCTAAAGGGTATTTTCTGAACTTATGAGTTGTATGTGGATTGGCAAACTTTACTTGCATGAGATGGTAGATCATGAAAACTGAGGAAAACAATATAGTATCAAAATTGAAGGGAGTTTTTTATGCTCTGAGTGCAACACTCTTTTCAGAAAATTGTGGTCTGAATCCTTCATATGGTATAAACCTGGGCTGGGGCTGGTCCTTTTTTCCCTTAAGTATATTCTACACTTTGATAGCGCGAATATTGCCTTGTGTATTCAACTGAGAAACAGGAGTACAATATATAGAGCTCTACCGGTAATCTTTCTCTACCTGATTTATAGAATCAAGATCAGGGAGAAGATCTGGGAGATCAGGCGCAAAAGGAAAGGCTAGGCGTGAAATACTCAACCGCCAGCCACCTAAATATAGAGGGGGATCACCTAAACAGAGAAAGAGATAAACTCTAACACCCCCCCGCAGTCGGAACGTCCATAGGACAGACGTTAAGACTGGAGCGAAACTCACAAAAAACTGAAGTGGGAAGACCCTTGGTGAAGATGTCAGCAAACTGGGATGTCGTCGGGACATGGAGAACGCGAACATCTCCAATAGCAACATGCTGGCGAACGAAGTGGAGATCAATCTCGACATGCTTCGTGCGCTGATGCTGAACAGGGTTGGTTGATAAGTAGACAGCACTGACATTATCACAATAGACTAAGGTGCTCTTCGTCAGGGGACTGTGGAGTTCCTGTAACAACTGTCGAAGCCAGCAAGCCTCGGCCACGCCATTGGCGACCGCCCGGTACTCAGCCTCGGCACTGGAGCGGGACACCGTGTTCTGCCGCTTGGAGGACCAGGAAACCAGGTTGTCACCAAGGAACACAGCATAGCCTGAAGTAGACTTGCGTGTGTCCGGACAACCAGCCCAATCAGCATCGGTGTAGACAAGTAGAGTAGTGGTCGTTGACGGTCGCAGAAGAAGGCCATGACCAAGTGTACCGTGCAGATAGCGCAGGATGCGTTTAACTGCGGAGAGATGAACGTCACGAGGATCATGCATGTGGAGACACACCTGCTGAACAGCATAAGAGATATCGGGCCGAGTGAAGGTGAGGTACTGCAAGGCACCAACCAAACTGCGGTACTGAGTGGGGTCGCTGACAGGTTCACCGGCGGTGGAGGAGACCTTGGCATGAGTGTCGACGGGGGTGCTGCACGGCTTGCAGTTAGTCATGCCAGCTCGCTCAAGCACATCCATAGTGTACTGCCGTTGTGAAAGAAAGAGGCCTTCAGTATGCTGCTGGACAGCCACACCCAGGAAGTGATGGAGGACACCGAGGTCCTTCATGGAGAATTCCTTCTGAAGTGCAGTAATGATGCGACGAAGGAGATTCTGGCTGGAGGCAGTGAGGACAATGTCATCCACATACAGCAGTAAGTATGCCCTGTCGGTCCCGTGGCGATAGATGAACAAGGAGGTGTCAGATTTGGCCTCAGTGAATCCCAAAGTGAGCAGATGCGCAGCAAAGCGACTGTACCAAGCACGAGGCGCCTGCTTCGGACCATACAGGGACTTATTGAGACGACAGACAGCATGTGGCTGAGTAGGATCAACAAAACCTATGGGCTGTGAGCAGTAGACCGTCTCAGTGAGAGTGCCATGCAAGAAGGCATTCTTGACGTCGAGCTGGTGAACCGGCCAGTGGTGCGAAAGCGCCAGAGACAGAACAGTACGAACAGTCGTAGGCTTGACCACCGGACTGAAAGTCTCGTCATAATCCACACCGGGGCGCTGGGTGAAGCCACGGAGGACCCAACGGGCCTTATATCTGTCGAGGGAACCATCGGCAAGGAATTTGTGGCGGAAAATCCACTTGCCGGTGACGATGTTGGCGCCGGAAGGACGCGGGACGAGATCCCACATGTTGTTGGAGAGCAAGGCGCCGTACTCCTCTTCCATCGCGCGTCGCCAGTGTGGATCGGCGAGGGCGCTGCGATAGGTCTTCGGAATAGGCGAGAGGGCTGTGGCACTGAGGGCGACTGGCAGACGAAAGCCAGACTTGCCGCGGGTGGCCATCCCGTGCTGGTTAACCACCGGGGTGATGGGGACAGCACCAGGTGGAAGCCGAGCAGGTGCAGGAGCCACGGGCGGTGAAGGAGATTGAGCCATCGGGATAGGCGCAGCAGTGACAGGGCGCGGACGGCGGCTGTACACCAGCAGGGGCGCAGCAGGCGCCAGCGCCGTCGGGGGTGATGCCGCGCGGGGCGCAGGTGACGGGGCCGCGCGTGGCGCGCGAGGGGTGAAGGCGACACCGCGACGGCTGTACACCAGCAAGAGCGCAGCAGGCGCCAGCGCCGTCGGGGGTGCGCGTGGCGCGGGAGCCGCCGGGGCCGCGCGTGGCGCGACAGGTGATGGTGACGCCGTGGCCGCGCGTGGCGCGACGGGTGATGGTGACGTCGTGGCCGCGCGTGGCGCGGGCAGGTGCGGCACCAGACGATGCAGGCCCGGGGCGTCAGCAGCCGTAGCGGGGGCGACGTTGGTCGCAGCAACCGCGGCGGGCGAGGCGCCAGGCGAGGCGAGGCGAGTACCTGCAGGGGAGGAGGGACCGATTGGAAAGACCGAAACCTCAAACTCAGACAAGAAGTCAAGGTCAGTGGACGATGTTCGAGAGCCAGCGAGGGGAAAGCATGTCTCATCAAAGACCACATGGCGAGAAGTGATGATTCTGTTAGACGAGAGGTCCAAGCAGCGGTAACCCTTGTGGTTACTGGAGTAGCCAAGAAAGACGCAAAGACTTGATCGGGGAGCAAGCTTGTGAGGCGCGGTGGCGGACATGTTGGGGTAACATGCGCAGCCAAACACACGGAGGTGGTCGTAGGAGGGATGGGAATTAAACAGGGCAAAGTGGGGGGTACCGAGTGCTAGTGTTTTGGTGGGTAGTCGATTGATGAGATATGTGGCGGTGTGAAGTCCTTCGACCCAATATGACGGGGCAAGGGAGGCCTGAAAGAGCATGGAACGTATGATGTTATTAATTGAACGAATCATACGCTCGGCTTTACCGTTTTGAGAGGACGTGTAGGGGCACGACATCTGGAGCAGGACGCCATTGGTGAGAAAGAAGGCGCGAGTTGAGGAGTTATCAAACTCGCGGCCGTTGTCACACTGAATGCTCCGAATGGTGCAACCAAACTGCGTCTTCACATAAGAGAAAAAATTGGCCAAGGCGGGAAACGTCTCGGATTTTAGCCGAAGCGGGAACGTCCAAAGGAAGTGCGAGCAGTCATCAAGAATAACAAGATAATATTTGAAACCCGACACACTGGTAACAGGGGAGGTCCACAAATCACAATGAATCAAATCAAAATTCTTATTTGCTCGCGAGGAGGAGGTTCCAAAAGGTGATCTAATGTGACGACCAACTTGGCATGCATGGCAAAGAGAATCACTAGAGTTTTTATTCCAACGGATGGCGGAGGTACTAGCGAGGGTGGACAGAGCCTCATGCCCAGGATGCCCGAGACGACGATGCCAAGTGGCGAAGGGGGCCGCTGCAACAAGGGCGCAGGACTCCGTGGAATGCACTGGGGTGGTGAGAGTGTAGAGGGGCCCGGAACTATTGTACCTGGCGATCATGCTCCGGGAATTGAGATCCTTCACAGAGAGGCCAAACGGGTCAAATTCGACAAAACAATTATTATCAATAGTGAACTGACGAACAGAGATGAGGTTTTTAATAATATCAGGGGCAACAAGGATATTATTGAGATAAAAGGGACCCGGGAGGACAGAGTGGCCAGATGCTGTGATAGGTAAAGTGGAACCATTGCCAACTACAATAGAGGAGGAGCGTGGTGGGCGAAACAAGGAGATGTTACCAGTATCGGGAGTCATATGACTGGAGGCGCCGGAGTCCATGACCCAATCAGTTGCACCGGGAGGATTGAGGGTCATGGTGCTGAAGTTGCTGGCGAGGGACGGCTGATCCCAAGATCCGGACCACGGTGTCCACGGTGAGGCATGGTCAGCCAAGGCAACAGGCAACGTGGTAGGCTGCGGACCAGCCTGTCCGAGCGGCGTCGACAGGAATGGCCCAGGGGCGAACTGGGCGAAGTGGGCAGGCGGAGGCGCGTAGGGGGCGGGAGCAGCCAGCAGAGCCTGCTGGGATGTTGCTTGGGGCGTGGGCGCACGCGGAGCCTGGCCACCGCGCTGCTGAGGACCGGGCCACATGGTGATTTGCCCGGTCCACGGGTTGTAGATCGAGGGCCATGGCGCCGTGGCCTTGCCGCTGCCGTCGTTGCCACGACGACGCCGGCGACCTCCACCGGCAGAGCCGCCGCTGGTGCTGCCGGAGGGCGCCGTGGAGCGGGTGGATCCGCCATGGGGCGCCGCCGAGTTACCAGTGGAGGGGGTGCCGGGGGGAGCAGAGCCGCCGGAAGGTCGCACCGGAGCAGCGACGAGGGCGGTCGCCGGAGGTGGTGTTGGTGCGCTGGAGTCGATCTCCTCGAGGATGAGGTCGTTGCGGACCTCATTGAAGGAGGGGAACGGCTTGGAGCGCTTGAAGTGGGCCTTCATGTGGGCGAATTTCTCGTTGAGGCCGCGCAGCACGTTGAGGACGAGGGTGCGGTCGCGGATGACCTCGCCGAGGTCGCCGAGAGCGTCGGCCATCCCCTTCATCTTGCGGCCGTAGTCGTCAATCGAGAGGTCGCCCTGCACGAAGACACGAAATTCGGCGTCGAGGCGGAGGGCGCGAGCTTCGCGGTTGCCGAGAAATTGCGCCTCGACGATGGTCCAGGCACGGCGTGCTGTGCCGTTGCGGGTGCGGGTGGACTCCATTAGCTCGGGGGAGAGCGTGCCCAGCACCCATGACAGGACGACGGCGTCCATGCGCCGCCAGGACGGCACGGCGGGGAAGGCGGCGTCGGAGAGGACGTGGTCGGCGAGGGCGTACCGCTCGAGGGTGAGGAGGACGAGATCGCGCCAGCGGTTGTAGTGGGAGGAGAGGGGATCCAGAACCACGGGCACGAGGGCACGGATGTTCTGGACGCCCGCCGCCTGCGCGTGGAGATTGGCGATGGTGGCGGCCTCGTAGTCGTGGACGTCGAGGTCGTCGGCGGCGTTGGCGTCGTCGTGGGAGCCGCCGCCGTCGTCGTGGGCGCCGTCGTTGCGAGGTGGGAAGGCAGCGTCGCGAGCAGCGGCCGCTGCGCGCTCGAGATCGGCGGCGGCCCGGCGTTCCTTCGCGAGGACATCCTGGGCGGCGGCGGCGGCCTTGCCAGCCTCAGCGGCGGCGTCGACCAGATCCTGGCGGGCCGTCTCCCATGCAGCCGCTTCTTCGGCGCGCTGCTGGGCATCAGCGGCAATGGGAGTGGGCGGAGTTGGCATGGCGGCGGCGCAGGTGTTAGGTTTAGCGGAAGCGAGTTGTCACGGGATCGTGACGGTCTCTTGATACCATGATAGCGCGAATATTGCCTTGTGTATTCAACTGAGAAACAGGAGTACAATATATAGAGCTCTACCGGTAATCTTTCTCTACCTGATTTATAGAATCAAGATCAGGGAGAAGATCTGGGAGATCAGGCGCAAAAGGAAAGGCTAGGCGTGAAATACTCAACCGCCAGCCACCTAAATATAGAGGGGGATCACCTAAACAGGGAAAGAGATAAACTCTAACACACTTGATATATTCTGAACTTGTTCTTTTCATCTGTTGATTGTTCCTTGAGGATTAGTCACTTGTACACTTCTATTTATGCTGTAGATTTATTATATTTAGACATTCGTACTTTTTGCAATATTATTGTGAATAAACAGCATACTACTGTTGCGTTTTGTGTGTATATATGCATGCATTTTTTTAAATTCTGTGACCAGGTAACTTTATTAGGTATTGCATTGTAAATTTACAATTTTTTGATTGTGTATGAACTCTGAAGTATGTAACTTTGCTCTGAATAGTCAAGTACTAAGAAAAATAATCATGCCAGTAAGGATTAATTGTCGATGTTGACTACTGGATGATCTCCATCCTGTAGCAACTAGAGAAAGTAACTTGTGGTACATTTGATTTCAAATATCGTTGACATTTATCTTTTAAAGGCAAATTTTGCATGGAGCGGCTGGTGGCTTGTCAGGCACTCTGCAACAAGTTCAGGCAAGAAGCCCGCAACTGCCTATGCCAGAACAGGTTACTCAGATTTTCCTACTGCTTCTCACTTCTAATGATAGCCATCTCCAAAACAATCAATATCTGTTTCTCATCACATATATTCTTTGCAGAATATCAAAACTGAGATCAATCCAGTTTTGACACCCAGAGCTGCAGGTCCTGAGGGATCATTGATTGGTGTCCAAGGTAATATTGTTCCAGCCAAGGTTCCAAATACCGCTACCGGGATAAATCCCGCCAGGCGGCCGGTACCGGTTACCGGCCGGTAACCGGAAAAACCGGCCGGTAACCGGTAAAAACCCGGTCGAATTTCTCGTGCCAAAATTTGAATTTGAAATCGGTAACCGGAAAAACCGGCCGGTAACCGCCCAAAAAACCGGAGAAAAACCGCTAAAAACCGGAAAAACCGCTAAAACCCGGTTTTTCAAATTTGAAATTGGAAATTCTTAACATATTCATGGCAAAAAGTATGAAGTTAAGCACGGGAGATGCATGGATCTTCCTAATACATCATATTAGTGTTAAACAATGTAAATATCATTCGGGAAACTAACATGTACATTCAAAATTTCAAAATTCCTAATATATTTACGGCAAAAAGTATGAAATCAAGCACGGAAAATATATGCATCTTCTTAATACATTCTATTAGTGTTAAACAATGAAAATATCATTAGAGAAACTAATTTTTACATTCAAAAGTTTAAATTTGAATTAAATAAAAAACCGGCGGTTTTTTTCTCCCGGTCGGCACCGGTAAGACCGGTTACCGGCGGTAACCGGCCGGTTACCGCCGGTATTTGGATCCCTGGTTCCAGCCTATTGCCTGGAATTGCTGTTGTCTCAGTCAGCTATTCGTATTTCAACTTTTACTATTTTCTTACTCTCAAGAATTATTCTGCAAGTTTTTATTCTTGCTGAATTTCTTTGGGAGATTATTGCTGTTTTTAGTGGTTCGTTTTCTGAAGCTAAATTTAGATGTCGTTTTTAAACAGGATCTAATCAGGGTGGAAGCAATTTGACTCTGAAAGGTTGGCCACTCACGGTAAGCTATACTAATTCTTATTTTGCATGTGCTTTGCTTATGATTTACGCTCCTATTTTGGATTCGGTTTAGGCTGCACTCTCCTTTAATGTTGGGGGGATCGAGCACATGCTTGATGCGACTGCATATTGCAGGTGCGTGGTTTGAATTAGTTGGTGTCCATGGAATTGCAAGTGTGGCCCCTCTACTCATGCGCTGTATACCTGCACGGCTGCACATAAAAAATTTCCTTGTGGTTGCTGGGACATGTAGGGAGGGAGGGATGTCTGATATTCTATTAACAGCTATAATACAAAATATTGAAACCTAGTGCTGATAAAGTTCAACTCAGCAACTCGCACCAGATTCATGGCGTTTTGGCAGTAGCGGAACTACGGTACCGTCACTGTGTGTCCTTGTCAGCCGTCCTGGACAAAATTGCCGATGCCTTCATATACCTCAATGGTTGCATTGCTCGAGGAAGCCTTGTGATTGTTTTGCCTACTTACCGTGCCCTTGTACGTTACATGTTCCCCCCTCTTGTCGCCAACTTCTAGTCCCGTTTCTGATTTTGTGGTATCTTTTTCGAGCACATTTTAGGAGTTTGTGTACAATGAAATCTTTGGAATGTTATGACGAGCACATCTGCATTCAGCAATTCGGGAAGCAAGCAGCAATTTATGTAGTTTTCTAGTATAGTGCAAATCATGTTATTGACATAGATTGTGTGCTAGCATGGGTGCTATCTTGCAACTTCTGTTCCAACATATACCATTTATACCTTCATAGGGACTCGACCAACTTCGCTCTGGAATTCTGCAGCAGAAGTCGTTTATGCAATCTCCACAACAATTTCAACAACTCCAGTTTCTGACTCCACAACAGCAGCAGCAGCTTTTGATGCAAGCACAGCAAAATATGGCTACCCCTACAGCTAGTGATGTTGACACCAGAAGATTAAGGATGCTTCTTAACAACAGAAATATGGCCCTTGGGCGGGATGGGCAGACAAACAGTGGTGGCGATATTATTCCAAATGTTGGTTCTCCTGGTCAAAGTGGTGGATCACGTACTGATATAGATATGTTAATAAAGGTCTGTCCTATGACTTCCTTCTACCTTGCGAATGATAATTTTCTTACGCTAATCCAAAATATCGACTTTTCTCTATGAAGTGTTATGTGTACTTAGTCATAATAATAGTAGTTACCATGTTTTTAGCTTCTTATTGTATAGAGTTGTATACCAATTTGTTGAGAGAAGGATGGAGCAGGAACATCCTAGCCAAATGGCACTTCTGCCCCGGTCTAAACAAATTTAAACATATTCATTTAGTTTCCTACCATTGAAAATTTTTATTTGTTCACCAAATATTTTCCCTTTGTAACATATTTCATTTCAAACATTTGATAACTAAATAGAGAACAATTATCCTCCTTTAATTCTTTTTAGACCTTCCCGTTCCTATTCTTTGAAGTTCTGCAAATTCAGTTTCATGATGTACTTGGTTTGTTTCTTGTCAGAATTGTGTTATAGCAGCGTCTGTAATGGCATGCACAGCTAATTGAATAATTAGCTCTCCTCCTGCTAAAGCAGCCAATTCTTTGAAAGGTTATTAAGATATGAGGATGATGCAATATAAACGAGTATTAGAAGGATTAGTTGTTTAGTCTGTCTTTGAGTGTTTTAGGCCAATGAAAATGTACCCAAGTATCTCTTTTTGGGTCGACAACCATCTAGAATTACAAACTTTTTAGCATTATCCACATATGTTTGTGCACTACATATTGTTCTTTAGCTATTGTATTTTCTGGCCACCAATCAGTTATCCTAGGTTTTGGAAAGCACCCAATTCATTCTCAGCCCAGGTGTGGTGTTGTGTGAATTGGTTTCTTGATGATTTCTGTTATGAATATTGTGTGTACATTCACGAGACTCAATGGGCAGTATATATAACGAGTACAAGGAATATTACAAGGGAATATGCCCTAAAAATATAAATAAATACAAGAGTTCCTATTCTGACATCCCGAAAAACTTATAGCGGATTGCACACATTGAGTTTGGAGGGATTGCACACATTGAGTTTAGAGAGAAAATACAGATGTTGCGCCTTAGTCTGTAACTCCGTGAAGAAGTCAACAATTTGTAACTCTGAGGGCACAATAGTAAAGCAAGCACTTTCTCTTGCGCCAGTGAGCGAGTGTATGAAGTATCCACACCAATGTGTTTGGTGAGCTCATACTTCATTGTGTCACGGGCAATACTGATAGCATGTGTACTGTCAGACAAAAGAGTCGGAGGTCCAATCACAGGCACTCTAAAATTTGCATGTAGCCACCTCAGTCAAGTAATTTCTGCTGTCACTGATGCCATAGCTCTCAACTCAGCATCTGTACTTGAACAGGAAACTGTAGTCTACTTCTTTGTCTTCTAGGCAATCAGGGAGGAGCCAAGAAAAACACGGTAAGTAGAAAAAGAACGATGGCCAGAAGGATCACTAGCTCAGGTTGCATCGAAGTACGCCTGATGCTATAGAGCTAGGGAAAAACAAACGACGAGAGTTCCACGCAAATAGCGAAGAACTTGGCGTGTTGGTATGCCCTCCTATAGAGGAAGGGCCTCCCTACCTCCTTGGATCGTTCACCTCCACGCGCTTTGTTCGGCTTTTTCCTCACTGTACAACCTTGATAGTTGTACCCAAAGTTCTTGCAAAAGTTGCACTAAACCCCAGTTGATGTGAAAACAGGCGCCTAGGGAGGAACTGTAATCGAAGCAAAAGGCGCAGCAAGCATAGTCGGAACAGACTGTGCTGCTAACCCTCGGCGAAGCTCCTCATCCCGAAGCGTTGAAAGGGCCTCGATGTCAGTCGATCGTGGTGAGTGGCTCAGCAGTTGAGCCCTGAGAGGCTCAAACTCTGGATGAAGATAGCAGGCGAAGTCATAAAGGCGAAGGCGATCACGATCCGCCTTCCACACTTTATGACACACATGGCAAAGGGGAGAGGCCAGCTTGTCCAGCTAGCGCCAAAGACTGGCCAGGGCTTAGTAGAAGTTGTCGACGAAAGAGTCTTGGCAAAGCATCTCCAACTCACACCGAAGCGAAAAAATTGAGCATCAGTGCTCTACTGGTATCGCTTGTGCAAGTACTCCTAGATCTGACGAGTGGAACGCAGATCAACAATGTCTGGCTCGGAGTCATCAACGCTGACCACCAGGATGGCTCAAAAACATGCCTCATCAGCACACCAGTGCTTGAAAGCGTTAATGGCATACTGAAAGGCCTCATCATCAGCGGCAGCCTCTGCCTCCTTGGTAGCGTCATCTTCTGTCGGAGGTGCAGAAGTAGGCTGCCTGGGAGGAGGTTGAACTTGTGGTGGTGGACAAGGTCGTGCACCAGTGATATGTTCCCAGAGGCAGAGACCATCAAGTGTGATCTCCATGAATAAGAACCACAACCTGTAGTTAGTCTCATGGTGCTTCGTTCCCGAGAATGGGATCGCAGTTGATGGAACAAAAGCCATCGGTAAGCGGCGCTTGATGGCGCGGTGTACAAAGCAACGAAGTCTAATAGACGGCGCTAGACGGTGTAGCGGTTAGATCAACGTTTTATTTTTTTATTTTTTTGGAAACGAATTCTTTTAAAAGGAAACCGTGGTTGGTTTCCTTAAAAGAATACACTTTCTATACGGGCTCGGCCTGGGCAGAAATGGCGTTGCTGTGGCCAGTGCGGACAGCGGCAATGATGGCCGGCAAAGGCTAGCGTGCTGTGGGCTCGACCCATGTTGTCCTTGTTATGAATATTGTGTGTATTGAAGAAGCCCAATAGGCAATATGTATAGTGAGTACAAGGGGATATTACAGGGGAATATGCCATATACGGATAAGGAAAGCGAGACATATAAGGAAAAGAATAACACAATTCCTATTCTATCTCTAATATTCTTAACACCCCCCTCAAATGCAAGGTGTATGCAATAGCATTGCATTTGAAAAAGAGTTAATACTAAAACAAGAAAAATCCGAAGTCCGAGTCTTGATAATGTCGTCGTTGCGTGCAGCTTTTGAATAACTGTCAAATCAAGCCGAAGAGTAGATAGAAGCATGGCGGCGCAGATCAAAGCTCAAGACGGCGGCGGCGTAGTGCACAAGGTGCAGAAGACACGTGGCGGCCTTAGAAGCTCAGGGCGGCGGCATCATAACTTCTATGATCTGCACACGGCTCAGAGAGTAGAGCGGCAGCTGCTGCCATGCAAAAGAAAATTCCTATACTTCTATGACTAATAATAAATTTGTGGACTCGCACGGTTTGGACGAACTGAAAGAGAATCTACGGACTTAGATGAACACAACGAAAGACTTAAAAAAACTCAACAGACTATTTCCTCTCTTCACCCCTTATATTATCCCTTTCCTCTCTCTTCACCCTCTCACTTTCTCCCGTCTCTCTCTGCCCTTCCTTCTTCCTCTCTCCACCACCGACCAGGGGGGCGACCGGATCAGCACCCCACGGGAAGGAAGGCGGTGACCCGAGGGTGCGCGGGTGGCGGTAGGCAGCTTGGCGTGACTCGGGCGGCCGGGGGAGGAGATGGCGTGGGTGATGGCGGGAGGCAGCGTGGGCGGAGCTTAGGCAACTGACGACCGGTGAAGAGGCCAAATCCAAGAGCGGCGGTGGCGGATTCAGCCTGTGGACGGCAGCTGCGGTCCGGCGGTGGGGCGACGTCGGAGTGGAGGATCCGGTAGAAAGCGGCTGGATTCGTCGCGGATCGGCGACGGAGTATATTGGATCCGACGATCCAACCGGATTTGGAGCAGGCGAGGGCGCATGTGGACGCGGCGGCCTGTGGCGATGTGGGCGCTAGCGCACGCGGGCGCGTCGGTATCTGAACCCCAGATCCGGCTCGGGATCGGGCGGATGCGGTCAATCGATGGCTTCGGGCTCGGCGACGGGAGGCGGCGGCACGAAGAAGGTGCGGCGACGTCGTCGTTGTCGAGCAGTGTCCGAAGACGAGGTGGTGACTGGTCGGCGCAGCCCAACGAGATGGCCGCCCTTGGGAGAGGAGTTGATTCTTCTGGGGGCAGCAACAACGGAAGTAGATCGGGATTAGGATTTTAACCTAAGCTCTGATACCATGTTATGAATATTGTGCATATTGAAGAAGCCCAATGGGCAATATATATAGGGAGTAACAAGGGGATATTAAAGGGAAATATGCCATATACGGATAAGGAAAGCGAGGCATATGAGGAAAGGAATAACACAATTCATATTCTATCTCTAATACCCTTAACAGTCCTTAGGTGCAGTGGCGTTCGCCGGGCCGGGGGGGGGGGGGGGGGCGGGGGGCGGCGACGGTCGGTGTCCGTCGAGCGGTGACGGCCGACAGAGGGCGGCGCACTGTGAGCTCGGCCTGCGTCGTCCTTGGGTGAAGTGGCGGCGGGCAGTGGCAGTGGCCCAATCCGGGTGGCGGCGATGGTGGGATGGCAGCGGAAGGATCTAGGTTAGTGTTCTATTTTGATATCATGTTATGAATATTGTGTGTATATTCATGAGGTCTAATGGACATTATATATATCGAGTACAAAGAAATATGCCCTACACATATAAGGAAATACAAAAGAATTCCTATTCTAACAATTTTACGGGTGAGTGAAGGCTTTATTAGTAGGTCAAATACCGAAACCATTGGTTGGCTACTTCTTTTGTCAGGTCTCGGAGCCACAGACCCTAGCTATCTCAATTCTTACATCGTGAAGATCAGCGACCCTTGATTCATAGCACAATACTTGCTGTTCAGCAGTGTGAACGGATGTGAAACGTCCAACAACTGTCCTAAACCTATGTTGTACTTTTGTGATATTGTACTTATAATATTTATCGGCTTGAAACTTGTTTTCTCATCATCTTATCTGTATACTGCCTGTATGGAATGAAGCTGACCAAAAAACAAGCTTAATAACCAGTAACATTAATAGTTGAATAACTGGGCTTTAGACTAGTTGTTGTTGTTCCTTCGATGACTCAACCCGTAACAGAATACTACCTTACTTTCCATTAGTCTATTAACTATTCTCTCTCTGTTTTATGCCCTTATATGGGTGTTTCCATGTAGTAGAAGAAAATTGCTCATTTACAACAGTTGCAACAGCAAAGTCATAGCCAACAACAGCAGCAGCTTCAGCAATCTACAACCTCCAGTCAGCAGTCTCAAAGCTCAAACCAGCTTCTCCATCAACAGGAAAAGCCAGGAGTTGGAAGTATGCCTATTGACGGAAGCATGCCAAACTCTTTTGGAGTACCTGACCAAGTATGTTATTGTTATACAAACACAATGTTTCTATGCTGATGTTGATATTGTTGTTTTAAACCTAACATACTACTGCTTATTATATGCTGCATTCTAGAGGAATGATTGCACTAATGTCTATAGATATACGTTTTCTTGCCTCTTTCTTGGGATACTGAAGGTATTTTTTGTCACAAAAGCAATGCCTATAATGAAGCGTGCATTTCATTTGGATTCTTTTTAACTTGGCGCATAAAATTACTGAGCTGAGTGCTCGCTAAGTGTTAGATGGTATTCTGCGCACAAACACACATTTTGGGTTGTTATGAGTATTGTGCATGTATTTATGAGGCCCAATAAGCAATATATATAGAGAGTACAAGTGACTATATGCAAAGACAACTCTACACCTATATGTAAATACAAAAGGAATATACCTACTCTAACATCCCCTTAAACTCATGGTAGATCACACACTTAGTTTGGAGAAAAAAAATACAAATGTTATACTCTAGTCTGTGACTTCGTGAAGAAGTCAGTAATCTGTAACCTGAGGGTACAAACTATAGAGCAAGCACTCCCTCCTGCACCTATGAGCGAGTATATGAAGCATCCACACCAATGTGCTTAGTGAGCTCATGCTTTATTGAGTCACGGGCAATATTGATAGTATCAGTACTGTCAGACGAAAGAGTTGTAGGTCTCATCACAGGCACACCAAAATATACAAGTAGCCACCTCAACCAAGTAACCTCTGCTGCCACTGCTGCCATAGCTCTCAACTTAGCTTTAGCACTCGAAGAAGAAACCGTAGTTTGCTTGTTTGTCTTCTAGGCAATCAGGGAGGAGTCAAGGAAAACACAGTGAGCAAAAAGAGAATGACGATCAGAAGGATCACTAGCACAGATCGCATCGGAGTACGCTTGAAGCTGTAGAGAGTTGGAGTTAGGGAAAAGCAAACGACGAGAGATAGTTCTATGCAAATAGCGAAAAACATGAAAAAGGTGATTGTAGTGAAGGTAGGTAGGACGGGCCATAAACTGATTCAAGATATGGACAATATAAGCAATATCAGGATGAGTACTCACAAGATACATCAGACTCCCAACAAGATGGCGATAACGAGTAGTATTCTTGAGAAGATCACCATCAGTGGCACAAAGCTGAAGGGATAGTTCCATAGAAGTTTCAGCAGTGCGAGTGTTAGTCATATAAAAAAAATCAAGAAGATCCTTGACATACTTTTGTTGGGAGAGGTTGTAGCCTCTAGGTGTAGAAGTGACCTAAATCCCAAGGAAGTACATTAGAAAACCAAGATCGATCATCGGAAACTGCTCACTGACAATGACTTGATTTGAGTGGTTCAATCACTTACAATGTGCTCTTTGTTGTTCAGGCATCAAAGAGAAAGAAACTTGTCTCGTCCTCCGGTAGAGCTAATAGTTCAGGAACAGCAAACACTGCTGGGCCATCTCCAAGTTCCGCACCTTCAACACCATCCACTCACACGCCAGGAGATGCAATGTCCATGCCACAGCTGCAGCATAATGGTGGTCCATCAAAACCATTGATGATGTTTGGTTCTGATGGCACTGGAAGCTTGACCTCTCCAGCAAACCCACTGGTATTTATATCCTAAAATCAGACATTCTCTTTCACAAGTGCCATTAGCACATTGCTTTGCCAGCAAGATGAAAAAAATTCTTAATTTCAGGGTGATGTGGACCGTTTGCTGGAAGATGGCTCCTTGGATGAAAATGTAGAATCTTTTTTATCACAGGAGGACATGGATCCTCGGGAAACCATGGGACGCTGCATGGATGCCAGTAAAGGTATGTTTTTGTTTCCCTCTAATACCTGGTTCTTCTTGAGTTTGGCCATCCGTGAGAACAAATAGCTTCACCTATAGCTATCATTGTTTTTCCCATGCCTTTTGTTTTGGAATGTCATGTAGATTAGATCTGTTATTCTATCCTTAACAATGCACAGTTCTTGGTTTCAACAACTTTGCAATTCCTCTGTTTCTATAAGCAAGCTTATCTGGTTACTTGTTAAATAAAAATGGCTTGATAGCGTATCTTTTGCCTAAAAATGTAATGCTTTTCGGTCTTAGATTCTGCTATAGTTAATTAATTACCAGTTTAACACTAAGCATGCTATGTTACTTGTCTTGGCCTTATGGGAGCAAAATTGTAGGAAAGCACACTCTGCTTGGAAAAAGATTCTGTGGCATCCCATGCCGTATAGTATCATATGTCACCTCCCTAGAAAGAATTCCAAACCAAACACACCTCCTTCCCAAAAACTACTACCCTCCTCTTTGCTTAAAGGCTTCATGATTCGCCAGGGGCAAGCTTGAAGATACCAAAGAAACAATAGATCCATAGGGACTCTTCCACTGTGCTGAATAAGTCTCTGTACTGTGGTCTTTGTGGGGCTGTGGTAGTTTTTGTCTTTTGACTGCTTTTAGGACAGCATCTGCTTTTAGGACAGCATCTGCTTTTGCTTTAGGACAGCATCTACTTTTAGGACAGCATCTCCTTTTAGGACAGCATCTGCTTTTAGGACAGCATCTGCTTTAGGACAGCATATTGACCGCTTTAGGACAGCATCTAGGATAGCATCTTAGCATATGCTTGGCTGGTTCTCAGCCTATAAGTATGTATCTCCAACCCCTCAGGTTGGCATGGCATTGTGTGAGCAATAAACAAGAAGAAAATTGCCCCATCTCCTAGTGTCATCCTCTCCATGAGAGTTAGGATCTTGCTATCACCAAGAGCAAGAGTCCAGCGACTAACAAGTGGTATCAGAGCCTTAGTATCCTGTAGCTTGAGCATCTCCTGCTCATCTCCTTCTCCGGCCTCGCAGCAGCCCCAGCCGGTAGCAGCAGCAGCTCCGGCTGTCCCCGCTCACTCCTCTCCGGAGACGGGCAGCAGCTCGTCAGAAGCAGCCCTCTCTCCACGCAACAGCCCCCCAGTAGCGCACCATGTCCGCAGGGCAGTCTCAGCGCTCGGTCGCCTCGAGCATGCGGCGTCAGCAGACGGCCGAGCTCGTCGCGGCAGAGCAGCGCGAGCGAGCGGCGGCAGAGACCGCTGCGGCGGCGGAAAGGGCGTCAAGGCTGGCAGCGGCGGAGCTGGCAGCAGCCAGGGCGGAGGTGGAAGCAGCGGCGGCGGCAGATGCAGCGCGTGCGGCAGCAGCAGAGGTCAAGGCTCTGCGCGGCAGCAACAGCAGCTCCGGCTCTGTTGATGACAGCGCCGACGTGGACCCTCAGCTGCTGGAGAGGGAGGCAGCGCAAGGGCGAACGGCGCAATGGGCAGCCGCGCACGCCCACGAGCGCGGCGGCAGCCCAGACAGGCGCGGACGCGCCGGCGGCGCTCCTGAAGGAGGCGCACACGGCGGTGGCGCTCCTGGAGGAGGCATGCACGGCGGCGGCATACGGGTCGACGGAGAGCGCGGCCCTCACAGGCAACGCGGCTCTCTCTCCCCGGTTCGGTACCGTGGTCACCACGAGTACCAGGCTGTCGTCAGGGACGTCGGCTCCGGCGGCGGGTGGCCTACCCTCACCAAGACCAACTACGTCGAGTGGGCCGCGGTGATGAGGGTAAAGCTCCAGGTGCGGCATATGTGGGATGCAGTCCGGTACGGCGACGTCGACTACGACCAGGATCGACGGGCGCTGGATGCTCTCATCGCCGCAGTCCCGCCCGAGATGCAGTTCTCGCTTACCAACAAGCGGACTGCCAAAGAGGCTTGGGACGCCATCGCTGCAGCACGCATCGGCAGCGACCGCGCCCGCAAGTCTACATTGCAGGCACTACGCACGGAGTGGGAGCACCTGGCCTTCAAGCCAGGTGAGGACGTTGATGACTTTGCTCTCCGTCTCAACACTCTGTTGCAGAAGTTGGTGCAGTTCGGTGACGACACCTACGGCGAGGAGAGAGCTGTGGAGAAGCTCTTCCGCTGCGTCCCCGAGAAGTACAAGCAGATGGCTCGCTCGATCGGGTCTCTGCTGGACCTCTCCACGATGACCATCGAGGAGGCGTTGGGTCGCCTCAAGGTCGTCGACATCGATGAGCCACAGCGCCCCTCGGGACCCGTCACCATTGGCGGGAAGCTCCTCCTCACTCGGGAGCAGTGGGATGCCGGCCAAGGTGACAAGAAGAAGGGGGAGCCTTCTTCCACGACAGGCGGCCGCAAGAGTGGCAAGCGCGGCAAGCCGCGCAAAGGCGCCCAGGGCGGCGATGCTGGCAAGCAAAAGCCGGCACGAGACGACTCTTGCCACAACTGCGGCAAGCTTGGTCATTGGGCCAAGGAGTGTCGACAGCCACGACGCGGTCAGGCCCACGTCGCGCAAGCGGAGGAGGAGCAGCCGGTCCTGTTCATTGCTCATGCGAGCATCGAACTACCTCCAGCGGCACCGGCCGCAGTGGCTCTCCTCCACCTTGACGAGCCAAAAGCACACGCCCTCCTCGACGACAGTTCCGGCAATAACAAGACCGACGGGTGGTGCCTCGACACCGGCGCCACCCACCACATGACCGGGCGGCGGGAGTTCTTCTCCGAGCTCGACTCAGGCGTTCGAGGCACCGTCAAGTTCGGCGATGCCTCCGCCGTGGAGATCAAGGGCGTCGGCTCTGTCGTCTTCGTCGCCAAGACTGGCGAGCACCGGCTGCTCACCGGCGTCTACTACATCCCCGATCTGCGGAACTCCATCATCAGCTTGGGACAGCTGGATGAGAACGGCTCGCGCGTCGAGATCGAGCACGGGGTGCTGCGAATTTGGGATCTTCGACGCCGCCTCCTTGCCAAGGTAACCAGAGGCGCAAATCGACTCTACACTCTTCACGTGCAGGTGGCACAACCCATCTGTCTCGCAGCTCGTCGGGACGACGAGGCGTGGCAGTGGCACGAGCGCTTTGGGCACCTTCACTTCGAGGCCCTGAAGCGGCTCAGTGCCACGGAAATGGTGCGAGGCCTGCCGTGCCTTGACCATGTGGAGCAGCTCTGCGACGTCTGCGTGTTGACGAAGCAGAGGCGACTCCCCTTTCCCCAGCAGGCGAGTTTCCGAGCCAAGGAGAGGCTCGAGCTCGTGCACGGGGACTTGTGTGGCCCGGTGAAACCGGCCACACCGGGAGGACGACGCTACTTCCTGCTGCTCGTCGACGACCTCTCCCGCTACATGTGGGTGATGGTCCTCGGCAGCAAGGGAGAGGCTGCGGACGCCATCAGGCGCACGCAGGCTGCTGCGGAGGCGGAGTGCAGCCGCAAGCTGCGCGTGCTGCGCACAGACAACGGCGGCGAATTCACGGCGGCTGAATTCGCGTCGTACTGCGCTGATGAGGGCATTCAGCGCCACTACTCCGCGCCGTACAGCCCGCAGCAGAACGGCGTCGTCGAGCGGCGCAACCAGACGGTTGTGGGGATGGCTCGGGCCCTCCTCAAGCAGAGGGGGATGCCGGCTGTCTTCTGGGGAGAGGCGGTGGTGACAGCCGTCTACATCCTCAACCGCTCGCCTACTAAGGCACTCGACGGCAGGACGCCGTACGAGGCTTGGCATGGGCGCAAGCCGGCGGTCTCCCACTTGCGGGTCTTCGGCTCCCTCGCGTTCGCCAAGGAGCTTGGCCACATCGGCAAGCTCGACGACAGGAGCACTCCGGGAGTGTTCATCGGCTACGCGGAGGGCTCGAAGGCCTACCGCATCCTCGACCCTGTCACACAGCGCGTCCGCATCTCGCGTGACGCTGTGTTCGACGAAGGGCGAGGCTGGACGTGGGACAAGGCGGTGGACGACGGTTCGACTTCGACTCTCAGGGACTTTGTTGTCGACTACGTCCACTTCGAGAGAGCCGGGGGAGCTAGCAGCTCGTCTTCACCGAGCTCGTCCACCTCGACACCTTGCTCGCCACCAGCTCCGGCGAGTGCTCCACCACCTTCGGCACCGGCTACGCCCCACTCTTCACCACCGGCTCACCACTCTCCTGCACCGGCGGCCACACCACCGGAATCGGCCCCAACAGCTTCGGTCCACGACGAGCAGCGCACGGTGGAGTTCGCTACTCCACTGTCTCACGACGAGGATCGCGTCGACGCCTACCACGACGGCGAGACTCTGCGCTACCGTACCGTGGACGACCTCCTCGGCGAGCAGCCGGTCCCTGGACTGGCGCAGCGCGACTTCGAGGCGGAGCTGCACCTCGCACAGGACGACGGCGAGCCCCGTTCCTTCGCCGAGGCGGAGAGAGACGAGGCATGGCGTGCCGCGATGCAGCAGGAGATGGACGCCGTCGAGCGGAACCGGACGTGGGAGCTGGCGGATCTTCCTGCCGGTCACCGCGCGATCACCCTTAAGTGGGTGTTCAAGCTGAAGCGGGATGAAGCCGGCACCATCGTCAAGCACAAGGCTCGCTTGGTGGCACGAGGCTTCGTGCAGCAGGAGGGGGTCGACTTCGATGACGCCTTCGCACCCGTCGCGCGCATGGAGTCCGTTCGTCTTCTCCTCGCACTTGCAGCCCAGGAGGATTGGCGCGTCCATCACATGGACGTCAAGTCCGCCTTCCTCAACGGCGATTTGAAGGAGGAGGTCTACGTCCGCCAACCGCCGGGATTCGTCATCCCCGGCAAGGAGGGCAAGGTTCTCCGCCTGCGCAAGGCCCTCTACGGCTTGCGGCAGGCACCACGAGCCTGGAATGCTAAGCTGGACTCCACCCTCAAGCAAATGGGGTTCCAGCAGAGCGCACACGAGGCTGCGGTCTACCGGCGGGGCAAAGGCGGCAACGCCCTGCTGGTGGGCGTCTACGTCGACGACCTGGTGATCACCGGCTCCAAGGAGGCCGAGGTCGAGGCGTTCAAGGCGGAGATGAAGACCGTCTTCCAGATGAGCGACCTGGGGCTCCTCTCCTTCTACCTGGGGATCGAGGTCCACCAGGACAGCTCCGGTATCTCCCTTCGTCAGACCGCCTACGCCAAGCGCACCGTCGAGCTGGGCGGGCTCACCGACTGCAACCCAGCCCACACTCCAATGGAGGAAAGGCTGAAGCTGAGCCGCGACAGCACGGCGGAGGAGGTGGACGCGACGCAGTACCGGCGCATCGTGGGCAGCCTTCACTACCTCGTCCACACGCGTCCAGATTTGGCGTTCGCCGTCGGCTACGTCAGTCGGTTCATGCAGCGACCGACGACGGAGCATCAGCAGGCCGTAAAGAGGATCCTCCGCTACGTTGCGGGCACCTCCGACTACGGCTTGCACTACCCGAGGTGTCCCGGCGCGGCGCACTTCATCGGGTACAGCGACAGCGACCACGCAGGCGACATCGACACCAGCAAGAGCACAAGCGGGATTCTCTTCTTCCTCGGCAAGTGCCTCGTTAGCTGGCAGTCAGTCAAGCAGCAGGTGGTGGCCCTGTCCAGCTGTGAGGCCGAGTACATAGCGGCTTCCACCGCTTCGACTCAGGCCCTCTGGCTCGCTCGACTGCTTGGTGATCTCCTCGGCGGGGACACTGAAGCAGTGGAGCTCAGGGTGGACAGCAAGTCCGCCCTAGCCCTGGCAAAGAACCCCGTTTTTCATGAACGGAGCAAGCACATCCGGGTGAAGTACCATTTCATCCGAGGCTGCTTGGATGAAGGAAGCATCAAGGCAAGCTACATCAACACCACGGATCAGCTTGCGGATTTGCTTACCAAGCCTCTTGGAAGGATCAAGTTCCTTGAGCTCTGCTCCAAGATCAGGATGGTTCAACCCTCCCACAAGACGACGCACAAGACTTAGGGGGAGAATGCTGAATAAGTCTCTGTACTGTGGTCTTTGTGGGGCTGTGGTAGTTTTTGTCTTTTGACTGCTTTTAGGACAGCATCTGCTTTTAGGACAGCATCTGCTTTTGCTTTAGGACAGCATCTACTTTTAGGACAGCATCTCCTTTTAGGACAGCATCTGCTTTTAGGACAGCATCTGCTTTAGGACAGCATATTGACCGCTTTAGGACAGCATCTAGGATAGCATCTTAGCATATGCTTGGCTGGTTCTCAGCCTATAAGTATGTATCTCCAACCCCTCAGGTTGGCATGGCATTGTGTGAGCAATAAACAAGAAGAAAATTGCCCCATCTCCTAGTGTCATCCTCTCCATGAGAGTTAGGATCTTGCTATCACCAAGAGCAAGAGTCCAGCGACTAACACACTGAGCCACCTCCATGCCTTGGTAAAGCTACCTGCTCTGCTCCAAATCTCATGGCAGCAGCCGACCAAGCTTACTGTCAATCAACTATTGAATTTGGCATTTCAGTATTAATCCCCATTCAAGCATGCACAAAGTAACAAAGTTTTGAAAACTTTTGCCCAACTTCCTCAGAATTAATAACGGTATTTAGCATTGATCTTGTAATTTGGTTGAGGATATAGGTATTGCTAGTGAGTGGTGATGACAGTAAAGGTGATAGGGAAGAGATTGGATGCCCCTGAGAAGGTGATGTGCTTTGAGAGTAATTGGTTTCTTTGAGCTTAGTTTATTGGGGCAAAGAGGATGATAGCAATTTCGGGGAAGGACAGATGGGGATTTGCTTTAGGTTTCATCTTTGCTACTTGTCTTTTTTAGAGAAGCAATATATGATTCTATGTGTAGTAGGTGCCATGGAATTCTGTTTCCTTTTGCTTTATTACAATTATTTGGAGGGATGAATGCATTGGTTGGTGTCTCTTTATTGCAGGTTCTGGTTTTTCCGAGGTTGCAAAAGCCCTTGCGAGTACAAACAAGGTTGTTTGTTGCCATTTCTCATCGGATGGAAAACTGCTTGCCACTGGAGGCCATGATAAAAAGGTGTGGATGCCAACGTAGAAGTTACTTGTGAATTTACTGGTGCTAAGGAAGCTGCATGCTCATATCTGCTTTTTTTCAGGCTGTTTTATGGTTTACAGATGCCCTAAACCCTAAATCTACATTAGAAGAGCACTCATTGCTAATTACAGATGTTCGATTTAACCCAAGCATGACCCGCCTTGCTACATCTTCCTTTGACAAAACCGTGCGGGTTTGGGATGCTGACAATGTATTTTTTTTCCTTTACTGGCTCTCTTACAGCAATGTCGCTTCAGAAGTTGTCATATACCTTAAAATGCACTTACTAATTGACTGACTATATGCAGCCAGATTATTCGCTCCGTACTTTCACAGGCCATTCAACATTTGTTATGTCGCTTGATTTTCACCCAAATAAAGAAGACATCATTTGTTCCTGTGATGGTGATGGGGAAGTTCGTTGCTGGAGCATAAATAACGGTAGCTGCATGACCTGTGTGAAGGTCTTCAATGTATGCAACATTGATTCTTTCTCATAAAATTTTTCTTTGTTGCTCATAATTCATTAAAACTGTTATGTTGATATTACACTGAAACCTCCTCCTGTTACCGTTTCATATCTTATCTTCCCAGGGAGGTGCAACTCAGTTGAGATTTCAACCTCGCAAGGGGGGATATCTTGCAGCTACCTCAGAGAAGATGGTATCCATATTAGATGCGGAAACTCTACAAGTTTGTAGGAGCCCTTTACAGGTTTGTTAAAAGAGATCATAGCTAAATGGAAGAAATACGCCCTGGAGTTCCTTGTATCTTAGCTATGTGCAGTGTATGTTATGCTATGCTATGGTACGCCTTGTTTTTTAATCTTACTTCTAGCTTCTCCAGCATTATTTTTAGATCTGATTTAGATTAATGAAGCTGTCATCTGTCATCAATAAATTAGACACTTCTGCGCTTGTGCCATGTGTTCATTAGAGTAATGTTTAGTTACTGGCATCGTCTTGTAGCAATTTGGGAAATGCCATTAAAACCATCTAGATAAATTCTGGTTGCAATTTTTTGGTTCTTGACTAGACACGGGTGAATTAAACATAAGTTTTGTCAGAACTTGTGCTGGTAATTTGGGAGTTCAGCTGGCTTGGCAGGCTCCAGTTAATAGGTCCTTGTATGCAGACATATCTATGGGAATTTCTCAAAATTTGATGATATATAATTTATAGGATTGTTGCAGAACTATATTATACATCTTGGTCCAAGATTTTAGCTAGAAGGTCCATTGCCATTACACATTAGATCATCATGGCACTCTTTTGGCTAGGGCTGCGTTTGATGAATGCGTGACTACCCTTTGTTTCAAGTATGCTGCTGACTTGCAGTCCAAATGTCGAACACAGCAGCTATGTTATAACTTGAAATTGTCGTATGGGCATTACAATTAAGCTGCATTATTCAGTGTTGCACTCACTGTAAATGGAACTTTTGTTCACATGTAGGGGCACATCAAGATTATTCAGTCAGTTTGTTGGGATGCTGCGGGTGACTATCTGGCCTCTGTCAGTGAAGATTCTGTCAGGGTGTGGTCATTTACTTCAGGAAATGACGGCGAATGTGTGCATGAGTTGAACTGCAGTGGAAACAAGTTTCATTCTTGTGTTTTCCACCCAAGTTATCCATCATTGCTTGTAATCGGTTGTTATGAGGCAAGTTATATCTTATCAGGCCCAAGTTAATAATCTTTGTGATCTCATTTTTATTGTGTTTGTATCATTGATATCGTGCAGACTTTGGAACTTTGGGACATAAGGGAGAAGAATACCGTGACCATCAACAACGCTCATGACGGCTTGATTGCAGCTTTAGCAGCATCAAATGCATCAGGGTTGGTTGCCTCAGTAAGTCATGATAAGCTTGTCAAGCTCTGGAAATGACATTAAATAGCAGCCTTCGTCTGCGCCACATTTTACATGGTGGTGCTAGTTGTGTGCATCTGTCTTCCAGTCATAGTAGGATGTAGAAACAGGATGGTTTTTTGCTACAGATGACCACATGACAAAAGGCAGCTGACCAAATTTCTTGAACCATTTGGGTTCAAGAGCTAACCCAGTTTGTATCTTGTGGTTGTCTCAGTTGCTGCATGTGCTCTTGGATAAGTTTGTAACTTCTTGTAGAATGTCCCGTACTCTGTAGTGGCCTGCGCAAACTCTGAAGTGTTGTCATGGACTGATCACAAGCATACAAACGTTTGATGTAGTTTTTTTGCTACCGTCTTCTTCATTTTGTTTTACCATATTTCCCCTTTTTCTGCCACAAATTCTCCAAAAGAGAGAATATCTAGGGTATCCCTCTCTACGGTGCATCCTTCGTGCATCTCACGTCTTTTGAAAAATTCTCAAAAAAATTGTAGCCGTAGATGATGGAATATTATGGTGGAATATTCTATAGCTATGCAAAATTTAAACATATAATGCCTATTTTTCATATTTTTGAAATACGATTGAGTTTTATCTTGAGATTTTGCATGGCTAGAATGCACCATCCCTACATCTATAATTTCTTTAGAAATTTTTAAAAACTTTTAGATGTAGGATGCACGAAGGATGAACTAATCTATTCTCTTCTCGAAATCAATCGTGGCATTTTGCTGCCTGGAAAATTGCGAGTGTGCTCCTTTAGTACTGTGAACGTTATTTGCTTCTCGATGCGCTTCAGGTGAAAATGGTGGTGTTGCGGAATTTGCTGAATGCGAAAAAGCCTTGTTCTGAGCAGCGGAATTGATACAGGAAATGGGTTCCGCACAGGGAAGTACATTGCCAGTATTTGGGCTTTTTTCAGCTTATAACTTATGGTTTTCTTTGGACGATCAAACAGAATATTTTGAAATGATTTATTGGGTTAGCCCTTTTAAAACAATTTATTGATTTATTAATATTTAATTTATTTGTATAAATATTCGTGCTAAAATAAAAAACGATCAATCACAACGCAGACAAAAGAAAGTTGTCAGGACCCAGATTTCCGAATCCAGACCCTCTGTGCATTACAGCACTAGTTCCAAATCAAAACTAGTGCACACAGTCAAACAGTGATGAATACATAACCAACCACGCTTTATTACAATAGTAAAGAGTACAGACCAAAAAGGTCTCTTTATTACAACTGAGGTTTCAAGACCTCACAAACTCACAAAACACAGCGGAAGCAAAAGTAAATCCGGTGAAGACCCATCAATACGCCACAGGCAATTGACTGGAGAAGCGCAGCCTAGTATTCCGGAAAGCCTTCGTCGAATCCACACACGAAGTAGTCGTAATCTCCATCTGGAGCTTCATATTCCTTTGAGTTGATTTTAGTGCAGCATATGAGTACATAAAGTACTTCGCAAGTCTTGAGAAAAATGCAGTAGATGCAAGGCTTAACAAGGAAGGGTTATATGGTTCTTTTGTACAAAACGTTATTTTATTTCAAATACTATTAAATATTTTCGAAGTCATTAATTTAATAAAGTAATCGTTTTAACTGAAACTATTAAGCATTTTATAGTGAAGGTTCTATCCACCAACTCGAGTTAACAGCTCCAACCGCCAAGGTTCAAAACTACGGTTCCATCCATCAGGATACCCTTCCGAGAGTTCCCACCACTCTCAAGATACCAAAACTTTGCTGTTAAAACCAAAACCAAAGATCTACCATGTTAATGCATTTCTTGCCCGCCCTTGACCGTAGGCACAACTATTCGAATAGTTTAACACTCTGCAGAGGTTGTACAGCTTTACTCCTAAGAGATAATTTATCCTAATAATCAACATGCTTCATTTGGCATGAAACCCAGATAAAATATCACAAAGTTTTTACCTCATTCTAATCTAGCTAGACACCACCCGCTGAGGTTTCACCGCTGAAGGGTTAAATCCACCCAGTCAGAAGCCCCCTCTTGCGCCATGTGAGTACAGTAAATCTCTGTCCCTCACTGTGAATAAACCAGTAAATCCCTGGCACCCACTTCCCACTGGTGGCACTTAAACTAGACTATCTTAAGTTAGTCAGCAAGGTCATACCCATATAGACTTGGGGTTGTACAGTAATGCTCAGTCCAGACAATCACAAGAGTCGGTCCTTAATTGAATAGGGCGGAACATACACTTTACAAAATCTCGTGCTAAAAGCACACCAATCCAATCTAACCATCCGTCCTGGTCTAAAACAATTTTCACATTTTGTTTTATTTTAAAAGAACAGTGGCAACACCAATCGCCACTAATTTCTGAATAAAAAGACTAGATTAATGAAATATAATTTTCCATTCTAAGATTACAAAGGTTAAATAGCTTGACTAAGCATTTACTACCGTTCTAATGTTAACAAAGTATTACAATATTCTCATTACTGAGACAAAAGAAGTCCTAAGGTTACAAAGGTACATGTCAATCAACTTCAATCGAGGGCATAATAATAATTGGATTAACTAATACCTTAAGACAAAAGCTAGTGTTCTATGTAAATAGCAATGCAAATAAATTCAAAATAATAAAAAGTATTTCTCAAATATAGGTACAAAATGTTCAAAGAAGACTTGCCTTCTTGCACGCTGTCTGGACCTTCTTGCTGCAGATCGGGAAAGTCTTCGGTAACGACGGGTTCTACGCGCGAAAAGACAGAACAAACAAAATAAATAAATACAAATAAAATTCAAAAAAGTGTATATTTGGGTAGTTTAGGATTTTTAGAAAAATTTAAAAATTTGAACGGCTCAATTTGGAATTAAAATGGGTAAAATTTGAACGGCTCAATTTGGAAGATTAAAAAGGGAGAAAATGAAAAAGGCTATTTCTGGAATTATTTTTATACTGAAAAAGAATATTTATGATGTCATCAAAATTTGAATTTTTCGGCGGGATTATTTTAAAAACCGAAATGTTGACGTGGCGGGAGGCGCTGACGTGGCAGCCGTGGCACGCCATGTGACTGCCACGCGGGCACGACCGGCTGAGGTGGCCGGGCGGCGCACGGGGCAGCACGCTCGCCGGAGCGCGGGCGCTCGGCGGCGACCAACGAGGGGCGGCGGGGGTAGAGGAGACGGCGGCGGTCTCGGCCTTATCGGCGCCGGGCTCGGGAGTGGCCGAAGTGAGGCAGCGGCAGAGGAGAGAGAGGGCTCGGCGGCGGCGCTTAGCGTGGCGGCTCCGGCGGCATTGGCGCTCGGCCGAAAGGGGAAAGGGGGCGGCGGGGAGAGGAGAGGCTTTTATAGGCGGAGGGGATGGGGTAACGGTCGAGCACGGCCGGCCAGCATTAACGCGATTGGAAACGGGCACGGCGGTAGGAATGGGGTTTAAAGGAGGGGAAACGGCTAGCGTTAAGGAGGAGTGAATAGGGGCATTCAAACGCGCACTCGCTCGGGAGTTAAGGGGGGAAGAAACGGCCGTTTAAAGAGCTCGGCGTGGCTTCAATGGTGGAGAGGAGAGAGAGACTTGAGGAAGAAGAAAGAGAGGTAGAGGATGAAGATGACGGGTGGGAGAGGAGAGGAGAATGAAGGGGTATGCGGCCGGATGGGTGACACGTGTCAAGGGGAAAAGGATCTCGGCCGTTGGGGTTTAAGTGAGGGTGAATGGCTTAGATTAGATCAAGGGGGAAGGATAGATTGAATCCAGGCCGGACACGTGTCAACTTGAGATTAATCCGAATTTAATTTTCGGATTAAATTTTCAAAAAATTTTATAAACACTTAGAAAATAGTAAATAATGTCTAAAAATTTCAAAAAATTCATAGAATATTCCTGGAGCTATTCTAGACTTAGGAAAAATATTTTTAAATTCAAATTTGCCTTTAATAATTTTATAAAATATCTTTTAACTTTTAAAATTGATTTTTAATTCCAGAAAATTCTCACAAATTATATAAAATTCAGGGAAGGTTGGGAAAAATAAAATGAACTCTTTTTGGCTTTAATAAAATATTTAAAATACATTTTCTTGCTTTAGATTTTGAAATAAAATTCAGAGAAATCCAAATAAAGTTTGAATACTTTAAAATAGTTAATTTGAAATTAAATTTTTAAAGAAAGAGAATTTTTGGGATGTTAAAAAAGTTCCCTTTGATTCTCTGTGGGTGGTTGCTGTTGGGGACTCCGATTCTGTGGAAACCATCCTACCCTGAGTTTGCCCCCTACAAGTCAATATTTTTCATAAGCCCATTTGGAACAACCTTATTACTCTCTCTATCTCAGTTTGTAAGATATATGTTTTCTTCACATATAGATTAAGGAGACAGGGAAAATGACTAGATTACTCATAATTATTATCTCTATAGACTATATCAATACATACATATAGAGAATAGCAAGCAAAGAGAATATCACACTAAGTTTATATTGAAACATGAAATACGTCATATATATTTATAGATAAAACTATTCAAAAAATATGTCTTATAAATTTAGACAAAGGAAGCATTAAAAAGGCACTATTTTTGTCTATGCCAATCTTGTAGTGTCGGTTAGCTCGCAGTTTGCATGAAAGACCACTGGAATATTGTCTAGTTGTATACCTACTCATCGATATTGTCTGAATTTTTTTTGTAGATGAACCATTAATCTTATGCATCAGTAATTCAGCATTACCATAAGGGAGAAGCTGTATTTTGGACAGAGAAGAATATGAACATCACCTTAGGCTACCTTAGTGCTAAATGGTACTATTTGAAATTGTAAAAAGTCACGAAACCAGTGAGTAGAAAAAGGTTATTTTGTTGTGTGAATGGTGGTTTTCCTAGATGGATTTTGTTATAGTAAGTTCAAGTGTGCACATTGAATAAATCGGTTTTATTTTGTTAGGCAATCAGGATAGCATTTGGCATATTTTTGTTGGATAAGAATATGAATTTGTTTAATTTCTTTGTGTTTTGTGAAAATGATTAAATCCTTTTTTAAAAAAAATAAGTTAACAAATAACTTGTTTTTATGAGCTTTATCTCTAGCAACCATGCAGGACTTATCGGTGATTAAAAAAATTAAAACTGATTTAATACCACCTATTTTGCTAAACCTTAAGACCCAAACAACCTTCAAGAGTTTAGAATTGGACCATCTATTCCTAATGCAACCGTTAAAAGAACAAAGGGAACAACTTGTTTCATCATCTTGCTCATTGGAACAAAATACTTCATAGATAGTTGGACAAGTATACCACTTTTTTTTTAAAAAAAGGGAAAGGTGCTGTTCCACCGGCTATTGACTGCAGCTTCTGGCTTAAAGTTGAAATAGTACTATAGTGGCTGTTAACTTTTCTGAATCATTTAATTAAAGTATAATGAAGAAAATGAGAAAGGAAATGAAATGAAAGCACCATTATATCTCTACTAGTAGTGTGCCCGTGCTAACGCTACGATAAAATATAAAACAAGATAAAATTTGTAAAAAATAAAACGAACAATCAGATTCATTAAGATTCACGTCTCATATATTGTATAACCAAATATTTTTGTCACATAACGACTCGTGACAAAGCACAAAAATTCTGCTTGTATTCCGAAGGATGGCTATCAAGATCTAAAATAGATTTAACTAACTGATTTTGTTACACTAAGGCTGCTCGGGGTATTGCAGATGCTCTATCTGTTTCAATTTGCTAATATGTCGAGATACTCAACTTGAAAATCTTCTCAATATTGTCTTCTTTAGCAAATAAATATTCAGAGGAATCTTAAACAGAAAAGGTACACAATATTTATCCTCTTCGGCAAACAAATGTTCAAAGGATGCATAGAAATATTTCATTTTCATGTGGTCATTATGAGCATTGCTTGAAATGAATCGCTCTCCATTGAAAGCTCTGGTTAAGGATCATTGATTTGGTTAGAATATATGAGTGATCTTGTCAAGGTCAAAAACAAACAGCGTTAACTTCCTTGGAGAAGCGGTAAAACCAGACAAGCCCATCTTTGAGGCAGAGATGTCATCACAAAAGTGAACTCCCACCAAGAAGTTGTAATCCATAATCCTCTCTGACTCCAAAAACTCGCAATCTCTCCAGAGTTGCCTGAAGAATAAACTTCATAGAAGTTAGCATTACTATTTCAATTTAAGGTAATATTGATGCCCCAAACAACATAAGGGTTAAACTTACTCATGCAGATCTCTATACCAAGATCGCTGCAACCGAAATACAAAGTTGAGGTCCAAGTCTTTAAGAATGGTTGTCTCATCGATCTCTTCTTCAGATTTGTCTGCTGTTCGGCCATAGGATGAACCTTTCAGATCAAAGCGGCGATGAATCCAGTATTCCGAGCAGAACAAATTGCCCATGACAATAAAGCGGACCTGGAGAAGGAAGTTGTCAACTTGTCATGAATCATTAACATTGTGAGAAGTTGTCAATTTGTAATGAATAATTAACATTGTGAACATTTTGCAGCAAGGTTGTTGCAAGTATCACACACCTTCTGTCCATTAAGAGGCTTTACACAGTGCGCACCATAGAACCTTGTGATTAGAGAGTCCTCATATCGACTAACATGTTGGTAGTAGCTAGGCAACATCCGAATCAGCAACTGCACAGGCAAAATAGCAAGGTGATGAGATACCTCAGCACACAAGAACCAAAAAAGCTTCTTCTCTGCAACTAATTGTACTTAGCAGCACATTTTGTTTTACATGTACCGAGACACAACTAAGTAGATAATACCAAAACAAAGGCACATATTTGCAAGGCTTTGAACTCTATGTGAGAAAAAAGGTTTTCCGAATTCAATAGCATTTCCACAATGCAATTCAAATAACAGTGCAAACCGTTTCACATGCGACAGCATCTCCAATTCTAAAAAAGATTATCCATTTCATTTTGACTCTTGACAAGTTTGCATCAATGGCATGAGCAAAAATTTACCTTGACTTCCGATTTCTTCACCGTCTTAATCATGAAGTGATCATCTTGGGTGAGGTAAAAGAAACTCCCACTTTTCCCAGGCGAAGACAGCTCCCTCAGAGCATCATTCCCCGCAAGCATGTAATCCGCCGGATCAACAGCGAACAACTTCCTCAAATGCCTGCAAAATCCAACATCCCAGCGAATAGTACAGAAGACACAAAACAGGAAAACTAAACCACAGCAGACATTGATTAGATGCATCGGCAAGCAAGCACCTGAACGCCATGGGGCAGTAGTCCTTCCACCTAAAATCTGACGATGAATGTGGTGGTGTGACCTTTGACCCCTCAGGTGGGAACTGCGTCTAGAACTTCTCGCTTGGGACAAAGTCCGTAGGTGCAAGCTCTGGCATCGACACCGCCGCAGACTTCCCCACCAAATGCCTGCAAGATGCCCACCATAAACCCCCAAATCCACAACCTCGCTAAAACGGTAAAACCCACGCCGCATTGCCAGCATTTCACTACGACAATAACTAAACAGCAATCACCTGATGCCCAATTGCAGCTGCAGCATGAGCTCGTAGTTCTTATGGCCCTTGGAGATGGTCTGCCTAGGTCGCTTTCCCTCTGGCGTGGCGACCGCCGCCGACGCCCAGCACTGGCCGCCGCCGGCTCCTCGCCACACACTCCCCTGCATCCGCATGTACGTCGCCGCACCTCTAACGGTCGCAGCCTCCCGGTAGAGCATGGACGCCTCGAGCGCGTCCACGATGTCGCAAGTGATGTCCCCCGCCTCGCCCTCCGAGTCCCATATGCAGATCCGCGACACGGCAGCCGCCTTCTCCCCAATCCCCTCCACGGAGGACCTCTTCCGCAGTGCACCCCCTCCCCCCGCGCCAACCGGCGCGAAGAAGGTGCCACTTATGGTCGGTAGGTCCACACAGCTCCGCGGCCAGGAACCGACGTACCGGCTCCCGTCGGGCCACGTGAACACCCCCGTCCCCCAGGGCACGCCGTTCTCCCAGACCCCGTCGAAGCGGCTCCCATTGGCCCAGATCAGCACGTCGCGGCCGGAGATCACACCGGCGCGCCACTCCCCGACGTACTGGTTGCCGCAGGCCCAGACGTAGCGGCCGTGGCCATCCTGGAGGTTGCGGCGCCACTGCCCCTCGTAGTAGTCCCCGTTGGCGTAGCTCTTGGCGCCTACGCCGTGGCGCCTGTCTATCGCCCAGGCGCCGCGGTAGGTGGCGCCGTCGGGCCCGACGAATACGCCCTGCCCCTCGATCCGGCCGCCGCGGAACTCCCCCTCGAAGTTGGCATCCAGGCCCAGCGCCTCCCTTCTCTTCTTCTGGTACCGGATCCCGCACGCGTTGCACAGCGACTGGATCAAGGAACAGACAGATCGGTCGGATCAGCCGCCGCAAACCACAGGCGAAGAAATAAATGCACAGATCGGGAAACCCAAAGCCAAGATCAGATCGGATCTCACCTTGGGGCCGGAGGGGCCACCGCGCCAGAGCGGCGTCTTGGTGGTGTGGCAGTCGGTGCAGGCCTTGGGCTCGCCGGAGGCCGTGCGATCGTCCGGATCCAGCGACCCGCTCCCCTGCAATAGATCGAGCTAGAAAACCAGCAGATTTAGACCCGCAACCACCATTCCAGCGACAGATCGAGCACGAAAAACCCACGGATTGGAGCTTACCTTCTCGACCGAGGAATCCATCTCCGTCGCCAAGATCGGCGGATCTAACAAAGCACCAGCACTCCCCTTTCCCTCTCCCTGCAGCTCCCCTGCTCCACGGCTCCCGCTCCTCGACGCGGATCGAGAGGTAGGGGATTGGGCGCGGCCGCGCCAGCCGCACCTCCTCCTACCTCCGCCAGCTGAGAGGCGCGGGATTGGACGCGGAGGGCGCGCTCGGGTGGAGACGGGTATCGCGGGGTGGAGACAGTGTCGGGGGCGTGTGCGTGGGCGTGGATGATGAGGGCGAGCACCGCCTCCTCCGCGATGTCCTCCTCCAACGGCCCGTCGGTAGCAACGACGGAGGCTGGGGGTTTGGGGGCGAAGCCATTGGAGGGACGAGGCCAGTAGGCGGAGTCGTAGTCATCTTTCTCGACTTGGGCTTCTTGAGCGCCGGGGAGTCGCCCATGTTGCGGGCCAACAGCGGGCGGGCGGAC
The DNA here is from genome assembly GCA_017311315.1 of Dendrocalamus latiflorus. NCBI lineage: Eukaryota > Viridiplantae > Streptophyta > Magnoliopsida > Poales > Poaceae > Dendrocalamus > Dendrocalamus latiflorus. Next base: position 29,422,385 of record CM029663.1, read on the forward strand.
GGCATGAGGGGAGCAACGAGCAGGGGATGCATGAGTGGAGGAACAGTGATGGAGGCGGAGATTAGGGTTGTCTATGCTAGCATTATACTGAAGTACAGCACTCCAGTACTGGACACTCGAGTGTGAGGTGGGAGGTGGGAGGCGGCGCGGGGTGGGAGGGAGGGGAGGAGGCGGCGGCTCCGGGTGGGGCGGAGGAGGAGGCGGCGGCGGCGCGGGGTGGGGGCAGGAGGAGGCGGCGGCCTCGAGCGCGGGGTGGGAGGTGGGAGGCGGTGCGGGGTGGGAGGGAGGGGAGGAGGCGGCGGCGGCGGAGCGGACGGGTGGGGGGAGGAGGAGACGGCGGCGGAGCGGGGGAGGAGAAGCGAGGACGGAGTGCAGCGGAAGAGTGGGAGGTGGGAGGCGGCGGCGCGGTGCGGGGGGTTGGGGGCGGGGTGAGCAGCGTATCGGGCGGAATTTTCGCGAGCTGGGGGGATCAGAGAGAGCGGGTGGGCCACACGGCGATGGGGCAGAGTAGGCGGTGGAGAATGTGCATGATCCGGATGATTTTGGCCTTAGGATCTTCAATCAGTAAGAGAATAAGGTTTGAGGAGAGATCCAGGCCATTCATTTGTATGAAGTTGGATTACTTGGTACACAAATCTGGGTGGACTTAGATTAGGCATGACTGTGGGGGTGGTTGAGGGGGTGGATTTAGTAAAGAAAATTTTGGTGTATTATAGAGTAGGGTAGATGGACAGTGGAAAGGAAAAAGGAAAAAAAGCAAAAGCAAAAAAACTGAAAAGACTAAAATTAGAAACCGACGTGTTCCAAATGGTTTTTAGCTTAAAAAAGCCGAAAGCCAGAAGCCGAAGCCGTTTTGGAGTGGAGCAGGTATGACAGGGAGCCAAATTCACATATTTATGTATGCAAGCCGGGTTCCTTCCTTTTATTTCCTTCCACAATCAGCAGAAATGTGAGTCTAGATAGCAATGTATTATTAACATGTTTACAATTTTGATCGATCGATGAAGCATACCCAATGGCTAAAGACCCCCGTTAAAAAAAGCGAAGGAGAAAAGCGCGGTTTTTTTTAATTCAAAACTCCCTTTCCATATATACCTTGCTCTATGTCTAGTGAGAATTCTTAACATTTTTGACTTTTTACTATCTATAAGATCGTAATTCTTAACTAATATATTTGATTATTGGTTGCCATACTATAAGTGTCAACATTATAGAATCACAATGTTATGCCTGCACACTTGCGTCTTAACAAGAATTTGCGACGGAGGGAGTACAACATAGGCCATGATCATACCAAAGATTGTAGTGCAAGTACTCAATTTCTCAGGGCAATAAATGAAAATGCAATTAGATTGTTCCTCAGGGGTATGGATGCAATGCACTTTTTTCTTTACTTCTTTTCCTAGCAACTTCCTAAGTAATAATACCATCGGTACCATAGACTATATGAGTCATGTTAGCACACGATATACCATTAGAAAGGATTCTAACGGTATAGGCAAGTTTAACTGGGTTTCATATAAGTTTTACAAGGTTTCAGAGAGTTTTGAACGCGCTTTATAAAGTTTAATCACCTCAGGCATTAAACATCCTGAAACTTTATGGAATATCATGAAACACCATAAAACATAGACATAAAATCTGATAAAATTGGTCAACTTAGTTATGAAACCTCCTAAATCTTTTTGAAGCTCAATGAAACACCATAAAATTTAGACATGAAATCTCATAAAATTCATGGAACATTCTGAAACTTTATGAAATTTCATAAAACTTAGAGTTCAACTTCATAAATCCACTAAAAAACTTTCAACTTTATGAATTCGCTACAAAAACTTTATGAAACATCATGAAACAGTATAAAACTTAAATATAAACCTTATGAAACTTGTCTCAAAAAGAAGCTTCAGAAAAATTTTAATAGCAATACTCAAGTTTCATGAGATTTTCAAGTGTGCTTCAGAATAAAATTCAAGTTTCAATTGGGTTTCGCAAGGTTTCACCGAGTTGCAGTGTGTTTCAAAAGCAAAGAATACCAAAATACAAAGTTCAACATGTTTGGAGGAAAAAAAAGAAACATTGAGCGCATGATTTGAGGGAGCACGACATGAATATAGATCAATTTCAAGCCAAATGAGCTCAACGGTGGTGGACTCAATAAAGAGGAAACAAGCAAATGAGTCAATGGTGTACCAGGACTAGAGGCGCCACTAAATCCAGCTAGAGGCTAATAGGAGGTGAGTTTCGAGTACGCAGTATGCTGCTACATTCATCTGTGGCCACCACTGTCCTTCTCAGGTTTTGTTGCCATACTCGCCTACCACCATGCTAGGGCGAGCCCATGGTCTATGCCCTGCGACGATAGGACCGTCATGGATGGCTGCCTTCCTATGCACCGTGAGCTTGCCTACACCTATTGCTCCCTCGCAGCGCCGCCTTGGACGCAGGAGAGAGAATGGAGAATGAGAGAGATGAGAGCTGGAGAATGAGTTTGTGAGGATAAAGTTGAAGCGATTGAAAAAATTTGATGGATAAGAGCACACGTGGGCCTTGATCGAACAAAGCCATCGTATCCCATCGATTTATTGTCCAACTGTATAGGGTTCCTAGCTTTTCTCGAAGCATATATATATATATATATATATATATATATATATATATATATATATATATATATATATATATATATATATATATATATATATATATGTGCGCGCGCATGTATGTATGTATGTATGTGTATGTATGTATGTATGTGTGTGTATATGGACGCTGAAATAAGGTACCATGGTGTTTGGGCACCAAGTCTCTTTGGATTGTTTTTAGATGCGTGCAAGTGGAACGGAAGTAATTGATTTAGCATGTTGAATCAATCATGAAGTCTGGGCACCATGGTGCCTCTGTTATTTATACTATATGTATATTATTCATAAATGTTATTCTTATGGAGTGTGTGGAATGGGAGTTGGGATGTGGTGGGCCATCCGGCCTATTCCATGCTCCCCCATGTAACATCCTGGAAAATATAAATATTAAATTATAAAGTTTTTGGATTATTTTATTTGCTTTACATTTGAATTTGGAGTTTGTTGACTTTTTGTAAATATAAAGGAATTTCAAAAGTAAAAAGAGGGAAGAAATCAACACGTAAAATAATAAAACATGAGTATCAAATAAAGAAATTGAAAAGATGGTCCATAAAATAGGAGAAGTGTAAATAAGCATGGAATGTTATCCCTAGAAATTTTGGTAAGCAAAATAAAAATGTTAATAAATATAAGTTCAAGTGTATGTATATGTATATATACATACAACTAGGCATAGTAAGGAAATAACCTTTATGTAATAAATATCCACAAAATGGTAAATATAGAATTATAAGGAGCAAGAAAGAGAGTAAATATAATTGAAATTATATGAAGATATACATAATTGTTACACACACAAATGTCTAAACTAAAAAGAAAAGAAAAGAAAAATAAAAATAACACAGCCGGGCCGGCCATCACCCCGGCCCAGCCTCTCCCCGCGCGCGGACGCACGCCCGGCCCAGCGCGCCAGCGCCCGCAGCCCATCTCCCGCGCGCACCCCGCGCCTCACTGTGCCGTGGCCCTCACTCCACCCGCGCCTCTCTCTCGCTGCCCGGTGGGACCGAGCTGTCGGGCTCTTCTCCCTCCTCCCTCTCTTCTCCACGCGCCCGCGCCGCTCTCTCGCTCGCGCTCGCTCCTCTGCGCAGCAGATCCCCGCTCTCCCTCTCTCACCTCGCGGGAAAAATATCAAAGAATCTACAGGAGGGGGGAAGCACCTCCCCGCTACCTCTCTCTTCGACAAAATCTCGGGGAGATTTGATTCATCTCCCCTCACCGGCGTGAACAGCGGCGACCGAATACCGCCCTCGCCGTGCGCCGCTTCTCCGGCTATAAAAGCCCCCCTGGAAGTTGCAATCGCGCCGCACTACTCACCTCCACCCTCCCCCGTAAGCAATCGAGCCGAGAGCCCCCTAATCACCGTTGGTCCCCTCCTTCTTCCCGAACTCCGGCGCCGCCCTCCCCGCCGATTCCCGCCGTGGTAACTCGATTCACCGCTCGTGAATCATCTCCGGAGCATCACGAAGCTGTTCCCAGTCTCCCTCGCACCTCCCGAAGCCCGTACCTCGCCATCACCGGAGCACCCGCCCGAGCCTCCGCCGTCGCACGCCGCCAGCCCTCTCCGGTGACCGTCACCTCCGGCCGTCTACACCTGAAGCTTCGCCATCACGCGGGGGTTGTATTTCACGCAACCCCAGAGCCTCCCGACCACCGCTCGCCGCCGGCGCCGTCGCCCCCGACTTTCTCTGCTCGGCTTCCTTCCGGAGCTACTTCAAAAGGTATTATTACCCTATATGGGTAAGCATCGCCCGACTGATCGGGTGGCTTCCAGCGTTACTCCTTCCCTCCCCTCGCTCCCGCGGCGCGCGTTCGAGCCCCGGCTCCGCGCCTGCGGTCGAGCGTTTCGTTTTAATTTCTGCGCTGACAGGTGGGCCCCGCTCGTCAGCCGCCGCGGGACCGCAGGCCCACTGACAGCCTGACCCCACCCGTCAGTGTCTAAGCACGCCGACAAGTGGACCCCACTGGCCATAGACACAGTAATAAACGAATAAAGAAAAAAAAGATAAAAATTAAGAAAATGACATGTGGGACCCACTGTCAGAAATTTGATAATATTTGGAATTAACTGAACTGAGAACTTTGAATGATCATAACTTTTTCATTTTAACTCCAAATTGAACGAGACAAATTTCTAAATTCGTCTAAATTCAAGATCTATCCAATGGAACTGAAATTATAATTTTTAAAGTTCATTTGAATTTCTGGTGATATTTTGTTGATTTGATGTTTTCTTTTTATCCAAATTTTCGCGCACGATTACAATAGCCTACGAAGCACAAGAAGAAGAATTCGAGGCCGCAGCACTAGAAGCCCCGGACAATCAAGCACCCGACCACTGTGACCAAGGCGAGTCAATACTTTGATCATGTTGAACCTACATTTCTGCAAATTACTTTGTTTTAAATTAACAAATTGCATGCTGTTATTTTTATGCAAATACATGCTAAATTTGATATTCTAGCTATATGCCATTGTTTACCTTGAATAGTATTACCCCCTCCTTTGAGTATTTGAATGTGTGAACCTTGTCGCCCTAGCAAAAATATATTAGTAACATTTCGAAAATAAGTCCGTAACCGTATGCCATGCTTAGCATTGATTAGGAACTCGGGGCAAGAAATTGCCCCAAGCATCACTTTTATTCATGAGAAATTGATTCGGGCAGTCATGACGGGAATGACTGGTATATGTTGGTATGATTACTTTATGTCTCGAAAAACCCCAACATGCTTGAATATCTGGGCGGATTGGTTCGAGGGTGTGTATGTGTGGTGCAGTGGATGCACAGTGTGGTGCCGTGGATGCACAGTGTGGTGCAGTGGATGCATAAAGTGGGTTAGTGGTAGACCGCCCAGATAACCCTAAGGACTGAATCTTGTCATGTCACCCCGTGTATGACAAGCACAACCGCAAGCTGGCAAAGTGTAGGCAGGGTTTACTAATTTGTGTGGCTCTAAGGTGGTTACGTGAAGGTATGAACACGAGCAAAGGGATGGATGGTCGCATCCCCGCCTTTGCCCGTGATGGCTCACGAGGGACCCTTCCCGAGGGATGGTCGGATCCTACGGAAGATAGACCTTAGCGGGCGTAACCACAGTAGGACTATGCATTGTAACAATCCTGTGATAGTCTACTCAACCGCATGGCTAAGGAATCATGTGGGGCAACGGGTGGATTTATCTCTTGTGGGTAAAGTGTGCAAAACTCTGCAGAGTCAAAACTATTCGAATAGCCGTGCCCACGGTCAAGGGCAGACATGGGAACTTAACTAGATATAGTTCTATTTCAAAATGCTTTATGATGGGTTGGAAAAGTGGAAGGGCAGTGTAAGGCCCTAGTTTGGAATTGTCCTGGGTGTCGTCCCAGTGAAATGACCTGGGTGTCGTCCCAGTGTTAAGTTAAGCGGCTATAACGCTGAAAAGAAATTGCTATATGGTGCAGATGCCATGTAACGGTGGATGGAGTCTGGATCACTAATATTATTGCATGTTCTTGAACATTATACTTTTGCTCAAAATGCTAGGTCTTAGGAATTCTTATATAATTGTATTCAAAAGCACTCTTCGCAAAAATAAAATAAACCTAAGCCATCATTTGGTTAGCCATACATGTTATATACTGCATTCTGTGTGTTGGCTCGCTGAGCACGGGGTCGGAGTGCTCATGCTCGCTTTTGCGACAAATTCAGGAGCAGGAATCAGATCACTGCGCTTCAACAATACTTTTGGATCATGATGGCAAAGAAGATGAAGATGTCGAGAACTAGGCCGCGATCCTCCAGTTGGCTGCCTGTGGGCATGTCCTGAAGGTCCCACCTGTGTGCTTCGTTCTTCCGCTGCTGCAATTTAATGAGTTCGGCCTCATCGGCCCATGTGTAAGTTTGCTATTATATTTACGTTTCCGCATGATATGTAATTTGATGTCCATTACTGTAACTGTGTGCACTATCTACTGATCCAGGGAATAGTGCAGCTAAACACAGTAGATTCCAGATTATAAAATTTGGGTCTGACACCCCACCACCTGATCCGACCCCCACGACTCCTCCCCTCGGCTGCGTCTCGTGCGCCTCCGCCGCCCCGTCCGCCCTTGGCTGCGTCTCATTCATCTGTGCCACCCCGTCCACCCCTGCCGCCCTACCCCTCACATCCATGGATCCCCTTCTTCACACCCGGGTTTGTAACAAGGTTTTGATGGCGGCCAGTACCGTACTTATGAGTTGTGAACTTATGTTATGCTTGCAAGCATGAATTTACGAGTTGTGAACTTATGTTATGCTTGCAAGCATGAATTTATGAGTTGTGAACTTATGTTACGCTTGCAAGCATGAATTGTTTGTTATGAGACAAGTTATCTCGTATCTTATCAGGCCCAAGTTAATAATCCTTGTGATCTCATGTTTATTGTGTTCGTTTGTATCATTTATCGTGCAGTCTTTGGGGACATAAGAGCAACACCATCCCATTAGTCATTTCTCCCTCTCTATTTCCTAGGATGAAGAGGCTAGCTATTATTTTCAGCTCTCTATTTGAGTTAGCATTCCAATGGCCTAGCTATTTGAGAAGCGAGTGAGGAGGCGCTCGCCAAATCTAGCTAGCGGCTGGGAGAAAATAGCGACTCGATAAAAATGAAGAGGAGGATAAAGAACCGGTTGGAGTCCATTTCTTGAGTCATATTAGGTAAATATACAATGAAGAGCAGGATAAAGAACCGGTTAGAGATGCCCTAAGGGGGGGGAGAATACCGTGACCATCAACAACGCTCATGACGGCTTGATTGCAGCTTTAGCAGCATCAAATGCATCAGGGTTGGTTCTCGAAAATCAATTGAGCCATTTTGCTGCCCGGAAAATTGCGAGTGTGCTCCACTCTAGTACTGTGAACGTTATCTGCTTCTCGATGCGCTTCAGGTGAAAATGGTGGTGTTGCGGAATTTGTTGAATGCGAAAAAGCTTTAGGTCCTGCTCATTTGAGTTTGTACTTTTGGCTTCCGGCTTATTTTTTACTATTCCTAAATTTTTTTCAGACTTTTCGTATTTTTTGAGCTTTTTTATCGGTTCCTTTTTCCCATATTCGTTTATATTATACGTGCTGGTCTAATTCGTTTTTTTTATTTTTAAATTTAATTATGCTAAATAAACTATCATCAGTTACAGTGTAATTTTAAACAGCTACAGTAAAAATTTAGGCAAAAAATCAGCCACCGAACACGACCTATTCTGAGCAGCGAATTGATGCAGGAAAGGAGTTTCGCATAAGGAAGTACAATGCCCAGTATTTCGTTTTCTGTGGGTGGCTGCTGTTGGAGACTTCGATTCTTTGGAAACCATCCCGAGCTTGCCCCTCCACAAGTCAATATTTCTCATATGCCCATTTATAACCACCTTATTATTGAAAAGACTCCATTTTCGTCTATGCCAATCTAGCACTCTCGGTTAGTTCAAAGTTTGCATGAAGGACTGCTGGAATATTGTTTAGTTGTATACCTACTCATCGATATTGTCTGAATTTTTTGGAGTTGAACAATTAATTACCATAAGGGAGAAGATGTTTTTTTCTGGACAAAGAAGAATATGAACGTCACCTTAGGCTGCCTTAGTGGTAAATGGTACTATTTGAAACTATATAAAGTCACGAAAAACAGTGAGTTGAAAAAGGTTATTTTGTTGTGCAAATGGTGGTTTTTCCTAGATGGATTTTGTTATAGCAAGTTAAAGTGTGCACATTGAATAAATCGGTTTTATTTTGTTAGACAATTAGGATAGAATTTGGCAAGATTGTTGTTTGATAATAAAAATGATTTTGTCTAATTTCTGTGTTTTTGTGAAAATTATTAAATCCTTATTTTTTTAAAAAATAAGCTAGTTAACAAATAACTTGTTTTCTATGAGCATTATCCCTAGCAACCATGAAAGACTTATCGGTGATTAAAAAAATTAAAACTGATTTAGTACAACCTATTTTGCTAAAACCTTAAAACCCAAACAACCTTCAAGTGTTTAGAATTGGACCATCTATTCCTAATGCAACCGATAAAAAAACCAATGGAACAACTTGTTTCGTCATCTTGCTCGTTGGAACAAAAACTTAGTTGGTCAGGTATAACATTTTTTAAAAAGGGAAAGGTAAGCCATTTTCTATGATGGGGAGACAACTTTACATTTTGTGTATGCAAGTGGAGCTCCTTCCTTTTAGTTCCTTCCACTAGGGGTGCAAATGGAGCGGATATTTCTCGACCGACCGTCCGTCCGTCCGTTTTAATTCGAATATAATTTGGAGCAAATTTTCGGATATCCGAATGTTTTGTTGGATACGGAAACAGAGTCAGATATTTTTTTGTCGGATATGGAAACGGATTTGGAGAAAGTATTATCTGATGGATACGGAACTATCCGGATATTTTTTCGGATAGTTACCAGATAGTTACTAGATATAGAAACGGAGTCGGATACCTAACCTCTCCAGATATCAAATACCGGATAATAAGGCCTTGTGGAATCATTTGCTAAATGTAATGAAGTTAAATGAACTAGTGATGTACTTGACTACTTGGCTATGGGCAATTCGTACTTTTGAACCATGTGACATGTAGCTAGTTAGCTACTACTTGTTTAATTAGCCTCTATCATTTATTTGCTACTTTGTTAGCTAGAATTTACTAGTTGCTTAACTTGTCCCTACCACCATGTGAAATTTACTTTGGCGTATTATCTGATTAAATATTCGTGACCAAAACTAACCGTATTCGGAGCGGCATGTATTTGCTCCGTATTCGTGACCGAGAATATCCGTATTCGTATTTGTATCCGGCACTATCCGTGTCCGACTCCGACTCCAACAAAAAATATGAAAAAAGATACGAAATGATCAATATCCATCCATATCCGCTCCGTTTGCATCCCTACCTTCCACAATCAACAGAAAGGTGAGTCTAGACAACAATGTGTTATTCACATTGTTGCAATTTTCACCAATTAGTGAAGCACACCCAACTGCTAGAGACCATCGCTGAAAAAAGCAAAGGAAAAAAGGCACGTTTATTTTTAAATTCAAAACTTCATTTCCATATATACCATGCTTCGTGTCTAGTGAAATTCTTAACATTTTTTTACTTCTTATTATTTATAAATCGTTATTCTTAGCTAATATATTTGATTATTAGTTGCCATACTATAGTATCAACGTTATAGAAAGCATACTGTTATGCCAGCACACTTGCGTCTTAACAAGAATTTGTGACGGAGGAGTGCAACATAGGCCGTAATTATACCAAAGATTGTAGTGCAATTGCTCACATTCTCAGGGCAATAAATGAAAATGCAATTGGATTCTTTCTCAGAGGTATGGATGCAATGCGCCTTTTTTTTCTTTACTTTTTCTGGCGACTTCCTGAGTAATAAAACCGCCGTACGAGAGACCCATATGTATTATTATTCTATAAATCCTGGGCCCCGTCGCGTGTCTATCCCCTTCCTCTCCTGTCCCCTTCCTCCTGCACACCGCCTCCCGCCGCTGCAATTGCCATTCCTATCTCTCTCGCCGCCACCGCCGCCTCCCCTCCCCTCCCTGCCGAACCGCCTCTAGGGTTTCGCCTCGGATTCATCCCCTGCGCTTCGCCTCGGCTCGAGCAGCTCGCCCGTGCACCCAACGCCCGGCGGCTGCGAAGGCGTCGGCGGACGCGGCGGCCCAGGCTCGCTTGCGCTTCGGGGGTTCGGAGGAAGGGCGCCCGGTCGGCGCGCAGCGGGGGCCATGTCGCAGACGAACTGGGAGGCGGATAAGATGTGAGGATTCGGTTTCCTTTCTGTTCCTTGTGTTTATTCGCGGCGTGTTTTGGCGGGCGGCGTTTTGCTTGGCTGTTGCTTCGTCTGGGAGCGATTTTTTTGAGCTAAAATCACGGGAGGGTGTCTGAAGTTTAACCTGTACTTGGTGGGAGGAGAGCCGTGGTGGCGTGTTTGACCGCTAGGGTTTCGCGGGAGCTCTTGTTTTTGGAGGATTTCGTTCGAGCTTTGATTTTTAGTGGACGAACCTACTGTTTTGCTTGCAGTATTCGTGTTTTGGATGTTGTAATACTGCAGTGCTGATTTGTTGTTGTGGTTTTGAAATATCAGAGAAGTTGTTTGGGGATTTAAAATACCAGGAGAACTGATATGGGAGATTTGAAAACATCCTGAGAACTTCTCTATGCGATTTGAAATACCCGTACAGATAACGTGATTTCTAGCAGTAGGCTTTGAATATTCAGCAGTATTAGTTGGGCAATTATGGATATTGGAAAAGGGAGTTCGATTTGGTTCATGGGGGTGTGGGGTTCATCGGGAACTGGAGGAGACCTTCAACTTTTTATTTGCTGATAGTATGGATGGGAATACTAGTGTCAGTGTGCAGCTATCGTTTTTTAAGAGTGTCTTGCCACTGGAAGGTAGATATGGCTCAAAAGCTGCAGTTTGATTTGCATGGGAAAGTAGCTGAAATATCTCATTCTGCTTCTCGGGACTAGACGTTCTAGTGCTTTTTCTTGGTATCTATACTTTTTTGCGAAAGCATATAACTAACAAATCTAAGCATCTTGTGCGCATAGAAACACTAGGAAGCCTTAATTTTAGCACCAGTGAAATAAAATATGTTGGAAGTTGAACACCGGCATTTAGGATTACTCTTGTTGATGATTTGCTAGTGAGAAAATAAAAGTTGAAGAAACAAAATGAGTATACAGGAATGTAGCATAAATGTACCACTGAAGATGTTTTTACATTTCGAATTTGTTGTTAACTACTTTGTGTTCTCTCTCTTAATGTTTCATGCCTATTAGCTGCGTATTCATCATTCTGCTTGCACATCCTTTGTAATGGTATTCTACTTGTGCATGAAGAGTTGTATGTTTGAACATTTGCTTTTGACCTCCATCCTGAGTACCAACTACTAAACGTTTGACTGCTTGCTGAAACAGGCTGGATGTTTACATATATGACTACTTTATGAAGAGAAATTTGCAGGCAACTGCAAAGGCCTTCCAAGCAGAAGGGAAGGTCTCTTCAGATCCAGTTGGTATGTATTTCCCAGCAAATTGCGTGAAGCTACTTACGAGTTTACCTGCACTTTTTTACTTTTTGTTAGAAAAGACCATTGTTTAATGTTTACTTTCTGAGCTGTGCTTTTTTTTGCAGCAATTGATGCACCCGGTGGCTTTCTTTTCGAGTGGTGGTCAGTTTTTTGGGATATATTCATAGCAAGAACAAATGAGAAGCATTCGGATGTTGCAGCCTCATATATTGAGGTAAGCTTATATGCATTTGATTATCTTTTTGTGGACTAAGTTTGAATGACAGGCATGTTAATTTAGGCACTTCCTGTCCATAATCCCTGCAATATAGAGTGACTTCTGTTTTGCTTGTTTGAAACCATCTATAGCAGAAAGTAGAAACTTTAGTGGTTACAATGCCAGTGCCTTCGAAGAAATCCTATGTGAAATGTAATCTGATTAAATCAAGTCTCGCCTATTTTAGCTTATCAACAACCTCCTTTTGATATTTTTTACAATTCTTTCTATTTGTTTGCTGCTAGTGTTCAGTAGCTTACAATTCAACTGCTTGTTACATTTGTCAGATCCACAATCACCTGGCAGTTCCACTGTCTGTAAGATGTTTTATTTTGATTTTACATGTTGAAGGTGCCTTGATTTGTTATCCCCTTTTTTGGCTTGATCGGGAACACTTTGTTACCGAATGATCTAATTAGATGCATTTGGAAATCCTGAGTTTATTTGTGTTGCATCAATTGTTGTGTGGGGACATCTGTTCTCCAGAATTGATAGTTCTAATTCAGCTAAAACTTGCTGCACTCCTTCAGACACAGCTCATGAAAGCCAGGGAGCAGCAGCAGCAGCCACCACCTCAACAGCGGCAGCAGCAACCACAGCATATACAAATGCAACAAATGTTGTTACAAAGAGCCGCGGTGCAGCAGCAGCAGCAGCAGCAGCAGCAACAGCAGCAGCAGCAACAGCAGCAGCAGCAGCGTAGAGATGGTTCTCATCTTCTTAATGGTACTGCAAGTGGACTTTCTGGAAACAATCCTTTAATGCGACAAAAACAAAGTACTGCTAATGTGATGGCAACAAAAATGTATGAGGAGAGGTTAAAGTTGCCTTCCCAGAGTGATCCTTTGGAAGAGGCATCAATGAAGGTATCGCTGTTAGCTAGATTCGTTGTTCCATGTTCTTTTAGTTGACTCTTCATCAAAATGTTTATTTGTCAATACTTTAGTCATAAATTGGAAAGTTCGGTTGCAGCAAAGATACGGAGAAAATGCTGGGCAACTACTTGACTCAAACGAAGCATCATTGTTGAAAGCAGCTGCAAGTGGACAATCTTCAGGGTACTTGCTGAACTTGTCAATCATGAAGTGCTTATACTGCCTACAACAGTAGCTTATGAGATTTAAGTATTCAGTATTCTTGTTAAAAAATAATTATTTTAATCTCACGCTTAGTACATCTGGTATCCTGGCTTGCCATCTTTGTCACCTCCCTTATGATGTTAATAATCCTGTAATTGTACAGGTTGCATTTCACATGAATTATAAGGTAGATCTGTGCTTAATAAATAATTACCATATTTTTTTTCTTTAATTTAGTCTCTATAAAAAATTATTATTTTTCCATTCCTGGTTCTGTTCTGCATGCACTTTATAGAGTCAGGTACTCAGGTTGTCCGTTGTTCAAAAATATAATTTTATTTTGAACTTCTCATGTTTTGTATTTTAATTTGTGCTGGAGATAAATCAGATACAGTGGTACACACTTCTATTTCTGCTTCGAATTTGGTGTTATTTTTTCATGGTGGAGACATGCATATATTGTTTTGGGTTTTGAGACCAGATAATTTTGTTAGGTACTACACCTTAACTGCTTGTTTGGGTATAAATCATTTTTTTTAATAATGGATGTACCCTCTAACCAGAACTGCCATCTCATGCCCCACGTTTTGGTTGTTAATGTAAATGTATTGTAGACGCCTATGCTGTAGCCAGTAGCTTTTAGTAAATTTGCTCTCAGATAGTTAACATTTTCCCTTATATAGGCAAATTTTGCATGGTACTATTGGTGGTTTGTCAGGCACTCTGCAACAAGTTCAGGTCAGGAGTCCACAACTTCCTGGGCCAGCTCAGGTTAGTCTTCTAGGTATCCTGATTTATCTAGTACTTATAACCTTTAACCATACAAACCTCAGAAACAAGGAGAAAAGGAAAAAAAGGGCATATCTGTTCCTCATATAGTATTTATGTTTATTAGCAGAGTATCAAGACAGAGATGAATCCGGTTTTGACACCCAGAGCTGCAGGCTCTGAAGGGTCATTTATAGGTCTCCAAGGTAATATTTGTTCAGTCTACTCCCTGGAATTACTGCTGTCCACTTCTACTGTCAACTATTTCATACTCAACTTTTATAATATTCTTAGCATTACTGTCAAAAAAAATACCTGGCATATTCTTGACTTATCAGTTCTCTGAGGTTAAATTAGATTTGTTTTTAACAGGATCCAATCAAGCTGGAAACAATTTGACTCTGAAAGGATGGCCACTCACGGTAATGTTTAGTTTATAATTAAACGACGACTTATCTTGTAGTTATTCATCAGCATTGCCTGCAGGGTTCAAACCTGTTACTAGAGATCTTGGACCTAAGTGGTTTATATATAAATTGCATGGCTTGAATTATATTAAATTTGGGCCTTTTATTTTTCAACTAAAAGTTGAAAATTGCCAGCCACAGCTCCCTGGTAAACGTTAAATTTAAAACACCAATCTATAATTTGGCAGAGTTTTCTAGTTACTGCCAGTAACCTGTCAAAAACTGCTACTCTCCCACAGGAGGGAACCAATCCAGTAGCGGGAAATTGAATCCTGATTATGGGCCTGGTCATATTGTCTTTTGCTGATGGCTTTTGGCTGTGGCTGATAGAAGCGGTTGATGAATAGTAGTGCATTATTTAAGAAAAACAGCAACGAAATGTATTACAACATTCGGACTACTATGCGACTTACGGAATTGTGATATAATAAATTACAAAGTACATTACAATATGTGAAAGCGAAAAGTAGTGGCTGATAGAAATGGCTTATAGAAGCTGGGGCATTTGTGTTGGCTTCTTCTGCAAGCAGAAGCCAATATGAATAGACACTATATGTATCTTGCTTATGATTAATGGTCATACTGTAGACTCAGCTTAGGCTGAACTCTCCTATAGCACATCTTTTTTTTTCTGGGGCGCACATGCTTGCCGTAGTTTGTTAATGGTTTAGCCTTTCTTGTAGTACCCCTACTGACCAAGGAAAGCATCTAAATTTGCAATGTCATCTGTTTCTTGTTTACATGGTATAGTAGGGTCAGGCTGCACTTTATATTTTTCAATATAGTGGCAATTGGCATTATGTGATTAACATCTGCTATTACACGTGCTATCTTTCAACATCTGTTCTGACTCCCATCTCTCTTTTTATTTTCACAGGGACTTGAGCAACTTCGGTCTGGAATTCTACAGCAGAAGTCGATCATGCAGAATCAACAGCAATTGCAACAACAGTTCCAGTTTCTGACTCCAGAGCAGCAGCAGCAGCTTATGTTGCAGGCTCAGCAAAATATGGCTTCCCCAACATCTAGTGATGTTGACAGCAGAAGAATGAGGATGATGCTTAACAACAGAAATGTAGTTCTTGGGCGGGATGGGCAAACAAACAGCGGTGGTGATATTATTCCAAATATTGGCTCACCTAGTCAAAGTGGTGGAGATATAGATATGCTAATAAAGGTATATCTTTTGATTTTCTACCCTGCGACTGTTCATTTTCTCCTATGTAAAAGCTTTTGTTCATTGAAGTTTTATCTTTATATCGTAGTATTTGTGGTAAGTGCGTATTTTATGTTTTTAGCTTATTACTGTACAGGACAAAGCAATTCTCTTTTCATGAGAGATAGGAGGATGGATCGTAGAAGGTAGAACACCCTGGCAAACTGGCACTTGGTCTCAATCTGATCAAAACAAACATTTTGCCACTTGTCTTAATGTGGTCAAAATTCATACTATATTTAATATTTAGTAGGAGCTGTTATTAATATTTTGTTGTTCCTTGCAGCAATATTTTTTTTGTGCTATAATATAATATATCATTTATAAACTTTTGGAACCAAGTCGACCATAATTGCCATGATTTTGTTTTGCCAAAATTGTATTTTAGCAGTGTCTGTAATGACATACAAATGAATGTGAGTTATTTTCCATTGTACTGGACTTCTAAAACATCTAATTCTTTACAAAGGTGGTTGACATAATAAGGACAATGTTATCTGTTTAAAGTTTTAGCTGTGCAAAGAGAACTCAAAATATCCACCAATTTTCCTAATACTTTGTTGATACTTTTTCTGATATTGAGCTTACATTTTATCTATTTTAACCTTGTTTTCTTGTGATCTTATCTGTATGTTCCCCTTATGCATATAAGATGACCTAGATTACTGTTATATTTACCTTTGATGATTCAACCTGTAAAGATACTTTTCTTTGTGTTAGCCTTCTAGCCCTTTTTTCTGCTTCCATGTTCTTATATAGATTTTTCTGTGTAGTAGAAGAAACTTGCTCATGTACAGCAGCAGCAGCAGCAGCAGCAACAACTATTTCAACAGCAAAGCAATAGTCAACAGCAGCCACAGCAACAACATCAGCTTCAGCAGCCTGCTGTCTCCAGTCAGCAGTCTCAAAGCTCAAATCAGCTTCATCAACAAGAAAAGACAGGAATTGGAAGTATGCCTGTTGAAGGGGGCATGCCAAGCTCTTTTGCAGGAGCTGATCAAGTATGTTTTAGTTGTATACATGCAACGCTTTTTATGTTTCATTTTGCATGGATGCTTAAAGCTAACATACAACTCATTGTATGCATGTGGTCTGAATGGGTTGACTTTTTTTTTTTGAAATCTACCTACCTTGCCTCTATCCAGGTATATTCTGTGCATGCATACACCTTTATGGTGACCTCTGTGAAACAACTCTTGTAAAGCTATGGATCAGATTTTCCGAGCTCCATTATCTATTTTCTAGAGTATGTAAAGAACATAACATTGTGTTCTTATTTGTCTTCAGCGCTAAAATTCTGTTGTGATGTAACTTTTCCTGATCACAAAAGCACTATATCCATCACTCTTACTCATGATCTTTCATCTCTTGTTGATGAAGAACTTACAGCTGCTTCCCACTGCTTTAGATTGGTAAATTGAACGATAACTTGATCTCAGTGGTTCAGTTACATAAACTATGCTTTTTGTGGTTCAGATAATGAAAAAGAGAAAGAAGCCTGGCTCATCCTCAGGTAGAGCTAATAGTTCAGGAACCGCAAATACTGCTGGCCCCTCTCCAAGTTCTGCACCATCGACACCTTCCACTCATACACCAGGAGATGCGATGTCTGTGCCACAACTGCAGCAGAATGGTGGTTCAGCAAAACCCTTGGTAATGTTTGGCTCTGATGGAGCTGCAAGCTTGACATCTCCAGGAAACCCACTGGTATACATTTATATATATATTGAAATAAAGGCTTCTTTTTTATTTGTCACTTGTGTTTTGACAGTATGATAACAAAAAAGTCGTCAATTTCAGGGTGATGTGGACCGTTTGCTGGAAGAAGGTTCATTGGATGAAAATGTTGAGTCTTTTCTATCACAAGATGATATGGATCCTAGGGACACCTTGGGACGCTGCATGGATGCCAGTAAAGGTATGGTTTGGTTCCTGCTGATACCTGGTTGGCTGGTTCTTGTTGAGTTCGACCCTTGTGAGTTGTGATGGAATGTAGTCTCATCTATAATCTGCATTGTTGATCTCATGCTTTTGTTTTTAGGTATATTGTCCACAGGCCTTTCTTGTAAGAAAACATGTTAGCCATTCTTTTGCTTTACAAAAATGTTTGTCAATACACCACTTTACAGGTTATAAATAAAAAAAGAGAATTGCACTATGGCTCCCTAAATTTGCGTGGTTGTATCACTTAGCTCCCTGAACTTGAAAATCACTCTCAGTACAGTAGTTACCCCAATGAACTAAGGTCACACAAAGCAGATCTACTTGTCTTGGCCATATGATGGAGCTCCTGCTTGATTGCAATTATTTCGCTGGGGGTCAATGCATATCTCAAGATCTGTTTGTTGCAGGGTTTGGTTTTGCTGAGGTGGCGAAAGCACGTGCAAGTACAACTAAAGTTAGTTGTTGCCACTTCTCATCTGATGGCAAACTGCTTGCTACTGGTGGTCATGATAAAAAGGTGCGGTTGTCATCACAGAAGTATTTTTTTATTTTTCCAGTGTTAGAAAAGCTTCAGTTACACACCTTCTCTTACTCTGCAGGTTCTTTTATGGTGTACAGAGCCCCTGAAGCCAAAATCTTCGTTAGAAGAGCATTCATTTTTGATCACTGATGTTCGATTTAGCCCAAGCATGTCCCGCCTTGCTACATCTTCCTTTGACAAAACCGTACGGGTTTGGGATGCTGACAATGTATACTCCTTTGCATTTGTTTTTGCACTGCGATGTTATTCTCTTACGGCGATAATTCATTATAAGTTGTTCCACATCTTAGAATGCAGTGACTAACTGATTGACTCTGTGCAGACTGACTATTCGCTCCGTACTTTCACGGGTCATTCAGCATCTGTTATGTCACTTGATTTTCATCCGAATAAAGAAGATATGATTTGCTCATGTGATAATGATGGGGAAGTGCGCAGCTGGAGCATAAATAATGGTAGCTGCCTGACCTGTGTTAAGGTCTTTAAGGTGTGTAGTGCTAATTTTTATCTCATGGGATCTTCTGCCCAAACATTTAATTTCTGATGCTTGCTTCTGTTTCCAATCATATTTTTATCTCAATAGGTAGGTGCTACTCAGATGAGATTTCAACCTCGCAAGGGAAAATATCTAGCAGCTGCCTCAGAGAAGGCCATCTACATACTTGACGGGGAGAGACAGCTTGCTTGTAGAAGCCCTTTACAGGTTTGTTATCAAAGATCACAACCAAAATGTGTTAGAGCCTTTTGAGGATGCATTTAGGGCCCCGTTTGGCACAGCTCTAGCTCCGAGATCTATGCTGGATCTGTAGTTTGTTGACTAAATGAAAGTGATTTAAATATTTTTATTTAATATATAATATAAATGAAATGAGTCATGTAAATGCACTTAAAATGCCTGCAACTCCAGATCCAGGATTTCCTAGAGCTACAGATGACCAGCTCTAGGAAATCTACAGATTTCCTAGAGCCAAACGGGGCCTACATCCCCTCATTCATAACTATTTGCAATTTATGCCATGCCTTGTCTTTAGATTCTCCAGTAGTACAGTCATACCAATTGTGATTGCCATTCTTGATATAGTTCAGTAGATACCAGTGGATCAAAAATAGGTTTGTTAGAACTTGGAACACTAACGTATACTTTACAAGTTCCATAAGCTTGGCACCAAGAGGCTTTCAAGAAGTAGATTTTATGATACTGACATTTCTTTAGATTTCAGATAGAATTTGATTGACTTTTTGCAAAATTGCAATGTTCCCTGGTTGAAGATTTACGATTTTCCATCTGACCTGCTATTATAGTACAGACTGAGCAAAGTAATTCCCATAAGCTGTATACAGCTGCAAGGTTTAGCCCATTGCGCTCAGATTAATTTCTTTGCTGTAAGATCTACAATCTACATGTATGTTACACAATAAAGATCATTTGACTGGTATGGGTAGGGATTTTATGGCCTAATTTAATTATGGCAACTTGCAAGTATCTTGGTAGTCCCAAGTGTCCAATGGTGCTTGTGGACTTTTTAATTGGAAATTTTGTTCGCATGTGTAGGGGCACGCGCAGAATATTCGATCAGTTTGTTGGGATTCTGCGGGTGACTATCTGGCTTCTGTGAGTGAAGATTCTGCCAGAATATGGTCGTTTACTTCTGGACATGATGGTGAATTTGTGCATGAGTTGAATCGCAGTGGGAACAAGTTCCAGTCATGTGTTTTCCACCCAACTTATCCATCTTTGCTAGTAATTGGTTGTTACGAGGCAAGTCCCTCCTGTCAGACAAGTTAATCATTTCCTGAGCACGCTTAATAGTGTTTGTTTGTATTGTTTGTGCCATGCAGTCTTTGGAACTTTGGGACATAAGGGAGAAGAATTCCATGACCCTCAACAATGCTCATGATGGTTTAATTGCAGCCCTAGCAGCATCGAGTGTAACAGGGAAGGTTGCCTCCGTAAGTCATGACAGGTGTGTCAAGCTCTGGAAATGACTTGTAGAATAGCGACCGTTGTTCGTGTCGAATTTTACATTCTTGTGGTTAGGTGATATAGAAACAGGATGGTTTTCTGCTTCAGATGACCACATGACAAAAAGGTTGCTAACAAAATATCTTGAACCGCTTGGGTTCGAGTCTAACCTGGTTTGTGTTTTGTGGTTATCTTAGCTGTATCTTGTATGCTGTTCCATGTGCTTCTGAAGTTTGTAACTCCTTATAGAAATGTTTGTTGGTCTGATCTAACAATTAAGATGTCATTTGTACTGATCAAAAGTGTTTTGATACCTTTTCTATGCGGTTGGCATGCATTTATTTATTATTTATTCGTTTCCTTTTTCTGGTTCAAATCCTACAAAGATTTAACTGTGGCATATTGTTCGGGGATCTAGAGCATATCTTATTCTTTTTGGCTTTTCAGTCGTCTTTACCCTTTAGTTTTTTTCAGCGATCACTATTTATTAAACTAGTAAGTTGTAGTCACAAGCCTTAGCCTATGCCCTGTTCCTTCTGGCTTTAAAGCTGCTTTTAATTTCTCTGAGCAATTACTATTTATTAAGTTAATAAATTACAGTTAGAAACTATTAAGTCGTAGTTTAAAACCGTAGTTTAAAAGAACAGCCGCAGAACGGTAAGAACGCTAGGGCTCGATATACTCAAGGGGATAATTTCTTACTAAATTAGTGCGAGGTAAGGGTCTGTGGAAAGGGGGATTTGGATCCCGATCCTAGAGCAATCCACCTCTTCCAAACAGGCCGCTTTTTCCTAAAAGGGGTGTCGTTCAATTTTGTTAGTTAGTCAAAAAAATTTATCCGCTATATCCAAGGTAATTAAAGCGAAGCGATGAGGACTCCTCAAGGCAAGCTCGAAGACTATGGGCCTGTTTGGTTGGTGTCTAACTTTGCCATGCCTAAGGTTAGACAATATGTGGCTGCCATAGAAAGTGTGGCTAACAAAATCGAAGTCACACTTGTGGCAAAGTTTGGCAAGAAACTGAGTCTATGACGTGTGGGGCCGGGTGCTAAGAAAGTGTGGCATGCCACAGTTACGTCAGTGAACCAAACAGCTACCTAAAAACTGTAGCACGCCTAACTTGTGGCTAGGCAACTTCTGGTCATGAACCAAACAGGCCCTATACCTCGGCTCCATACCGGATAACTTGGGCATTGGTCAGAAACCGTTAACCTGCTCAGCCATGATTAGAGATGGCAATGGGTACCCGAAACTCGATACCCGGTGGGTTTTTACTCTATTAGGGCATCTGTAGTGTATATAACCCAAAGGGTCTTAAGGTGGGTCCCATCTAAACCTTAAGACCAACTCTATAGTGTATATAACCCAATGGGCCTTAAGACGGTCCCACTTGGCAGATAAAAAAATTGTATTTTAATGCTTATGACCAGGTCTTTAGCTTGAGGACCAGCCTTAAGCTTTTTTTGCTTAGGGTCTGCTTAAGGTCACCCCTGTAATGTATAAGGTTGACCTTAAGGTGGCTTAAGACCTCATCTTTTCATACACTACAGATGCCCTTAGGGCATGGGTCTGAGTCAATTTTCTAACCCATGGGTTTTTTAATGGGCAAAAAACCCAACCCATCGGGTCTGCCGGGTTCGGGTACGTTCCTATAGTACCCAAACACATAAACACATAAACCCATGGGTATTATAAACCCGATCCATAGGAGTTATAAACCCAGGTTCCCAGCCTCCCAGGCAAACCAGTCCATAACCCATTAGCCATTTAGCCTCAAGCCCCCAAATCCAATACGGCAATGCCCCATTACCCATACGGCTAACCTTAGCTAGCACTCGGTCACGGTCACTACTCACTCCTCCCTAGTCCCCACCCCGATTCAACAGCCGTCGCATCGGCAGCACATCTGGCGCTCTGCGCTCGGTCTCCGGCAGTCTCCACGCTCGCCCTCCCGTCCCACAGCTCCCGCTCCCGCCACTTTCGCCGCACGCTCGTCCTCTCGCACGCCCTCGTCGTCGCCTCACCTTTCAGTTCAACTCGTCGTCCCCACGACAACAGCCCGCCGCCCCCACGCCGCAGCCAACGCGCATCGCAGCAGTAGGCCCTTGGCCATGGCGCTGCCCTCCGGCTCTAACGAAGATGACCGGTGAACTTCTTCCTCCTCTCCATTAACCATTGTTGCAGCTCGCATTATTGAACCCACGGGCGACCCGTGGGTACCTGTTAACCCAGTGGGCATGGGTCTGGGCAAAAATCTGCACCCGTCACGGACATGGGTTTTTTAGCGGGCACGTCCAACTTTCATGGGCACGGGTTTGGGATAGCAAAACCCAGCGGGTTTGTGTCTGTTGCCATCTCTAGCCAGGATATTGCGTTCTGTTATAATATCGTTTATGGCGTGTAGCGTGGTAACATCATATATACATTTTAACCTAGTTTGATAGTAAATTAAATCAACAATGTAGTAGAATATGCACATCAGGTTAGAGATGCGTGCGGCCATAGCAGTAGCACCAACATCAAGCATATCAGTATATATCAGTAGCCACACACTAGAGGAGACGGGCCCCTTGGTGACTAGAGGAGACCGGAGAGGAGGCGCGGAGGTGGCAGACTGGAGGAGGCGACGAAGGAGAGGAGGCGGCAGACCAAAGTATATCTTACGGATCCATTCACCGTGGATCCTTTTCTCATCTCATGAGTGCATATGATGCATATGCATATGTTCATTGTCGTAAACATAGTTCATCATTGTCATCATTAGCAGGTAAATATCACTGCTCACCCTGATCTATCGTCATTGTCATCATTAACTAAGCAGCAACATATAACATAAATATTGCATACTTCATAACAATTATTGTCTACCGCTCTATCATGCACTTGCCTGTTATCCTTGGAGATGATTGCATGGATGGCTCCATCCAGGACCTCCACTATACAAACATCAACCTGACTCAATACACTATAGCGATACGCTTGAACAAACATCGACTCCACACACAAAATCTGACGCTGGCATAAAACGTTTAGGTTTGAAGATTCGACGCGCATGTCCCAACCCCTCCCCCCTCTCTTTTCCCCCCTTTTCCTTACTGTTTTTTCTCTTTCTTTTCTCGGCGGATCAGCCTTCTTTTCTTCTCTTGCCTCCTCCTTTTCTATTTTTCCCCACCCGATCTCTCTCCCTTTATTCTCTCTCTCCCTCATCCGGCCAAATGGCCTTAGCCTTCCATTCGCCTCTTCCCCTCTGGCTCCTCACTCGGCATCCCCCTCACATCCGACTGAGTGGCTCTGGTCCTGGCCGCCTCCTCTCCTTCACTCTCTCCCTCTTTCTTCAATCTACTTCCCCTGATCCGGATCTGGGGGCCGCCATTCTCCGCATCGCTGGTCATTGGTCCTCTGCAGTTTCCCCTACCCGGCGTTGCCCCTCGGCTCCCGGCCATGGTCGCCTCTTAACCCCTTCGGGTGCCGGCTCCCTCTCCTGCTCTCTTGATTTACACGCCGCCGCCTCGGGTGCACCGGCCAGGAACTCGCCGTTGGCTCGGGATCCACCACCAGCTGCCTCTCTGCCGTTTTGCCCTACGAGCCGCTGGACTACGGCCTGCCGCCAGTGACCTCACCGTCGACCTCGTGGTCTCCTCCCTTAGCTCCACCGCCCCGCCCTATGGCTACGACGTGGCTCTACCAGTGCCAACCCTCCATGGCCTTGACTGTGGCCGTCTCGGAGCACCATTGGCTTCCCTGACCAACCCCTCAAGCGTCGTCCACCTCTACTTGGCCGAACACTACTGTAGCCACATGCCGCAGCTCCATGCCATCCATGTGCCAAAGCATGACAAGCCGCCACGGCGATATGGCGATGACATATCGTCGATATAGCAACGGCTTAACAACCATGGCTATATCAACAGCTATCAGTTGAAGCATACACGTCTCTAAGCACCTGTAAGCCCTAACAGCCAGAAATTTGGACCAATGTGACTTCTTGGACTGTTGTCACGAGTAGCAGTGTGTTCACGGCGATCAAACCTCACCAGCGTTGTGGTTATGTACCTCGTGTCCTTTTCCATCTAGTTCTAGCCTGTCCCAGAACAAGTTTGAAACCAGCTATGAGCGGAGCGTTTTACCACATGCATTTCATTATTACCTGCGCTGCACTGCACTGCACTGAACAGCAAATGCGCAGCAATTCCACAAACAAAAATTATCCGTTCCTACAGGGAAGGTAGCCAGGCGCTGAGCACCGGCGCAGTTGACAAAGCGCGATAACGTTCCAAGCAAGCCCATCTGTACATTATGATGCATAGCTCGAATATTCCAAGCAGTTCTAAGGCCAGTCTCAGTGGGGGTTTCATGAAGTTTCATAGGCATTAAATATGCTGACATGGCACTGTATTGATGAAGAGAGATGATAAAAGTTTCATGGGAGTAGAGAGAGTTTCATAGGGATGAAACTCTTTTGCACTGTTTCCAAAATATAGGTATGTTGAAAACTGGAACATGAAACCTCCACTGAGACTGGCCTAACCATCTCACAACACAAAAACATCGATACGCGAAACTGGACAGAAGATTGTCTTACATACAATTGACTGACTGCCACGTGTCTACCATGGATACAGACATGAATATGTAAAAGGCCTGAAGCTAGCAAAACAGCGATGACGTTAGGACATCTCCAATGGTTATAGCTAGCAACTAACTATAAGACTTTCACATCATCTATATAGTACACACTAAAGTTAGCATTCTAAAGAACTATCTATAAGGATAGCTATTTGATGCTTATATGCACACACAAAATTTATGGAGGCTGCCTCGTTTGGCGCTATAGACTATCTCTAGAGCTGTAGAGAGCTGCGTTCTCTTTCTTCATTTAATATCTTCCACGTAGGACAGTTGATGACATGGACTCTCTTGTAGATAGCTGCTATAGACCCATTGGAGATGCTCTAAGTGACCGCAAAGCAAAACAGGTCACAATCCGAGTAACGTCTCGCTCACGTTGGTGGAGTTCTTGGCCAATTTGACCTCCTGCGGCACGGCAATACCGTTTCTAGCCCTCTTTCATGCGTAATACCCGATGTGGCCCTATCCGTGGCCAGGGAACGCGTGAGAGGAGGTGGCACAGCCATGGAGCACGCGAGGAGGTGTCGGCGTGAACGAGGAAACGACTGAGCCGGCGCCGTTGAGGCAGAAGACACCGAGCGGGGTGGGGTGTGGAGGGGGCTGAAGCAGCGGCGGAACCGCAGGGAGGCAACACGGTGGAAGGAGGCGCACACCGCGAAGGCGCGCGCGAGGTCCGACGGTGACGGCGCGCCACCTCCTCCTGCCGATGTGCAGCGCTCCCTCACCGCGCTCCTCGCGCACAGCTTGACCGCGCCACCTCCTCTTCGCCCACATCCTGATGGCGCCACCATCCTCGCACGCTCCGCGGCCACGCCACCTCCCTCACGTACCACCTCCCCTCCCGTGCTCCCCAGCCACGCAAACACCCAGATCGGGCAATACGCGTGGAAGGGGGCAAAAACAGCATTGCCATGCCACGGGGGGTCAAATTGGCCAGGGCACGTTGGTGAGTGACGCCCAAAAACTGTAGATCGAGAGAACCGCAGTGCTCCTTGTCATCAGCGCGGCTTATGGCGCACCTCGATCATGTCATCCTCCTCCAGGCCAAGGTCCTCAGGTGTGCTTGCTGTGCTTATTTTGTCGCCATCAAATACGAAAGTCAGATCAGATGGGCTGAGTTTGGCCTTCTTCCCGTACGCCCTGAAAAGCTTGTCGAACTTGTCATCCTGTAGTGGACACACAAATCAAGCATACAAGGTTAGTTTGAATTTCCATTCGGCAGTTGGATGGACGGCTAAAATGTCAAAATCCCAACTTACACGCATTGAACTAATCATTTCACCAGGTAGAGTTTTAACAATGAAATGTAAAAAAGGGAAAGTATATTGGACATTTATTATGTGAAACTGAATGTAAACTATTTGTAAACTGGAATGCGTCAAATTGTTGCAACCATCGTCAGAGAACTTGAACTATCTAACAGAGGAATATATATGCAACTATAAATTGCTAATACTAACAATAGCAGCGCTACTTCATGCAAAAACGGTAACCTTGTATACACGGAACCGCTGCTGCCCATCTTTGTCCTGAATCGTTACGACTATCTTTTCTCTCGCTTTCTCCACTTGCGGTTCAGGTGGCTCGTCTAGAACTATATGTTCAGGTGGTTTCTTGGCCCCAAGGTCTCTCTTAGCAGTTTCAACCAACTTTTCCAGTATATCTTGAGCTGATTCAGCAAGTTTTGTTAACTCTCGCTTCTGAAATCTGCAGATGACAGATGCAGAACTCGGATGATCATAAGTCAGTAACATATTTTGATACTAATCTGCAGATGACAGATGCAGAACTCGGATGATCATAAGTCAGTAACATATTTTGATACTGCTAATAACAAACAAAACAAGAAAAGCACTGCCAAATCCATACTTGGCAGACAGCACAACAGCGATAGTAAGAAACAGTAAATACATGAGTTCATTTTCACTTTCCAGATGTCTCTGGATGACTGTACGGCTGACTATTGCCATAAACATCAGGTATAAACCATATTTTCTCCAGGAGAAATTCCAGAAACACTTGACTGCAACCACTTTTTCTAGGAACTTGCTTGCTATGTCACAGATGAAACATGCAAGAGTGCTCTAACATTCTTCAGGTCACTATTCTAGAAAGCCAAAACATATTCAGGCTATGAACTAAATTGACCATAATAACCTTTTTCTGGAGGGAAAAAGTTTGTGGTGGTTGATGTAACACCCCGCCATCCACAGGACCCAAGATGCTACCACTACATACATACCATCTTAACTGAGAGCAACCAACATACGAATATACGATAATTGCCATAAGCCAACTAACTTCATATTGCACATAATCATAACATAAATAGAACTCTGAGCTTCATGACCATGGAGACCCACCACCACGGACTCGCAAGCAAACTAAACTAAACGGTGAGCCACAAAAGACTTAGCACTAGATTAAACATAAACGGTCAGTGTAAGGCTAAGCTGTTATTTCATATGTGTAGTGCAAAAAGAACTATTCTCATGTCATACATGCTGTCAATCCGGATCTCCAAAAAAAAACAAGTGTGAGTCCAAAGATTTAGCAAGCACACAATAAAACAGCAACATCAATTTAGCAATTCAATCGATCTCATGACTGTAAACTGTAAATCAACTCCATGATTGTAAACTGTAAATCAATTCTACAACTATGAACTATAAATCTAATCCATAAATATAAACTGTAAATCAAATCCATATCTGTAAACTGTGAATTCCTATATCTCTGTAGCTGTGTCACTTTCTCTGTCACTTTCATGTAATGAAATGCATCTATAACTGTAGCTTATATCGATATAGCGGAGAGTACACCCGTCGATGTCACCCTCTTCCTCCATCTCATGGAGATACCTATCTCTGTAGGTCTTATTCAAGAGCACTCCAGACTGGTCATAGGACTCTCACCGACCTCGCTCTTATGTATTTTGCATGATGTAACATTGTTCAAATGTGGATGTCTAATCATAAGCAGTACGCCTTAATCATTTGTGGAACTAGCAAAACAGCTCAAGCAATTGCGCGGCTAGTCCTATCACTTCATTTTAGTTACTTATTGGACTTTTGTTTCCTATACAATATCTAATTTGTATTCACATAGGCACCTGTTAAGATTAAATGCACACCCCTGTGCTAGAATGGCGTAAATCTATTGCTTGTCTTTTGGACTATGGTCTTCTAACGCATGGTCCGATTGAGACAATATGCTTAACCTTTATTCCGCTCTTTCCATGTTCAACTTGTTACTGTAGTTTCAATTATATCTCTTGCTTTGCCTCTCAAAGGTTCAATGTACATTGGTTAGTTAATGCTTTTTCCTATATTGTATATAGAGTTCCTAATACTGAGGTCAGTTTGCTGAATAAGAGAGAGCGAAAGACTTTCCGCGTAAGAGCTCTTCAAACCTTGTCATTTTCTAATGGGACTGAAATGCCTTACATATACACCTATGTCCTGCTCCGAATTCTAGTTCATTGAATAAGTTAATTCCCCATCAAATTAGTGCTAAATAAGCCCCCTTAGTATGTCGTAAACCCTATGCTAATTACACTGAAAATATTAAAAAGTTAATTGAACCAACTCCAAAAAAAGTTTACATCCGAAACATGTTGTCCTTTTTTTAATCGTCATGCATGCCCTAAGGTGGTGATCGGTTCGGCTGAAAAGCTCATGGCTTATGGCTGAAAACACTGTAGCTGGCTGAAAAAAGTACTGTAGCTGACAGAGTCTTATTTAGCATAATTAAATTTAAAAAATTTAAAAATATAAAAAATATGTTAGCCCATTACGTATAATATAAACAAATACGGGGAAAAAAAGAACCGGCAAAAAAGTTCAACAAAAAGCCAAAAGTTCAGAAAAAGACGAAACTTATGAATAGTGAAAAATAAGCCAGAAGCCGAAGCCGAGTTTATCAAGGCCTAAGGCTTCTCACAATGAATAGCAACTTGTTTGAGTTTCAATATTCGTAATATCCTAATTAACTTTTTTGAGAATATATCCTAATTAACTTTTGATCAAACTATACGGAATTAAAAAGAACTTTATCGTGTAGCTACATATATAATTGGCAAATTAAAAGCCATTTTCCTGTAATGTATACATTATACAAATGTAGATCGGTGACGGATAAATGGGCGGCACTCGATCAGCCGGACGGCTGTGAACGGCCAAAAGCAACTATGTTGGACTTGAGGGCTCAGGCGCAAGGAAAATGATATTACGACCGCACAAATGGATGTTACGACCAAATTAGAACTAGTCGCAACGACTTACAACCGCTTAGTCAGATCGCTATAATTATGACCACAGTCAGCAGAATCTACGATCATCGACCAGTCGCGGCTACCAACCACCGACCGCAGCGGTCAAAGCTACCGACCACGTGGTCAAAAATCCGTTTTCGACTACCGACCACGGACAACGTGATCGAAAACCCGTTTTCGACTACCGACTGCGGACAACGTGGTCGAAGACCCGTCTGCTGACAACGTGGTCGAAAACCCGCTTTCGACTACCGACCGAGGACAACGTGGTTGAAGACCCATCTGCCGACAACGTGGTCGAAAATTCGCTTTCAACTACCGACCGCGGACAACGTGGTCGAAGATTTTTTAGCCAACGACGACACACAACGTGGTTGTAAATCGACCACGTGGTCGTAACTGGTCTGCTGACCACTCGCTAGGGCTTACGACTTTGCAGAGACAGGACAAACTTCAAAAAAAAACCAAACTCAATCTTTCTAAAACAAGGGTCAATTACTCATCACAAATATAGGGTCACCTCCACATAATCTCTCATTGGTGCACTCTAATTGTAAAGGTTTAGATTTGATATTTGGCTTAGAGGTGCTCCATTGGTTATAGGTAATTTGTGCTCCATTGGTTATAGGTAATTTGAGATATTAAGAAAAAGATGTCATCTACACCATATTCAAACTCAGAAGATAAAGGAGAGCCCTAAACCATAACAGCAAATCCCATAGTCTTATTATGATATACCCAAGTTTAAATTGCATGGTCTAAACAATCTAGTTAGTATAAAAGGTGACTCTCCAGCCGGTTTTAGTTTTTAAGCAAAGATTTCACCTGTTTTCAATTGGCATTTTGCGCTGATCTAATCGTATTTGATTTTGATGTTTGTGAATATTTATTTGGAACTCACTGTAATTACACATCGCAGGATTCAACTGCTTCCAGTGAAACATTTTTCAGTACAATTTGTCAACTAACAGGCAGTATAATTCAGTCAATCTTCTGCCTTTCAATTCTGTTGAACAAAGTAAAATTACGACATCCCCGCTGCTTCTTTTCTGGAATGCCTTCTATCAGCTTCTATCCAGACGCTTTACCAGGCCAAACAACTGCAGTATATAACTAGTCCCCACGGGAACCACCTGAAATAACCTGAACATCACTGTGAAATCACATCACAGCAACTACGCACCAACCTATCCATCCAAATTTGTTACGGGGCCTTTGAACCAGTGCCTGGCACTGACGATCCAGGACGCCAGCACCAGGATGAACAGCCCGCCGACGGCGACCGGGGTGTAGTTGAGCGTGTCCTTGGTCACCGGGTACGTCACCGGCAGCGAGAAGAGCACGGTGATGGTCGCAACCCACAGCACGGCGGTCCAGCCCAAGAGGACGCCGTACCGGCCGAGGTTGAACGGGCCCGGCACGAAGTACTTGCGCGCCAGCGTCACCCGGAAGAGGATCGGCAGCGCGTAGGCGATGTAGAGGCCGATCGTCGCGATCGACACCATCGCCTGGAACGCGACGAGGCTGCCCAGCGACTGCGTTTTCGGAGAAGGCAAGACAGGTTGTTGTCAGAGTGGGATTGGAATGGCTGAAATCTGAAATGGTAGTGGCATGTTTTGGTGTCAGTTTGGTACCGGCAACGCCATGCAAAGGGAGATGAAAGCCGAGAGCCAGACGGCGTTGATCGGCACCTCATGCCTGTTGACTTTGTGCCACACGGACGACAATGGCATTGCCCCATCTCTTGAGAACGCATAAGCCATCCTACTCAAAGGAACAAAGATTAAGAGTGCTTGGTTTCTCTACTGAGAAGTGACATTCCAATCTGAAGCGAGCAGAGAATCACCTTGAGTTACTTGTCACTGAGCTCATGCCACAGAAGTATATGGCGACGGCAACAATTCCCAGGCAGATGATTCCGCCAACGCCGTTCCCGTACCGGCTTTTGAACGCGAGGTAGAACACTTGAGCAATCGCATACCCACCAGCTTCATTGTCAGTGCTCAAGAGAGAAGGGATATCCTTCACTGCAAATGTGATGCCAAGTATGTAACCCCAGCCTACTACTATCGATATACCGATCGCGCTGATTATGCCGATCGGGCCATTCCTGTCTGCATTTTTCGTTTCCTCAGTCTGCATGAGCAAAGAACCAAATTGTTAGGATTGGCTGGCACAGTGCTAGTCGAAATTAAATTTGTGTTACTTAGTTTCCTTACCATATGCGCAGATGCATCGTATCCTAACAGTGTGTACTGGCTCATCAGGAGCCCCAGAACAAAGATGTAAAGATTACTGTGTATTCCAGCACTGTTATCAGTGTTGAAATGGGTGAACACAAACTTAGCACTGGCCCTCTCAGTAGCAACAGTTGGTACAGCAATCATCAGGACAACGACACCTGCAGAGAACAGATACCATTCACATCCCAGGGGCCTTCTTAGCTCTCGATTAATAAAGTGGAATAGTGGATGCTATGTGTTTGTGCGAATAGTTCTTTGTTTTCAACGGGAATTTGTGCGAATTGTTCTTTGTTTTCAACTGGAATTTGTGCGAATTGTGTAGGTGAAGGGAAAGAGAGGTCACCCAGCATGTTCCAAGCAGCTGCGAACTGCCCAAAGAAAGATAGCCAAGTAATTGGGAGGCTGTTGATGATGGCGTGGCTCAGCAGAATCGCGGCGTGGAACGCGATGACGATGTACTTCGATGCCATGTACCCTCCACCGTTTTTTCCGCCGGTGCTGAGCAGGATGATCACCTGAATCAGCTGCGCTAGAGAGAAGTCTACACTTGTTGTGACTGCCCACTGCAAATCAGAACTTGCTCAATTAGCAGACCACACCAACTGACAGAGTTTCAGAGCTAAGCACTGAAAGGTTCAGAGAATGGTTGGTACCTGCCCAACGATGTTAAACCTGCACGTAACAGAAATAAACAACTTGAGGATTAGAGGTTCAAAAGAACTGAAATGGAATCAAGAGCATGTATGCATGACCAATGAATAGCATCTTCAAGCAAAATGGTCCATATGTAGTATATATGAAGGGGAGTGTTTATTGCCGGCACGTCATAGTCTGAATTAGATAGAGCCCGCCTAGAGTATAGCCATGCTGAAAAACCAATGAATGCGATTGAATCCATTGCCCCTTGGCAATACGCTGTCTGTTTTTATAGGTTTTTGCTTATGTCTTTTATTTTAAAAATCAAAAATCAATACAAACACTCAATTTTTTTAAAGCGGTTTCTCTATTTCCCTCGCTACCATCTTGCTCTGGGATAAGGCATGGGTCATAAGTGCTGCACCACGCACCCTACTCCCCTTATTTCCGTCACATGCACGTATCTCTTCCATATTTTTTCATCGCTTGTTCACTCCTTTAAAAAACTACTTCTTTCAGTTACCATTATTTATTTTCAGATAAATATCATAAACCACTAGCAAAAGCTAACAGCAAAACCCAACTCTACTACCACTATTGATCTTCACTTATTAATTACCCCTCATCAGTCATCAACGCCCTGTCGCCATCAAAAATCAAGACTTGTATGCAGTTGGCATGCGTAACTTCGTGCATAAGGTCAAAGCACGCACATTGACTACAGCACATGAATGCGAACAAAGATTCCACTCCTTTCTGAACAACCAGGCCCACGCCATTAAAAATGACATTACTACAGTACAGAGTACAAATTATCAATCTAAAGGTATATGAAAGGTATAGATAATTATTGTCCATAATATTTTTTATATCACCTATAAACAACATTAAAAACAGCTCGAGTTATCTTTTAACATATTTTAAACAGTTTCTTCATGACATAATATGTCTTCTTTTTCATATTATAATGAACTATTGTACAAGAGACAGCTTAATTCTTTATACTCTCTCTTCTTCATGTTATCTTGTATCTGACATGGTAAAGCTTACTGATAACTCACATCACACCATTTTCCATATTCTTAACAACTCTTCCGTCTGCGTTTGGTCAAACAAAGCGATTATTTTATTTTTCAATCAGAAGAAAAAAGGAAATGCAGAGACATCGAACACGCCAATTCGGTCACACGCACCAGAAAGAAACAATGAAAGAACTTGAAAGAAAACCAAGCGGTTCACGCTGTCCTGTTCTCCGTCTCAAACTCCCAACAAGAAACAGATCCTCCCCGTTCACACGATCCTCCCCTGTTCTGTTTCCCTTCACATGATCCCGACAAAGACGAGAAACCAGGCGACCAACCCAAGAACATGGATGAGGAGGAGGAAAAGGTAATAAAGACTGTATATGTTCGGTGTAAGTACCATCCGGTGATCCACGATGCGAAGGGCGCCCATCGCTTGCCGGAGAGGCGCGCGCTCCAGTAGTAGAGGCCGCCGGAGGTGGGGAAGGAGGAGCAGATCTCCGCCATGGAGAGGCCGACGGTCATGGTGAAGGCGCCGGCGACGAACCAGCCGAATGTCATGGTAGCCGGGCCCCCGAAGTTGAGGCCGGTGTTGTAGAGCGTCGTGACCCCCGTCAGCACCGAGATGATGGAGAAGGAGAAGGCGAAGTTGGACA
Organism: Dendrocalamus latiflorus; assembly: GCA_017311315.1. Classification (NCBI taxonomy): domain Eukaryota; kingdom Viridiplantae; phylum Streptophyta; class Magnoliopsida; order Poales; family Poaceae; genus Dendrocalamus; species Dendrocalamus latiflorus. The sequence goes on from CM029663.1 coordinate 29,455,784, forward strand.
GAACTCTACACGCCGGACCAGCCGAGGGAGTATCAGACCCATCAAGATGGACGAAACCAAGAAAGGAACAAGGAGGGCCCGTGAGAGATTAGGCGTGACGTACGAGAGGTCCCGCTTGAGCTCCTGCTTGTATCCGAGCTCACGGAGGCGGGCGTGGCCGGTGTCGGAGCCGTCTACGTCGAGGACGGCGGCGGCGGGGGGCTTGTTCCAGGTCATGGCGCGCGCTGTTGGAGCCTGGGTTGCCGTTCGAGTTGTGGGACTGGGAATGGTGCGGGAGGGGTTTCTGCGCTCTCCTACTTGTAGCCAGGGACGTCTCGTCGGGCAGCGCAGAGAAGCCGTGCGGGGTGCAGTCAACTCGAGAGTGCGTTGGGCTCCGGAAATATTGGGCAGCAGACGGGGATTGGTTACTCCGGAGTGACACAGAATCTGCCAACTGGACGGTGGATCTACGAAACTGGGGAGGATTCTTGCTTTCCTGTCTGAGACTCTGTTTTTTTAGCGGCCGATAGTTTTTGCCTATTTTAATAATTTTTATTCGTGTTTTTTAAGATGATGATAGACAATAGAGTTATCGATACGGATGGTGTATACAGTTTTAAGCTCAATTTTTTTTTTGGAGAATCCGTTTCAATAAACTGTTCTGATTATTTCAATCTTCAAAGAAGCTAAAAACCAAGAGAATAAAAAAGAACATGGCTTAAAAATGAATGAGAAAAATCCTATTATTTCTAAGCTACGGGGATTCGGATGGATTTTTTAGGCTATGACTTATGACTTAAAATTTTGAATTATGTCTGTTCGCAAGAGGCAATACGTAGATAAAATAGTCACATGTGATTTTGGCCGGTATAACTGAATTCAGTACTCTTTTTACTATAATTTTTCTATTAACTTCGTCTTAAAAAATATATCATTTAAAAATTAGCTATTACCGTATAAGTCATAAGACATAACGTATAAGTAAAAAAGAAACCCAGCCGAGGATTCCTCTGTCTAACACATGCCCTGACCGCATGCATACGCCGCAATAAATTGGGCTCTTCACCTTCAATGATGTGCAGTCAACACATGGTATAACCCTTGCTCTGTATGAGCGCTCAATTAAATTCAATAGCACCATGCGCACACTCATGATCCGTTCAATTTGTGGGCCATGCACATAAATCGGGATTCGATGCACACCGCGTGTAGTATTTAGGTTCCGTTTGGCACGAAGCTGTTTTTTTTTTTGACTTCATAAGTGGAGTCGGATGAAACTACTTTTTTCAGCTCCTTAGGTGGAGCTACTTTTGTCTCAGCAGGTTTTAAGGAACTCCTTGGGTGAAGCTATTTTGTTTTACCCCGTTTGGCACAAAACAGCTCCAAGGAGCTGGTGGTGGAGCTGTGGAAGTCTAAAAGAACCTTTTGCACGTGTGTTTAAAAAATATTACCACCGAGCTTAAGTTCCACGTGTTAGCGGCAAAGCACCCCACAAAGATCAGTTGGACAATTTGCCTCTGTGTAGTTGTTTGTGGCCCCAATACGATCGATCTCGTTGGCATGATCAAGTTACCATCGTATCATTCATGCCAGCAGAACAACTGAACAAGGCCTACATAGTATGATCTTGTTTCTTAGGAGACAGTATCAATCTTTTTAGGCCAACAAGATCAAATAGGAGCTGTATCTGGTTGGCACTTGGCAGACCAGAGAGAGATAGAGATATCACAAGTGTACTGTTGCCGTCTAAATTATTGGCCGGGTCTGAACTTCGAAGGCGATTCGGAGAAGAAATCGTGGTCGAGTTCAAGTGCAAGAGCGCAGGACTGCCACATGCAGAGAAACACGAGCCAGGCGATCGATCGTCGCGTTGCGCAAAGCCTGATCACTGAACCCCAGCCCCAAGTCGAGCGAGGCGATTTCTAAGTTAGAGAGCTTATAAAAAATCTACTTGCATCTCAAACTTCGAGCGAGGCGATCCACGTGCGGACACACGTGGGGACGCAATGGAGGCGGCTCGCTGACTGCCATCGCCAAACAACCGAAAGGTCTGTTCTTTACGACCCATGTTTTTTGTCTATAAAATGAACGTTTTTATGAGTAAGTTAAATGTCAATAAATTATTTTGAACGAGCGTTTATGTGAACGAATCGAATGTCAATAAATCAATAAATCATTTCGAAGGGACAATCAAAATATCATCCTATTTGCTTATTTAAGGGAAACAATAGACTATAAGTTAAAAAGATATGACCAAAGCCGCCGGTGAGCCAAATGGATAACTAAACAATGGAGCACTGTAGGTGGCATCATGGAAGATTTCGTGGCACATGCGAAGACAATGTCAGCCTTAAGCCTGCAACTCAACGCTATTCTGAAACCGAAAAACGAAAACAGGAAAATGACGGGCAACAGTATTTGCCGCTGACTGAACTGCTCAGCGTTTTCTTCTCTTCTTTCTCTATTATAAGCTGCTACATTCAGAGAAATGGAAAGAGGCCAATTAGACCTGCGACATGCACGCCATGATCGGTTACCTTCTATCAGCTTCTATCCAGACGCTTTACCAGGCCAAACTACTGCAGTATATAACTAGTCCCCACGGGAACCACCTGAAATAACCTGAACATCACTGTGAAATCACATCACAGCAATTACGCACCAACCTATCCGTCCAAATTTGTTACGGGGCCTTTGAACCAGTGCCTGGCACTGACGATCCAAGACGCCAGCACGAGGATGAACAGCCCGCCGACCGCGACCGGGGTGTAGTTGAGCGTGTCCTTGGTCACCGGGTACGTCACCGGCAGCGAGAAGAGCACGGTGATGGTTGCAACCCACAGCACGGCGATCCAGCCCACGAGGACGCCGTACCGGCCGAGGTTGAACGGGCCCGGCACGAAGTACTTGCGCGCCAGCGTCACCCGGAAGAGGATCGGCAGCGCGTAGGCGATGTAGAGGCCGATCGTCGCGATCGACACCATCGCCTGGAACGCGACGAGGCTGCCCAGCGACTGCGTTTTTGGAGAAGGCAAGACAGGTTGTTGTCAGAGTGGGATTGGAATGGCTGAAATCTGAAATGGTAGTGGCATGTTTTGGTGTCAGTTTGGTACCGGCAACGCCATGCAAAGGGAGATGAAAGCCGAGAGCCAGACGGCGTTGATCGGCACCTCATGCCTGTTGACTTTGTGCCACACGGACGACAATGGCATTGCTCCATCTCTTGAGAACGCATAAGCCATCCTACTCAAAAGAACAAAGACAAAGAGTGCTTGGTTTCTCTACTGAGAAGTGACATTCCAATCTGAAGCGAGCAGAGAATCACCTTGAGTTGCTTGTCACTGAGCTCATGCCACAGAAGTATATGGCGACAGCAACAATTCCCAGGCAGATGATTCCGCCAACGCCGTTCCCGTACCGGCTTTTGAACGCGAGGTAGAACACTTGAGCAATCGCATACCCACCAGCTTCATTGTCAGTGCTCAAGAGAGAAGGGATATCCTTCACTGCAAATGTGATGCCAAGTATGTAACCCCAGCCTACTACTATCGATATACCGATCGCGCTGATTATGCCGATCGGGCCATTCCTGTCTGCATTTTTCGTTTCCTCAGTCTGCATGAGCAAAGAACCAAATTGTTAGGATTGGCTAGCACAGTGCTAGTCGAAAGTAAATTGGTGTTACTTGAAGTTAGTTTCCTTACCATATGCGCAGATGCATCGTATCCTAACAGTGTGTACTGGCTCATCAGGAACCCCAGAACAAAGATGTAAATATTACTGTGTATTCCAGCACTGTTATCAGTGTTGAAATGGGTGAACACAAACTTAGCACTGGCCCTCTCAGTAGCAACAGTTGGTACAGCAATCATCAGGACAAAGACACCTGCAGAGAACAGATACCATTCACATCCCAGGGGCCTTCTTAGCTCTCCATTAATAAAGTGGATGATATGTGTTTGTGCGAATTGTTCATTGTTTTCAACGTGAATTTGTGCGAATTGTGTAAGTGAAGGGAAAGAGAGGTCACCCAGCATGTTCCAAGCAGCTGCGAACTGCCCAAAGAAAGATAGCCAAGTAATTGGGAGGCTGTTGATGATCGCGTGGCTCAGCAGAATCGCAGCGTGGAACGCGATGACGACGTACTTCGACGCCAAGTACCCTCCACCGTTTTTTCCGCCGGTGCTGAGCAGGATGATCACCTGAATCAGCTGCGCTAGAGAGAAGTCTACACTTGTTGTGACTGCCCACTGCAAATCAGAACTTGCTCAATTAGCAGACCACACCAACTGACATAGTTTCAGAGCTAAGCACTGAAAGGTTCAGAGAATGGTTGGTACCTGCCCAACGATGTTAAACCTGCACGTAACAGAAATAAACAACTTGAGGATTAGAGGTTCAAAAGAACTGAAATGCTATCAAGAGCATGTATGCATGACCAATGAATGGCATCTTCAAGCAAAATGGTCCATATGTAGTATGTATGCAGGGGTGTGTTTATTGCCGGCACGTCCTAGTCTTAATTAGATAGAGCCCGCCTAGAGTATAGCCATGCTGATAAACCTACGAATGCGATTGAATGCATTGCCCCTTGGTAATATGTTGTCTGTTTCTATAGGTTTTTGCTTCTGTCTTTTATTTAGAAAACCAAAAATCAGTACGAACGTCTAGTTTTTTAAAACGGTTTCTCTATTCCTCTCACTATCATCTGCTTTGGGATAAGACAGAGGTCATAGATACTGCATCACACACCCTACTCCCTTCATTTTCATCACACACATATCTTTTCCATATTTTTAATCACTTCTTCAAAAAAAACTACTTTTTTTAGTTACTATTTGTTTATTTGTAACTAAATATCATAAACCACTAGCAAGAGCTAAAAGCAAACCCAACTCTACTACCACTGTTGATCTTCACTTATTAATTACCCCTCATCAACGCCCTGTCGCCATCAAAAATCAAAACTTGTATGCAGCTCGCATGCGAAATTTTCATATTATCTATAAACAATATTAAAAACAGTTCAAATTATCTTTTTACATATTTTTTAGATAGTTTTTTCATGATACAATATATTTTGTTTTTTAATGTTATAGTTAACTGTTATATAAAAGACGGTTTAATTCTCTATACTCTCTTCTTCATATCATCTCCTATCTGCAGTGGTAAAACTTACTGATAGCTCACATCACACCATTTTCCATACTCTTAACAACTCCTCCGTCTGCGTTTGGTGAAACAAAACGATTATTTTATTTTTCAATCAGAAGACAAAAGGAAATGCAGAGACATCGAACACGCCAATTCTGTCACATACACCAGAAAGAGACTGGGAAAGAACTTGAAAGAAAACCAAGCGGTTCACGCTGCCCTGTTCTCCGTCTCAAACTCCCAACAAGAAACAGATCCTCCCCGTTCACACGATCCTCCCCTGTTCTGTTTCCCTTCACATGATCCCGACAAAGACGAGAAACCAGGCGACCAACCCAAGAACATGGATGAGGAGGAGGAAAAGGTAATAAAGACTGTATATGTTCGGTGTAAGTACCATCCGGTGATCCACGATGCGAAGGGCGCCCATCGCTTGCCGGAGAGGCGCGCGCTCCAGTAGTAGAGGCCGCCGGAGGTGGGGAAGGAGGAGCAGATCTCCGCCATGGAGAGGCCGACGGTCATGGTGAAGGCGCCGGCGACGAACCAGCCGAATGTCATGGTAGCCGGGCCCCCGAAGTTGAGGCCGGTGCTGTAGAGCGTCGTGACCCCCGTCAGCACCGAGATGATGGAGAAGGAGAAGGCGAAGTTGGACAGAACTCTACACGCCGGATCAGCCGAGGGAATATCAGACCCATCAAGATGGACGAAACCAAGAAAGGAACAAGGAGGGCCCGTGAGAGATTAGGCGTGACGTACGAGAGGTCCCGCTTGAGCTCCTGCTTGTATCCGAGCTCACGGAGGCGGGCGTGGCCGGTGTCGGAGCCGTCGACGTCGAGGACGGCGGCGGCGGGGGGCTTGTTCCAGGTCATGGCGCGCGCTGTTGGAGCCTGGGTTGCCGTTCGAGTTGTGGGACTGGGAATGGTGCGGGAGGGGTTTCTGCGCTCTCCTACTTGTAGGGAAGGGTCGTCGGGCAGCGCAGCGAAGCCGTGCGGGGTGCAGTCAACTCGACAGTGCGTTGGGCTCCGGAAATATTGGGCAGCAGGCGGGGATTGGTGTACTCCGGAGTGACACAGAATCTACCAAGTGGACGGTGGATGTACGAAACTGCGGAGGTTTCTTGCTTTCCTGTCTTGAGGCTCTGTTTGTTTAGCGGCCGATGATTTTTGGTTATATTAATGATTTTTGTTTATTTTTTAAAGACGGTAGTGGAAGGTGAGATACCGATACAGACGATACATATAGTTTTAGGATTAAAAATTCTTCTGGAGAATCCGTTTCAATAAACTATTCTATTTATTTCAATCTTCAAAGAAGCTAAAAACCAAGAAAATAATTTTTTAAAAAAAGAACATGTCTTAAAAATGAATGGGAAAAATCTTGTTATTTCTGAGCTACGGGGACTCGGGTGGGTTTTTTGAGCTGTGGCTTATGATTTAAAATTTTGAATTCTGGTTGTTTGCGAGAGGCAATACGCAGAGAAAAATAACTGCATGTGATTTTGACCGGTACAACTGAACGCAGTACATTTTTACTATAATTTTTCTATTGACTTTGTCTTAAAAAATATATCATTTAAAAATTAATTGTTATAGTAAAAAGTATAAGCCCCTTCATGATGTGCAATCAACACATGGTATAACCCTTGCTCTATATGAGCGCTCAATTAAATTCAATAGCACCATGCGCACACTCATGATCCGTTCAATTTGTGGGCCATGCACACAAATCGGGATTCGATGCACACCGCATGTAGTATTTAATCATTGTCTTGCGTGGAAGTCTAAAAGAACCTTTTGCACGTGTGTTTAAAAAATATTACCACCGAGCTTAAGTTCCACGTGTTAGCGGCAAAGCACCCCACAAAGGAAAATTTCTATTGTGTGTGTTTAAAAAATATTACCACGAGCTTAAGTTCCACGTGTTAGCGGCAAAGCACCCCACTAAAGAAAATTTCTATTGTATACCGATGACACAATCAAATTTATATAACGAACGAATGAGGTTACGACACGTGGCAAGAACACGGTAGAGATGCATTGTAGCCCGTACAAAAAATATATTTTTTACTTCTTGCTGCAGTACCAGTACGGAAAAATATTTTTGGAATAGTTGCTATAATACTTTTGCCACGTGTCATCATCTCATTCGCGTGTTACACAAAGTGAATTGTATCACTGGTATACAATAGAAAATTTCCCCCACAAAGATCAGTTGGACGATTTGCCTCTCTGTAGTAGTTTGTGGCCCCAATACGATCGATCTCGTTGGCATGATCAAGTTACGATCGTATCGTTCATGCCAGCAGAACAAGGCCTACATAGTATGATCTTGTTTCTTAGGAGACAGTATCGATCTTTTTAGGCCAACAAGATCAAATAGGAGCTGTTTCTGATTGGCAGACCAGAGAGACGGATCACAAGTGTACTGTTGCCGTCTAAATTATTGGCCGGGTCTGAACTTCGAAGGCGATTCGGAGAAGAAATCGTGGTTGAGTTCAAGTGCAAGAGCGCAGGTCTGCCACATGCAGAGAAACACAAGCCAGGCGATCTGGTCACTGAACCCCAGCCCCAAGTCGCCGATCGGCGTAAGCAACTGATTATAAGTTGACTAGTAGCGCTACTTTTGCACAGTTGGAAGACAAGAAAAGGCGCAGAGAAACGGCTACTAATTTTGTCTTCCCGGATGGTCGATCTTGTTCGTATTGTCAAACATTCAGATCCATCTTTCCCTTTCTTTTCGTTGGTTGCACTATTATTCTATAGGGATTTTTGCAGAAATCTACCTCTCTAAGTTAGAGAGCTTAGAGCAGTCCCAGTGCTCTACCTAGGATAGTGTCTATGGCATTAATTAGATTGCCATGTAGGAGTTTTAGATGATGTGGCGCTATATTAAATAAGAGAGAGAAGAAAAAGAGGAAGAAACTGGGTCTCATGCAAGACCTAGTTTCTATGAGAAAACCAATGCAATAGACACTACCAAATTTTGCATTGGAGAGATGGTGGTATCTTCATGATAGATGGAGAAAAATTATGATTGGTGGAGAGGAGAGAGAGATTTTGATGCTTAATTAATTGCTTGGGTTATAAATAGACATGGTGCATTGGAGACAATAGTGTCTAAAGTAGTGTCTATATGACATGGCATAGATAGAAACTACTTAAGTGGTTTCTGCACTGGGACTGCCCTTGTAAATAATCTACTTGCATCTCAAACTTCGAGCGAGGCGATCCACGTGCAGACACACGTGGGAACACAATGGAGGCGGCTCGCTGACTGCCATCGCCATACAACCGAAAGGCCTGCTCTTTACACCCATGATTTTTGTCTATAAAACAACGTTTATGTGAGTAAATTGAATGTTAATAAGTTCATAAATCATTTCAAATGAACATTTATTTGAACGAATCAAATATCAATAAGTTGATAAATCATTTTAAAGAGACAATAGAGATACTATCCTATTTGCTTATTTAAGAGAAGCTATAGATTATAAGCTAAAAAAATATGGCTAAAGCTGCCGGTGAGCCAAGTGGATAACTAAACAATGGAGCACTCCTAGTAGGTGGAATCATGGATGATTTTGTGGCACATGCGAAGATAACACCACCCAGGGAAGGTGGGGCGTGTCTGACTGTTAGAGAGCTTATAAAAAATCTACTTGCATCTCAAATTTGGAGCGAGGTGATCCACGTGCAGACACACATGGGGACACAATAGAGGCGGCTCGCTAACTGTCATCGCCAAACAGCCGAACGGCCTGTTCTTTACGGCCCTTATAATTTGTATATAGAGCGAATGTTTATATGAATAAATCGAATATTAATAAGTTGATAAATTATTTTAAAAAGACAATAGAGATATTATTCTATTTACCTATTTAAGAGAAGCCATGGACTATTAGCTAAACAAATATGGCCAAAGCTGTCGGTAAGCCAAGTGGATAACTAAACAATGGAGCACCTCTTAGTAGGACGTAGGTGGCATCACGGAGGATTTTGTGGCACATGCGAAGATAACACCAACCAAAAAGGGGAGGTGGGCGCGTCCGCCTGTAGGGATGCATGGTGAAAAGCGCTAAAAAAACTTCCAAGTACTGCTGCACTTTGGAGCAAAACCTGGTCATCGGCCGGTTTGGTTTTACCCGGCTTGCATCGAGACAGATACATAGGGCGATTGTAGGTTGAGCCTGACTAGAATCCCATGATATTTTCGGGCCGGTCCTGCCAAAACAAGCCAGGCAGCCTCAAACCTCAAGGATATGGTTGGATTAATAGCCTAAAGTTCAATTCTTCATGATCTCGTTTTCGGCCGATCAGCCTTGCCTAATCCAAATTCCAAAGCATGCCTCAAATTCTAGAGCCAGCTGACAGTATACGGGCCGGAAACGTGTCCATAGTTCTTCCATGGTTGACTTATGTTATACGGACAGGAAGGATCCACGTATAACTTTGACCAACTTAAGGCAGGTTATCATGTACGATCAATTGCACGGGATCGTTACTACGATACGGTGGTACAACCGTACAAGCAAACCGAAGCCGCATGACGTGGACGTTACGTGATGGTGAGGTGATCGCCAGATGCTGACCAGATCGATGCATGCTCAACTAGTTTGTCAGAGGCTCAAGAGTCATATATATAGGTGACGTGTCACAACAGTCGCCGGACGCTAATTAAGCAGATCCCCCCGTTGCTCTCCCTCTCCCCCTCTCAATCATGTTGCAGTGTATTCAGTGGCGGATCTAGGAAAATTTTCTGGAGAGGCTGAAGTACCTTCAGCTCGATCTCAGCCCCTTCTACATTATACATCCATGGCTAAAATTTTAGGGGGGGCTCCAGGGGTCCGATAGCGGTAGGGGGGGCTCGAGCCCCCCCCCCCCCCCCCCCCCCGCCCCACCGCTAGATCCGCCCCTGAGTGTATTCCATGTAGGGTGGACGTCGAGCCACGTTCTTATTTTATTATATTTTTTAAATTAGTATAGTTTAATATAATATTATTATATTGCTAAAAGTATTTTTAGAATCAAACTAATGAGTCAAAGAAAATTCAATTTTATCTGAAACTAATTTACCCAATATTTAACCCATTAACAAATGGAATAGAATCATCTTTAAACGGAACCAACGAGCGGCTCATTTCGACCCTAGTTGCATGGGGCTCCGTACGGTTTGTACGCTAGCCATCCCTGGATTTGTCCAACAACTAACTGTTCACGGAGACTTTTAAGTAGTGAGATCTCACATCTTGCTCTCTACTCCCTCTGCTACTAAATTAAGACATGCCATTTATTTTTGGGTATTCACATGCATGGTCTCTGATTTACGTGTCTGATTACCAATTTCGGTGTACGTTGCTACGCTTTGCTGCTTGAGATGCATGCATGGGCAGTAAATAAAGCAGTGAAGTGAACAAGTGATATCGGTAGGTCGGTACTTACCAGCCGGTGAGCCAGGAGGCGAAGGGGCCCCAGCGGCGCTCGTTGCAGAGCCTGGCGCTCCAGAAGTAGAGGCCGCCGGAGGTTGGGTAGGCGGAGCAGATCTCGGCCATGGCGAGGCCGACGACGAGGGTGAATGCGCCGGCGACGGGCCAGCCGTACACCATGGTCGCCGGGCCGCCGAACTGGAGGCCCGTCCCGAACAGCGTCGTGATGCCCGTCAGCACCGACACGATCGAGAAGGACACCGCGAAGTTCGACAGCAGCCTGCACCGCCTCGCACGAGTCAGTTCTTCTAATTGGAACCCTCTCAGCAATTGCTTATTTGCATCGCACGAAAAGTAATGGAGGATAGAGGGCAAAAGGGAAAAAACTCTGAGCCTGTTCTTTTTTTGCTAAAGTTTATAGCTTTTAGCTGTGGCTTATATTTTTGGGTTATTCGTGTGAGATATTATAGAATAACAGAAATTCATATTTGGTTTTTACTGATATAAATGAAGTTGGTACAGTATATACTATAATTAACTAGTATATACTACAATGAAGTCGGGTTTTTAGAATATGAAAAAAACATACTCTATTCTTTCAGGTGTGCACATTTGACCCATTTCGGTATTACGCACATGGCAGTTAGTGTCAGAGTTTAGCAGCATTGCTATCGATTAATCGGGTGGGGGGGGGGGTGTCAAACATTCATCTATTCAAGTGGCTAGCTGGCATGTGAAAAAAAAACAACTGAAAATCACAAAAATGAAGTTACATAGATATGAGCAGATTAGAGCTGAATTGGTCTTGCAGGCCAGGCCCGTGTGTTTAAGTAGGCCCAATGGAATCTTATGAACTAGTGGAGCATCATGTGGGTAATTAATGCATGGGTCGTCAATAGCAATGCTGCTAAACTCCGATACTAGCTGGCATCGCAATGCATGGGTCGTCAATACACAGCAGCAAAATCTAGGTATTGCGTGATCTACTATTCGAAAATCTACATGTATGAAATCCTGATATGATGCTACGTGAATACGTGATCTACTATTTGAAAATCCAGGTACTGCGACGTTCAACATGTACGACGTGAGTGAGCAGCTCTCCTGCTCGTACATCAAAAGAAAACGAAAACACAAGTACGACTTGCATTGGACAAGGCAGGTGAACAAAGCCCGCAAGCAATCGATTCATCGCTGACATAAACAAACACGCAACTAGCTAATTACTAGCCACGGGAAACATAATTAACTATATTCATCGATCACAAGATCGATCTGGCCAACAACTAAGCAGAGTAAAAAAAGAAAAGGTTGGCCGGATCAATGGAGATCGATGACTGGCACTTACGAGAGGTTGCGCTTGAGCTGCGGCTCGTAGCCAAGCAGCCTGAGCTTCACGTCGTCCTCGTCGCCGCCGCCGCCGCGGATCACCGCCACCTCGTCGTCGCCGGCGAGCCGGCTGTAGCCGTCCTGCCCTTCCATGTTGATCCCTCCTCTCTTGCCGTTTGGGATCTGGAAGCTGAAAGTGGCCGCGAAAGACAGCTAACTAGTAGTACTACTGCTACACCAGATATTTCTTTGTGTGGATTCTGGGAGGTGCCATGCTAATGGGAGCGGTGACAGGCTTATAAAGGACGAGAAGACCAGGACGGTGTGCGGCCGGGCTGTCTGGCTCCCACGAGATTCCCTGGAGAAGCCTCGTGTGGCGCAGCACATGGGCTCCATCGGGTGTGAGTATCTGTAAAGTATCGCACCAGACGATCCCCTTGTGGAAATAATGCAGATTCGGTCACTTTGCACAACTTGTCGAGATCGCATGTTTGCAGATTGATGCACGCTTCGCTGCCACTTCGGATAGATAGTGGTTTTATCATATTTATTTTTATAGTTTTTGAATTTAGATGTAAATACGAATATTTTGAATATAAATGTAAATATGAATAATATTTGTTGCAAACACGGAACAAATACGAATTAAAACGAGTACGTCACAAATATTTATCGAAACATTATAATCCCTTAAACTGTAAGTCCTAAATCACATATAACTAGTTTATTTGATAAAACCGTTCGTAATATTTGAACAAGCATAAGTATTTTACATCCATCATAGAAATATCGTCTATACCAAACATGTGCAGTTCATAGACTTTTCAATTATAAGAACATAGCTAGCTTCCATTACAAAAACAGAGCAGCGCCCGTTAGAGCAACTCCAGCAGTAGCTCTCAAAACAGGGCCCCTACTTTTTATTTGAGGGCTCCCCCTACTTTTGAGAGCTCTGTTTTTTGAGCTACACTCCAGTAAGAGCCCTCAAAACAGGGCCCTCAAATTCATTCTTAGAGAGGATGACACATAGGACCCAGCTGTCATCCTCTTTCTTAACTTCTTCCCCATTGAGGAACTCGGCCATGTGTTGGCAACGAAAGAGGAGAGCCGCCGAGCGAGATTAATCAAGCTCGCAACTTTACTCGGCAACAAATCCGAACATCTATTCACCGATCGAGATTAATCAAGCTCGCAACTTTACTGCCTCCAAATCACACGCAATGCAAGAAGATAGCTAGTGATCGTTGTCTCCGGCGCGCTCCCCGGCCATGGACACAGAAGAGAGCCGGCTGGGCCGCGGCCGGAACCCGCCCACGCGCCTCCGGTGCAGCGACTGCTGCGCCGCGGGGGACGGCCGCACCGTCGCCGCGAGCGCCCTGCGCGCCCACTGGCCGCCCTCCACGGCTGCGATCCGCACCAGCGCGCTGCCCATCCGCTTCGCGCCCAGCCTGCAGCTGCTCGAGCCGCCGGGAGACGGCGGGGAGACGGGCTTGTGGCTGCCCGGGGCCTTGCGTTCCTTGTGGAGGCTGCACCGGAACGAGCCCGGGTGGTTCGTCGGCGAGCACATGCCTCGTGGTCGCCGTCGCCATGAGAGGTCCGAGAGAGCGCAGCTGGATCAGGAGCAACTCCAGGTGGACGGATGGATGGATAAGCAGAAAAAGTAGGGGTTCCCTCCAGACTCCCCAGAAATGAGGGCTCGAGGGGGAGATTTGAAGGCCCCCTACTTTTGAGGGCTTAAGTAGGGGCTCTGCTGGAGTGCGTTTTTTGCCCCTCGGCCCTCAAAAGTAGGATGAGGGCTCAAGTAGGGGCCCTACTGGAGTTGCTCTTAGAAGTTGTCGGTCAAGTCAAGCCAATTAATGTATACTTGTATTATGAACAACCAGTAGTAGCCAGGGATAGCTCACAATTCACAAGCTCATAACGACACTTTGTTCATGGCATCTATTAGAGCAGTAAGAAAACACAAGTTCGATAATAATTCACAAGCCAACGGGCAGACGAGCGGCGTAACAAGGGTCGGTGCCGGCAAGGCCGTAGAGGGAGAAGGGGTGGCAACAGCGGGATGCGACGAAAGGCGACAGTAGCAAGCGGGCAGGATGGGAGTGATCGACACTCGAGACTTCGTTGAGTGGATTAGGGATCAAATTGGGAAGAATTGGTCTGCATATAGGCACGTACCGGCAGGGGCGGAGCTGGGTCTCGGGCCACCGAGGCAATGGCCCGAGGCCCAGTTAAAAAAATGCAATTTATTGTATTGTAGTTATAAATAGTAAAAATTTTGATTTTTTTTTAATGGACTGGACTGGGCCTTGGACTGGCTATGCCTGCGTACCGGGAGATGGCTGAGCAGAACGAATTGATCCGACCCTATTTAATGCTGCCCACCTTAAACCCAAACTGACACGATTGTGGTCTGGCCCAATGAATATGACTAGAACCGTGCAGGATTCATGGTCGAAAAGACCAGTCAAGATCAATAGCTGAGAGCCCGACTAATTTTCTTTTCCTGCGTGAATCTTTTTTTTTTTTGAAATACGGAGAATGGTCAACATGCAGGCTAAGATCAAGAATGGTCAATCATACACAGTCTTCGTGATAGGCAATACGGAGTATCGTTTCGATATACTCCTTCGGAGCAGAGCCAAATTTGAGACGGCTCACTCTCTTGTTACCCCATGAGGTATGCCCAACTAATTTTATTTTCCTGCGTGAATTTTTTTTTGAAATACGGAGAATGGTCAACATGCAGGCTAAGACCAAGAATGATCAATCATACACAGTCTTCGTGATGCGTAATACGGAGTATCGTTTCGATGTACTCTTTCGGAACAGAGCCGAATTTGAGACGGCTCACTCTCTTGTTACCCCATGAGGTATGCCTTAGAGATCATGTGAATGAACCTATCTGCACATATGACAAGGCAAAACTTGTCCACAAGCTATGCTCTCATGTCCTCGCCGCTTGCGAGACTATCAACATGGACCCTATCGAATTTCATGTCGGAGTACTTCATGAAGGAAAAAGTATTGCAAGTGTGGTGCGGCGAGTTAAGAGGCTTCAGTGTTGTGGGAAACTTCGCCACGGCAGATATTGCACAGAGGACTTGGATTCCAAATCTTGACCTATTGAAGGGTGGGAAGAACTGTCGGCAGAGTCGTCGTATTAGCAGTGGGTAGACATTGTGGCCAGGAAGGCCACATTGCGAGAAATTGCAAGGCATCTGCTGACGAGTAAGAACATCGGCATGAAAGTGCAGCATGTATTTCTATTTCCCTAAAGGCATGCATGTACCGTCCTTGATTCATTAGTCTGTATGACATGTAACCCTCTTGTCGGATCAACGGTTATGTTGTTATTGTTACACCATTTATCAAAAGTTCTCATCCGTGTATGAATTCCCTATTGAATTATAATATCACTTACCTTTCTACTTACGAATCATTGCTACCTCAATCATCCTTACAAAATTCTTCAGAAATTTATCGCGCTCCCAAGCACCTCTAGAAGCTCCCGATCGAAGCCTCATCGCTCCCCTCGTCGTCGCCACTCTACCCTGCGCCGGCGACCCCCGTGAGCTAATCTTTTTCCCCTCCCCCTCATTCTTCGATTCCTTTCACCCAAAGCACCCTCACTAAACTCTAATCGTGTTGGTACACTTTTCTGGCCAGGAGAAACCCCGAGGAACTCCGGCACCGTTGCTCACCGTCGGCCGAAGCACCTTCCCGTGGCCAACTCTCCAGGAGGCTCCCCCAGCTGAAGCTACCTCTGTCAACGTGAGCCCCGAACTCCCCTGACCGTGAAATCACCGCCAATTTGGCTTGATCGCCTCCGGTGACCCCCTTCGCCGCCGGGAAGCCAAATCTCCCCCTTTTTCCTCCGACCTTTTCCTTTGACCTCCTCGCCTTCCAAATCCCCAAAATGAACTCCCCGCGTTGAGACCCATTCGGTGGTACCCTCCCTGGCCACCAAAGACCTCGCCGTCGCCGGAGAGTAGAGGCACCCATGTCTCTGCCTCTCTGCTGTGCGTGCGCGGCGAGAGGAAGATGAAGACCGACGTGGCTCCATCCCCGCTGTCCTCTCCCCTCCGTTGCCATATAACGTCGACTGTCGGATGGCACATCTCCTCTGCCGTCCGATGCCACTAAACTCCCCTCTCCGCCACCGCCTGATTCAATTCCCTCCGCCGCCGTCTGATCCTTCCCTGCAGCCATCCCATCCACCTGCTCCCGCTCCATCTCTGCCGTTCGCCCGAGCCGCGTGTCGGCTATCCAGGCCGCGTGGGCGCGCGCGTGCGTGGGCCGAGCCCCTCGGCCTGCTCAGCCGCGCCGAGCGCGCCGCGCACGTGGGCCGCTCCCTCGCCCGGG
Organism: Dendrocalamus latiflorus; assembly: GCA_017311315.1. Classification (NCBI taxonomy): domain Eukaryota; kingdom Viridiplantae; phylum Streptophyta; class Magnoliopsida; order Poales; family Poaceae; genus Dendrocalamus; species Dendrocalamus latiflorus. The sequence goes on from CM029663.1 coordinate 29,472,033, forward strand.
CTGTGCTGTAGCGCCGGGCCGGCCCAACACTGTGCAAAATAATTTCCAGAGATTTATCTTTTTCCAAAAATCCAGAAAATCCAAATAAATCCTAGAAAATCCCAAAAATTTCCAAATTTCACCACTTTGCTCATTTTGATGCCCTGAGCCCATTGTGTACCTAAATTTTCCCAAATTCAATCCAGAAAAATTCAAAATATTTCCATTTGAATATTTATGCATTTTACTTCTTTTTCATAGATTATTTTTTCCTCGCTTGATTAGGCTCAAGCCGGACTTATGTTATTTTTGTGTGTTTGCGCTAGTGTCGGAGATTCCGGAGGCTTCAGTGCAGGCCCAGGATTCAGGAGTTGCTACGTTTGAGATCGCCGAGATCGTCCAGATTCACGGCAAGTCGCAAAACCTTGCTCATATTGTATCCCATGTTGTTTAATCATGTTATTATGCTACTTGCATTATTGTTAATTGTGAAATGTTAATTTGCATAAAATAAAATGTTTAGAATAACATGCTAATGTAGATTAAAGCCGACCACCGATAATTGCCATGTTAAACTTGTAGCCCTACCCTTGTAACCCTAGAATTACCATAAGAGTAATATAACTACCTGTAGGTTATTTATATCTCATGCAAAATCTTTACACTATTAAGGTTGTGGACGTGGGTCGTTAGATTTGAAAAACCCAAAAATAGGGTAGGGTGGTATGGGACACCGTACCCTAGGGTGGTAGTGCAAGCGTGCACAATTTAGGGTAAGAGTGTTGTGGGAAACCGCGAGACGGTCTTCGTCCACCGCTTTACCTAGGGGTGAAAACGGATCGGATTCGGACGGATATTGCTGTTACCATATCCTAACCCATATTTTTTCTCCGGATTCGGTATCAATCGGATTCGGTACCAATCGGATTCGGTGTCGGATCGGTCGGGATCAATCCAATTCGTTTGCACCCCTACTTGTTTGTAAGGAATGCATACAGTGCAGTAAATGGAGTAGGACGCACTGACTTGATGTTACTATTTAATAGCTGATGTGGAAGATTTTATTTTACCATTACAAAAGAAAATGAAACGTCAAATAGTAGCACTAACCTGAAATCATACTTGAAGACGTATCTAATTCGGACGGATATTCGGATTCGGACGGATATTGCTGTTACCGTATCCTAACCCATATTTTTTTCTCCGGATTCGGTACTAGTCAGATTCGGTACCAATCGGATTCGGTGCCGGATCGGTCGGGATTAACCCGACCCGTTTTCACCCCTAGCTTTACCCTAGGGTAGAGGTTGCGGACCTCGTGAAAATGTAAGGACTAGACCCTTACACTGAGCAAATGACATAGTGACCGCTCAACCACAGTTGTTGACTTGTCAACCCTGGTTTAGTACCTGCTCAACTTAAGTGAAGCCCTGCATTGGTAGTTGGTATGGATCGCGGATCCAGACTAAGACAACGATAGGTCCCCACGACTCGGGCCCGGCGTTCCATGGTGGCCAACGGATACCCGAGGGTGTGCGGATTCCGAACCTATCGGGTGGAGTGTATACCAAGGGTTGAGCAGCGAAAAGATCCGGTTCCTTAACTCAGTCATGAGGGTTAAGGTTGCGTGTGGGTAAAGTTGAGCAACTCTGTAGAGTCAAGCAAATGGCATTCGAATACGTCATGCTCCCGGTTAATGGAGCTGTGTCACTTGGGTGATTCCAGCTGCGAAGCTTAAGTAGTTTTTGCAAAGTGTTTTAACTAGACTAGTTGGTTAATTATCTTTTCATGAAAACCCCCTTAATCCTAAGGAGTAGTTGTCAGCTTTTGAATTTCTAAAAATGTTTACAAATAAAACTGCACACACTCAAAGTTAATAAACCAAGTATACTCCATTCCGTTGTTGATCCGTGCAAGTAGCTAAGTTAGGGTTTTCCCTTGTGGCTTGCTGAGCTGGTTAGCTCACGGCTTGCTAAACCCTTCAGAGGATTAAGACGCTGGAGAAAGTCTCCCCGTTGAAGAAGCCCTAGAGGAGTCTTTCTTCGACGAGGACCCGTGGTTTTAGGTCTCCGCCGCGTTCGAGCTTTCCTTGGAGTTTTTGTAATGTAATATACTTTGGGCTTGCACGCTTCGCTCCAGCTAAACTGGGTTGTTAAACCATATCTTGTAATATAAGTTGGACTTTTGTTGTAAGCATGTGATGGTACATTCTTGCGCGCCGTTCTATAACTGTTCAAGCGTGAATAGTTACGGAATGCCGTGTCCCAGGCGCCACTGAAAACGGGGGCGTTACAGTGAAACCCTAAATGAAGTCCCAAAAAGAAAACTTTCCGAGTAGACCCATGAATCCGATGCATTGTGTTATCAGATCATCATCAACAATCATGTGCATAACAAAACACCATAGATAGATGTTTGGTTCGACCCATTCCCTTTGTACAGTACTAGAAGAATGATTTCTAGGTACAGTTAACAGGTACTCTCTACAAGTCGAAGTCTATTGCACGATGGCCGAGCCTTTGTCATTAGAACGATCGGGCCATATTCCCCGGCGCTAGCACTCCGTGCATGCAGCCTTCCTTGGCCGCAACGGCGACCTTCTCACCTCCGACGAGCTCCGCCGCAGCAGCACCTCCGCCACACACAAGTTCAGCATCACCGCTCTCTTGTCGATCTCGGCGTGCCTCGACGCAGCACGACGCGTCGTCTTCGGCGGCGACGTGCTACCTTTGCGCGGCACCGCCGCCGCCGACGCGTCGTGGTCGCTCACGGTTTTCAGCGACCGTGGGAGCATGGAGTTTAAGTAAGCGCCCACGATCCGGCCCAGCAGCCGCAACGGCGGCGCCCACCGCGCTTTTGTTCGCAGCCGCCCGAACCTCCAAGCCGTCGAGCCGGCGACGAGGACCGGACGCCGCCGGCCGAGCCTGACCCCTCTGGCAGCCACGGGCCACGTCGGTGTCGTCGCCGGTAGCCGCTGGTAGCCCCTCTGGTGGTGAGTCCAGCATGACCAGCACACCTTGAAACCGATCGATCCTTGCATGTCGCAACAAAATCCCGTGCAAAAATTTGAATGTGTTTGCCTAATTGTCTTGTATTTGGCTGGAGATGGTGAGCTGTTGGGTATTTGTAATGGCCGAGCTAGGTGTGACTTGTGGTTTGACTTGACTAGAATTGAATGGAATTTAAGTTAGTTTTTGCTGTTGGTCTTGACTAGAATTGAATGGAATTTAAGTTAGTTTTTGCTGTTGGGCTTGACCTGACCGAGTTGCCGGTGCAGTCAGGTAAGACTAATACTACTCACTAATTAACCCTGATACATACGCTGAGTCAGGGGCGGATCAGAACCCATGGTAATATCGGCTTTAGCCTAGGGCGTAAAAACATTACTAATATATACTCAGATAATTTTACCTTAGCTCGAGATATAAATTCTATAATTCAACCTATATTATTTTTATTGTCTGGTATTATTTTAGCAAATTTAGTCTAAAAAGTAATGCACCGGTGCGCTAAGTTGACTTAGTGGAGGAGGAGGCAGAAAGAGATGGCTCCCGACTATTTTTCTCTTTTAAGAACGTACTGCGACGGTGGTTGATTTCGCTGGATGCGCCATCCCGTTGCAAAAAAAAAAAAGAAAAAAGAAAAAAAAGTAAGCGGTTGATAGCGATACGAAGTTTGGGCCGAGTATTGGAACAGTACACTAGCTTGAGTAGTTCCATATATAAGCCCGGTTGGAGAAGATAATCTTGTTGCAACATGCTCGTTTGAGTTCTACGAATTGCAATCTTCCCGAATTTTTTGTATTTTAGCCCTTTTTTAAAAAATATTCACATTTAGACCCCTGGTAGTTTTAATTCCGTTTTTGGACCCAGATCTCGGCGCCGTCGGTCACGGCGCCGAGGTAACACGTCTCGGCGCCGTGGACCACGGCGCCGAGGTGCGAGCCCCGCGCCAGCGTAGCGGCCGTCGTGGCGCCGACGTGGCAGTCAGCTCGGCGCCGTGACTCGTGGCGCCGAGCTCGGCGCCGTGGATCTTGGCGCCGAGCTCGCGCCATTTACCCAGTCGGCCGGGCCGAGCATTCATTTCGCGTAGCTCTCCCTCCCCGCGCCGCCAGCGCCTCCCCGCCGCCTTCCCGGCCCCCGCCGCCTCCCCGGCCCGGCTCCACCGCCTCCCCGGCTCCCGCCGCCTCCCCGGGCCGCCGGCGCCTCCCCGCCGCCTCCCCGGCCCGGTCGCCTCCCCGGCCCACGCCGCCTCCACGGCCGCCAGCGCCTCCCCGCCCGCCAGCGCCTCCCCGGCCCCCGCCGCCTTCAAGGTGAATAAGGCAGAACCTGGAAAAAAGGATCTTAGTGAGTAAGGCAGCAAGCTAACTTGAATATCTTCTTACTAGTTGCAAAGCAGTACAATGATAATTATTTTTTTGGAAGTATCCAATGAGCACAATCGAGTATATATGGGAAGAGTATAGGATAGTTCTTCTGGGTGCCTAACTGCCTATGAAGGAAATTAGAATGATTTCATGTTTTATGGTTGAAGAGTAGCATACACTTCTGCATGGCTACTCAGATATCTAATGCAATATCCACCCTAAGAGAGAAACAACAAAGTAATAGTCTGCAAACACATCGTAAGAAAACTAGAAATAGAAGGTTTTTCTGCACCCGAAAATTGTTATACCCCTACGCATGCATCGACAACCATCAGGTCCATCGCACTTAATGACTGCCGCAAATACCAGTTTGGACAGTTAGACGTATGGATTTGGAATATCAAATTGCCATAGTTAATCCTTAGTTATATAGTAGAAAGCTACAATCAGTCCTTGATATGAAAAAATAAACCTCTAAACCTTAAGCTTTTGTACAGTCTGGTGTCACACAAATCGCAGGAAAAACTAATATTCGGCTACACTTAGCAGTTCCACAATATGAAATTCAATGCTATACTAAATTACCAGTTCCGCCAGCGCCTTCAAGGTGAATCTCATGTGACTATATCTGGATCCTATTAGATATATAGATGTTTGAATGGGAAATGGTTCATTTAGATATTTTATTGCTTAAACAAGTATGCATATGATTTATCCAAAATTTCGCTTAAAGGTATTAAGTTTGGTTTTGTGTATGAACTAGATGGACAACCTAGTGATCCTATATCATGGAGGCAGTGTGACAAGTGATGATTATGGAAATGTTCAATTTGTTGAAATGCAAAGGGTGCCTCTGATATTCGGTGATCGGCCGTCGTTTAGTGAGTTGGTTGCTAGGGCTCAGGAGAAGCTACATTGTCATGCAAACGAGGAGAGCATCACAGTTGAGGGGTTACTTCACTTCGGTTCGAAAGACCTAGTTCTCAGGCGGTTGATCTTAATTGGTTCAGAGGATGAGTGGGACCAATATGTCAAATTGGTTATGAGGAATGAGTTAAAATGTTTGGACGTTGTTGTGCGGAAGGTGTCCATTGATCCCACCCCTCACGGTTATTCACCAGAACTAGGTGATCAGGCACCCTTTGACCCTCCGTTACCGGATCTTGCGGTGGATGTGGAAGAAGTGCCTGAGGTGCCCGATGCTCTATCTTCCCCGAACGAGGTTCAGATTTCTCAACCAGTTCGAGTTGAATGTCGGACTGATGATGTCGTGGCGGCCCCTCAGGAGATGGCTCGTTGCGACAGAAGAAGGTCACAGACTTCGAGCAGCACCACCACGTGTACGTTGAGGAGTGGGGACACTCCCAGGACCACGTGGACGACAACAACGAGCCGCACAGCAACGAGCATTTCCGGCGGTACCAAGTTTGGTACCAGCGTGCGACGCGGTCCAAGCTTAAGGGCCAATGGACTCAAGATGACTACGCCGACATTGCGTCCTCCGACGACGATGACACGCCCTACGACCAGTCGACTCGCCTTGGGACGCAGGTGGAGATAGCACCAGTCCTGGACCGTGTAGTAATGTTCAATCTCATTGCTTATTTTTCAATAGACCTAAATACCCCTGACATGTAGCAAATTATCCATTCTTTTGTTTGTTTGCAGGGCAAAACCCTGAGGCAGTCCGTACAGGACATAGAGCGTATGTCCAGGACAGTCGGCGACGACGTCAGGATGCGTACCTTCCTAGAGGTAAGTTTCGACAAAGCCACTCACAAAATTAGTACCTAATATCTTCGTGTCTTGTTGGTTAACAAAATGTTGGAATGCAGAGGCTCGCATGTCGGCTACGTCGTGCGGCTGCTCGTTGTGGTTGCAGCACAGGCGCGGCGAGGGACGTAGACGTGCCTTCGACACGACTTGTAGACCCGACGCGGCGAGGGTCGTACACGGGACAGAGCTCGTCCCCCACGAGGAGCGACACTTTCCCGTCCCAGGGCGGTGAGGACGAGGACGACGACGAGGTGGAGCAGACTTACGATGAGATAGGCCCGTCTCAGCTCGTAGACGCTCCTTCGACTCAGCCTACACAGCCCGTACGACGCAGACGCTGCCGCGAGCCTAGCCGTTACACTCCAGGCACCGACGCCCTTGGTAAGGGTAAGGGTAAGGCTAGGAGGCAGTGATACGGCCGTGTATGCTTGTGGTTGGGCTTAAAAGTCGTTGTATATATTTTGTAATGAGCTAGGAGGCACTTGGTAAGTGATTGGACTGAGATGTGTTTGTAATGAGCTAGTTGTTGTATACATGTGTTTATGTTATATTCATTGTGCTTTTGTAATTTTTGTGAGGTTTTTCAAGTGCTTGATGGTTTGATGTTCACAGATGGTTTGCAGTATAAAAGGGTTGCTCTAAGTTTTTTTATTACGACGGCATACACCCAACCAACCAACACACCAACGAACAAAACAACTAAAATAAAACACAACCGTACATAAAACATTACCAAAATAGCTTGACGACAACATAGCATAAAATATTACCTAAATAGCTTGACGACACGATAGCATAAAATATTACCAACACACACGAGCAGAACCTCCAGCACTACAACTTGAGGATAACAATAATCACAAGTAGTACACCTAATAATTTAATTCAACACAACAGTCGTACTGCCACATCATCAACACATCAACATGGAGAATTGCTGAATGCCATAACCCTCGTTACCTAAATGCCAAACGAGCCTCGTGGCACCCACATGGAGAATTGCTGAGGGGCCGCCTCGGACGTGGCTGGCCGTCGTGGTAGTGGCATGCACATATGCAGCTCGGGTTCGCGCAGCAACATGTGGGATCATAAGAGCTTCCTATATTCACGACCTCCTCGTTGCCCCTCTCGCGTTGCAGCTGTTCGCGGAGGTCGTTGTTCTCCTCAGTGAGATTCTCCATTCGGTACTCCAAGTCCCAAATTCGAGCCCATAATGTATCCACATAACGATCAACATACCGTTCATGAGGAGGGTCGATCCAGCGGGAGAAGTCGCATTTGACCATCTGCACAAAAAAGTACGGTAAACTTCGAGGGTCCATAAGCAATAAAAAATGAAACATTACTAATTTGTACCCCGGAGCGCGAGCATCGGAAGAAACGTCGCCCGCCATCGTTCGGGGAATCCAAGATCTGGACAACCGCGTACTCATTGTGTCTGCATTTCGGCCACGGTGGTTGAGCACGCCGGCTTGGTATCAATCGGTACTGCGGACCGAACATATCCCTCGTTTCTAAGGGAATGTCATCCTTCGGTGACCCAAATCCCACTGGCCCCTCGGCTTCAGACATGGTATGTTTCACCACGAAAGAGAGGGTACTACTTTGTTCGATTCACAATGTCATGGGACCCCGACCGTGCTACTTATAGCAAAACGGGGCAGTTTAATGCAGTGACCACCAAAAAAAGAGGCTTTTGCTCAGGAACATGACAACACGCCCCAGCTTTGCTCAGGGACATGACACAAGAGGTCAGCTTTTGCTCAGTGAGATGACAACAGAGGGCAGTTTTGCTCAGTGACATGACAAAAGAGTTCAGATTTTGCTCAGTGACATGACAAAACGGGGCAGCATATGTCAGCTTTGCGCAGTGACGGAATAGGCCTTTAGCCTGTACACATATAGGGGCGTAGGTCTTTAGCCTTTACAGGAGTAGGCCTGTAGGCCTGTACACATATAGGGGCGCAGGTCTTTAGCCTTTACAGGAGTAGGCCTGTAGGCCTGTACACATATAGGGGTGTAGGTCTTTGAAAAGGCTACGAACTATGAATTTATTACGAGACTATAGTCTCTGAAAAGCCTACATAGGACCATTTATTGCTACACTTGAATCCAGGAAGAGCGAAAAGATCCTCTCCATGGACTATGCCCACTGCACCGATAACCTGCCTATATGAAGGCCTCATATGTCTTCCATACCACATCTCCTCCTCAAGACATCACAATACTACCACACAACAATGTCTTCCTGGAAGTCCGACCCATTTGGAGTGCCGGAGTGGCATGAGCGCCCGAAGTGCCATTGCGGCTTTAGGACGATGTTGGGAGTATGGACGGATCGACTACAACGAGCCAAATACGGCCGTAGGTTCTTCAAGTGTCCAGACCTGGATGACGACTTCGTGGTAACGACCACAACTAAATCATTTGTTTCTCGTTACCGTTTTTCAACTTGATCCATGACATCTACCACGCCACACATAGGCTTGCACGTTCATCGAATGGGTGGATCGGGTGTCGCCGGCATGGCCAGATAACCGGGCAGTGGAGGTAGAAAACAAAGGACAATACTGTAGCAAGATGACTCAGGCTCGCGAGGTGGAACGACAGATGCGGCTTGAGCAAGAGCGCCGCGTGAGGGTGGACCAAATCCGTCTGCAGGGCAAGGAGGATGAGCTGCAAAGGAGGAAGGAGAAGTTAAGTCTGCGTGAAGCAGCCATCAAGCGTCAGGAGGAAGAGCTTCAAGCTCGTGAGGCGGCTCTCAAGACCAAGAGTGACAGGAAGAAGGATGCAGCGGAGCCATCTTCAGGGCGCGACAGAAAGGGGAAACAACCACGCTACACCCAGTAGACAAGATGTAATAGACTCGGTCCACACGAGAGGTCGTACGAGCAGTTGGGTAGATTAGTCGGATATCATGCTAGCATGTAATAAAATTGTACGCGCCATGTTCGTCCCAACTTCATAAGCTTATTATCTCGGCTTTTCGCATGCAATGATTCCCACGTGTCTTATTATCACTTCCCCTCCTTTCGTCCAATTGTTCCTATCACAATTGTCATACAAAATAATTCAAAAAAATCCTTCCAATACAACAACATAACATGATCAAAAAATGTTATTGCCAGTTCAACATATTTTTCACGGTCAGCATTGTACAAAAATCACAAATACACTAATCGTTACTTCACACATAACTCGTTCATCAATCCACAAACAGAGGGGATGGGATTGACCCAGAATCATCCCAGTAATTATTTCCCCAAGTGTGTAGTAACAACTGAACAAAAGGAAGAGGAGAGTTGCTTGTATGCCACATGTCGCCTCCCCTCTGTCTTGCCCGCAGCATCTCACGGCCCGCAGAACTTCACACAAAACTCGTTCGTCACGGCCTGCATAATTTTATTTTTCAAAAACCATTACCAACGTACCATAATATTTTTAAAAAAATCTACACGAATTTTCCTACATGTATCATCTGCAATACATAACGAATTTTCAAAACATACGTCGTATTTTTTGCTCTCTATAAATAAATAACTAACTATATTACATAATATTACTATCATTAAATAATCCAAATGAAAAATACAACTAATAATTCATTTTGCGAAAAAAGACTGATCGGTGCAAACCCTAAACAGCGGCGGGGACAGAGGGAGGAGGATGCGAATGAACGAAGCCCGCGTGCTCGGTGCTGTTGCAGAAGCCACATGCTCGGCGCCACGAGTCACGGCGCCGATGTCGGCGCCACGAGTCACGGCGCCGAGCTGGCTGCCACGTCGGCGCCACGACGGCCGCTACGCTGGCGTGGGGCTCGCACCTCGGCGCCGTGGTCCACGGCGCCGAGACGTCTTACCTCGGCGCCGTGACCCACGGCGCCGAGCTCTGGGTCCAAAAACGGAATTAAAACTACCAGGGGTCTAAATGTGAATATTTTTCAAAAAAAGGGCTAAAATACAAAAAATTCGGGCAATCTTCTTGTTCTTTTCTTTTTCTTCGAAGTACAAAATCACTGTTGATTCTTCACTGCAGTCTGTCGTGCATGTTGGCACCAACCACACGCAAATTAAGGAAGCGAAGGAAGATCGTGCAGCGGCTATACAGTAGAGTACACCGTTTGGAATCGCCTGGTAAAGGGTTGTGGCTGCCTCGCGGTGCTGCTGCATGCCTCAAGGCGGAGCAACCCGGCCAGCGCAGGGACGGCAGGGGTTAGCAGCGGCGAGCACTGGTGGCCACTACAGCACCTAGCCGTTGCCGCCGTCGTACGCTGCCCAGAACGCCATATCGCCACTGTTGAAAAAAGTCATATATTAGTTGTGAAAAGATAAGAAACACAACTTATAAATGTGAGAACGACATCATTCATTATATTAGTCTTTTGAGAGAGAAGATCCAATACCATTTAAAAGATTGTTATTTTAGGGCTTACATATAGCAGCATGTGGGCTTAAGTGCTCAGCTCATTTGGTCCTGTGGCCCGAGAAGTGAAATCCGGTTGAACCTAGACATACGTCTAAGGTCCAGATCTGACATGTGGTATCAAAACCCAAACGCTTGACATGTGGTATCAGAGCCTAAGCGTCTAACATCTTCTTGGTTGCATAAGTACACAACCAATGTGTGAGGAGAGATTGTTGGAAATAATCTCATATTGGTTATGGAAAAGAAAGAAATACAACTTATAAATGTGAGAAAGATCTCACCTATTAGACTAGTATTTTAGAGAAAAAAAATCCAATACCAATTATAAAATTATTGTTTTAGTGTTTATATATAGCAGCCCGTAAATTTAAATGCTCAGTCTATTTGGTCGTATGGTCCCGGTTGAATCTAGCCCCGTATCTGACAGCAAGAGACTGCCACCACCTCGCACGGCCTGCGCCCACGCCGGGCTACCGCCGCGGCACTCGGATCCGCCATCACGCGTGTTGCCATCTCGCGCACCTAGCCGTGCGCCGTTCCGCTGCCAGATGGTTAAGGTTTCTTCCCGTGGCCGCCGCTGGAGAAGAAGAGCGAGTCCAGCTAGGTATCCAATGCTTATTGGACCTTATGCTGATGGATGACCATGTGCAGATAGTCTCGATCCAAGTAGGTCCAAAGCAAGCTGAGTCCAATTGGGCTTCGGACAGCCCAGGTCCAATCCCACCTCATTGAGACTGAAGTCTCAACGGCGTGCTCTCGTTGCTTCTTTGGTGGATGGTATTAATATATCAAAAGCAGGGAACTAACTGGGTGGTGCATACAACGATATTTACCTGTTCATTTTGACTTATATTTTTTAGACATCGACGTGATCTAATGCATATTTTTGGAAATTGTTTTTCTTGGTTATTTTCTAGTAAAATTATGAACGATATAATGCTATGGAAAGTACTTTTCACGTCAAATCTACTAATATTCATTTTTATGTAGCAAATCGAAATACTTTCAAAGTTGTAAATGATTTAACCACGTACGTTCTAAAACAATGTCTAAGAACTTGGGAGTAGATTGGTAGCGTATCATCGGGTGAATATATCGGTCTAAACCACTTGACGTAAATTTACTGGATGCTGCAATTATACCATTCGAGGAGAATATGCGCAGCTCGTTATCTGGGCCCCTCGTACAGGAGATCATGAGCCGTCCATCGCAACAGCTAGCGCACCGAGGTGAAAACGGACGGCCTGATTCGTCCGCGTGCACGCGCAGATAGTGCGGTGCAAGCATCTGGATGGACCCCACATGCAGCGTAACGAACGTCCCCGCGAATTCCCACCCCTCTGTGGCCCAGCTCTCGTCGTTGCAATGCGTGGACCCCACCCGTCATAGGGCGCCTCCTCCATCTGCTTAGCTTTTAGCATTAATCAAAACCATGGCACGTAACGATAAAGGGTCTGTTCTTTACAGTTTTTAAAAGTAGCTTTTGACTTTTGTTATAGTTCCTAACTTTTAAATAGAGTATTTTCTTAAGACGGAGTCTCCAGATTAATTGTAGTACACGTTAAAAGCCCAAAATTTGTACCAGCCAAAATCGCAAGCGATTATCTCTCTGTCCGTAATCTTTGTCGCGAACAGCTCAAAATTCAAAAATTTCAGTTAAAAAACACCAACTATAGCTATAAGCCCAAAACAAGAACAGGCCCAAAGTAACCACGTAACAAACTTGCCCTGCACGCCAGTACATTTACTTGCCAACCTAACTACAGTAAAGTGTAAGACCCTAACCTGCACGCCAGTACATTTACTTGCCAACCTAACTACAGTAAAGTGTAAGACCCTAACCCGTCACTACGCGATAATAGTAATTCTTAAGCATAGTTAGGTTGCTTTTTTTGTAACTCCTGTGCCCTTGCCAGGGCCTTTTATTATACGCAAATGATGCTACAAGTCTTAAGCTATACATATTTGGTAACTGCAATGAAGAAAGAAAGATGTAGCATCATCCATTGACAACATGCATGGCAATATATATGATACACAAGATCTATTTTGTGGATATATATACAAACTCCATGTGGGCCATCCGACAAGAGATAGGTGGACGACATGCAGTGGGCTCGCCCCACTCCTCGCTTACATAACTTTGCATTTTGCCCCTCACAATACTAAAGTTTTGCAAAAAAAAATCCACCACAATCGTCGTCGTCTCCAGCCTAGCCATTCCCCATCGAGCCCCTCCACCCCCAAATCGACTATCTTTCTTCCTCTCTGCGGCAACTATGACTCCAACTCGCATGGCGTGGTGGCATCCTCGGCTTCGATCACGGCAACAACTGGCTTCAGGAGCTCTCAGCATGGTGAGATCATTCACGTGACTCACACTACAACAAGAGGGAAGTGCAAACAGTGATGGGCCCGAACGGCTTAGCTTGCGCTAGGCCGTGGCACAATCTAAGGCAAAGAGGCACGTGGCGGTGGCAAGCTCCCTGTTTGCAAAAGCATAGTCCGGTCCAACATGCAAGGTTGTTTTGGATTTGGTGCTATGTGAATTTGAGTTCTTAGGTTTTGAGAGATTTGGTTTTATCCAAGTATTTGGGAAAACCAATTGAGTACATGGACACGGTCCACTAATTTGTTGATTTCTTCTTCCTTATCTATTTTATAATGTAAATTTCTCCGGACTCAAACGAGGACACCCCTAAAATCACAAGTGTTTTCCGTTTCTTTAACCCTTCATTCTTGTTTACTATCTTTTCTTTGTGTCTTGCACCTTGCTGAGCATGGTAATGGCCGATTGGCCATCCTTGCCGAGTGTGGTCACAACCGTCCTCACCGAATGTGGGGAAGGTCGAACTGTTTAACCAAGCAGCCGCCGAACCCTAACCCTAGCATGGGTGGTGCAACGGCAAGTTGGAGGGGGAGGCAGCGATGGAGAGGGGCCGAGAAGGGTCGGCGGGGTGTCGTCGGAGCGGAGAGCGGCGATGGATGGCAATACGGTGGCTAGCCAAGCCATAACCCCATTGGTGTCGACAGTTCCATTCGGGGAGGGAGGAGCTCATGGGAAATGCTGGCTAGGGAGGAGTTTGAACACGGGAGGTTTTCGCAAAATTCCAATGGAGTACACGGGGGAAAATGCAAAAGCGCATAAGTGGGTGGTGGGTATGCCCATCTGGATCTGGTGCATCCATTTGAAATCGGATGGCCGAGATGAAGTTTGTCCATATGTGTAATGCCCCCGTTTCCAGGGGCGCCTGCGGACACGGCATTCCGCAACTATTCACGCATGAACAGTTATGGAACGTCGCGCAAGCGTGTACCATCACATGCCTACAACAAAAGTCCAACTTTATTACAAGATAAGGTTTAACAACCCAGTTTACTGCAGCGGGGCGTGCAAGCCCAAAGTATTTACATTACAAAAACTCCAAGGAAAGCTCGAGTGCGGCGGAGACCTAGAGCCATGGGTCCTCGTCGAAGAACAGCTCCTCTAGGCCTTCCTCAACGGGGAGACCTTCACCAACGTCTTAATCTTCTGGGGGAGGGGTTTTGCAAGCCGTAAGCTAACCAGCTTAGCAAGTCACAACGGGAAACCCTATCTTAGCTACTTGCACGGATCAACAAGGAAGGGAGTATACTTGTTTTATTAACTTGAGTGGGTGCAGTTTTATTTGCAAACATCTTCAAAAACTTCAAATAGTACAACTACTCCTTAAGATTAAGCGGTTTTCATAAAAAGTGAGTTAACCAACTAGTCCAGTTAAACACTTGTAAAAACTACTTAAGCTTCGCAGTTGGAATCACCCAAGTGACACAGCTCCATTGACCGGGAGCACGGCGTATTCGAATACCATTTATTTGACTCTGCAGAGTTGCTCAACTTTACCCACATGCATCCTTAACCCTCATGACTGAGTTAAGGAACTGGGTCTTTTCGCTGCTCAACCCTTGATATACATTCCACCCGATAGGCGCAGAATCCATACAACCTCAGGTATCCATTGGCCACCACGGAACGCCGAGCCCGAGTTGAGGGGACCTATTGTTGTCTTAGTCCGGATTCGCAATCCGCACCGACTCCCAATGCAGGGCTTCACTTAGGTTGAGCAAATACTAAACCAGGGTTGACAAGTCAACACCTGTGGTTGAGCGGTCACTATGTCATTTGCTCGGCACAAGGGTCTAGTCCTTATATTTTCTTGAGGTTCGCAACCTCCGCCCTAGGGTAAAACGGTGGGCGAAGACTGTCTCGCAGTTTCCCACAACACACCGTAACTTATGCACGCTTGCACTGCCACCCTAGGGTACGGTGTCCCATACCACCCCTTCGTCTACCCCTCGTCGTGGCCTCACGTTAGAGAGGCAGAGGGGCGGCGCCTCCGCTCTCCGGCGGCAGCAAGGGCCTCCGATGGTCGGGAAGGGTGCAATCGGGTAGGGTTCGACTTGGAGAACTCATTTTTGGGGTTTGGGAGGTTGGAGGATCAGCAGGGAAGGCAGGGGGCAAAAGGGGAGTTATCGATCCACCGGCGGCGAATGAGGTCACCAGGGTTGAAGAAGCCGAAGTGGCTGCGCTTTCATGGTCAGAGGGATCCGGGGCTCACTTTAGCAGCGGTGGGCGAAGCTCGGAGCCGTTCTATTGAGCTGGCCACGGAGAAGCTCTTGACCGGCGGTGAGAGACGGCGTCAGCGCTCCACGGGCAAGCACCTGGTCAAGGGAGTCCACCAATGCGATTAGCACACTGAGGAGATGCTTTGGGGAGAAATAATTGAAGAATGAGGGAGGGGAGAGGGGGATCGGCTCCCGGGGGTCGCCGGCTCACAGGGTGGCAATGGCGGAGCTATGGGCGGCGGGGCTTCGATTCGGTGATTGGGGAGTGACCAGGGAGGAAGGGGAGGCGGATGGGGTGGTGAGGAGGCTTGAGAAGCAAGGGAGGAGTAGGGAGCAGGGGAGTGAATTTTGTGCCCGGGCGAAGGGAGAAGGATCCGAGGAAGAGGGGAATGGGCGGTGGCGTCGGGGTCAACAGGAGGACGGGGGAGCTGTTGGCGCGTCGACTCAGAGCAATGGGGCGGTGTTCGGCCTTGCAGAGCGATTAATGGTGAGTAACGGCCGCGGGAGCAGGTGGCCGGGGCGACATGGGCGACGGCGAGGCTTGCGGGGGAAGGGAAAAGAGAAGGAGACTGGCAGGTGGGGAGCAAGCGAAGGAGGAGGTGACGCGCGACACGGGGGCGGAGCTGGCTTCGGACCTCCCGACGTCGGCGTGACGCGAGCGGCGCAAATCCGGGGGCGTGGTTGCGGTCGCCAGTGGGAAGGGGGAGGCGCCCAACCAGAAGAGGAAAGCGGATTCCGAGGAACTTTCTAAAATGGGAAAGCTTCCAAAATTCACTCAAAAACCCAGCAAAAATCAAGGAAAATTTTGGTTTGAATTTTTGGGGTCTTTCAACCTACCACCCCTTAAAAAAAATCTCGACCTCGAGATTAACTTGGTCCAGGGAGTAAGTTGGGGAAATCTCGCTGCAAATCTGATTCTCTTTCCCAAGTGGACTCATCGGCCGTGTGATTCCTCCATTGCACCCTGCAAAATCTGACATTATTGTTTCTGAGCTTCCTTTCTGATGTTTCGAGTATCTGTAAGGGCTCTTCAGGGTAGGTCCAATCATCTTGCAGTTCAATGTCTGAGAGGGGCACTTCATCTGTAGGTTGGCGTAGGCACTTCCGAAGTTGTGATACGTGGAACATGTTGTGTATCCTTGACAAGTTGGGTGGGAGTTGCACTTAGTAGGCTACCTCTCCCACTCTTCCGATTATTTGAAACGGTCCCACATATCTCGGTGCTAGTTTACCTTTGACTTGAAATCTCTTAACTATTTTAAACGGGGTGACTTTGATGTAGACGAAATCTTCGACTTCGAAGCTCAAATCTTTCCTACGGTTGTCGGCATAGCTCTTCTGTCGGTCTTGTGCAATCTTGAGTCTGTCTCTGATAATTTTGACGTGTGCTTCTGCATCTTTGGCAATCTGAGGACCAATAAGTTGTCATTCTCCTGCTTCTGACCAATTCAAAAGAGTCCTGCATTTTCTGCCATATAGTGCTTCGAACGGGGCTATTTGGATACTGGCTTGATAGCTATTGTTGTAGGAGAATTGAGCGAATGGTAGGCAAGTATTCCATGCTACTCCATATATAATAGCGCAAGCTCTCAACATATCTTCTAAAATTTGATTTGTTCTCTCTGTCTGCCCATCTGTTTGTGGATGATATGCTGAACTGAAATTTAGGTCGGTGCCCATAGCTTCATGTAATTTCTCCCAGAACTTAGATGTAAACTGTGCTCCTCTGTCTGAGACAATTCTCTTTGGGACTCCATGGAGTGTCACTATTCTTGTCAAATATAACTCAGCGAGCTTGTCCTTCCCATAGGTTTACTTGATCGGGAGGAAATGGGCCACCTTGGTCAGTCTATCAACAATGACCCAGATAGCGTCATATCCATCATGAGTCCTGGGAAGTCTAGTGATGAAGTCCATACCGATGCTATCCCATTTCCATTCGGGAATTGGCAAGGGTTGCAACAATCCCGATGGTTTTTTGTGGTCTATCATGATCTGCTGGCAGACATCACACTTGGCCACATATTTTGCCACCTCTTTCTTCATTAGATTCCACCAATATTTCTTCTTCAGGTCTTGATACATCTTGGTGCCTCCTGGATGAATTGAGAATTGGGGCGAATGAGCTTTGGATAGGATCAACTCTCTCAATTCTTTCTTGTTGGGGATGCAATAGCGGCCACGGAAAGTAAGGATTTCATGCTCGCCTATCGCATAATCTGATGAATTTTCTTCTTGAACCTTCTTTTTCAGTTTTTGAATCTCTTCATCTTCATCTTGAGCTGCTTTGATTTGATCGGTCAATAACGGCTGAAGCTCTAATGTTGCCATACTGTCGTGTTCTGTTATCACCAAATTCAATTGTAGTATATCCCTTCGCAACTCTGGTGGGTACTCTGGGGTATTGGGTTTGCCTTGTTGAACCTTTCGGCTGAGGGCATCAGCAACCACATTGGCCTTGCCCGGATGATATTGAAGCTCAACATCATAATCTTTGATCAATTCTAGTCATCTTTGTTGCCTCATGTTTAACTCTGGTTGTGTAAACAGATATTTCAAACTCTTATGATCTGAGAATATCTCATAACGATTCCCTAGCAGGTAGTGCCTCCAAATTTTGAGTGCATGCACCACAGCTGCTAGTTCTAAATCGTGTGTTGGGTAGTTCTCTTCATGCGGCTTCAGCTGTCTTGAAGCATAGGCAACAACTTTTCCGTCTTGCATGAGTACACATCTCAGGCCTTGTTTTGAAGCATCACAATAGATTTGGAACTCTTTCTCTAGGTTGGGCAAAATCAAGACTGGCGTTGTTGTCAACTTGGTCTTCAGCAACTGAAAACTCTCTTCACAGGCATCTGTCCATGTGAAGGGCTTGTCCTTCTTCAGTAGTTGAGTGAGCGGACGAGAAATTTTTGAGAATCTGTATATGAATCGGCGATAATAGCCCACTAGTCCAAGAAGGCTTCTCACTTCCGTCACTGTCTTGGGCTGCTTCCATTCCATAACTACGGCGATCTTTTCTGGATCAACCTTGACTCCATCTTTTGATATCATATGACCCAAGAAAGCAACTTCTTTCAGCCAAAAACTACATTTGTCAAACTTCCTTGTGTTCTTCTTCACTCTTGGAGTATATCAAGATATCATCAATGAAGACTATCACGAATCGATCCAGTTGGTCCATGTGCACCAGATTCATAAGGTTCATGAAATATGCTGGCGCATTGGTAAGACCAAAGGGCACGACCGTGAACTCATACAATCCATATCTGGTGATGAAGGTTGTCTTCTCTCGATCTTGCTCTCGGATCTTGAGCTGATGATAACCCGAGCGCAGATCGATCTTGGAGAATACTTTGACACCCTTGAGTTGATCAAACAAGTCATCGATTCTGGGCAATGGGTACTTGTTTTTTTATTGTGACAGCATTCAAACCTTTGTAATCTACACACATTCTTAATTCTCAACTCTTCTTCACAAACAGGACTGGTGCCGACCAAGGTGAAACACTCGGTCGTATGAACTCTTTTTCTTGCAGTTCATCTAACTGTCTCTTGAGCTCTTTCAGTTTACTGGCTGACATTTTGTACTGATATTTGGCAATTGGCTTTGTGCCTGGAATCAACTCTATGGCAAGTTCTACTTGTCTGTCAGGGGGTCTGCCTGGCAGTTCTTCCGGAAACACATTAGGATATTCTTGTACCACTGGCACTTGATCAAGTGTAACTGCTAGCATGTTGATCATGCGCTTTCTTGCATCTTTCAGTACCTCTCGGTCTGTTTCTACCACCACTTTCTGACCTCCAGGATTGACCAAGGATACTGTTTTGATCTCACAATCTACCTTGCCTTTGTTCTTGGCTAGCCAATTCATGCCCAAAATGACATCTAATCCTGACATATCTAATTGTAGCAAATCTACTCTAAAATGTACCCCTTGAATTTTTATATTAAGTCCACCACACCCACGGTGGGACTCCATTCTAACCCCAAGGGTTTCAACCACATAGGGTCTTGGCAAGGAAACAGATGGCAACTGATTTCTTGAAGCAAAACTCTTCGAAATGAAAGAATGCGTTGCACCAGGGTCAAATAAAATCAATGCAGGTATGGAGTTGATTGGGAACATACCGGCAATGATATCACTAGCTCCAGCTGCATCTTCCGCGGGAACATGGTTCACCCTTGCAAAGAAAGTGGGTCTTGTGTGGCCTCTACCTGTAGATGTGAAATTTGCTGTGCCTGCTGGGGACTGGGGTCTGGCTGCCTTTATCTGTAGGAGACCTCCTTTGGAAGTATTAGAGCCTGCATGTGTCTTAGTTTCTTGCTGCTACTGACTTTGGACTTGTAGCTTGGCTGCATCTGAGGGTAAATTCTTCCTGGGGCACTGGTCCCTGTAATGTCCAATTTCTCCACAATGGAAACAGGCATTTAACCTCCGTGGATAGCTGTTAGGAAGGTGGTTTCCACCACAGGTGGGGCATTTGATGGCCAAAGGTAGAGGAGCGGAATACTGCTGAGACTGTCTGGACTGGGTCTTCGGTAGCATCACAAACTGACGAGATGATTGGGATCGAAATGAGGACGATCCCGTGGTCTTGCTCCGCTGAGCACTGTGTGAGGAAGACTGAGACTTGTGTGCTGCTTTACGCTTCCTGAAGTCGTCCATCTCGCCTCTTGCTTCCTCTGAATTAATGAGGCTGTCTACCATGTCGTGTAGATCTTTGAATTTCATGGCAGAGATGTGGAACTTCAGGGACTTCTGTAATCCTGCTCGGAATCTACTCATCTTCTTTTCTTCCTTGTCAACATCCTCTGGAGCAAATCTGGAAAGGTGATTGAATTGGTGCAAGTATTCTATTACGGTACTTCCACCTTGTTTAAGCGCCAAAAATTCACGGCGCTTAGCTTCCATTACACCATCCGGTATGTGTGCCTTACGAAAAGCCTTGGAAAACTCTTCCCAATTAATTTCCCTGTTCTGTAGCGTGCGTTGATAGTTGATCCACCATGTTGCAGCTGCACCCTGCAACTGGTGGGAGGCATACAACACCTTCTCTTTATCGTCATATTGTACAGTCTGAAGCTTCCTTTCCACATCTAATAGCCAATCCTCAGCAACTATAGGGTCGGTTGATGTGGAGAAGGTCGGCGGTCGTGTCTTTAGAAAGTCTGCCCATCGGGTGGTAATTGGGGTACCATCCTAAGTAACATTGCCTCCACCTTGTGTGCTTGGAGATCTGGCTGCTATCTGCTCAAGGAGTCGTGCATGCTGATCTAATACTCGTAAAATATTCTGTTCTCCTTGGTATCGGTTCTGTTCCATCATGGCTATCAAGCTGGCTAGTGTTGCTTGATCTGTGGCAGGTGCACCCTGCCCGCTGGTCTGTCCACTCTGCTGTGCTGGATCCATTTGCCAATTGGAACCTTGAGATTAGCTTTGCAGCGGCTTTGGTGAACAAGAGTAGATAAGTAAGACTTTGAATTTTCAAGGCAAGTATAGGACGAAAAAGGTAAGAACGAGGGTGAAAGGGGACAGGAGAAAGCTTTGAACACAGAGGAAATACTGATAATTAAGCAAACAACATAAAGGATAATGAACATAAATTTACAATAAGCAAGTGGTACACAGACCACTTAGGGTTCATGATTACACCTGCATTACATTACAAAAGTACCACTACTACAAAAGGTCAGGCTAAACTAGTGAACACCAACTACTCCTCCATGGTGTCCGGAGCCGGCAAGGCAAGAGGGGCTGCAGGACGAAACCGGGCACGGTACTCTCCTGTAGTCATCCTACGCCTAGGCCGAGACTGCACCGAAGCACACGAAGAGGAGATGCTGGGGGACTCTCCGCAGTCCGAGGCCTTGCCCGCCTCGACTGCCTCGAAGTGGATCAAAGCTGCACGAAGCTGTTGCACCTCCTGGCGGGCCTCCCACAACTGCTTCTGTTGGGAACGGGACTCCTCAACGGCCCGCTCATACCGGAACGCCTGCTGGGCCACAAGGGTGGCGATGCCCGCAAGGCGAGGATCGTCATCCTCACGGAACCGAGGGACTGCAAAGCCTCCACGGAGCGATCTCGGGATCAGGTCAAACAGAGACTCAGCCAACTCCAAGTCGTAGTAGCTGCGAAGGTAGATCACAGCCTTCTGGGCTGCATCCTGTACTGCGTCGTCCTGGTCGATCCTCCTGGCGATAAACTTCCTCTCAATATCTGGGCGGACAGGCAGGGGTGTGAGGGTCACCCATGCCTTCCACTCATACCTCTGCTCCTGGTGAAAACGTCCAACTGCGTGGAACACTGGACTGTGGTACCCGGTAGCTCCAAGGTACCTCTGCATCTCCCACAGCTTGAAGGGCCAACCCTCCATGCGGTCAGGACGGGAGTGAACAAAGTGCACCATCTGTCGAGAAACGAAAATTTTGAAGTTAGACAAGTACAGCAGTAAACATTTTTGCGAAAAGTAAAACTTAAGCAGAAGTAAACTAAGACAGATAAGATAGCAACAAGAGAGAGAAAAGACAGTAGTAATACTTATATTTTTCGTAAACTCCTTTTAGGGTTTAAATTAGGTTTTTGCGATAAAATTGCTTCCTAGTTTGCCTTAGGTCTCAACCTACGGTCAAAGAGCCTGCTCTGATACCACTTCTTGTAACGCCCCCGTTTCCAGGGGCGCCTGTGGACACGGCATTCCGCAACTATTCACGCATGAACAGCTATGGAACGTCGCGCAAGAGTGTACCATCACATGCTTACAACAAAAGTCCAACTTTATTACAAGATAAGGTTTAACAACCTAGTTTATTGCAGCGGGGCGTGCAAGCCCAAAGTATTTACATTACAAAAACTCCAAGGAAAGCTCGAGCGCTGTGGAGACCTAGAGCCACGGGTCCTCGTCGAAGAACAGCTCCTCTGGGGCTTCCTCAACGGGGAGACCTTCACCAACATCTTGATCTTCTGGGGAAGGGGTTTAGCAAGCTGTGAGCTAACCAGCTCAGCAAGTCACAACGGGAAACCCTAACTTAGCTACTTGCACGGATCAACAAGGAAGGGAGTATACTTGTTTTATTGACTTGAGTGGGTGCAGTTTTATTTGCAAACGTCTTCAAAAACTTAAAACAGTACAACTACTCCTTAAGATTAAGGGGTTTTCATAAAAAGTGAGTTAACCAACTAGTCCAGTTAAACACTTGTAAAAACTACTTAAGCTTCGCAGTTGGAATCACCCAAGTGACACAGCTCCATTGACCGGGAGCACGGCGTATTCGAATACCATTTATTTGACTCTGCAGAGTTGCTCAACTTTAGGCACATGCATCCTTAACCCTCATGACTGAGTTAAGGAACCGGGTCTTTTCGCTGCTCAACCCTTGATACACACTCCACCCGATAGGCGCGGAATCTATACAACCTCGGGTATCCGTTGGCCACCACGGAACGCCGGGCCTGAGTTGAGGGGACCTATTGTTGTCTTAGTCCGGATTCGCAATCCGCACCGACTCCCAATGCAGGGCTTCACTTAGGTTGAGCAGATACTAAACCAGGGTTGACAAGTCAACACCTGTGGTTGAGCGGTCACTATGTCATTTGCTCGGCACAAGGGTCTAGTCCTTATATTTTCTTGAGGTTCGCAACCTCCGCCCTAGGGTAAAACGGTGGGCGAAGACTGTCTCGCAGTTTCCCACAACACACCCTAACTTATGCACGCTTGCACTGCCACCCTAGGGTACGGTGTCCCATACCACCCTACCCTAGCTCCAGGTTTTGAAATCTACCGGCCCACAGCCACAACCTTAGTAGTGTAAAGACTTACATGTGATAATAAGTAGCCTACAGGTAGTTATCATATATATAAAATGACGCTAGGGTTAACAAGGGAAGGGCTACAAGTTTAACATGGCATTTATCGGTGGTAGGGTTTATCTACAATAGCAAGTCATTCTAAATAATTTATTTTACTTTAAACTAACATTTCACAACTAGCATAATGCAAATAACGTAATAGCATAATTAAACAACATGGGATACAACATGATCAAGGTTTTGCGACTTGCTGTGAATCTGGACGATCTCGAACGTAGAATCTCCCTGATCCTGGGTCTGCACCGAGGCTTCCGGAATCTCCGAAACTAGCGTAAACACATAAAATAACATAAGTCCGGCTTGAGCCTAATCAAGCGAGGAAAACTAAACTATGAAAAAGGAGTAAAATGCAAAAATCCTCAAATTAGAATTTTTAGAATTTTTTTCTGGGATGAAAATGGAGAAATGGAGGTCAAAAATGGGTTCATGACATTAAATGGAGCAAAGTGGTGAAATTTGGGAATTTTTGGGATTTTATGTGATTTTCTAGGATTTATTTGGATTTTTTTGGATTTTAGACAAGAATAAAATGCTGAAATTTCCATTTGCACAGTGTTGAGCCGGCCTTCGGGCTACAGTGTGGCCCGGGCGGAGATGCGGCCCGCGCGGCCGGGCGATCGGTGCGGCCCAATCGCGCGCGCGCGCGACGGCGAAGCAGGCCGAGGGGGCGCGGCCCACTCCCGTGCGCGCCTGCGTGGTCCGGATGGACGACGCGCAGCTCGGGTGGATGGCCAGGATGGGGGCGGGGTGAGCGGACGGGATGCGGCGTGGGGTAGATCGGACGGCAACGACGCAAGGAAGGCGGGCGGAGCGGTAAGGTGGAATCGAACGGATGTGGGGGGAGGCGGGGTTATGAAGATCGGACGGCGGAGGAGGGCGTACATCCGACGCTCCAAAATAAATGGCAACGGGAGGAGTGGACGGGAGAGATGGGGCCACGTCTCCCCTTCATCTACCTCTCGCCGTGGCCTCGCGTCAGAGAGGCAGAGGGGCGGCGCCTCCGCTCTCCGGCAGCAGCAAGGGCCTCCGATGGTCGGGAAGGGTGCAATCGGGTAGGGTTCGACTTGGAGAACTCATTTTTGGGGTTTGGGAGGTTGGAGGATTAGCAGGGAAGGCAGGGGCAAAAGGGGAGTTTTCGGTCCACCGGTGACGAATGAGGTCACCGGGGTTAAAGAAGCCGAAGTGGCTGCGCTTTCATGGTCAGTGGGATCCGGGGCTCACTTTAGCAGCGGTGGGCGAAGCTCGGAGCCGTTCTATTGAGCTGGCCACGGAGAAGCTCTTCGACCGGCGGTGAGAGACGGCGTCGGCGCTCCACGGGCAAGCACCTGGTCAAGGGAGTCCACCAATGCGATTAGCACACCGAGGAGATGCTTTGGGGAGAAATAATTGAAGAATGAGGGAGGGGAGTGGGGGATCGGCTCCCGGGGGTCGCCGGCTCACAGGGCGGCAATGGCAGAGCTATGGGCGGCGGGGCTTCGATTCGGTGCTTGGGGAGTGACTAGGGAGTAAGGGGAGGCGGATGGGGTGGTGAGGAGGCTTGAGAAGCAAGGGAGGAGTAGGGAGCAGGGGAGTGGCTTTTGTGCCCGGGCGAAGGGAGAAGGATCCGAGGGAGAGGGGAATGGGCGGTGGCGCCGGGGTCAACAGGAGGACGGGGGAGCTGTTGGCGCGTCGACTCAGAGCAATGGGGCGGTGTCCAGCCCTGCAGAGCGATTAATGGTGAGGAACGGCCGCGGGAGCAGGTGGCCGGGGCGACATGGGCGACGGCGAGGCTTGCGGGGGAAGGGAAAAGAGAGGGAGACTGGCAGGTGGGGACCAAGCGAAGGAGGAGGCGACGCGCGGCACGGGGGCGGAGCTGGCTTCGGACCGCCTGACGTCGGCGTGACGCGCGCGGCGCAAATCCGGGGGCATGGTCGCGGTCGCAGGCGCGGGCGCAGCGCGTGCGCGAGAGGAAAGGCGGGGAGGGAGGGGGCGCCAGCGGGGAGAGGGAGTGGAGGGAGGCGCCGGGGAAAGAGGAAGGCGGGAAAGAGAAGGGCGCCAGCGGGAAGGGGAAGGCGCCCGGCCAGAAGAGGAAAGCGGATTCCGGAGAACTTTCCAAAAAGAGAAAGTTTCCAAAATTCACTTAAAAACCCAGCAAAAATCGAGGAAAATTTTGGTTTGAATTTTTGCGGTCTTTCAATATGTCCTCAAAATAGCTCTTGTGCATGTATGTTACCTTTGAAATATATGGACTAGAATGCAGCTTTTGTTAGTTTCTCTTGTGCTGGTCTCAGTGGAGCTGCACGCCGGTCTCTTGTACTGGTCTGCTGAGTGCTGATGGATGCTGTAAGAGAACCGCGCTGATTATTTCTGCACGGTTACGGCCCTGCCGGAGCGCACGCATGCGTTAGACGAAATGTCAAAGTGCGACGCGACGGGCTACCTGCAAGCCTGACTGCCCCAGTGCCGCCGCCCGACAGCTGCGAGCCTCCGCGGACCCCTCGGCGCTCTCGCGAGTCCACACCGCTGGAACACGGTGACCACCGCCACTTTGCCAGGCGCGCCGTCGAGGGAAGAGGGAGCCCGGTCGGGTCTCGGCCGCGCTAATGCACCCGACGGCCTGGTTGGTTCACTCTCTGCTACTGCCCTACTGTACCTGGTCGTGGACTGGTGACTCGCGAGCTCGCGGCTCTGTCTTTTGAAAGCCATTTTCGTTTCGAAGCCCACAGCCGTCTAAATCTCTGCGCGTTTAGCTCCGCTCGTTTTGGATTGATTTTCTGACTTCTCACTTATTTTGCATTATTCATAAATTTCATCTTTTTCTTTACTTTTAGTTTTTTAAGCTTTTTATCGGTTCTTTTTTGTCGTATTTGTTTGTATTATATGTGTTGGGCTAACATGTTTTTTCTATTTTTAAATTTAATTATACTAAATATGTCTCTATCAGCTACAGTATTTTTTCAGTCAACTACAATACTTTTTAGTTATAAGTCAAAAAAAACTATTTTAACAGGGCCTTAATGCGGACGGGCCGGCTGCTAGACGATTCTACGTTCGATGCGGACGGCGCATAGTCACACTTTACATAGAACTGGTCTGGACAGTGTCGGTTTCCTCCTTTTCCTTTTTTTTATTGAGATGGACTGTTCCACCTAGGGGTGGGACTTGGGAGTGGTCGGTCCTTTTAGCCACCCACCACACATACGATGACGACGAAGGCGGCGGCCGGAACTATACGATGGCCATGGCGCGGTGTGGTGGAGGATAGGCGGCGACGACGACGGGGTGTTGGGATGGAGGCGGCGGCGCTTTGGAGTGGAGGATGGAGGCGGCGGCGCGCTAGAACGAGAACGACGATGCGTCCGGTTCGATCCACTCGAAACGCACGAACCAATAGGTTCTCAACCTGTTGAACCGAGTCTTCTATTGGGCCACACAGACCCATGCTGCTAGAATTTTCGGAGCGTGCCTCATTAGATCAGGCCGAACCACCCACACGAATGCAGCGCGCGCTATGCAGCACCGTGCCGCGCACCGTAGGCCTCATCCCATGGGCCATCGACGAGCGCTGGCCGCAGGTGGCGAGAACCGACGCTTCGCGAGGCTGGCAGGGAGGCCGCAGGTGGAGGGCAATCACCCAGTCGCAGGTGGAGCCAACATGTGATGCTGCTTTTTTTAAAATTCTTTTTGTCCTTCTGTTTTATTTATTTTCCTCCTTTTATTTTAGATGCAGTTTTTTTAACCGGATGTTGTAGTAGGTTTTTTCTCATAACATTTTTCACCATAGTTTATCAATATCTTTTATTTTGTTCAACTAGTTGTCTCGATTTCTTTCACTAATATTTTTTTATTTTATTCCGAACATCGTTGGTAAATTGTTGGATCATTAAAATCAAATACGTAAAACATCGCTGATGAATTATTGAAACAACTAAACAAAATGTGTAAAATATTTCCAGTTTACCTGCTTGGACAACTAACACCCACAAGTTCATCCCTTATCCAATTCAAAAGCTATGAATTGTATTAGAAAGTAATGCATGGTACTTTTTTATCTACCGAAATATATAACGTGCGATATCATTATTAATTTGAAATATATGCGAGTGGGAATTTATTTTGAAGATCAAACACGATGGTTCAAACGAATTGTAAATTAGACATTTCATTTAAAAGTTATGAGTATTTAAATTTTCTGATTAAAAAACGTCTTGAATTGCCTGCGCCGTCGTGTGCTGAATTCAGCTAAGTAGGCCAGAAGGTGGCCTTCGGGTGGCAAAGCGGCATATAGATCATCTTTCAACAAATGAGATCAATCTGGAAATCAACGACTCACAATCATTTCATGGGGCTATGTCTTGGTCCAAAAACGCAAGACTAAAGCCTGACCAAATATATATACCATGTAAATGAGGAACCTGTTTTCAACATCGCGGAACTTGGATGGATTCAGCACACTCAGTAGCATCCCTGTGTGGCATCTTATTTGCATTGAGTTTTGAACATTACCTAGCTACTCATAAGCAGTGACACGACACCAGAAATGAGCGAGAAGGCAAGAATCAAAGAAGAGAGCCCGTGGCACCGCCGCCGGTGAGCACCGGACGGGTTGAACGATTTGTCCCGCGGGTACATCTGCCCCGGCGTGCCCACTATCCCCAGCACCGGCGCTGGCTGCCCGTACGACCCCCACGGGTACTCGTACGGCTCTGCCGGCGGTGGAATGTAGTACTCGGGCGTCGGCTCCGGTTCCGACGGCGGCGGGTTGCACTCGGGCGTTGGCTCCGGCTCCGACGGCGGCGGGTAGTACTCCTCCGACGGTGGAGGATAGTACTCGGGCGTTGGCTCAGGCTCCGACGGCGGGTGGTGCGACGGCAGCGCCGGCGGGAGCGGGTGCGGGTCCAGGTCGCAGACGCACATGAAGCACTTGCACTTGTCGTCCGTTACCAAGCCCATTGATGGAGAGACGACCGCGGAGACGAGGATTATTATTTGGAGCGGCAGCATTTGGCTTAGATTTCTCATGTTTCCCCACGGATTAGCAGATGGATTAACGGCGGCTGGGTAATTGCACTCTGCCATGAACCCGAGGTCATATAAATCGGATACCGGAGCTGGTGCGTGTGGTACTGTGGTGTAGTTTTTTTGTCTTGCTGGTGCAACTGCTGCTGATTTCTGGGGGGTTACGTGCGCTGCTTCCGCAAGTCATGCAACCGAACCAGATTAATATTGGTACTCACTTTTTCTCTTGGTGCTTAGTTTAATCTCTTCAAGTTCCCGTTGGTACTTAGCTTCAATTCGTCTTTGACTGGCCCGGTGAACGCAAGAGGGGAAGAGAGCATGTTCTAGAGGAAAACACGTCGCACGTACCGCAGAATTCAACACCTGAACAGAAACGATTTGCCACGGTGCCAGGAAACGGCTGGCCATGGCAGCGAAAAACTCCCGTGCGTCAGTTTAGGCTAACACCGTAGGGTTTTGGTAGGAATGGTGACCGCAGTGCAGCGAAAAACGACTGTCGCGCGTTAGTTTAGACTAGCCCGGTAAGGTTTTGGCAGGAATGGTAGGCCGTGGTGCCGTTCACCGCCCCGGCACCAGTGTCGATGGTCCATGCCGAAGGATCCTGAAAATGGCCAAAACAACCATGGCCATGTGCATAGCAAAAAAAAAAAAAAAAAAGCGAAAATCGGCAGTCTAACGTAAAAAAAAAGCCCCCCCTCTCCAGTACTAATCACCCCAAGGGTCCCAGAGCCCCTAGGATATCGTAAGTGGTGTCACGATGCCTAGGGATGGCTGCTGCAGCAACAAAAAAATGCCTGCTGCGTTAGTTTAAACTACTACGACAGGGTTTTAGTAGGAATGATCAACCGCGGTACCATTCACTGCCCTAGCTATGGTGCCGACGGTCCGTAATGAAGGACCCGAGACGGCCCATACAAAAAAAAACGGCAAAAAACAACGAAAACTGCCAGCCAAACGCCCGAAAAATAGTGGCCTCTCCGTTACCAATCATCTAGACGTCCCAGTGACTGTTAAGATGGGGCGGGGGGCTCGAGCCCCCTACTGCTACCGGACCCTTGGAGCCTTCTCTTAAATTTTTAGCCATGGATGCATAATGTAGAAAGGGCTGAGGTCGAACTGAAGGTACTTCAGCCCCTCCAAAAAAATTTCCTGGATCCGCCACTAGGTATATCCTTATTAACTTTTGCTGATAACTTTTAACTATAATAAATAAATAATTATAGCTGATAAAAACGACCGGTAAATAAGTGGCTAATAAATAATAATACATCATATAAGAATAATGGTATAACAAAAGATACTACAATATTCAAACCACTATACGATCAAAATTATGTTATAACCAAATATAAAATACATACAATATATAAAAGCAAATAGTGGCTAATAAATATTAATAACTTATAGAAGCTCAGCCTTTCGCATTAGTTACTACTATAAACAGACCTTAGTTGCGGTCCTTGGCTGTAATCTGAGGACAGAACACAAGTCCCACTCCCACATACAGATTGCCTAAAGCAGAGGGCAAGATGGTAAAAGATCACATTCCACTCATATTTGATCGAAACCACACACGCACCATCGTCGGTGAATCAAGTACACTGACATAGCACAAAGCTGTACAAAGGCAGCAACAGTTCGTGATGACGTACACGCACTCGTCAATCGTCATGCAGTCCGTGCCTCTCCCTCAACAAACAAACGAGGAAACAAAAAAACCGTTCAGATCTCGATGGGGTATCCTCCCCCTTCTCTCCTTTGTTCCCCTGATCGAAGTATCCAACGGGCGACGTCCTATGTTCTGTCTCCTGCTCCGTGTGCATTGTAAGAGCTCGACATCCCCATCGATCCCCCCTGACTGCATGCACTGCAATGCAACCAGATGGATGAAATGCAACGCTGATCATCTCGAGTGCTCAGTAGCTGCTGGAGAAAGCCGTCGGGCTGAAGCACGCCGAGTTGCCGACCCCCTGGGGATGCATACTAGGGGAGGAGATGCGCTGCTGTGCGTCGGGTATGCCAAACGGCGATGAACCAGAAGTGGTGAAGAAGGCGCTCGGTGCTGGTTCAGACGAGCCAAAATCCTGCATCATCCCATCGAGCATGGACTGGAGTTCGTCCAGGCTGTACACGGGCTCCTGCACATGTGAAGTGGGGAAAGAAATGGGTTACCAATGGTCGACGTGTGCTAAGACCCGCTCATTTCGGCCTGAGCTTCTAACTTCTAGCTTATTTTTCACTATTCAATAATTTCGTCTTTTCTGATTTTTTAGTTTTTTTTAAGCTTTTTGTCGGTTCTTTTTTTTGTTGTATTCGTTCGTACTGTCCGTGATAGGTTAACATGTTTTTTTCTATTTTTTTTAACTTTTTTAAATTTAATTACGCCAAATGAGCCACGTTTTTTCAGCTAGATACAGTGTTTTTCAGCCATAAACCACTCAAAATAAACCCTTTTGAGCAGGGTTATGCGGCAAAATTCAGTAAACATTCGATTCAGTCTGAACTGAATCTTAGCGTAGCTTCTTAGTTTTTAAAAGCCAAAAACACACGTTACCTTTCTAACATGGTTTTTTTCTTTTCCTCTTTTTTAACATGGTTTTTTCTTTTTCTTTTTTCCTTTATATTATACGTGAATATAACAGTGTTTTTATTTTTTATTTTTCTTTGATTAATACATTTAAAAAGCTAACAAGCTAACAGAAGTTAAAGTCACATTTCAACTAAAAATCATAGCACTCCAAAATAGAGTTATATACACACACAAAAATGTTGGTATGCAACATAGTTCCCGTTCATTCCAACTATTAACTTCAAACCGAGATAAACATATTAGCTTTTTAATTTCGACTTTTTAATTTTTGACTTATTTTTGGTTTTTTATCTAAGATATAATAGTATTTTTATTTTTTAATTGAATAACTTAAAATAATAATAACCAACTACAATTTTTTTAAAAAAATAACGGAATTAAAAAGACGAATTGAACGGACCATACTTTTCGTCAGGTTTGCATGCAGTCTTAAGCAAGTAACCAAAAACATCATGACTGTTCTAGATTCGTAGCGAATTGTTTGCACCGACTCCACTATCTGCGTTCCCCATCTCCCCAATAGCTAATAAAAAAAATCCCCAACTCAAGAATGAAACAATCTTAGGTGGCATGAAGATCAGTTACCGTTACCTCTCTTCCCACGGTGGCCATGAGCGAGATCATTTCTTGAAGGAAGTCGTGGAAGCCCTGAAAATCATCGCCACACGCAAGCGCACTGTTAGTCCAGACTATCGTCCAAGAGCAATCGCATCGACGAACAGAGAGCGAAACATCAATCCCATCCATTCAGATCGACGGAAGAAGCATGCAAATTGATCTTTGGTAATTACCTCGTCCTCTTCTTGGTCATCGTCGAGGAGATCGTACATTCCAGCGTCGTAGAGCGCCCTCCTCTTCTCGTCCGACAACACTGCGACCGACAAGCAAGCAAACAGTTTTCAGACGTTAGCCAACGCATCCAATGGACAGAGATGGTAGAGCGAGCGAGAGAAAAACAATTGGGTACGTGCCTTGGTAGGCCTCGTGTATCTGCTGGAACCTGCCCTTGGCTTCCTCCGCGAGAGCCGGATCCATACGGCCGCTCGTGATCTTGTCCGGGTGCCACTTCTGTACAATGAGACCGAGATCGAATTCCCCAGAGAAACCGTCATGCTCTGCTTATCTCCCGCTCGCGCGCGAACCGAACCAAGAGAAGTCGAGGTCAAGAGGTACTCACCATGGCGAGGCGGCGGTAGGCGGCGCGTATCTCGGCGCCGGACGCGCCGGGGCGGACGCCGAGCACGGTGTAGTAGGACTGCGACTGCATCCTCCTCCTCCCCTGCCTCCCACGCTCAATACCGTCGTAGCCGCACGCGCGCTCTCGGTTCTTGTCCGATTTCTCCCTCGCAAGCTGGTGCTAGAGCATCACAAGCAGTGATGGACTGGAAATGGGCGACGATGAAGGTGGCGCGGGGGAGGCAGCCGGTATATATATAGAGGCGGGCGGGAAGAAGAAAGGAGCAGAGGACAGACGAAGCGCTGCGAAGGCAGTTGGAAGGGCGCGCGCGCGCAAAATATCTGGCGTCGGGAACGTTCTGGTCTTCTGTAGCGGCCGGCCTATAAAGCGAGCCTGCCGCGTCGCGACTTCACCCCTTTCTGCGGGCCGAGATATTTTCGGCGGCCGGTTCTGTGGGCTGTGGCCTGTGGGTGGGGCCGAGCCTACCTTCGCCAAGGTGAGCCCGCGTGCCGGCCTATGTCCTGTGAAATATTGGCCCGTCCTTTTTCCTTTTTTACTTTTCGGCCGATATTTGATTTCAGTTTCTTTGAATAATTACTATTTATTAGATTAATAAATAATAGCCAAAAGTATAAGCTATAGCCCAAAAAAGGTCTATTGGTTTTTTTAGCTTATGAATTATAGTTTTCTTCGAACAAATAAACAGATCAGGTTTTTCATCGTCGTTTTAAAATGGCTTATCGAAATAGTTTTTTTTAAATAGATTATCGATATTTAGTTCATTTATATAAACTAGCATGGTGAACCATGCACCTGCACGGGTATCATTCTAAAGGAGCTACATACGAAAATCAAGAGTTGCAGATCACATGAAAAAAATTCAAATTTTAGAATAGTATCAATTTGATTTAATTTCCATATTTGTAAAATTGGTTTCATTTGTGATATTAATGTATAGTAATATATGTTAAAACAAAGAATACAGATTATATTTTTAGGAGAAAATACTTGTGCTTTATAATTTGTAATCATCATCTTCAATCATAGACAATAGTTGTATCCATATTAATACAAATTAAAAGCATGCAAAATATAATGGATATTGTAGATAAGTTCGTTTCTATGCATGGATCGTTTGAGTTTAATTCTATCTCTAACATCTCACATCTTAATAGTTCTCCAACTATACGTGCATATGCATGCATATCATGGTGCAAATAAATTTTATGAGCACTTCTATAAATCAAGAAAATCATTGGTTATGATTTGTTAATAATAAGAAGTGTCTACCTAATTAAGCTATACACTTTTCTTTTTTGAATTTCTAGCAATTATTATCAGGTAACATCCATCGGCTACGGATTGCTAAACATAATTAGGGTCCACCGAATTATGGGCCAGATGTACCTTTTTTTCATTTTTGGGAGAATTTTCTACAATATTTTTCTTTTTCTCAACCAATGTAATCAACCATCCTAAACTTTTATTGTATGATGGATAATACCCAATGGTTGATATGGTTTTACTTTGATTAGAATCCACCACATCAATGGCAATTCTAGAAAAAATTCAAAGTTGTACAACACACTTTGTTGGGAAGCGTGCAATAGAATAGATATTGTCTTTTTTTCTTGCTGAGTGCTATTTTTCTCATAGATGGCTTTTACGCAATTTATTTTGCACATCGATATCCTTCTTTTCCTCTGGTACATGGATTTTAGTGTGGATCATCAAGGATTCTTTTTATTTATTGGGTTTATTTAGAATCTATAATGGGTAGCCTTGTCTTATTATATTTCTTGTTTTATCTAAAACATCCACTAGTGATTGTTTACTGACCATAATAAGGGTCCACTAAATCAAAGGACGGATACTTTTCTTTTTTTCCGAGAATTTCTTGCTTATTTCTCTATTTTAGCAACTGTAAATCTCATGCAATCGACTTTTAGTATATAATAGATAGATTTTGTTTTTTTGGATTTACTTTGAAATTCATACGGAAATCAAATTGCTTAGTTTTAATTCTAAATTTTAGTTGATTTGGATTGTTTTTAACATGAAATCTTTTTAATTATCTAATTTTTATTTAATTATTATTCCAAATTTTTGTTAATTATAGATGTTACTTTGGAAGTTGTATGGAAATCAAATTACTAAATTTTTTATTTTTAATTCTGTATTTGACATGGACTGTATTTTTCTTAATTTAGATTGTATTTGACATGGATTCTTTCTTTTAATCTGAACTGTTATAACTCAAGTCCACTAAATTAAAAACTAGATGTTTTGCTTTTTTATATAAGAATTTCTAGTATATTTTTTTCTAAACGGCTCTAAAATATTTATTATCGATTTTTAGTAATAAATAGATGTTTATATTAAAACTAGAAGTCATTAGTAATCACACGGTAAAAAAAAGGACCATCGATTCGGTTCCACCGCCGCGTGTGCGTGTGCATAGAGATGGAGGAGGTGGCGGTGGCGAATTCGGCTTGGCCTAGTCCGGTGTGGATTCACGTGCGTCCTCTGCACACATGTATCTGGCCTGGAAGACGGCCTTCGCAGATGATCTCCGGTTTATCGCTCACACGTTAGCGCTGCCTTGCAGTTTTTTAACGTTCGAGAAACGGACCATAAATGGTACTGGAGTTGAAGGGTCAAATCTAAACTCCGAAAAGAGTTGAGAGATAAAAATAGGCCTTTTCCTCTAAAAAAAAACCCGACTCAATTTCTTTTGGAACGCTGATTCGTACATCTCGTTTGTTCGAGTAGAGTCGATTTTTGCCACTTGAACACGAATCCGTGTGCCAAATTGGTGGCGTGCTACTGCACCACGTCTGTAATAGGAAGTAGGGCGAACATGAAACTTCGACACCTTTACAGCGGGTGGCATGCTACTGCACCACGTCTGTACGTAATGCAATGGCGGAGCGAAGACACTGTGGGAAGTAGGGCGAATACGCAACTTCAACACCTTTACAACGGGATGGGTTCTTTTAGTTTATGATTTAGTTTTTTAGAGTAACTAGTTTTTAAATAGAGTGTCTTTTTTATGATAGAGTTTATAAGTTAATTATATTAGATATTGTCTTGACTTTATCTATATTAGTAAAAATAGTATACAGGTATTCTCTTCGTACTCTCTTTCACGACAGCTAGAATTTAAAATTTTAAACAAAAAAAAAGTCACAGCTAAAAAAACCCACTGTTTCTGATCGGGGGCGAAATAGTGGTGGGTACTAGGTAGTTAAGGCAAATTGAACAGCCCAAAACTTGGACTGCCTTTGTTTTCACTTGTGACTTGTAGTTTATAGCTTATGCTATAGTAATTAGCTTTTAAACGGTGTTTTTTCAAGACGAGTTAATAGGAAGATTGTAATAAAAAATGTACTGAGTTTAGTTATACCGATCAAAATAAAATGTGACTATTTTTCTTTACGTACTGTCTCTTATAAATAATTTTAATTTAAAAATATAAGATATAATCCAAAAAATTCACCAATGAGAGGTGGCGAATGGTGATCAACGTGCTAAACGCGGCCGTGGCGGCGGCAATCATGCATGGAGTGGCAAAGTGGCCTTTTAACAGGCGGTAACACGTGTCAGTTGCAGGCATTTGCTCCCTCTTTACCGGAGTGCAGGATTCTCCATTGGACGAACACGAGGCAATCTATCAGCCAATTACTAAGCCCGAATTTGTTCGAATCATCTGGGCGCTTCTTCCCTACGTGTAGACTTGAGTATACGGTGTTGGTGCAGTGCACGGCTACACGTAGGGCAAAGGGCAAAATATCTTGGCGCTAGGCAGAATCTTTAGCGACCTAGGCAGTCAACATGTGTTACGCCAACCTTACGTTGTGTTCATCCGATTAAGGCGGATGGCTTATAGTTTTTGATCTTTATTATAAGTATTTATGTGAATAAATTAAATATCGATAATCTACATCGAAAGTATTATTCCGATAATCTATTTAAAAAATAATAGCGAAACTGTCCATTTGTTCGATAAAAAAACTATAAATCATAAGAAAAAAAATCGATCCTTTATACCCCAGACGGAGCGATGTTCAAAAGAATTTTCACAATCCACCTTGCTTAGCTTAAATATGAATTTTATCCCGCTATTCGGCTGGTCGAAGTCGATTCTAACTTTACATGCTCTCCATCGCACATCACGCGAAAAATCTGATGGGAAAGTTCAAGACGCATGCACGGTGTTTGATTGATTCCGTACAGGGTCAACAAGTTGGCTTGGGCACGCTCGTGGGCCGTCGTTCAGGCACAACGTGACGCGAGGCGAAACCGCCGGGCGGCGACGGGCGCGGGTGTTGCGTCGCTTACGGCGCGCTGCCGTGCGTAAATGGTGCTGTCGTCGTCTCGTTGGCGCGTCCGTTACGTGGATGTACAGTGCCGAGGACTCGAAACTTCGCTTCGGCTCAGGCCGCGTCCGCTCGATCGGCTCCACGCGAGGTGGTCGACGCAGCAGCTGGCGACATTTTTTCGAGTGCGCAAATGAACAAATCCACACTCGTGTACGTCTGCCACTTTCCGGCAGCCCTCCAAAGTTAGGCGTACCGGCCCAGAAGGTGCAAATGCAAAGGCTCATAGCGAGTACGGCCCAAGCACAAATGAAGACTGCAAGTTGAACTACAAAGGCCGGCAACCAACGGCCAAACCCAAACAGAAAGCAAATACATTTTCTTGGGTCAAAATAAGCAGCTGATACTCTCAAAAAATTAAGCAGCCACTTAAAGGCAGTTATTCCTCTTAAAATCTAATTAAAGCCAGTCATTTATATATACCAGGATTTTCTTTGGGTAAATAGGCATGTCTCCGTCATCGCCGGCCACGACACCACTTCATATCGCCATCCCGATCGTGGCACTGCCGGTTCCGATCGACCCCCGACGAGGGGCGAGGTTGATTGGTTGACCAAGCTCTAGCCCCGATGTACGTCCCTCGTTCTAGCGCTCTATCTCTCCCTCCTATCTTCTCGAGCTCCGGTGAGTGGAGCAGTGGAGTCGCGGCCACCAACGAGTTTACCACGCCCTCCGGATGTAGAGGGAGGCTAGGGAGACGGTGGTGTGGCAGTGGGCGTTAGTGGAGGGAGTCACAGCAAAGCGGCGACACACTGAATATTATGTTGGGCGGAGAAGAGGGAGACAGCGGCGCAACGAGGTTGTCGCCGGCCGTCAGTGGGGGAGAAAGGTGGGGGAGTCAGAGGAGGGGCGCGGAGCTGCAGCCAGTGTTGGGGAAGAAGGCAGGGAGAGGACGTTGGAGGAGGAGGGAAAGTAAGGGGAAGCAAAATTTGATAAAACTTAGTAAAACTCTATATCATTGGAAACGTTCTCAGCATATACTGTCCTATAGCAGCTCCTTTTGGCTTATCTCAACTCTCTGGCATACATGTCGGGTGACTTTGGTTATCTGTTTTTCCTACGGAAAATAGAGGCCGGAGATCAGGAGATGTACGAGGGCCTCTTTTGATTACAGGATTTTTTTTAAAGAAAAGCATAGGAATCCAAATTCTATAGGAAATTTCTCTATTCACTTCTTTTGGGATGTAGGAATGGGTTACAGGAAAAACATAGGATTGGCTTTCTGTTCCTTTGGTTTCATAGGAATTTTGAAGGAAAAAAGAATCCACTCACATCTCTTTTAAAAGATTCCTGCAACCCATCCAAACAGCCTTTCCTGTAGTTTTCATATGTTTTTCAATCCTTTGTTTTGCACTTACATTCCATCCTATTCCTGTGTTTTTCATTCCTGCCTTCCAAAGTGGCCCTAAGATTGTCTCCTGAATCTAAAAAATAGTGTCAATTTATATCTCATCATGTAGAAACCCACACATTTATAACTCATCATGCAGAAACCCACACACAGATTTTTCTAACCTTCATTCCCAACACTTCAAATACTGACCATTTATATTGCTATAAAAATTTGGATCCTTTCCCATGAGTAATAGTTAAATTCAAGCCTATTCTATCAATAAATATGAATCCAAAGGATCCAAAATTTCAGAAGTTTCAACACCAGCGAGGCACTGAGCAACCACCATCCATGGCCAGCCTCCTCAGCAAAGTGTCCAACGCCGTGGCCGCTTGCGCCCGCAGCGTCCGCGCGCCACAGGCCGCCGCCTCCGCTAAGGAGGCAGCCTCGACTCGAGAGGCAGCTCTACGTGACAGGCCTTTCCCCGTCCTCGCCCACGCCAGCGCCGCCACATAATACCAGATGCTTAGAGCTTGCACAGTGGTGGTAACACAATTACATTTCCAAGTTATCCATGTTCCTACCAACAAGAGTTGAATTTGGGTGCAATACTTCGGTGCTTGAGCACACAAGGGCTATAGCAATGTGCACATTCAACTAGTAACTAGCTGTTCAAGAAGCTATATCAGGCTAACTCGATCTGTATATATAACTTTCCAAGGACAAGTATCCAAAAATAGTCGAATTGCTCGTCACTTCGTCAGTGGCTGCTTGAACCTACCTACATCACCAAGAACTTTTGGCATATTTGGCCCTATACGGCGCCGGAATACCAAATATAGCCCCCAATACCCGTAATTTCGCATTTGGCCCCCATGTTCGAGCGCGGGAGCATGGGAGGCCAACGCATGGTAGATCCCGTGCCCAGGGAGCGCAACTGCGTCTGGGGACAGCAGCACACAACAACCACGCCCGAGGAGCGCATGAGCTGGCTGGCGTCCTGCGCCTGGGCCGTAGCAGGGAAGGAAACTATTCATCAACTTTATGGTAAAGGGTCTGTTCTTTTGGACTGTGGCTAATGGCTTTTGGCTGCGGCTGATGCCTTTTGGGTTGTTTGTGAAAGAATACGGAGAAACAGAAACTCACGTGCGTTTTTAGCTGATATAAATAAAGTCACTACAATGTATACTTAATTAACTTGTAGGTCCTATTTTGAAAAAGCATTTCGTTTAAAAGCTAGTTACTATAGCAAAAGATAAAGGACTGTCATTTTCAGTTTTTAAAAGTTGCTTTTTGGTTTTTCTACAGTAACTAGCTTTCAAGCGGAATGTCTTTTCAAGACGAGGTCTATAAGTTGGTTGTAGTACACACTGTAGTGACTTCATTTATATCGGCCAAAACCGCATTCAAGTTTCTGTTACTCCGTGTGTTCTTTCACAAATAACCTAAAAGTTATAAACCACAGTCAAAAACTAGAAGTCGAAGTCAAAAAGAACAGGGCTAAAAGCCACTTTTAGAAGCCGGTAAATTGTATTATCCTCAAGGAAGGAAACTATTCATAAGCTTTATGGAACACGGTTGGCCGTACTAGCTGGTGATTTATGTTTGTGCAAACTTCTTGGTTTCTCGCAGACCTAGAAAACATTAAAGCTCAGCAGCCAGGTAAGCAAAGATTTGAGCAAGCTTTCATCTCTTACTAGCCACGTAGGCGTGGCGCCACGCCACGCCAGTCACCGTGTGGACCGAAGCAAAAGAGACGGCGATTCGTAGGGAGTTTCATAAAAAAATTCGAGGACCCGTGCGTAATTTCGGAAAAACAAAAGGATTTTTTGAAAAAAAACCGAGGACCTGCAAGGACCTGTACGTAAGTAAATAAGGACCTATACGTAATTTTGGAAACCCGCGGGCGCCATCCAAAATTTTTTTTGAAAAAAACTGGACGCAAGGACCTTTTCGCGAGAAAAAAAGGACCTTTACGTAATTTCAAAAAAACAGGAGGGATTTGCCTCCCCTGGCCGTACGCAAATTTGGGCGACACGCGCCGGCCGGGGGGAGCGTGGGGGGCGACGTGGCCGCGCGCCTGGGCCGGAACCCCCCGGTAATTTGGCGGGTTCGATTTAAAA
Organism: Dendrocalamus latiflorus; assembly: GCA_017311315.1. Classification (NCBI taxonomy): domain Eukaryota; kingdom Viridiplantae; phylum Streptophyta; class Magnoliopsida; order Poales; family Poaceae; genus Dendrocalamus; species Dendrocalamus latiflorus. Next base: position 29,511,655 of record CM029663.1, read on the forward strand.
CTATACATGATTTGCTTTACAGCAAATGATGCTCTAATAATCAAGGATTTTACCAGTGGCGAGATAAAAAAAAGCATCTACTCTTTTTGACAGTGACATCACCCTTGACGTCTACCTGCTCAAGAGTTACTACAAACTCTCTCTCTGATCGCAACAAGCACAAGGTCAGCTACCATATTTATTGGTATGAGCACCGCTATACATGAACAAATGTATGGATATGACAGAAATATCGGACTGTCCTGCCAGGTAGTAGATGATGCACCTTGGCCCCGACTTCTGTCTATTGCGACCCTCGGGCCAGCACGCTAAGGCCTTTCATGACGTTGTTTTCAAGACTGTCACATCATGTAAAATAAAAATGAAATATAGATGAAGCATCTATCCTCAATGCATAGTTTCATTCTATTGTTTCATAGATATTTAATTTCATAACTCATATAGAGTTGGTAATCGTGCTAAGAGAGTTTCATCTAGATGAAACGCACTTCTTCTCTCTCTTCTTAAAAATGTTGTCATATCATCAAAAATATCTATGTGACAGCCTATTAAATATAGATGAAAATCCCACTGAGACTGACCTAATACGCCAAAAGTTCCTAACCAACGCCGACAGCGCGCTTGCTTTCTTTCTCATCAAGGAAATGGACGTGAGTCCGACCGAAACGTGCGAAGTGAAAGAAGAACTTGTGTGATGGAAGAATTTGGGGATAAGCGTGAGGTTGTCGAATAGCTTTGGACAGTGGATAGACTGCACACCTCAGACTTTCTCAAAAGTCAGAGGATCCTCACGCTACCACTACCGCACGAACAAGACCGCTCGTCATGCCCCAAATCCACGCATCAAATTGATTGACCTGCTAATAGATGTGAAATTATGGCTGAATAATCACCCCGCGATATCCCTGCGCAGAACAAAGTCAATTTCGCGAATACGATATGAGCTCCAAAATACAGGGCCCACATGTCATTCATATCTCAGCAGTCGTTTAGTACAGGAACGTGTACAGTTGGCCCTGTCCACATAGGTTTATGTTTATGTTTTTTCTACGGTATCTAAACTTTTAGACAGAGTGTCTTTTTAGATAAAGTTTACTAAGTATATACTGTAATGATTTTATTTATATTAGCTAAAAGTAGATTGTAGTACACACTATAGTAACTTTATTTATATCAGTTAAAATCGCATATAAGTTTTTTTCTCTATATAATTATCTGTTACTATTTATAAACCATCTAAAACCAAAATCCATGAGAAAAACCCGCCTCTCGACCGTTACGACCTGACGAGCGGAGATATGGAGAGAGCTACGCACCCGACCGTTGCAGCTCGCTCAGTTCCGATCCCTCCCTGAGATTTCAAATCCACGGCCCCGCATCCGCCGTCCTTCCTCGATCCGACGGCCGCGGCGCCTCCCCGTCCCCAGATCTCGTTCCCCCAACTCCTACTGTTACGACTATACAAGAGAGACGAACACCTCCCTCCCTCCCTCTCTGCTTCCCAGATCAAGAAACTCCAGCCCCCGTCGAGCCCGAAATTCGGCGAAATTTTGAGGTTTTTACTCCTATATAAGCGTCTCAGCGCCTCTGCGCTTAGGAATTTCTTCGATTTGGTGCGCTGATCCAGGCATTTTTGTGAGATTTCAAGAAGCTGTTCCGCATTGCAAGTTGTGGTGAGCCGAGAAGTCTCGAGCAAGTTCGTTTCTTGGATCTTTGGGGAGCTGCTGGGTTCGATGCCGAAGTAGAGGTTGCTGTCAGATCTCCTCTGAGAAGATGCCGGTCTCCACGCGGTCGCAGGCCACCGCGGCCTGCGGCGCGGGCGCCCAGCCGTGGAGCTCGGCGGCGCAGGCGCCGGCGTCGGCTCCAGGGCACGACGGCGGGGCGCGGCGGGCGTTCATGACGAACCACCACCACGGGCTCAAGGAGAAGATGCGTGCCTTAACCCTCTTCTACGAGCAGCACAAGCAGCAGCTCGTCTCGTCGCAGGGCGCCGCCGCTCGGCACCGCCGCAGCATCCAGTACGCCAACGTCGATGAGGACAAGGACGAGAATGCCGGGAACGCCCATGAGGAGGAGGGGGCCAAGCGCCAGGATGCCTTTGCTCCGGTCCCCGAAGCGGCAGTGCTGAAGGAGAACATGGCGCACCCGGAGGCGCGAGCCCCTTCCAAGAACAACCACGTGGTCGTGTTCGCCCGGCCGGCGGAACTGAAGGAGAAGGAGAACGTGCCCCACGCCGCCAACGCCATGTCCTGCCCCGTCAAGAAGGCGGCGTCGGCGCTCCCGGCACCGGCGGCGAGGAAGCTCTCACTAGGAGGCGGCGTGGGTGCCAAGCTGAAGGTCGTAGGGGAGATAGGGGCTGGCCATGCGGAGGCAGCGGGGAGCCGGATCCTGGTGTTCGTCAGGCTGCGGCCAATGTCGAGGAAGGAGAAGGAGGCCGGGTCCAGGAGCTGCGTCAAGATCGTGAACAAGAAGGACGTGTACCTGACGGAGTTCGCCTCCGAGACCGACTACCTCCGGCTGAAGCGGGTGCGCGGCCGCCATTTCTGCTTTGACGCCTCCTTCCCCGACTCGACGACGCAGGCCGAAGTCTACAGCACCACGTAAGAGCATAACCATACCATGGCTATGCACAAATGTAGTCCTCAATTTTTTTATCAGATGCACATGTTTCAGACTATTATTTGCTTATCTTGGTAAGAAGAAGGCAAAAATTCAGAGTTGTTTCTTATTTTGCGAAGCAAACATTCAGAGCTTTGGGCTCTTGCATTTTGAAGTGACATGGTATGTGATAAATCTGCTGATGAAACTGCATAAGTTGATAAGACTATATTAGATAATAGCAGCCACAATTCATGCCAAGAATAATAGTATTGCTCAATTGCAATTTATAGGCTTCCCCATTACTTAACATGAATTCAATTCGCCATCTGTGGTACTGCAGAACAGCAGATCTTGTGGAGGGTGTTCTGCAAGGGAGGAATGGGACAGTGTTCTGCTATGGAGCAACAGGGGCTGGGAAGACCTATACAATGCTCGGGACAATGGAAAACCCCGGCGTAATGGTGCTCGCAATCAAAGATTTGTTCTCGAAGGTGAGGCAGAGGAGCCACGACGGCAACCACTCAATTCAGCTGTCGTACCTCGAGGTCTACAATGAGACGGTGATGGACTTGCTTTCTCCTGGTAGACCCCTCCTCCTGAGAGAAGATAAGCAGGTATTTGAACTTAACCATGTTGTAACTATTGAAGCAAATTTTGTTAAGTAAATTTAATTTGCTATTGATGATTTCAACTTATTACTAGTACTGAATGAAAATTTAATCATGTTGTTCAAACAGAAGGAAGAGTATATGATGTTGCCAAATGACTTCATTCTGATTGTTCTGAATATATATATGTTTTATACACACTTCACAGTATATTTGTAGGCCTTCTTACTGTGAGTATGCTAAAAGAAGTATTGTGGATTCCAGGGAACTGTTGCTGCTGGTCTTACTCAATATAGAGCATATTCCACAGATGAAGTAATAAGTTCTTCCTTGGGCACTACTGCTTTACAGTTTTCAAGCAAAATGATAGTAACATTCTCAATTAGCATCTATGGCTATCTTACAGGTTATGAAATTACTTCAGCAAGGAAACCAGAATAGAACAACCGAACCAACTCGAGTAAATGAGACCTCATCTCGCTCTCATGCAATACTGCAGGTGAATATCTAACATACGCTTCATCCCTCCTAAAAAACACGGCTCCATAAATTTCATAGATATAAACTATTGAAATTTTGCAGGTTGTTGTGGAATATAGATACTTGGATGGAGGTAGCGTAGTAACACGAGTTGGAAAGCTCTCACTCATTGATCTTGCTGGATCAGAAAGAGCTTTAGCAACCGACCAACGCACACAGAGGTCGATCGAAGGAGCAAACATTAACCGCTCTCTCCTTGCACTCAGCAGCTGCATCAATGCTCTTGTGGAGGGGAAGAGGCACATACCATATCGCAATTCCAAGCTGACGCAACTCCTCAAAGATTCGCTCGGGGGGTCTTGCAACACTGTCATGATTGCGAACATCAGCCCCTCAAATCTTTCCTTTGGTGAGACACAGAACACTCTGCATTGGGCTGACCGTGCCAAGGAGATAAAAACTAAGGTCTGAAACTATGATTTTATGAACATTAACATCGCAATATGGATAACATTGTGCATTCTACTGAATAGAATTCATGATCAAGTGAAACAATATTATGATTTTTCAGGCATTGACCGCTGTCAATGAGGAGGTTTTAAAGGTACCAGATTCTGAAACTGATCAGGCTAAGCTAGTATTGGAGCTGCAGAAGGAGAATAGTGAGCTGAGGCAGCAGTTGGTGAAGCAGCAACAGAAGCTACTGACTGTTCAGGCTCAGTCACTTGCGACCAACACCTCGCCACAACAATCTGCTGCCCAGTCACCTCACATTTCCACACCATGCTCAACCCAAAGAAAGGTCAAGCGGTCTATCTTAGCCGGGAACTGCTTCAACACACCGGATCCCAAAAGGCCTGCAGCAGACAATGCGCTGGTCCGGAATCTGCAGAGGAAAGTAAAGACCTTGGAGGCCGAGATCGAGAAGATGAAGAAGGAACACTTTCTGCAGCTCAAGCAAAAGGATGAGTTCATCCGTGATTTGATAAACAGGAAGACTTCAAATGACCCTGAAGCAGCACCAGGTGAGAGAAGCGTAGTTACGAGGGCAAGCTTGCGAAAGGCGCAGAAAGATGCAGCAGCTGCAGGCGAGCTGAAGAGCCCAAGCCACCGGTTCACGTCACCTGCACCAACTGCTAGGAAGCGTACCTTCTGGGACATTGGTGGCAATAGCCCTTCAGTTCATTCTGTCAATGGAAGAAAGACTCGGAGCCATGTAGCTGCTGAAACACCGAAGGCCCCTTCAATGCTACTTCAGGTATAGTCCAGTTCGTATTACAGAACGAGCTCACAGCTGCATATGAGATGAATGTTGCAGGCCTGCATATGGATATATCTGTTTTTGTTCTTGTGGGGGCCTCACCTTGCATTTTACATTTTTTTCAGCCGGGATTTGCACGGCAAAGAGCGATCCATTGAGACGCTAAGATGCTCAGGAGACGAGTGCCTACAAAGGATAGAGATGTTCATATTACTTCCTTCCTTTTTTCAGCTGTGTTAATTGGAGTTGTTGGAATCCATGTATCCTAGATTGAATTCAGTTTGCCTGGGCAAACTGAACCAGCGTAGAGTTTTCTTAGCTTCTTATTCCATTTAAATTATTGGAACTGTAAAACATTTCGCCAGGAGAAAGGACCTGAACTGATTTTAAAATTATTGAAGACCCAAGTTTTCGGACATGTTCTTTTTAGTATATAGCTTATGATTTCCCTCGAATAAACAAACAAGACGACTTCTTCACTACCGTTTCGAAATGGCTTATCAGGATATCTTTTTAGACGCAGCTTATCGGTTTATTGACTTTCGATTAATTTGCACGAGTACTTGCACTAAAACCAAAACCATAATCCGCAGCTATAAGTCATAAGCTGCATCCAAAAAAACATGCCCGGATTCCTCTGTTAAAAGCTGTTACTGAAGCTTAATACTTTCCATTTGACTGTTGCTCAAATTTGGCAAAATAGGTGGCACTTCAGTGACGGCTTAAGTGGAATTTGAAGTATCCTGTAGAAATTGAATGCAAATAAATCATATATCAGTTCTGAACTTCCGGAAACAATTGGTTATTTGGAGGCTACCTGAATGGAGGTCATAGGGCTATAAACTTGTACAACTGAATTATCAAGCAAAGCTAAATTGGTTAACCTCTCAGGGCAGCAAAGAGGCACACACACACACACACACACACACACACACACACACACACACACACACACACACACACACACACACACACACACACACGGTTGTGAATTTCTAATTTTCGAGGGTACATCAGTTCGTTGAAGACATAGTTGCCTCCTCTTCAGCCACATTCTCTTGCTGGGTGCACTACCCTGAATGGTTTCCATCATAAATTCTTCCGCCTGTGACAGCGAATTGCTACTGCTTTGTCCTTGAACATACATGGGATTTGTAAATACCCGAGATGTAGATTTGACATCTGCTGGGCATTCATCTTGAACTCCCTTGGCAATATTTGCAGTGTTGGAAGGTCCAGCCTCTTCTGCTGACTTAGATCTTGTGTCCAGTTCCATATCCCCAGAACTACTACCGCTGCAACTCCCACTGCCACTGGAGTAGCTGCTTGTTCTATTCTCGGAAGTAGAGGTGTCGCTGAATGTATTAAAGATCGTAATGCTCTCTTTCTGTGCGTTGTGAAAGCAATGGCTCTTATACTTTCATTATAAAGTGGCAAGATAGAACCATGCTTCAAGCCTAGGATATCCCTGCCAAGGCTGTATGACGTGTATAGCTTGCTCTCAACACATTCCTTAGCTTTTACTATTTCTCCCAACAGTACCGAAGTTTTGTTTGAAGAAGCGTCTTCCACTGCCTTCTGCTCTAGCTCTGAGATCATCTTGCCTAAGATTCTCTTTTTAATGTGAAGAGAACGCTGCATTTCAGAGGGTAGAGGTGAGACCTAGAGTTTAGTTGAAAATTCACTCTAAACAATATAAAAAGCAATGAATAAATCCAGCCTCAAATGCACATACCCTCTTTTCCAGGAACTTCTACAAGCCACTGTTTTGAAGCTTTTTCTTCCTCCAAAAGATGCAGCAAAACCGAACAATTACCGCTTGTATCACTATGACAATGAGTTGGAAGAAGAACATGGTTGTGGTCGCCTGATGGACATAAATTGTTCAGTCAGTAATGATGCATTTTTAACTAAATTGAAGGAGAAAAAATGACAGCATTTGTACTTCATCGGGATCAGCATTGGCAAACTTGGTTTTGCTTTTGTACAAGACCAAGCAATCTTTTTCCATTGCAAAAAAAAAGATGAAGTCATCAGTACGATAATACCACTTTAAAATGGAAAACAAATTAGATACCTGCTGCCGATTCCTGTGTCAAGAAATTTCAGGGGGAAAACCTTTGCAAATTGGTTGATGTCACGTACTTTTTTACCAGTTTGTTTTTTATTGTTTATCTCTATTCAGTGAACTTGAAGTGTAAAAATTGATATTTGATAATGATTCCGAGCTAAACAAGACTTGCTGCAGATTGAGCAGTGAGAAGAATGATCTCCTCTAGTGTAAAATAGTTCAGGTCACTACTGGACAACAAATTTGGTAATTCCTCCTGACAAGGAAAATAAAATGCCATAAAATAGTCAATTTAAGTCGTTATTTTGGGGGAAAAGTAATGTCATGTGATAATGCGAAATTGATTCATATTAAGAAAGGAACAAACCAGGGTACTTTCTAGTCCAGCAGATTGTTCCAGTCGCCGGATCCAACAAAGTAAACAATATGCTCGATGACTTCATCGCTGATATATAGGTATAATCACCAATTGTTTGGCTTGATTTTGCCTCCATTATGATCTGGCTGATGTACACTTAGTTAGGTGCCGTTTTTTAAGAAACTTTCTGATGTCACCATTAGGAGAGATTGAATACAAGGTCCCATCTAGCGAGTCGATTGATATCCAACCTGTCACAGCAGCCAAACAAAGTAGAATGAATGGCGGTATATTACAAATTAGCACGCATATAGGTGTTGGTGAAACTATGAATGTTAAAGAGAATGCAGTTACTATTTGTAACACCCCGCCCACTCTCTGGGCCAAGATGCTACCACCTCTGCATACTTCTACCAATTCATCAACAACTAGAAGAATTTAAGCCAACAATAAGTTTATTCATTTTGCTGCAATCAGAAACATCCTAGCATTTCTAGTGATTACTCTAGCCTAACAACGCTAAAGTGCACTGACAAAAGGTGATTCTCACGTGCTGCTGGTTCGTGCCAGTTATCCATGTGCTACTCCCGCCCGTACCTGTCGTCCTCAACGGTTACCTAAAAACATCAACAAAGCAAGGCTGAGTCCACCGACTCAGCAAGTACAAAGCAAACCAGCAAATAACAAGTTCATTCATTAGATCATACTCATTCCAGTTCCATTAACCACTTTTCCATTTAGCCATTTCAAGTTCCGATGAACCATTCATCATGCACATGCACCTTTCTCTTATCTCTTTAGGTTCTCATTAACCGATCGTTATGCATATGCCCATGCACATGCTCATGCACTTCTTTCTCAACTCTTTAGCCTATACCGGTATAGCAGAGTGAGCACCCGTCGATGCTCACCCAGGCCCGCCCTGTTTCATGCGGGGACCTCAAGCCCGTCCTGTTTCATACGGGGACCTCAGTTGCCCGTAATTCTCATACGGGGACCTCAACTCCACTCCCGTGGAGCATCCACTCAACGTGGACCTACACTATCTCTTTTTATGACATGCATGCAATGCAAGTTCTCCGACTACGCATATCAACATGACATGTCTCAACATTTACCGTGCACCATTTCTCAATATGCATTCCAAGTATAATCAACTTACCCCAACATGGTAAGCAAGGCTTCATCCGGGAATATTTAACTTACCTCAACACGGTAAGCAGTGCATCATTATTCAATTTTAACCGAAATCACTACCCAAATTCACCGTTTTACAAAGCACTTGCCTGGTTAGCCTCGGGGATGACGCGTGGACGGCTCCGACCCAGGACCTCCACCTGCGTACAAGCCAACCCGACTCAACGGCAAAACAAAAACCCAGAGTTTAATCGGAGAACGACAACTCTATGCGCTAAACCCCGATCTTTGGCGTAACTGCTCGGGTTTTGAGGGACCTGTCGCGCAGGTGCCGAACCCATTTTTCTCTCTCTCTTTCTTTTTCTCTTTTCTTTTATTTTTCTCCTCTTTTCTTTTCTTCCTCTCTTTTTTTTCCTTCCTTTCTTTTTTTTCCCTTCCTTTCCTCACCTACCCGGTTGGCCTCCTCTTTTTTTTCTTCATCTCCTGGCTCTCTCTCCCCCACTCCATTCGGCCGAACAGGCCTCGCCTGGGGCGGCGTGGCGGCGCGCAAGGCCGGCCGGCCCCCTCACCGCTGGCGGCCCCTCCCGCCGCCCCCCTCTACCTTCCTCTTCTCCCTCTGCCGGTCGGGCCCGGGGCGGCGCGACCTCCGGCGACGAGACGGCTCGCCGGCAGCTCAGCTCACCGGCCCCTTCCACTCGCCTCCCCTCCCTCTCTCGGTGTCTTGCGGCGCGGAGGGCCTCGGCCCGTGGACCCGGAGCGCCGCCGACGGCTCCTCCCCAAACCGGCCGGCCGGGCCAGATCCAGCCGCCTCCACGGCGTCGGCGCCTCCCCCACCGGCCCCCTGCTCCTCCCCGCGTTTCGACTTGGCGGCGGCTCCCCCTAGATCCGGCCACCCACGGCCGGGTCTGGCTGAACTCCGCCGGCTGGTCGCCTCCCCTAAGCGCGCACGGTGGTGGGGTGTCGGGCAACGCCACCCGGACGGCACGGCCGGTGGGCCGCCGTCCTTGGTTCCGGCCGTGGCCATCGGCCGCCGGCCACCTCGCCTCCCACGACTCAACGGCACCCGACCTCGCCCCCACTGCTACTCGTTGGCTCGCTCCTACAGATGGAAGGTGAGACTTACCCGACTGCCGAGCTAGAAGAAGAGTTGGCGTGGGTGAGGTTGAGGTTCAGGTGGCTCCCTTGCTGTCACAGTCGGCCGCTCCTTTGCTCCTGCCTTCCCCTTGCCGTCATGGCCGGTTGCTCCTTTGCTCCTCCTCTTCGGGCTCCCTCTTCTCTGTGGAGAGCTTGGAGAATGAGCTCGTATTGGCTTCTTGGCTTGGCAGTGAGAAGGAAATGGAGTGTGTTTCGGTTGGCTTTGTTCTTATCCTGACTGAGAAGAGATGAGAAGATGAGGCTTGCTACGATGTGCTGGTTTTATATGGGCAGGGTTGGGGGCTGCCCATTGCATACGTGAAATGACCGAATCGCCCTCATAAAAATCCCTTGCCCTTCTCACATGCTTGACTGCCCAAGGGCTTTTTTTTTTGGTCCAATGCTGTGCTGGCTTTGGGGTTTCTTTTACTGCAGCGGTAAATCGGCACAAGGTAAGCATATGAGTTCTGCCGAATGACGAGAACCCATGTCGCGAGACGGTGCCGACTATCCCTAGGCGGTCTGGGAACCTCTGAGGGCGCTACTCGGCTCTCTAGACGGTGCCGACCGTCCTGGGATGGTCTGGGAACCTCTGCGAGTGATATTGAATCGACACGTTAAAAGTCGATGGGTCTGACGGCAACTTTCGCTCTTAATCCCTAATGTTTCCCTTTGTGCAAATTTGGGGTATTACACTATTGACGGGTGTGAAAACTTTGTGTGTACAAGGTTCAAAAAGAATAGTTAAACAATCCAATTACTGCCCCAAGAAAATTAAGCAGCTCCAGATGTGAACTAGTGAGGGAACAAATGTGTTACAAAATCCAAATATAGGATGTTAGGAAGATCTTTTTCTTTATCATTGGAATCCACAGTTGGCAAGCTTTTCTCATTGCTAAGTGGACCAACATTCTGCTGCCATGAAATGTTTCCTGTCAAAACATCAAGCCCCATCACAATTGACTTTCTTGGAAGCACAATGTATAGGTGCCCATTATTTCCTGGCGCAATTGTCATCACTTTGTCAATTGAGCTCAAGTCTTGGATCCATCTGTACTGACGGCTATGAATATACAAGGAATAGAACTGGCCTTCAGTATTTGATATCTGTTTAGTCATATGGATTGCATCACGAATTAAAGATGGTAGGATAAAAAGTTGAGAAAAAAAACCATGGAATTGGAAAACAGGTATATATATGCAGTGAAATGAGGCCTTACATATCCCCTCGCACTGATCAACAACTGGAGCTAAATTGAAATAGCAGCTTGAGATATTTCACTTGCAGCCTAAATGGTAACCAGTGCGATCAAGCACAGGCCCGACACTCCATTGTAGCCCAGTACGCAACGAGAAAGAGAAAAGGCCATAGTTCCTAATGGTAAGAAAAAGAGATGAATGACTGCAGCTGATCGATAAACAGATGATCTCCTCAGATCTCCCTGGCAAATTACAACTGAAAAATACTTCTGATGCTGGATCAGTAGTGTGTATGATTTGTGGAATTATCTTTACGACCTTACATTCTACCACCAAATATATCTGCACAATTGATACAACTCATTCTCTGATAAGGCATAATGTAACAACAATGCAATTGATACATCCAAACAGGCACTTTGCAGAATAAAACTAAGAATCATCATAAAATGAAGAGTTGCAACTGCAAAAAGAGGAAATCAAACTCCTCAAGACCTGGACTCTTCAAACCAAAAGGAACTGGAAAATAAGGCAAAATATTTAGCTGATGCAGTACGTTTGTCAAAATCATGAAGAATTTCACACAACTCAATTACCTTTTCTCTTTCGGCAACTGGACCGATTTCTTCTTTACAATTGTATCTGTAGGATCAGTATGACAACAGAGGGGGTGAATGGTACCTTTAAATTTTTCCCTAAGTATTTACTAATTCTTTATTCAAATAGCTATGAGAAGCTATGAAGATCAAGAAACCAAAATTTTGAAAAATCTTGCTGCTAAAGTAATTTCAGCCTATGAATAGTGGAAAACAGTACTATTTTAAATCCAAAAATCCATGAAACTTTTGATCCATAAATCCAAAAGATTTAAAACTTAAATCAAGCCTAGATCATGACCTTAAGAACCTGTTCCAATAAAAATTTTGAAAGAATTTCAGAGGATTGGGATGATTCGTGAAGCTCTGCTGCACCAAAACCGGGATAAAACTTAAAATTGAGCTAACTCTCAAACCAAAACTCCAAATCACTTGAAATTTGGTATTCACATTCTCTAGGGTATCAGGTACCTATTCCAATCATCGACCAAGAAATTATTGCCAAAATTATGAGCTTTTTCTGTTTGAAGGAAGATTACACCAATACTAGACAAAAAAACAAAAAATGATGAATATGGCTTGCTCGTGGGTGGATGATGGACAAGATGGATCTAGATGTGTTCCTATGTGTCACAGTAAGGAAGAACACCAAAGAAATCGAGGCAAAAATAGCTGGATCAAGAAAGTACTTAGAGATGCCAAAAAGAGCAAAAACCGGGTTTCTTCGTGAACTTGCTAACTAAGTGCCTAGATGGGTGAAGATTGATTTTCAGAAGTCATCTTCATCTCTTGCACGTCCTTAACACAGCAAGATCAAGAAGGGAAGAGAGAAGAGCAAAAACCAACCAAATCAAGAGTAAATCAATTAACACAAGATGAATATATGGGGGGTGAACAAAGATTGATATATTGCTACTTGAGAATGAATGTTTTACAACTACTCTATCTGGAGGACAAGAGAGCACACCACAACACTAAACTTCTCTCAAATCCTAACCCTAGAACTCTTGGTCACAATGAGAGGATGGTTAACTACAAGTCACTATCCTAACCTGTTAAATAAATGGGCTAGCCAGTCCCATCTAACCCATAGTGAATACTATCCACTTAGCACATATGAGGCAAACCCGATAGTCCAACACACACGGGTTTTTAACTCACACATTGCTCTTATGTACGCTTTTCAAAATGTATAAACCCGAATCCTTAGACTTAATCCAACTTAATCTTCTCAACTTCTCCTTGACCTAAACCGCTTTCCTAAGCACTGCTCAAATGTTGCAGTTTTGATCTAAAATAGTTTCTAGTATTTTAGTTAAAATACCAAAAATACCCTTTTTTTGACTTAGTCTTCATTTTTCATTGCAAGCAATTGCCATACTTGTTACATGTAGATTCACCATTGGCTTGTCACGCATCGGTAAGTCTATCCCGTTCCGGTTCCATTGGACAACACCTCATTTGGATCGACCAAGCCATATAGTGCAACTTGTTACTCAAACTTACCTTCAATATTTCCCGCATTCCTAGCACCACGCTTGAGCTCAACCATCTCATATAGCATCCTTGATCGTTCTAAGCCTCGACTCCTCCATGATCGTAACCCCGATTCTTACCGTTGACTATGGTTGACTCCAAGTAATCCTGCATATCCAAAGACCAAGAAATTCTGGGCACAAGTTATTCACAACTTGACCCGTGTTAACTGTAACATGTATCATGCAACATATATGCACTAACCTAGGTCAAATTAAATCATCCCATGACTCAAATTTCCCAAAATCATCCATTTCTGTGAGCTATTCAGAAAAATCTGTAAATTTACAAATTCCAAATTTTCACTCCTCCGAAATGATAATGGTCCATCACAACAAACCCTGGACCTCTCACATGGTCCTTCCGTATCTGAGGGAAACAATCCATGGGATAGATCCATTTGGTTCGAATGCAAGAAGGTTTTTCCTAGAGCAAGCAATGAGACACCCGTCATGCCCAATGAGAGGGGTTGAGAGGGCACGAGCAACTCCTAGTGGTGTCTGAGCTGCAAATGAAACCATCAAGCAAGCACAAATCGTAACCACTTCTCATGACAAGAATTTCATATAGTAGAATCAAGAAAGGGAACAAAGCAACAAGAAACTACAAGGAACCAAGAAGAACAGGTAGTACCATTTTCAATAGTAATTGTATAGAGCCTCTAAAGAACCGGCGATTCCAAGCACGCCTGATGTGTGATGGGTTTTGTGGTAGTCTCCGATGGTCGGTGAGAGGTGGAAGGAGATGAAACTAGGAGTTTGAATTGGAGCGGAGGGGATAACAGACAGAGGCAGGCTCGCCCTCGGCCAGCTGTCTGGGATTTCCACCGGCCAGCTTGGAGGCTCTAAGATGCCAAAGCTTGGTAAGAGTTTCTTCTATTGATTGATTTAGATTACAGCATAAGTCCCCTTATATAGGACTGGACAACTCAATAGAGACCGACTAGACTTATCATATATAATCCGTGTAGGAGAAGCATACTCGGAGGCGTACACAATAATACCTTCCTTAATCCTGACTGCTATGAATCTTGACTTGACTCATATATAAGAATTCCTTCCTTAATCCGTAATTAGCTAACAGACTTGACTGAACACACTTGTCGCTACTTCACCCGGCCGCTGTAGCTCATCATGCTTTGCCGGTTGCCGTTGCATCAATTGGAAGCTCCCGATTCCCAGTTGGTGCAGGTTGCCACTGTAGAGATCTTCGAGTATAATGTTTACCCCAATACGAGTCCACAACAATGCCGCGCCGATTAGAAAGTACACGAGCAGGCATAGGTGTTGCAGAATTCCCATGGCCATGGTTGTATGGTTTCAGAGAGAAATAGTAAGTAACTGCATGCACCTAGTAATGGAAGAAAGGGGTGGTTATTACCTTATATCAATCTCTTCTCTATCTCTATCTCTACTAATATAAAAGGGGGTTTGTCCGTTCACCACCTCCCCCTTCCCGCTCCCTACCGCAACACACTCCCGCATCTCCTCTTGGCATACATCGACATGTGGGCCTGTGTCGTCAGCCGACTCTCTCCCCAAACTACTCGTGGCCTCACACCCCAACCAATCCTCTTCTCTTCCTCACACGCCCACACCCTTGAGGCCCCAATCACTAGCCACTCTCCCTATTCTCAAGTCCTGATCAGCGTAGCCCCTTCTCCTAACTCCAATTAATCTCTTCTAATCCTCGCCCTCTTCCATTACTTGCATCAGGTCTTGCCAGTTTTGCATGGCAAACCCGTGATGAGTGGCGACGCTGGTGATCGGTGCCCATGACTAGCAGAAGGGTTGTCGCCAAGCAGCGGCTGTGCTCGGCGAGCGAGGAGGCGCGATGGGGAGGAGGAAGACGGTGGCGCTAGGGATGAGGAAGACGGTGGCGCCGGAATTGAGGATGGCCATATTTGGCATAGCTGGGGTTGAGGATGGCTGGATCCAGCGGCGCAGTGGTTAGGGATCACCAGATCCACGAGACTCCAGCTTCTCCCTCGGGTCCGACAGCAGCGGCGGATGGACGGCTAGGTCCAGCAACAAATACCTCTCTCAAGTCTCCTCCACTGTTGCCACCACCTTCCACTTCTCCTTTTCTGCCGGCGTGGTCGGCTGGCTTCATCTACGGCTCCATGTTCTTGATCCACCACCGCCCCCACTGTCTTGTTGTGAGGACAACTTGATCTGATAGCGGTGAAGGAGAGGACAACTAAATCCGGTGGTGACGACCTCGGGGACGCCGGATCCAAATGCGGTGACCCCAGGGTCCACTGGATCCATTGTGCTAGGGTGGAGAATGCCGGTGTCGAAGATGATGACCCCGAGATCAGGCAGTCATAGGGTTGGGAACACCGATGAGGAGCACGATGACCCTACGCGGAGTACTTGGAGGTGGAGGCGAAGGTGTACCAACCGGATTTGAAGGCGGCAAACTTGGAGGCGATGCATCTAGCGGTGGTGACCTTAGGGATGGTGGATTCGGTGGTGATGGGCCCGATGACGCGTGGGGTGGAGCCGCTAGCTAGGAAGAGGTGCGGGGAGTAGAGGCGACACAGTGGCAACGCACAGGCGGGGAGGGGGGGAGTGGAGACGAGGAGGCCATCTCCCAGCGGTGGCGTGCAGGCGAGGGAAGTAGAGGGAGGAGAGGAGGTGGTGTCGGGTGGGATTGGAGGGGCTAGACACATTTTTATTTACATCTAAGGTAACATCCTCTCTCATCCGATCCTAGCCACTAGATCTCAATCCGATTGCCATGAAAAAAATTGTGATGTTGCTAGCCCTTTTGGTCCCTCAGCCTAGTCCCTTGGAGCGCCTGCTACTCCTTCCTCTTGTGCGCTATCATATTGTTGCTGCACTAGGACGGTGAAGAAGAGAGAGATTGAGCGGTACTCAGTGCCGAAGAAGAGGAGCACACCGTGTGGATGACGAGGCGTTGGTGTACACTACCGAGGACGATGACGGAACGAAAGTGTACACCGTCGAGGTCGACAATCAAGACATGGTGTACACTAGCACGGACGACAAACAGGGAGCCAAAGTACACCAGCTTAAACGAGATGTACATCGCCGGAGGTGAGGAAGACCCGCAAAGCCGGTGGGGTCAAGGAGGGTAGATCTGAAGCGGTGATCTCAACAATGGCATATCCAGCCGCGCTAACCTCACTCTTGATAAGACGTCTCCCTCTTTTTATTTTTCATTATATGATTTGGGTTATGTTTGACAATATATATCACCTTCTTTTAGATCCTTGTTGCAATGCACAGATATCTTACTAGCTGGATAACAATTAACCGCACAGAATTTTCAAAGACATACATGCACAGCCGCATAGGGTAGACGGGACAAGGGCTGTGGCAAATGGCCAGCACGTCGGAGAAGGCAATGGGAAGCCGCGGACCTACAGCGGCACACCGGCACACCAATGCAGCGAGCGGAGGATGGCGGAGGGCCGTAGACACGCGCTGCAGTGGTGCTACTATGCCGCTGTGCCATAGGCAGTACATGACAAGCAGTTGGAGCAACCAGAAATCATGGGAAGCAAAAATGAATTGCCAATGTCATTATAGTATAGTAGAGTAGACAAGTAACGACACCCTTAGCAAGGCAAAATGCACTCCTTAGTTCTTACACTTCGCTTCCAATCAAAATAGATACTACCTCAAGAGTCTACTAGGTCCTAACGCCCCACATCATAGGGCAACAGAAAATTAAAACATATATGGCCTACTCATAAACAGCCAGAGAATTTAGTGAAAGGGCATCTGCATCTTCCAAGACTTTACTTGGCGGCATAGAAAATGTCAAAGTTATCGGCTGAAATTAGCTTTTGAGCTTTTCAGCCAACCGTCTCCTCATCAATGATAACCTTGATCTTGAAGGTCTTTCACATTCGTCTGCGCTACCTTCACTATCTGAAACAACAATATTCTCCATAGGAGTTGCATTTTGTTTGACGGAACAATTGCCTTGGTTGGCATCTTTCTGTGAATCAGCAAAGCCCAGGCCCATGGTTTGACTTTTGGGGACTGGCACTGACAATGGCAGTTCATTGGAGTTCCTATCATTTTGTGAAAATTTAGGTGGCTTATATCCCTCATCACTGGTCCTGTCCATTTCAGGAAGCTCAGATTTCAACGAAAGCTTCTTACTTAGTAAACGCAGCTTCTTTCGACCTTGATCACATTCTTTATTTGGTATCAACTGGGTATTTGGAAGTAAATGTTTGGTATTAGAATTCTGCTGAACCAGATTAGTACCTCCAATGTAACTTTTGCTTGAAACATCTGAGGACCTTTTTTGCAGATTATTGAAGCCTGAAAGTGAAGGCAGATGATTTGGAGCCATGTTTTCCTTCTGATCATTGCTTTCATTTTCAGGCTTTACCAATGTCAGTGACATCTTCTGACCAAGCGACCTCACATTTGTATTATTCCCTTCTGATACTTTATACAAACTATCTGATGATCTATCAATGCTCTTTGTCATACTAGTCTCTAAAACATCATCAGAAGATTGCATGCCAGGATCTTTAGTGTTGGATGTTGATGTTGGAAGATGATTAGGTAACTTGTCTTCCACATTGCCATTGCTCCTTTTGCTAGGAGCTTCTGGTGTAGCAGAAAGCCTCTGCCCAAGTAACTTCAAGTTCTTTCCATTTCCTTGGTATTCTTTCTTCAAAACCACTCCACTATCTGCACTGACAGACATGTTTTCCAAGGAAGCATTCTGTTTGCTTGAAACATCAGATGAGCATGCAGTAGGGTCGGTGGATCTTGCCGTCGATGGTAAGTGATTTGCCACCAGATCCTGCTTGCCAGTGGTGGTATTATCTTCAGATCCTTCTGATTTTAGTGATAACTTTTGACCCAGTAGCCGCATCTTCTTTCGAGTCCCTTCGCACTCCTTATTAGAAGCTTTTGGCAAAGATTCCAGATTCTGTATGTCCTCCATTTGCGTGTTCTGTGCCTAAAAGTTTCAGAACCCACAATAAGCTCAAGCGAAACATCCAGAGAAATTTCTTATACTGTTGGTCGTCAGAACAAGAATTTTGATGAATGGAATACATATGCTTGTTTACCAGGATAGAATCATCTACAGAGCTCCAACCACTAGCGCTAATTGCTGCAGGATTAGCATACTTCTCAGTCCATGACCGAGCATTTATGTCAAAAACTTGTCTGTTGTATTTGTACTCTCGACTCTGTCACAGAAAATAATAACATGGTTAGATGATGAAGCAAAAGTGTGTTATGTATCATCAATCCTGCTGCTATTGCCACAGAAATGTACTTACTATTTCAGCCATCAGCCCATCATCAGGGTTTGGCTCACTTAGCAGCAAACCAATGCTTGTCAAAATAGTAGCAATATTGAGTGATGGTTGCCAGGCACCCTGCACATCAGTATATCAATATAACAAAAACTGTTGAGATTTTAAGAATAATTGTTGAGATTTTAAGACTCTCAGTATGTGCGTAATAGTTTATCTAGTCGTAAATCAATTTCTATCAATTACCTTTGGAGGTAAATTTAGAATATCAAGGCAAATGCGCCCTCCATTGTCAATGTTGGGATGATAGATGGGAGTAACGAAAGTTACATTGGGTGGCTGAAATGGATACCTGCATCTCACCAAAAGTGTGATATTAAGAACATGATAGATCATATGGTCTCAAAAAAGAACATGATTAATCATAAAGGGGGTAGGTGTTGGTTTCCATCATAATAAAAAACATACCTTTCAGGAATTTGGATCTTCAGAACAAAAACTCCTTTTGAATAAACCGTTCCATCAGGCCCCTCGATTCCTTTGTTTAATGAGTAGGGAAGCCACATGCAAAGCAAGGGGGGGAAAGTTGAATGTCAGATTTAGCTATTGATTAGAAACAAAAGATTCTGTTAATAGTGAAAAAAACATACTGGCCTCAATGCTCGACAAAGATGACAAGGCACTTTGATCTTCAGAAAGATTAAGAGAGACCCCATGAGGTGGATCATTTAGCAGAAGCTTAATCTCTTTCTGCATTCGCAGATTCAGCCTTGCAGCTTGAGCCATCTAATATTTTACAGGCAACTCTGCCCTGGACAAAACGTATATTAAATTCAGTGTTAACATATCAACTTTTGAACATTTCGCTCATGCACATCAAGATAAATGCCTAGACATGAATTTCTTTGCACACTATTCTTGCTTCATAGCATATTTATAATCCCGCATATCTTGTATGTAATTGAACAAAGACAGCATGTTACATATTTGCAAAGAATAATGGTAGTGGGCTAGTGGCTTGTCATTTTTTAAAAAAAAGAAGATATGAAACCTTCTATTTTGCAATGGTCATGTCAAGTAAGAGCAAACCATCATACACCAGAAATGAACTATTTTGCAGGATTCTCATACCATATTCCACATAACCTGTTTATTGTTTATACAAGACAACACATATCACTTCACCAGGAACAATGGTCCCGGCACAAGCTATATTTCTATTTGCTACACGGCTTCACGCATCTCAGTCCCACACTTTCAAGAAGCAGGACTAGGCTCTATCATCAAAAAGCAGCGACTGTGCAACTCCCTTGTTCAACAGCACACCCCCACCCTTCACAGTTCACCCGCACACCGCAGCATCGTCCCGGTAGTGGCCGGCCGCACGCGCGCGGTCAGCCGACCTATCTCCCCACGACTGGCAGGTCTCCACTCGGCCGACCGCCCTTCTTACCCCCAGCCATGACGCCCGGTGGGGAATTGCATCGAAGAGTTCGCGAGCGGCGCGCGACCGGCCGTAGATTAGACGGCGGGAGGCACAGAGGAAGGGCACGCGATCTTTACCTATCACACCAACGGCGACCAGCTGCGGCGGCGAGTAGAACGCAGCGCCTCCTCCTGGCTTCGCGTGGCGATCGCGAGCTCGCGCTCCCGCTCCGTCCTCTCGTTTCGAAGAGACGTTTGAAGGTGGGGGGCGGGAAGAAACAAGGCAATTGCACGCCATGCCGCGGCGAGAAGGAAACGGGGGACGCGAAAAAAGTTAGGCGGGCACTGGGCTTATGGGCTAAGAAAAACGTTTCGTGGACACAAATGGGCCGAAACTGGACGGCCCACTATTTAGGTTTGGGCCCTTCTTTTCCGTTGATTTTACCAGCCGAGAGGCAGCACGCGAGCACGGAGCGCCGAAGAGAAGCGAATCCAGTAGCCACCGATCGATGGCGACGACGGCTGCGGTGTACGGCTGCTCGGCGGCGCTGCCGTTCGTGGCCTTTCTTTCCAGGCCCTCCGCCCGTCGCGCGCCTCCCTCCCGCGTCTCCCTCGCCTCCTCGTACTCCCCCAAGCCAAGGGCGCCGGCTCCCGGGTGCTCGTACTTAGCTTCGTCCCGTGCCGGACTCAGCTCGGCGATGCCTAAGCTTGTGTGCTCTCCTTGCAGGCTGAGGGTTTCGTGTCGTCGTAGGGGACTGTCTGTCTCTGCGTGCTCCGGCGAGGTTGATTCGGACGTGGCGGAGTCGCCGTCGGTAACCTGCTAACCTCTCTCCCCTGCTTTTGATCTGCTCGTATTGTGAGGGGTGAACTGATTTGGGTTTTGCCTGCCTTTTGTGCTCGTGGTGATTAGTGAAAATTGGAGTAGTTAGTGATGGTAGTAGTAGCAATAAGGGATTCGGCGATTATGGATTGGGTGACGCAACCAGCGGCAATATGAATTAATTAGCTGCTTAAAATACAGTAGAATTGGTTAGGATTTGTGAAATATGAATGGAGGCTACCAAGCCATGATCATAATTCATACATTTTGAGCTTGTGAGATTGTGGCTCTTTTCTATTCTCAGAATAAGGTGTGGTTTTCCATCATGTCTTTTTATTCACCGGTTGAATATGAACTATATGCTTGTGCAATCATATTTTTTGTCCATATATAAACATGGTTATTAAGGCGGTGCGGCAAGGCACGGCGTCTCACCACCTTCACACAACAATATCGCTTATAGCGTGCGGCGTGATGACGCCATATGACGTGCGGCGTGGCGACGCCATACACATATCTTGATTTAGTTTGGTAAATGTAGTAAAACATGCAATACTTTGATTTGTCTATTCTTGAGTTCATGTAGCACCATCATATACTAATGTACTTTCTCCTATATAGCATCTATCCCCTTGTAAGTTGCAAGTTGCAATATGTAGCTTGTTACAATTCATTACAGTAATGCATATTTGATATTACAATCGTTTGGAAACAGGCGCGTATGGGAACATGCATGTATCTTCAGCAGGTTTTTGCTTGAAAATAATGTAGCTTAGGAAACAGGCGCGCATTTGCTTTCCACGCGGGCTGTTTCCATACGTCATATTTCCATGCATAATGAAAATTTCGCCCTATTTAAAGAAGGCCTTTTGACTTCAATTTGAGATTTTCGATCGGCCCATAGGCATGGTTGTCACGGCGGAGTCGGCGACCACGGCGAGCGAGAGGCGCGTGGACGCCTAGGCGACGGGCACGGCGACAGATTCGAGTCTCGCGTATATACTCTGCCGATGCCGACTCACTCTCTCGCGTATATACAGCCGACGCCGACTCTCTCGCCTCAGCCTCAGTCTTCCGCCTCTCTCGCGTCGCGTCTCCCGTCTCCCGTCTCCCTCGACTCCGGTCTCCCCGACGGCCGACTCCGACTCCTGGCGCCGATCTCCCCTCCCCAAAGCTTCCTCCCCCGCACGCCACCTCCTCCCCCCCGGCGCCTACCCTCCTCGACGCCTCCCCCTGCCTCTGCCTCCCCCCGTCGCCTCCCCTCCCCTCGGCGGCGGGAGCACGCCGGAGCACGGGAGAGAGACGGCGGCGGGAGGGAGGAAGGCGGCACGGCGGGAGGGAGGGAGGCGGCGCGGCTGGAGAGGAGAAGGGCGGACGGCGTACCCGGGCTGGCGGTGAAGCTAGGGTTCAAGCAAGGCGAGGTGATCCTCCGCGGCGTTGCCTCCCCGGCGCCAGGACGACTTGGCGTCGCCTAGGCGACGTTGTGACAACCATGCCCATAGGATTCTTGGAACAATGATACTACTATTGTACTTTCTGAAATAAGATTAGTATTATTTTTTGTAAAATAAGAGTCGGTGTTTCTTTGTTGGAAGTGAATATATTTTTAGATGAGTTGATGAATTAAAAGTTCTGAAAACGATGACACGCTTATTTACTTCACTGCATTGAATTGAGACTTGCCACCATCTGTCTCAATTGGACTCTACAGGAGAGGAACATAAATGAGAATTGTACCCTTAAATTCATGATTTACAACACAAAGTTAGTTAAGTTATTACCAGAATGTCAATGGATAATTTGTAGCATGTACTATCTGCCCTTACAAGAATGTCACCACCTATGGATACAGAACGGATTAACGAAGCTAAAGCTCATGGTACAACAGACAGTAAAGAAGAATGTTTCAAAACATAAATGAGAAATGTACCCTCAAATTCATGATTTACAACACAAAGTTAGGTAAGTTATTACCAGAATGTCAAAATGTATAATTTTTAGCATGTTCTATCTGCCCTTACAAGAATGTCACCACCTATGGATAGGGAACGGATAAACGAAGCTAAAGCCCATGCTACAACAGACAGTAAAGAAGAATGTATCAGCTATAAACCCAGCAACTTCTGATAATAATCTTAAACAACACTTGATTTCCTGCCTGTTGGATTTTCTTCTCAACCAGTGCAATTTTTTGTAGACCATTTCGAAAAATCCAATCCTCATCTGCAAGAGCACATTTTGTTTCCTAGTCCATTTACAAAATTCTATGGAGGCACAAATATTTATTCAGTACCTAATAATGCTTGTTTGCAATGCAAAATTAAACAATAATCATAAGAATTACAAAAGGTAGTGGATTTTGTAATTTTATAGAGTGAACTGTTTTGGAGCTGCATAAAAATGTGTCATAAGGAAAAGTTGTAGCATATAAAGTTCTGAGAGTCAAAGTGGAAGAAGAAACAAGTTGGTCTCAGGTGTATCTGCTAAGGGAACATTAAGTGCTTCCATCGTTCCACATAAATAACCCTGTTCAAGATCACAACCATGGATTCGCACGTTAACTTTCCATGCTTCATCTTTTTGTAGACTTGAAACATTCTGAGTTCCTGCAACACACCGTAAGAAAGATACAAGTAGATTTGGTTAGTGGCACAATCCACTGTAAAATGAACACCACAACATATATTCCGGGAGAATCATGGACCAATCTGGCCTCATGTGACCAATTAATCTCAATTGTAGCCCCCTTTCTGCAGCAATTCCGGTTTTGGTCCCTTGGTGCGCCCGGGGACCACGCCAGCAACCTCGTGCGGCCGGGGAGTGCGCGAGGTGGCCTGGTGCGCGTGTGTACTGCGCCAGGTACACTTACTACAGTGTTTTCATACTGTAGCAAATTTCCAGGGAAAACTGTTTAAATGGACACTTTGTACATATTTTTAAATATGACAAATGATCTCAAAAAATAATAATTTTTTTGTGGGGCCTCCTAACACAATGTACTTGCTTGTGTAATTGTTTCATAATTTTTACCGCTAAATTTTTCTCGAAAATTGCACTTACTACTGTAGTAAATGTAATTTTTGAAAAAAAAATCAGAGTGGTATAAATTATAGAAAAATTACACAAGCAAGTACATTGTGTTGGGAGGCTTCACAAAAAATAATTATTTTTCAAGCTCATTTACTGTATTTAAAAACTCCTACAAAGGTCTATTAAATGATTTTTCCTGGAAATTTGCTACAGTGCGTAAACATTGTAGCAAGTGTACTTGGTGCGGTCCCTGGGCGCACCGGGGGCCAAAACCGGAATTGCTGTATAGAGAGGGCTACAATTGGGATTTATTTGCCGCATGGGGCTAGATTGGTCCACGATTCATTCCAGGATATCAAAGAGAAAGCTGGAGGACAAACTGCACTCCGGTTATTTGACAGCATATACACAACTAATGTCCCTGTTTTTGGTTGCCCCAGAAATATAAGCATTGGTGATTGACATTAGCAGGGATGAAGGCAAAAAAGCCAGACTTCATATTTTTCTTTCTAAGAGGACATGGTGTCACAACTAATACAGTAAGAATAACACAAATTATTGACCTTGCATCATAGCTGCTGATTTGAAGGAAAAAGTAATTGAAACTTCAATGGTTCCATCCTTATTCAAAGATTCAACTCAAATGACAGGCAAAATAGGTACTAATAAACATTTTATAGTAAAATAATCCAGAATGAATATCATTTATTACATAGGGCTCACCTAATAGACATTCTACAGCAAGACTTAACAAGCTGTGTATAGCAGGGTCCGCAATACCGTTTGTACCAAAATTCCTGGACCCAAGCTGAAAAGGTCCTACTAGGTGGTTCCTAGTTCTTTTACGGTCAAACAAGTTATCAATTTTTTATATTTTCCTAAAGTTATTTGTTTAGCATCTTGTAGCATTGCATTGACATTTCATTAGAAACAACATGCATCCCCCTCATTCCAGGTTCTATTGAGCTCCCACTGGGAGAACGTTCCTGCTGAAATTTTTTTAACGAGTAAAGTCCATTACCAGTCCTTAAACTTTTTATGCTGTGTCATCCCGGTCCATAGACTTTTAAAGTATGTCATCCCGGTCCTTAAACTTTCAAAGTGTGGTAATTTTTTTTGAAAGTCTATGGACCGGGATGACACAGCATAAAAAGTTCACTGCTACAACTACATACGATATTGCCACACTTTGAAAGTTTAAGGACCGGGATGACATACTTTAAAAGTCTATGGACCGGGATGACACAGCATAAAAAGTTTAAGGACCGGTAATGGACTTTACTCTTTTTTAACCTCACTATGTACCAATTTTATTTTGCGGCAGATCTGTTTATGCTTCCCAAAATCAAAATTTAATATTTTCTATCGCAACACTCAATTAAACACGACATAGTAAGAACAACTAAATCCAACTATCTATACCAACTGAAGCTAGCTGCTAACATCTGCTTAACATACATAAACTTAGATGCCCTTCCAAAAATGCAATGTGAAGTATTTGTATGGCTAAATCCTGCCATGGAGGTACAAATGGTTGCCCTCATCCATGGTTGCTGACCTCCATAACAAAGGGCAATACCAATGCGAAGTTTAAGACTGGACATCCCTTAAAACATAGGGCTGAACTAACAGTAGCATGTAAATATAATTAGGAATACATTAAAAATATTGCTATGTCAATATGGTAGATCATACCTGTGTCACACTAAAACATCTCGATACACAATGTTTTTCGTGCCTTTTCCTATGGGATCAATGTTAGTCCGTGTCTTGGCCAAAATCCTTGTCGTCTACCTTGAAACACCTCTGAACAAAGTAACATAAAACTGACTATGAGAGAACCCTAATCTTGTAATGTGCATTTATTGACATAAGTAAAGTGCACATTGTTGTAATGCAGCACGTATTTACCGCAAGATATGGATGGTGTGTCGGGCAATGGGCAGGGTCGAGAGGGGTGGTGTCGGGCTGCACCAGGGGGTGCACGGGCGGCGTCGTGCTAGAGCAGGGGGGCGCCAACGGACATGGAGGGTGGGAGGAGGGAGCGGAGTGGCGACATAGGGGGTGATCGCGACTGCGGAGTGGGGGGAGCGGCATAGCAGGGGGCGGCGCGAGGGTTTGGGGCCGGCTGCGAGCACGAGAGCGGGTGGGCCAGAGCGGCGACGCAGGGGGTGGCAAGGGGGCGGAGTGGGCCAGAGCGGTGGCACAGGGGGCGGCAAGGGGGCAGAGTGGTGTGCGGGATTGGGACAGGAGGAGGAAACGCTAGGTATTGCGGGCCTGTGGGATGGGAGGAAGAAGTGATTAAGGGGATGGACAGGACCAACTTGCAATGGTAGACATTGGATGAGCTGAATGAACGGTGTATACATCCAGATGGCAGAACGAAATTGCAATATTAGTTATTGGATTATGTTGATTTAACCGTCAGGAGAGGAGAGTATTAATGTGGTCAGGTGACAAAAGGTTTTATCAAATTGGTGCTTTTTATTATAGTGTAGATAAAGACAAGATCCATATCGGTATGCTCATTTGTGTTCTGACGTATGCTGTACATTTATATTCTTAACATACACTACATATACAGTGCGCAGGGTGCCAGGTGTATCACAAGTTTGTTGACAATCTTGGTCTAGTTGTTGAGTATGACCTACAAGACGAAAATGGGGTGAACACCTATGCTGAAGACTGATCTGTTATGAGAAGCCCATGTCGGTATGCAAAGTTTCATCTAAAATCCCTAGGTTTTGACAACATTAATTATTTGGATATTGTAGATTGTTTATATTGAACAGTATTTGTACTTTGAAATTGCTGCAGATACCCCAGTTAATAACTGGGCTTATATGCATTTATATTGTATCACAAGTTCACAGCACCAGATTACCTTATTGTTCCAAAAATGATCCCTTATTAATAGCAAAACGATACAATTTTGGCATACTTTTCTGGTACTAATTGTATGATATTCACACTGTTCAAGCATCATTCTTTGCTTGCATCTTGCTTATTTTGATTGTCTGGGACATCACTTTTCGTCGTCATCTCCTCTTGTTCTTCCTTCACCACCTGCTCCACGTTTTCAGCTTTGCCATTGACATCATCCTTCTTTCTAGGCCCTCAAGTGCGACGTCGGTGTCATCATTCCTCATGAGCATCTCTTCTACCTCTGCTGGCGTCACCATGACCTCCTTGATCAACTCTTCTGACATGGTGATATATGGTGGTAGTTGGGAGGCCAGAACTC
Source organism: Dendrocalamus latiflorus (assembly GCA_017311315.1). Classification (NCBI taxonomy): domain Eukaryota; kingdom Viridiplantae; phylum Streptophyta; class Magnoliopsida; order Poales; family Poaceae; genus Dendrocalamus; species Dendrocalamus latiflorus. The sequence continues at coordinate 29,538,416 of CM029663.1, forward strand.
TAAGCGCAGGATCGAGCTGCTCCTTGTAGTTTGTCGTGAAGATAATTAGGGCTGTTCTTTTGTGGATTTTGGCTTCAACTTCTAGCTTTTTTTATAATAACTAGCTTATGTCCCGAAGTGTCTTTTCAAGATAGGACCTACTAGTTAATTGTAGTATATACTGTACCGACTTTATTTATATCGGAAAAAACCGTATGTGAATTTCAATTACTCTATAATCTATAACACAAATAGTCAAAAGCCACAAACCACAGTAAAAAACCATAAGCCGTAGCCACAAAAGAACAGACCCTTACTCTCTCCTCCCCACTTGTTGACAAAAGCCCATCGACGAAGTTGAGTAGCCTGGATAGTGTCACCTGTTCGACATAGTACCCAAATACACATCAGAATTGGAACGAAAGCGAAGGAACAAACAAATGTTGGGGGTGTATGATTCCAAGTGTCTATCTAACCTTGTCCTCCGAAGGGTTGGATTTGGTGCTCTCCTGATCTTCCTCCCGTTGTTGCAGCTCCATGGTGCAGTCGATGTCCTCGAGAACAAGGATTGATCGGACGACCAGCCGCCGAAGCGTTGAGTTCCAGTTGGCCTCAGTTAGCTCGAGATCATACACATCGAACTTGAGGTAATTGGCCATGGCTGCAATCAGGGCTGGACTTGCCAGTCCCAAGCGGGCCGTACAGAAGGTACCCCTTTTCCACGCCTCGCCGATCTTCTTGTAGTACTCATTTCTCTTGACAAACCTCTCAATATCATCCATGTCTGACCTCGTGTGTTAGCGTACTCCTCAGGCCACACCACTCGTACTCTGTAGACGTTGTTTTTAATGGTAGGAAAACATCAGTTCAGTCTCCCTATCTTCGTGTGCGTTAGCGCTCTCCTCAAGTCATGACGTGCGCCTTTCGTGGGTGTTGTTTTTGAATGTAAGGGAATGACGGTCTGATCTCTCTCCCTCTGCATGCGTTAGCACCATCATTGGGTCATGCTGCGCGTCCTTTGTGGGCACTATTTTTGAAGGTAGGGGAACGTCGGTTCGGCCTCTCAGTCACTGTGTGCATTAGTGCCCTCCTCAGGCCATGCCGCGCACCCTCTGTGGACGTTGTTTTTGAAGGTAGGGGAACGACGGTCCGGTCTCCCTGTCTCCCCATACGTTAACGCCCTCTTTGGGTCACGTCGCTCGCTCTCTGTGGGCACTATTTTTGAAGGTATGGGAACAGCGGTTCAGCCTCCCTACCTCCGCGTGCGTTAACACCCTCCTCGGGCCATGCCTCTGTCGGACCCAAATTTTTCAATCCAGAATCCCTTGTGAGTTACTGCACTACTCCCTGGATCAGTAAATAGTGCTCACAGATACAATACTGAACAAAATACATATCATGTGGAAGCGTAAATATAATAGTAGACTTACTCATAGGCCGATCAGGCCGAAATCAATAAAATGCAGGAGTGGAAAGGAAGCACACGGGTGGGACCCTTAGGACGTGCCCACAGCCCACAGGCAGCCAACTGGGGGTTCGCGACCTAGTTCTTAATATCTTCATTTTCTTCGCCATCATGACCAAGAGTATTGTTGAACCATAGCGATCTGACACCTGATTCTGAATTAATTATGAGAGTGAGGGTTAGCACAAACCACCGTGCTCCGCGAGCCAATACATAGGATGCAAATAGATAACATGCATGGCTTATTAAGGAAAAGCTCGGGTTATTTTATTTGGCATAAATTGCTTTTCAAATATAATACATAGAAATTTCTTGAGACTTAGCAGATTGAACTAAAACATAATGCGTGAAAGAATGCAATAATAATAGCGATCCAGATTCCATCCATCTTTACATAGTTTCTGCACCATATACTAACCTTTCAGAATTATAACCGCTTACATTATCACTGAGGCGACACTCACGGCAATACAAATCAAGGCTTTCCACTGCCTATCACTTTTTCAATTCCACCCACAAAGTTTTTAAAATAGAACTATATCTGGTTAGGTTCCCATGTCCGCCCTTGATTGTGGGCACAGCTATTCGAATAGTTTTGACTCTGCAGAGTTGGTACATTTTACCCACAAGAGACGATCCGCTCGTTGCTCTACACGATTCCTTAGTCATACGGTTGAGTAGACCATCACAGTAACCTTTTAAAATACCTCGCCCCTTCCATCATCTCACCCATATGGGCTTCTCCCACCTGCGACGGGTCCCATAAGTTGTGCGGGATGTTCTTCCCTTATGCGACTAGTAGCTGGACTACCCACACTGACTAGCTCGCCGCGGAAAACTTCACCCTCAACGAGTGTCCCATTCAAGTCATCACACAGACAGCCACTTGCACTACCTCACCTCCTCCACCGATGAGATGACTTTCAGGGTCTAGTAAATCTACTAAGCCAAGTTGTAATTTACAGACTTGTGGTTGTACTTATCTTACACAGGAGGTCATGACAAGATTCAGTCCTTAGGGTTATCTGGACGGTTCTATCACTAACCACACTCTCGTGCACCACACCCCCGAACCATCCGCCCAGATATTTAAGCAAATTGGGGTTTTTATGAGCATAAAATAACTATACCAAAATATACCAGTCATTTTCACCATGACTTCTCAAACCAGTTTCTCATGATTAAAAGTGATGCTTGGGGCTTTTTGGCGCCCTCGAGTATCTAAGCAATACTAAGCATGACGCATAATTGTAGACTTATTTTTGAAAGGTTACCATTATAATTTTGCTAGGGTGACAATGCTCAGGTTCAAATATTCTAAAAGAAGTGTAATACTAACAAGTTAAATAATAGACATATAACTAGAATCTTAAAGCAAATATATATTTGCATATGAAATAACAGCATGCACTTTGATAATTTAAACAAAAATAATTTGCAGACCAGGTATTATTATTTTTTACTTATTTATATGTATATATATTCACATGTGTATGCTTATCTATTTACATATATTTATTTATTGGTTTACTTATTTTCTTATATCTATTTATTTAGTATGGTATATGTTTATATATATGCATATTTATTCACCTTTTTTCTATTTATTATTATCTTTATTATTATTACTATTATGATCACTAGGCCCAAATTGAATTTTTAAATTTGATTCAAATCTTTTCCTTTCTCCTTCTTGATGAATCATCTTTTTAGATTTGATTTTAATTTTTTAATTTCTATTATTTTCACATTTCCTTCATGATTTTCTATTAGTTTTATTTTTCATGATTTTCTCCAATTGTTGGAACCTCAACCAAAATCCAAAGCAAATCCAATAAAATCCAAATATCGAGAAGATACATTTCAAAATATTTCAAGGGCTACACATTTCCCAAATTCAAAATTTTAGGATGTTACAGCCGCACACCCTTCGTGGGCATTGTTTTTGAAGATGGGAGAACGGCGGTCGATAGATAGCATGGCTATCGCACATCTTGTTTCGTGCATGGCAATGTCGTCCCTGCGTTCCACCTTAGGGTGCTTTTGCCTCTAGCAGGCACACCACCGCGGTGGAAGGGGATACGTTACTAGGCCATCAGAAAAGGCAGCAACAAAGTAAGTCTTACACAACGCCGAGCCACCGCTAAGGGCACAAAGCACCGCCACGACTTACTGCCTGACTGGTAGGCATCGCCTCAGCAGGGCGGCTTTGTTTCTACGCGTCGCCTGTCTCAGAGGCATAGCCTTGATGGGGTGGCCACGACTCCGCCACTTGCCTGTAGGCATTGTCTCGGTAGGGCAGTTTCGCTTCTACGCGCTGCCTATCTTAGATTGTGGTGATCTCTAGCTCTAGCAAGTCTACATCCTCGATGGAGGAAGGATACCAAGTACCTACTGTTGTAACCGATGCTACAATAGGTACAATGGTAGCTCAGAATTTTTTAGGATACTTGTTAACTGTTATAACCAAGAACAGGATGATAAACAATGAAAGATGGTTGGCTGCCATTTTCCATTGTAATACAGCCGAAGATGATCGCGATGTTATCTTTATCTAGCAAAAAATTGATGTTTAGGATGGCACCGATCAAAATTTCCCTTGGATGATGGCTGACGTTGACGCTCTCCTTTCTCTGTTTCTCATTTTAACCAATGACGCTTCTGGTAGTTGGCATGTCGCGTTCTGTTGACTGACTATCTTGGACTGTTGTAACTTTTTATGCAGTTGATAATAACAGCAGTTCATTTTTATATGGCCTTGTAGCCTTTCCGGTGAATTTAGGGCGTGTTTGGTTGGATAGATGAGGGTAGATAGGATGATCTAGTATTTGGTAAGATGGGATGATCTAAGTTATTTGTTTGGTTTGAGGATGGGATGGTACAGATTCATGGTATCTAAGTTATTTCATGATATGATGACCTTTCATGGTATTATGTGTGAGACTCCTATCAAGCACAAAGAATCTGTTGCCTTGCCTTATGCAGGAGGTCAAGCCTTTTCTTTATTTGCATCACACGCCATCATCTCATCTGGTACTGCACTACTGCATCGGTCTTGATTGTAAGGGAAGGAATTGATGAAGGCAATAATAATACAGCAAATGAACACAAGCACTGCACTGTTAATAAAGCAAGAAGCTAGCTAAGCTAGAAATTGGTTGGCCATTGTTCAGTAATCAATACTCTAGTATAATTAATATATGGAAGGGCAGAACAACTATAGTTTAATATAAGCATTCGGCAGCAAAAGAAATCATACAAGTACTAGTATACCTATCACAAGGTGTCATGCGTACTAATTCAAGGAAAGTGGTTGTTAATGTACCTAGCAGCTCAAATCAACTTATTAGTGACGAGTAGCTTGTTGAATGCCCTAGCAATTTCAACATTCTCGCAGAAATAGACATAGTAGTGAGTAAGATGTGCCTCTTTAAATCCAGGTATCTAGCCAAATTATCCTAAAGATCTTCAGCAACATCAATGTTGAAGGTACCAGCTTTCTCCATAGCTCTAGCAAGCCTTTTAAGGCCAATTTGTATTGTTGTTGGTAGCTTCAAGCCATCAGCAGTTGGGGTTGTCTTGGCCCTATTTGCTGGAGGTATGGTAGCCGAGGACTTACCACGATTTGTTGATTGTGTATCATCTTCATTTGGGACAACATTGTTATTTTTGGTTTTGGCATCATCAACTTCAATGGGATCTGTGGCTAGAGGTTCACTTGCTGACTTTGCATACTTTCTTGTAGCCAAACTATTGCTTTGTATAAAAATTAGTATGGACAAATCGAACAATAGAATTAATCTATTACCTTCTGGGACATGTAGGCCGTTCTCACACTCTAAAGCATCTACTAAAACCACAGCATCATGCAATGTCCTCTTCCAACCGGCCAACACATACGTGAATCAAAGATTAAAATCTATGGCCACCATATCATTTTGAGTAGTAAAGGACTCTCTACCATGAAAGGTAGGCTCCATAGCCTTAGTAACAAAGGCTCCATAACCTTAATAAGATCATTTCGTAGCTCACCTATGACATGGAGGACAAGTCTGAAATAACAGCTAATCGTTTTATTGGACCTATCAAAATTAGTGCCAACTAGCCTATTTCTAAGGTTGTGTCCAACAGTGTTTAAGAACATTGCAATTTGCTCCTCAACACAAATAGCGTTCCCTGAAAACTTGATACAACAAGAAGAAAGGAGCTCTTGCAAGCCTTAGCATTTTCACACAGGTTGCATTAATCTTGTATATTTTTCTATTTAGATAGTCAATTCTAGGGTATATTCTTTGTGGCTGTAGCTTATGGCTTTCAATTGAAAATTTTGAATTTTAGATGTTTGTGAAAGAGATTACGGGGAGAGAGAGATACTCGCTTGCGATTTTGGATGATACATATTTTAGATTTTTAACGTGTATTATAATTAACTTGTAGACCCCGTCTGAAAAAATACTCCGTTTAAAAATTAGATACTGTAACAAAAACGAAAAACCGGAAAGAACATGCCCCTATTCATGTTTCTTTCCTCAATTGGGCCATAGTTGATACATGCTCTCATTTTCCTTAGTTTGGACTGGACATATAAAGCCACCATAGAAGCAGCCACAAATGCAACAACCCCAAGAATCATCATCTTTCGCCTTACAACCATCGTCTTGTCCATCTACAATGCATGGGTGAAAATATAATCCAAGGCGATTTCCATGATTAATGATAGTAGTAAGATAATTAGTACTAATTGAAACCATGAACAACATATATCCTATTTTTATATGATTAAATAAAACTAGAATAGCATGAATAGATATAACCAAAATAAACTATAACATGAAAAATAGAATGTAACTATAACATGCAAAACAGGACATATCTCAAATAAGCCAAGATGCCTACTATGTTCTGCGGATCACCATTCGGTTGTGCTCATGATGCCAGTGATGAAAAGCTTCATAATAAAAGATAGACCCCACTCTCCTACAAGGGTACAGCTACAAGAGATGTCTCTAGAATTATAGAGCCTGTTCTTTTTCAGCTTTTGGTTTTTCTACAATAACTAGCTTTTAAACGGAGGGTTTTTCAAGATAGGATCTACTAGTTAATTGTAGTATATATTGTACTGACTTCATTTATATCGACAAAAACCGCACGTGAGTTTCAGTTACTCACGAACAGCCCAAAAGCCACAAGCCGTAGCCAAAAGTCACAAGCCGCAGCAAAAAAGAACAGGCCCTAAACATCAGAATGCAACAACATCAAGAAGACGGTTCCTTCCAGATGGACAAATCATCCGTGCAGTGGTGGACACTGTATATTTAGGATGGGTGTTCGAATTTCGAAGCTAGGTTTTTTGGATACATCGGTACTAATACACCGATATCACAACATACAATTTCTTTCAAAACACCTATATAACAATATACGTATATAGATATAATAATAATACAGAAAAATATAGAAATTAATGATTTGTTATGAGGAAATGGGCAACATAAGCCGAGCATAATGGTATAAATTAAGCAACAAATTATAGATATTAATGACGGTTACATACCTTGCTAATCCTGTATCTTGTACTCTTTTTTGTCAACAAGAACCCTCTCCCCATTTTAAGAGGAAGTTGTATGTTCCTTCCATGGAGCAAAAGGTAGTAAAACTTAGTATGTAAACATATGTAACAAGAGTCCAACTAATTGTCTATTGTCCAAGACAAAGATTGTATTTTTGTATAGCATCCATTAGAAAAACGAAAAAAAGCAGAGGCTAGACCCCAGAAACAACCATAGCTGGAGTAGAGTAGAGTAGAGCGGAGTAAGAAAAAAAAAGTGGAGTGAATGAAGCACACCTAGATCTGAAAAAAGAACGATGACAGTGAGTTGGACGCGCTGCTCCCTTCCCAATGCTGCACTCCCTCCCGACTGTCGCGCTGCTCCCTTCCTGTCACTTGCTCCCTACTTCCCTATTCGCCATGCTGCCGCTCGCTTGCCCGCGCTTCCATACGCTCGCCTTGCGCCCCACCCCACCTCACGCATGCTTACTGTCATAGCGCGGTGCCACGTCCATCAGCCGTCGCTTGCCTCCGCAACCCATGCCCATTGGTCGTCACTCACCTCCACAACCCATGCCTCTGCCCGCTCGCTACTTGGAGGCCGAAGCTACCCCTTACACAGACAGCTACATGATGAGAGAGAGAATAGAGGTTATGATTTGATTTGTATTTTTGCCTCTTTGGACCTGTATAAGGAGAGTTGAGGTGGGAAAGAAAATGGGTCTAATGTGTTGCATGGACTGTTTGCAAGATATAGGGGAGTGTAGACTGAATTCATTGCAGGCACAAATATATAGTTTTGACATAACTAATAGTATATACACATAATATACCATATTATGTACCTGGTATTTTTTGTAAAAAATTTGGGTATTTAGCTGAACAGCCATGACACGCTACAGGTTCGCCCTGCACCTGTGGATGTTTGGGCTATATATGCCTCTTCAGTTATTCACAGAGACCAAAAGGCAATTGGATTTAGGAGTTTTTTGGATCCTGGGATGGGCCTAACAAAATGAGAGAGTTCCCTAGAATTCGCATTTCTTCCATGATACATGCCTGAATGGGGAATAAGCAAGCTACCATAAATCTATCATGATAAATCACCAATACAACAAACATTTTAGTAAGTCATTTTACAAGGTTTTGGTACGATACATTCGGCTTGGGAGGAAGACAGATGGTGAGGGAGGGGAGAGGCCGAAGAGGAGTGTGGGATCTGGTCGCCCGGTCATCGGAATCGGCAAGCCACCGTCCTTCCGCACTGTTGGTCGGGCTCAACTCATGGTTGCCGTTGCTCGGGCTCCAGTCGCGTTCGTCGTTGCCCAAGCTCTAGTTGCGATCACCGTTACCCAGCTCCACTCGCCCTCGTCGTCGCTTGGCTTCTAGTCGCGATCGCAGCCGACCGGGCTCTAGTCGCATTGGCCATTGCTCAGGCTCCAGTCGCGAATGTTGTCGCTCGGCCTCCACTCTCCATTGCCGTCGCCTGGTTTCCAGTCGCGGTCGACCGAGCTCTAGTCGCGTTGGCCGTCGCTCGAGTTCCAGTTGCGAACGCTGTCGCCCAGCCTCCACTCGCCATTGCTTTTGGATTTGGCTGGTATCGGGAGAGATAGGGTTGGCTAGGGAGATGAGTGGAACGAAGGGATTAAGTTCACGGGAAGGCACATGTTGGTGCATGAGTTCATCCAAGATGATTGGGCTCATCACAGAACCAAATATAGGGACAACTTCAAAAATTGGATCAGACCCTCCCATTCATCTCCTATCTCACCAGCCAAACACACACGGTTGGTTTCCTGTTATTATAAGTACAGTGACAGCGTTGCTACATTGTTCCTTTCAATGGCATGAACGCAAGACACAATTTTATCTTTCCGATGTGATGCTGGCCTGCTGGAGTAGTTGAATTGTTGATCAGTGACTCAGTGTATCGCGAGCTTATAGTTTCCATGCTACGGGACAAAAATCTGACTTTTGAGAACCTTTTTCCCTTAGGGAAGAGGAAACTCTCTAGCCAATTAAAGTCCATTTAGAATGTTGGGATTTTTTTCAACTTCTATAGAAATTAAACTATTTTTTATAAAAATTCTCCTATTTAAAATAGATATAGGGTATAGCTCACCAGGCCCATTCGGTACCCAATTACAATAAGATCCTCGCTGCATCGAGGTAGAAGTGCACGAATCTTCGAACACATCTGGTGGTTAGGAATTTAAATGAGATCACGAATTTTTCCGGTTAACTTACGGAATCCATCTCTACCCCTATAAACCACCAGTTAAAATTATCCTACATCCACCCAACAATTACCTGCTCCACAGTCATGACCTTAACTACGTCCACACCATAATATGCACACAGAATTACACCATCCTAAAAACGTCCGCACCAGATTAACTCTCCTCTATTCTCTCTCCTTACTCAACCATATCCGACGATCATCCTTCAATGGATCTGCAGTACCCCTCCCGTGTCCCTAACGCTCGCGGCTTGCATGCATGCAGGTCGGCTCCTCCTCCTAAATTTCCGCCCGCGCTGCTCCCCCCGCCTCCTCCTCCCCACCGTGCGCCGCGCCGCCATCTTCTCCTCCCCACACCACCCCGCGCCGCCGCCTCCTCCTCCCCCCACCCCGCGCCGCCGCCTCCTCTTCCTCCTCCCCACCCCACCTGACGCCAAAATCCCCCCGGCGATCCGCCGCTCGTGCTCCGATCTGATCTAGGGTTTGGCGCGGCCGGCAGAGGTAGGGTTTGGCGCGGCGCGGCATGGAGAGCCTGGTCCTCGCCTCCTGCTCCGCCTCTCCCCGCCTCCTCCTCTCCGCCGCCCGCCGCCGCTTCCTTCCCTCCCCACCCCGCATCGCCTTCTCCCTATCCCGCACTGCCTCCTCTTCCGCCCCCACGCGCCGGCGCCTCCTCCTTCCCTCCCCACCCGCCGCCGCCTCCTTCCCTCGCTCTCTCGCGATGGCGGTGAGTGCATCCTCTCCGATCTCTCGCTGTGGCTTATCCTCTTTCCCCCCTAATCTCCCCTTCGTTTTTAACACTTCTCTGTGGGGATTCCGCAGTGGCAGCACGCGATGGATGGATCCCGCGCCGGCGGGAGCCAGGCGGCGGCGCCAGCCGGATCAGGGACGCAGATGACGCAGTAAGCTTTGAATCTTCCATCTTGTTCTTGTTTCGGTTCTCGCGGTGGTGGTTGAGATCGTGATTCATGAGAGCAAACATTTACCTATTTGGGGGTTGGAGCGGGAGTGACGCTTTGTGGATGAAGTTCGTCATGGTGATTTGGACGCCTTGGACGCCGATGGTAAAATCAATCCCCTGGTGATCAGATGGGCTTCTCTATGTGATTTTTTTCTGGTGAAATTGTCCTGACATGGAGAAGTAGGGCTTTTGTTTAGTGAAATTAGGTGGATTTTCCCAAACTAGGGTTTGTAATCTATGGTACTGTCTGCTTTGGGTTGTTAGCTACTAAAGTTCCCTTCGTTTGGGATGGGAAATGGTGTCTATATGCTTATCTGCAAATTGTCAGCAGCGAGGCGATCTTGTTTCTATGTTCTTTGTGAAGTTTAGACTTGGGCAGTACGGATGATTTTTATGGTGGTCACAATTCATTTGTGTATGGACTCCATACTATGGAGGAGTACTAAATTCTTTTCGGTGGCATGGACCATTCTGTAGGATCACCGTACGAGACGTAAATTGGTGATAAATAGATAAAGGAAACTAGAAAAGTTGATTTGGCAGTTCTTGTGAATAGTTGCTTGAATACCAAAAAAGGAAGATGATAAAAGTGAGAGTTTTGGTAGTTTCTGCTAGGAAACTTTAACATTTTGGACACAATTGTTGTTTCTTTGGGTCCAATCATCCTTCTACTGTAAGAACAGGCTAAGTAGTATTCTTGTAGATCAAATTGAATCAGCAATTCAAATTTCTACCTTTGTGGAAGTTAAATTCTCCATCAGAACTTTAACTGGTCTATATGCTTTTGGTGTTAATATTGCAAAATAAGATCCAAGTCTGCGGTCAGTCTTAACTCTTAATTAACCAAGCCAGCAGTTATTTCTTTTCTGGTTGTTCAAGATGATTATAGCAAACTGTATGCACGTTATTTTTCACAAATATCTTCAGTGTCTAAGCTTTCTTTTAGTGTTGCATTAGAGTTCAACTTTTTCATGGTGTTTTTTTTGCTTCTTTTGATACATTTATACATATTACATATATGTGATTTAACTCTTGCCATTGTATCACATCAACAAGTATCCTTATGTGACTGGCACCTCAGTAATTGCACTGAAATACAAGGATGGTGTGATCATGGCATCCGACACTGGAGGTTAGTTGTTGGTTCTTCCACACTGATAAATATAATTTGTGCAATGTGGAATTTATTCTTTAATTTCTTTTGTAGCATCCTATGGGTCAACTTTGCGATACAAGAGTGTGGAGCGCATTAAGGCGGTTGGTAAGCATAGCCTTATTGGAGCAAGTGGAGAGTTCAGTGATTTCCAGGAGATTTTGCGCTATTTGGATGAACTAACGTAAGTTACTCTTATGGTTTACTCATGTTTTTCTTATCATTGCTATACACAATCCATGTGACATCTTCATCTCCCTTCTTTTTCAGTTTGTCCGATCATATGTGGGATGATGGGAATTCATTGGGTCCCAAAGAGGTCCATAGCTACCTGACTAGAGTAATGTACAACAGGCGCAATAAGTTTGATCCTCTCTGGAACTCCCTTGTAATTGGTGGAGTGAAAAAGGGTCCAAAGGGTGAAGAAAAGTATCTTGGCATGGTATACTCTTCATTTGAAATAATAGCACCATTTTTTACCGCTGTTAGTTTGTCAACAGCTTATGCCTAATTTTGTTGGAGCCGCGCCGCAGATCACATACCGCTTCTTCCTCGAGCGTCTCGCGGACAGGTATGTTGACGAACAATGTCTAATGAACCAAATTTACTTTTATGAAGCATGCTCACTCTACTCAACGAATGAACTTTTGAGATCCTTGGTAGCGTTGAATGCAGAGTGACATTTGATTTGTAGATACTACTGGACTGGAAAGTTAGCCTTAGTTTTTTGTACTTTAATTGTAAGCTACAATATTCGGCCCCAAGTCTTTTTTTTTGTTTTGGTTAAACAAAGCATCATCAATTAACATGGATTAAGAAACAAAGAGCTTTAGAGCATGGGCACATGTGATTTCCAAGTTGAAATTCTCCTTTAGGCCTGTTCCTTTTTTAACTGCATGTGCTATTTCTTAACTTGCTGTTGTAATATTTAGAAATAATATGTTGCATCCTTATGAAGTAACGGCTACTGAATCTAGCCATTATGTTGCATCTTCTTTTCCCCCGCCAGATAGAGTAAGCTCAATTCCAATAGTTGATGACAATGGGTCCCTCCTCGAGGAACTTTCACGGAGAAAATATATACTACACCCTCTTCGCTATATCTGTCTTAACACTTACATGACACTTGCCTTCGCATACCGGTTTCGTGCCCTGAAATTAAACGCTGACAGTTTGCATGGAGGAAATAGTGGTGCTTTTTTCAGAATGACCAAAGCTGCAGCAGCTTATTCATTTGTTCTTGCAGGGGCTACACACCATTTGTTCTTATCTGAATGTTCCTTTATGGCCCCATTGTCACATTTTTTGTTAAGCACTGGACAGTTCATGTTAGATTTTGTTGAATGTATCAAGGGAGACACAAGGAAAAATGTATCTGAGGCTAAGTTCAGCTTTGCTTCATGTTCAGCAAGTTCAGCAGATCGTGATTCCGTGCAGTTCCATCATTTCAGATCAACTTGCGAGGACTTTGGCAAGCACATGTTATCTTTGTCGTTGCAGTGCTCGCCATATTTAGCCCAAGGCTTATCATGCCTGGAAAAGATAAAGAATCCTGTGGACTTCAGTTGGCTTGGAACAGCAATATTTTAGTCTCCCCATCTTCCTGAGGAAGATTCTGCCAACATTTCTTGTACAGATGGGCTACATAGTTCATTATTCCTGCTTTAATGTGGACCAATTAGAAACTGCTATCAATACACTTCTTGATAAAGTCATGTAGCTTTTCTTTCTTTCTTTCTTTTTTTTGCCCGTGGTAAAAGAAGGATCGTTTTGCATAATTTCTTAGCCATTCCTTTTGGGGAGTATTTAATGTTGTATGGTTGTTATTTTCAGATTTTGTAGCTTTTCAAGTTTTAAAATGTGTGCAATTCTAATTTCCTCACTTTGGTCCTCTTTTCAATTCATGTACTCATCAGGTTAAAGGCGAAGCCAACATATCATACATATGCTCACGGTATTACCGTGCTCCAGAGCTGATATTTGGGGCAACTGAGTACACAACATCAATTGATATATGGTCAGCTGGATGTGTTCTTGCTGAGTTGCTTCTTGGCCAGGTTGGCTTCTGTTTATAGCGGACTGGAGGGCGATAAGGCGTCGTCGGTGGACGCCATGGGGGATGGGGGAAAATTAGCATGTTTGATGCTGCTTTGGTGTAGAAAGAAAGAAAAAGAGAACTGTTATATTTAATAATTGCGTGTGAAGTTCTAAAATTAAAATTCTCAACTTTGGATGTGTCTGTTTTCGCGGTCACCCTTTACCTTTTGTCTGAAAGGAATTGCATCATATGAAAGGCTTAAGATTGTATTTGAGAAGGAAACTGTTGCGATTTTAAACATTGGTGATTGCATCTTCCTCAGGTTGGTTTTGCATGTTGTTGGCTGCTTAAATAAAAAAGGACATGTCAAACCAGAAAGCAGATCGCACTGCTTTAGGCGAGATAACAAACAACAACACAGGTATGAGCGCTTCCTCGGCTGTTATCCCTGGAGAACTCCAAGACCTACTTAAGCAAATCAGAAATTACATGGTTCAGGCGAGATATGACTTATTATTGCCTTGTTATGCATTATAATTGACCTAGGCTTGTAATTTCATGACCTGAACTTGCTGGTGATATACATGAGTGTTTTCCAGATTATATACATGGTGACATACAATTGCGTGAAACTTAAACTATGAAAAAAATATCGTCATTTGGTTGTTTTCATGTGCATCTCTGAAATGCCACCGTGGCGTTAGCACGAACACTATACTAGTTAAAGTATTCTGCCACGCCACGGCCACATCGTCAAAACGAGACCCCAACGGAAAGATAGAATGGTGAGATCCTGCGGCCACGCAAAGTGGTACGCAAGATGCAGAACCAGCGGCCCGAAGACCGCGTCCGAGAAGAAAGCAGAGGCGCAAATATCCACCCTCCCATTCGGCACGCGACGACGACGACCCGCGCGAAGCGCTCGGCACCCATGTCCCTCCCCGGCGCCGGCGGCAAGGATCTCGCCTCGGCCGACGGCGGGCGAACACGGCTCCGGGACGAGCAGCTGCGGCAGCTCCGCGAGCTCTTCCTCCGCTTCGACCTCGACGGCGACGGCAGCCTCACCAAGCTCGAGATCGCCGCGCTCCTCCGCTCGCTCGGTCTGCGCCCCACCACGGGGGACGAGATCCACGCCCTCATCGCCGCCATGGACGCCGACGGCAACGGCACCGTCGAGTTCGACGAGCTCGCCTCCTCCCTTGCGCCGCTGCTCCTCGGGCCCTGCCGCCCCGCCGTCGCCGTCGACCAGGCGCAGCTCGCCGAGGCCTTCCGCGCCTTCGACCGCGACGGCAACGGCTACATCTCCGCCGCGGAGCTCGCGCGCTCCATGGCGCGCATGGGGCACCCCATCTCCTACGCCGAGCTCACCGACATGATGCGCGAGGCCGACACCGACGGCGACGGCGTCATCAGCTTCCAGGAGTTCACCGCCATCATGGCCAAGTCCGCCCTCGACTTCCTCGGCCTCGCCGCATTGTGAAGGGGATCGATGGATTCCTCCTCTCCTTCCTCCGCTTAGAGCTTCGTGGACTTCTTCTCTGTTTGTGCATTTGTTCCTTTTCTTTTTACCCTTTGGCTCGGCTAATGTATACATATATGAACTGTATTGGTTGTATCATATGCGTGGGTGTAAATATGATGTAATGTTGCTGTAGTGCACATTTGATTTTGAATTGTTATCCAGAAAAAAGAATGAAAATTGCCTGACCAAAACTCAAAAGATCAGCATGGCTCAATTCATTTGATTTTGGGATATGACTTACTGTGTCGATCAGTAACATAAACGGGCTGTTCAAAGATATACAAAAATGGGACGGCAAAATTTGTTTCAGATCGCATGAAAGAATGAACTCAGAGACAATAGTAGTTCCAACAAAATGATTCAGAAAAAGAAGTCCATGTGGCATTTGTAGGAATATATGAAGCTGATAAACGTTAGTATTTTGAATTAAATTAACGGCATATGGAATTTAGCGGCAAGATAGCTGATAGGTCCTTGCAGTACTTGGTTGATTTGCAGTAGTCTTTCTGAACAAACTTGCTAATACATATTTTGAACAGAATTGATTGTATGTGTCGCTGTAAATATAGTGTAGTGTTTTTGTAGTGTAAATTGATGTGGAATTGTAGATAAGGGAGAAAATGTTAGACCCAACTCACACAAACATAGTTCTTACTGACTTGAAATAGCAGGATGAACATTTTATAGGTTGTGGGCTTGTGGCTGTACTGGCTAACTTGCTGTTGTCTTTTCCCAACTAACGACCATTAAATCTTTGAAACAATAATAAAGATGTAGATTTCATGATTTAGGTTGTTGACAAGCTGGAAATTGACAATCCGCCGTGCATTCTTGAACAAAGGCACAGATACGCACAAAATGCTGACCACAAATCCCATACTGGGGCCAATAATGGAAGGGAAACTTCTCTGGTGCTTTTTATTCTAACTGCCTCCATGAACCAAATGTTCAAATCATCCCAGTCGTACTACACTTAGTGAGTCTGTCAAGGAGATGAAAATAAGCAACCCTCTCCATGCCTTCTTGAACAGAAGGGAGCAAAATACAACCCAAAGTCCCACAACAAATCCCATACTTAGTCCAAGATAGAAGTACATGCTACTTGAATGCTCAAGTCCTCTCATAAAATATCCTCTATCTATCACATTTTCTGAGCAATTCTTTGGAAGAGGATGACCACAAAGACCAGCATTGCCAAGATACATAGAAGCTGGATCATTAATGTTGAGAGTATCAAGCTGATTCCCTGAGGGTATTCTTCCTGACAAATTGTTATAGGACAATGTTGTAGGGGTGGCCCCCACCTAAACCCAGCAGGTTTGGTAGGAGGTTATAAGGTCCAGAATAGGCCATGTGTAATGACATAAATGCCCTTGAAGGGGATAATTAGATGTAAGGGTATAACTATAAAAGCACTCCTCATGTGTACATATATATGGGTACAGGCCATGGGGAGAAGCCAGGCAATTACTGTCACTTTCTCCCGACTCTCCACTACCATCTCTCTCTCTGTTTGGTCTGTAACCACAACAGTTGGCGCTGTCCGTGGGGAGGACAGGAGCAAACCTGAAATCTGAAGGATGGCACCGAAAAAAGCTTCGGCAACGGCGGCGAAGGAAAAGAAGGCGGCCAGGTCGGAGCGTCGCACGGCGGTCGAGGGCGTTGACGTTCGCGCTACAGCAACCAACCCCGTCACCGGCGCTGCGACGACCAACCCCGCCACCGGCACTGCGATGACCAACCCCGTCATTGGCGCTGCGTCGACCGACCCCGCCGACGCGACAGCAACCAACCCCGCCACCGGCGCTGCAGCAACCAACCCCGTCATTGGCGCTGCGTCGACCGACCCCGCCGACGCGATAGCAACCAACCCCGCCACCGGCGCTGCAGCAACCAACCCCGCCACCGGCGTTGCGACGACCAACCCCGCCACCGGCGCTGCGGCAACCAACCCCGTCATTGGCGCGGCGTCGACCGACCCCGCCGACGCGACAGCAACCAACCTCGCCGCCCTCGCCGCAGCGCTCGCCGGTAGCGCGGATCGGGCAGTCGGAGGTAGCCACAACGGAGCGACCGGCAGCTCGGGAGCTCGTGAGGCGGTCATACCCGTGCCGACCCGCCCGCTAGGCGTGCCGGCGGCCCCGCCCGCGCAGGTGGCGGAAAGCACCCTGCTGGCAGCCCTCAAAGCGTTCCAACAGGAGCTAGGGGATCTTCGCGGGGCTGTCCGAGACATACAAGAGGCTCGGAGCCAGCAGGCCGCGTCGGTGGTTGCACCAGAGCCAACGCCGGAAAGGGCGGACAGCCGCGTCCCGCTGCGATGCGTCGATCCAGCATCCCCGCTTTCGGCAGGACTACAGCAGGCGGCGTGGCCCGAAGACTTCAAGTTCCCCAGCATCATCGAGCCCTACAAAGGTGACACGGACCCCCGCGAGTTCGTGCGCGTGTATGAAGCCGCAATCGAGGCTGCGGGCGGAGATGACACCACAAAGGCGAAGGGGTTCCCCCTCGCGTTGCAAGGAGTGGCGCTCTCCTGGTTTTTTACCATAGAGCCGAACTCCATCTACACGTGGGAGCAGATCCGCGACCGCCTTCACAACAACTTTCAAGGGAGCTACGTTGAGCAGGTCGACGCGGACCAGCTCTTCGCTGTGAAGCAGAAACCTGCGGAGAAGCTCCGGGACTATTTCAAACGCTTCGCGAGGATACGGTGTCAGGTCCAAAACGTCAACGAGACAACCGTCATCAATGCGGCCATACAGGGCCTTCGGCCAGGCCCCCTGGCCGAGTACAACGCACGCAAACCTATCAAGACGGTCGCCAAGCTCTTCGACAAGATGGAAGGGTATGCGCGGGCCGAGGAAGGTGCGCGCAGACGCAACTCCCCCGCCCCCGACCCCGCCCAAGCGAAGCGCTCGCCATGCGAGGAGATGGCTGGTGACTCCCCGAAGCAGGACTGCAGTCGACAACCCCGGGAGCAACGGCCCCGAGGAGCCAGAAGGCTCGCCAGGGGATAGGCGCAAGCCCTGGCGTCACCAGCGCAGACCACGTAAGGTCCGCCATATCTGTGGTATCGGAAACACCCTTCGAGGACCTGCCCCCATATCGTGGGAAGGGGGCCGGGGATGCGGAGCTGGACCAGGTCGTGGCGAGCGACCTCGCGCGGAGCAAGAGCTTCGGTTCTATGGCAAATGGTGCGAGGTACATGGTTACGGCGACCACTACACGAAGGCGTGCACCGCAGTCATGGAACTGCGGCGGGTGATGGCCGACTCGCGGGCCTCGTCTCCTCGGCCCCTCGCCGAAGTCCATGAGCGGCGTTCAAGAGGTGGTCCCCAGCAAGCCTCCGACAGGAAAGACACGCGGCACCGCAATGTCAGCGTCATCACCGGAGGTTCCCTATCTGGGGCCCCTATAGAGCGGTCGCTACCGCCATGACGTCAGGCGCGTCCTCGTCGACGGGGGAAGCTCTGTGAATATTCTGTTCGCAGGGGCCCTCGAACGTATGGGAATCCCCCGAAGCCGCCTGGAGCCGCCAGGAGCTCCACTTCAAGGCTTCGGAGGCCAACAGCTGGAGGCCATAGGACACGTGTCCCTTCTAGTTACGTTCCGCCAGGGGAGCAACACCCGAAGCGCGCACGTCATCTTCGACGTCATAGACATCCCGCACCCCTACAACGTTATATTGGGACGGCCCGCCATCAATTCCCTCGAGGCGGTCCCGCACCACGCCTTCCTATGCATGAAGCTCCCAGGCCCGAAGGGCGTGATCACTGTCTTCGGCGACCAGGACCTCGCCAGGCATGTCGAAATCAGCAGCCGGAACTTGCACCGCCCGGTGCACGCCCTCTCGGGTACGCCCGGCGACACGCCCTCCGCTCCGGGATGGACGCCTAAGCCTCGGCCCGAAGGTGGGGTCAAAAAGGTGCCGCTCCAGGAGGAGGGGCACTTTGTGTCCATCGGCGAGGGGCTCCCTGCGGAGGTTGAGCGAGATCTACTCCAAGTGCTCCAGGACAACACCGATATTTTCGCATGGTCGCCAGAGGACATCAAGGGCGTAGACCGCGCAGTAATCGAGCACCGCTTGGCGGTCCGCCCTGACGCCAAGTCGGTCAAGCAGAAGCTTCGCCGAATGTCCACGGACCGGCAGCAGGCGGCCAAGGTGGATGTGGCGAAGCTTCTCCGGGCCGGGGTCATTCGCGAGGTCCATCACCCAGGGTGGCTCGCCAACCCCGTATTGGTCAAAAAGGCCAGCGGGGCCTGGCGTATGTGCATCGATTTCACCGCACTCAACAAGGCGTGCCCCAAGGACAATTACCCCTTGCCACGCATCGACCAATTGGTCGATGCTACCGCCGGGTGCGAGCTAATGAGTTTCCTGGACGCTTACTCTGGTTATCATCAGGTATACATGGCCGAAGACGACGAGGACAAGACCAGTTTCATCACACCGATTGGGACCTTCTGCTTTGTCAGGATGCCCTTCGGCTTGAAGAACGCAGGCGCCACCTTTACCCACCTCGTCGCACTCGCCCTCGCCGCTCAGCTCGGGAGGAACGTGGAAGCCTACGTCGACGACGTGGTGGTCAAGACCCGGCAGCTCGCCTTGCACGGCCAGGATCTCCAGGAGACCTTCGACAACCTCAGGAAGGCCGGCATCAAGCTCAACCCCGACAAATGTATCTTCGGCGTCCAGGCGGGCAAACTGCTGGGCTTCCTCGTGTCCGGACGAGGCATCCAGGCGAATCCCGACAAGGTCGAGGCCATCCTGGGCATGGAGCCGCCCAAGACGACGAGGGAGGTCCAGAGGCTGGCGGGCCGCATGGCGGCCCTAAGCCGCTTCCTATCTAGGGCGGCGAAGCGGGGTCTGCCATTCTTTAAGACACTCCGCGGGTGCGACGGGTTTCAGTGGGATAGCGACTGCGCGGAGGCCTTCAGCGAGCTCAAGAAACACCTGGCGAGTCTCCCCACTCTGGTCGCCCCAGCACCAGAGGCTCCCCTCTTGCTCTATCTGGCTGCGTCAGCTACAGCGGTCAGTGCCGTCCTCGTCCTAGAGGAAGGCGCCGTACAACGGCCTGTATACTTCGTCTCCGAAGCCCTCCAAGGCGCCAAGACGAGATATACAGAGCTTGAAAAGCTTGCTTACGCGTTGGTCATGGCCTCCAGGAAGCTCCGGCATTATTTTTTGGCCCATCCGATCACAGTGCCTTCCTCATTCCCACTGGCGGAGATGCTGCACAACAAGGAATCCACAGGGCGCATCGGCAAGTGGGCTGCCGAGCTCGCCCCGTTCTCCCTGACATACGCCTCAAGGACGGCAATCAAATCTCAAGTTCTCGCCGACTTCCTTGCGGAGTGGACTCCGCCGGCTCAGCCTGCCCAGCAGCATAACGACCCGGTTTGGACACTCACCATCGACGGAGCCTACAGCGTCGCGGGCGCGGGTGTAGGCGCGGTAATCGTCATGCCCGAGGGGCAGCGCCTGCTATACTCGGCGCGCCTTGCCTTTCCAGCTACCAATAACACAGCTGAATATGAGGCGCTACTCTTCGGCCTGGCAAAGCTCAAGGCAGTCGGCGCGCGACGGGTGCTCGTCCGTACAGACTCGCGTTTGGTGGCAGGCCACGTCGACAAGTCCTATCAAGCTAAGGACCCTGAGCTGGCCAAGTACCTCGCCGCGGTTAGGGTAAGGGAAAGGCACTTCTTGGGCATCACGGTCAAGGCCATCCCTCGCGCGGAAAATGAGCAAGCCGACGCCCTCGCAAAGGCGGCCAGCCAACAACTGCCACCCCCTGATGGGGCGTTCTATGAAGTACTATCGCAGGCGGCCATCGCGCAGGACAACCAGGACGCGGCCCTTGTTCACCACATCGTCCAGCAGGGCGACTGGCGAGAGCCCATCTTCAACTTTCTGCAGGGCATCGCCGAGCCGGAGAACCCCACAGAGCTCCGGCGGCTACAACACCGCGCCAGGTCCTTCCAGGTGTTCGAAGGGATACTCTACAAGAAGGGGGTCTGCGCACCGCTCCTGCGCTGCCTCTCGGGCCAAGAAGGGAAGAACCTCCTTGTGGAGATCCACGCGGGTATGTGTGGGTCTCATCTGGCGCCGAGGTCATTGGTCGGCAAGGCATTCAGGCAGGGTTTCTACTGGCCGACTGCCATCACTGACGCCCAGGACCTCGTGCGTCGGTGTCAGGGGTGCCAGTGGATGGCACGGATCATCCGCAGACCCCCGACGACCCTCAACCCCATTCCCCCGGTGTGGCCGCTGGCGCGCTGGGGTGTCGACATAGTAGGACCACTTCCACGAGCCCCAGGAGACCTGCGATTTATGGTAGTCGCGCTGGAATATTTTTCCAGATGGCCGGAGGCAGTGGCCCTGGCTAAAATAACCTCGGCGGCCATGCAGCGTTTCCTCTGGCAAAACATCATATGTCGCTTCGGCGTGCCCAGGGAGCTCACCGTGGACAACGGCCTGCAGTTCGACGCCACCCTCTTCAAAGAATTCTGCGAAGGCATGGGCATCACACTTCGGTTCGCCTCAGTTGGGCACCCCCAGTCTAATGGAGCGGTCGAGAGGGCGAATGGCGCCATTTCTGCCGCCATCAAAAAGCGCTTGGTCGGGTGGCCGAAGGGCAAGTGGCCGAGCGAGCTTCACAGCGTCCTCTGGTCCCTTTGCACAACGGTAACACGTCCAACGGGGTTCACACCTTTCAAGCTTCTTTTCGGCGATGAAGCAGTGACGCCCGAGGAAATCAAGGCTGGCTCGCGGAGGGTCGTCGTCCAGGTGCCTGACGAGGAGCGCCGCGTGTCCTTGGATCTCCTCGACGGGGCGCGGGCAAGTGCAGCTCAACACGTTGAAAAGTACGCGCGGCAGACAGTGCGTACCCGAGACCGGTCCATATACTCGCGAGGGTTCAAGCCTGGAGATCTCGTCCTCAGAACGGCGCTCCATGCGGAGACCGTCGGCAAGCTGGAGTCCAAGTGGGAAGGTCCATTCATCGTGACGGAGGCATTGCAGAAGGGAGCATACCGCCTCGCCACGCTCGAGGGACAGACTCTCCGCCACACATGGAACGCGGACAAGTTACGGCGATATTACGCCTAGAGGCAGGACGAAAGTTATAGCGGCATCTACCCCTTATTGTATGATGCTTGCCCGCGCAAACGGGAGTTCAATAAAACTCGCTGTTCGCACAAAGTGCCATCGTCTGGCCGCAATATGCAGAGGACCCTAAATAAGACGTAGCGTCGAGGTCCGCCTCCGCACGCGAGAGTCCACGGACTATAAATTAAGTCGTAGCGTCGAGGTCCGCCTCCGCACGCGCCAGTCTACGAACTCTAAATAAGACGTAGCGTCGAGGTCCGCCTCCGCACGCGGGAGTCCACGGACTATAAATCAAGTCGTAGCGTCGAGGTCCGCCTCCGCACGCGCCAGTCTACGGACTTTAAATGAAGTTGTAGCATCAAGGTCTGCCTCCGCACGCGCCAGTCTACGGACTTTAAATGAAGTCGTAGCGTCGAGGTCCGCCTCCGCACGCGCCAGTCTACGGACTTTAAATGAAGTCGTAGCGTCGAGGTCCGCCTCCGCACGCGCCAGTCTACGGACTTTAAATGAAGTCGTAGCGTCGAGGTCCGCCTCCGCACGCGCCAGTCTACGGACTTTAAATGAAGTCGTAGCGTCGAGGTCCGCCTCCGCACGCGCCAGTCTACGGACTTTAAATGAAGTCGTAGCATCGAGGTCCGCCTCCGCACGCGCCAGTCTACGGACTTTAAATAAGACGTAGCGTCGAGGTCCGCCTCCGCACGCGAGAGTCCACGGATTATAAATTAAGTCGTAGCGTTGAGGACCGCCTCCGCGCGCGCCAGTCTACGGACTCTAAATAAGACGTAGCGTCGAGGTCCGCCTCCGCACGCGAGAGTCCACGGACTATAAATTAAGTCGTAGCGTTGAGGACCGCCTCCGCACGCGCCAGTCTACGGACTCTAAATAAGACGTAGCGTCGAGGTTCGCCTCCACACGCGACAGTCTACGGACTATAAATAAGGCGTCGTCGGCCCAAAACATAGCTTACAACAGTAAAAATAAATGGTGCATCGTCCCATTACAAAAATATGAGGTCAAATGATTACAGGTATGGGCGCGCAAGTGCGAACCCCCCTCCCTCCGCCTGATATGATCAACACCTCAGTCTTCGCGCGGCGCCGAGGGGCCCGTGCCACTGCCATGGCCTCGAGAAACTCCTTCGAGCCAATGGAGGAAGTCCCCTCCCCCGCGCAGCGTTTGCTGTACTGCAACCCTCGCCGCATCCTCCCCGACACGACCCCAGATCCGCCGGTGGAAGTTCCGGAGGCCAGGCTCGATGGAGCGAATAGCATCCGGCAGCGCCTCCGGCCGGCCAGGAAGATCCAGGTGAGGGTTTACCAGCTCCTGCATGTGCCTACACCCACGGGTGTGAAGCATGCCGAGGGCAAGGCACGCGCCAAGATAGCCGCAGTGCTCCCCGAAAGTCTTGGCGCTGCGGAGCGCGACGCCCGCCCCCTCCTCGATCAGCCCAAGCGTCTCCATCAGGTCCTCCGGCCCGTGAGTGGCGTCGGGCACGTCAACACACAGATCGCGGAGGGCCCGGTTCAGAGACTCCATTGCCCCCCAGGCCGACGTGGACGCATCGTCCAAGGCGCGGGTCTTCCCTGCAAGAGTCTCGGCCAGCTGGGTCTTCTCCTCCTCCAAGGCGGCAATCTGCCGCAGGAAGGAGGCGCGTTCCTCTACCGCGGCGCATTTGACCTCCTCGGCCTCGACTTGTATGGATGACAAGGCACCCTCCAGCGCGCGGAGCTCTTCGTCCTTCGTCGCGTGAGCGTCATCCGCTTCACGAAGGCTGGCTTCTAGGGCCCTCCGCTCCCGGATACGGGCCTCGTCTAGCACGTCGCTGATGACAAGCGTCTGAAAGCAGCACTGAAAGTCACCAGGTGCCCGGTAGCACCATACAAAACACGCGGCACACGTACTCACCCTTATTTCCGAGGCCCGCAGCGCCAGCGCTAGGTGGTCTCCCTCGCACGTCGACAGCATCCGGCGGTCAAGGCTGCCGCTGGCGCGTTCTGCGGCCGTGGTGAGAGCACGGAGTATCTCCAGACGCGGGAGGTAGTCGGACAAGACGGGTTTTGACCCCACCGCGTCGAGAGCTGCGGAGGCTTCGGCCGCTTCGACAGCGTCAGATACCGGCGCGACACCCTGCACAAGGTTTTGGACTTCGCGCACACCCCCGTTGCTCGATCCTTCACCACGCCCGGGAGACCTCATCTCGCCTGATGCCGACGGAATGAGCGAGCAGATCGGAGAGAGTTTCGCGAAGTCAAGCGGAGAGAGGGAGCCACGCTTACCTTCTGCACCCCTCACCGCAGTAGCAGGTGGTGTCTGCTCGGCCACCAATCGGGGCGTGAGCGCCCCGGTGGTCGGGTGCGAGGCCCCCTCGGCGGCATCGGGCGCCACAATTCCAAGCATGGGGCCTGCAACGTTGTAGCGACCCTTCGGAGGCGGGGGAGACTGCATCCGAGGACATTTCGGCTGAGGAACCGAGGGCGATTCCTCCGTGACATTAGCGGCCGCAGCTCCTACTCCACCTTCGGTCTCCGCCGCGCCGGATGTGTCCCTGGTAGCAGCAGCACCATCGGCCACGGCCCTCTCGTCAGGCGTAACATTTCTTTCCGGGTTGGCGGGCTCCGGCCTAGTGAAGGCCGTGCCCGTACGCTCAGCAGCGTCTGCGGATAGTGCGGCCGGGGGAATCGAGGCGGCGCGCCCCGCCGAACTGGTTCGGCCGGGCGCGTCACCGGCCGAGCGTCCTGCCCCAGCGGCGCCAGCTGCCGAGGTGGCTGGCAGGCTGGGTATGGCAGCCTCGGAGCGAGCCCGGCGCCGCGAAGACGAGGCGTCTGCACGGCCGCCACCGCCATGATGACCCGAAGTCCCCGCGGGAGTCTCCACTGGTATCGGGCGTTCCGGCACAGCAATACCCAAAACCTCGCATGTGCGGTTCACCCGCCCTTGCTTCGCCGTTTGGGTTGCGGCCTCGCATAGCTTGTGCTCCTCGAGTGTGTATGGGCCGAGGAACACCTCAGCCGCGTGCTCCGCGTCTTCTAGACGAGCCACTGCACAAAAGACAGCAGGGTGATCACGTGAGAACAAGCGCAGATACGTCAAGAGATGCCTGCTGCACTCTAAACAACTTACAAGGGGCGAAGGGCGGAAGCAGGCGGGACACAGGCGGGCAGATCCCGTCCGCTCGGTCAATGCCCCGGCCCGTGTATTTCCACCGGGAGGACAGTGGCGCCACCCCGTACATCGTGAACTCTTCGGCCAGGTCGTGCATACTTAGCCGGCGGGCAACGCCGACAAGCCTCCATAGTCTCTGTGCGTCGTCAGCCTCCGGCTTCACGCTTGGCAAAGTATTGAACGAGATTGGCCCGCCTCGGCATAGCAGGCCACTCGGGTTGGTCACGTGGTAATAAAACCACCATCGCGTCCAGCCGGACTCCCACTTCCCCAGGGCGGCCGGCGCGGGGAACAGCGTCGTGCAGGACGATCGCAGCACGAAGTCCACGCTGCCAAAATTGGAGATAGCTCCATCTCCAGCCTTCTTGGGGCGGCAGCAGGCGTCGTGCAGGGTGGCGAACAGGCTCGCGCTGGGACGCCGGCTTTCTGTCCGCGTCGCCCATGTAAAGACAGCCAGGCGGACTATTGCGCTCGGCGTTAGCTGCGCCAACTCCAATCCATAGGTCCGCAAAACTTCGCCCACAAACATCTTTGAGGGCATGCGAAGGCTGGCGTCAAAGAATGCGACGAAAACGATCGTCTCTGTCTCCCGCGGCTTCGGCTCCGTTTCGTTGCGACGGGGTAGGCGAGCCCTATCCCGATCCTCGATCTTCCCTTCACGAACAAGCCGCTGCAGCGTCTCCTCGGTCACGCGGCTCCTTCCCAATACGCGGGAGCAGCGGCCCCCCGAGTATTCCAGGGCGTCCCATCGCCCGTCGGCACGCGAGCGCCCCCGCAGCACCAGCTTGTAATCCCCAGAAGGGAAGGACAGCTTGTCCCAACTAGACGAGGAGCCGCCGCTGGGAGGGCGAGACGCGTCGCCATGGCTGGCCATTGTCTTATAAAAGTAGGGCAAAAGAAATCAAGGCAGGAAGTCGCGCTACTACCGGCACAGAATAAACCAGAACTAAGCGGCAAGCGGGACAAAGCACTCCCATCGCGGTGCAGGCACCTTATAAAGCCCGCTCGCCTCCCCCACGGCCAGAAAGCGCAGTTAGGTCAGAACCCCAGCGGTTCGACTACGCACGACCTGGAAAGAAGAACCGTCGGTATCTGGAGGGGCGCGCCTGGTAGGTGGCCAGGCAGCACACAACTCCAGCATGCGCTTGACACGCGTCCCGCTTCCCTGGGGAAGCAGCGAACAGCCGCGAGCACGCAACCGCTCACAACCCACGATGCGCCAGTTGCAAGCCGCCGCGTGCCCCACCCACGCGAAAACAGACTGCATAACGCGACAGCCTGCCCTCTGACAGGCCAGGCGTCGGCATAATTCCAGCCGTCATTTAAAGCGCACTATCAAGCCGCGAGGTCGTGGCAGCTACGAAACGCGGGAAAGCCGGCGGCGCAGCGCCCGCCTTCACCACTGCATCACCCACGATCCCGGCCCCGCCCCCAACATGGCCCCCGGAGTCAAGAAGTTTAAGCCCCGCCTCGACAGCTCCGGCTACGCCCGCGGGGGACGGAGCGCGCGCGTCTACTTCGGCTAGGCGCCAACTCCGCTGCCACCCGTTCGAAGGGTAGGGGACGGAGCACGCGCGTCTACTTCGGCTAGGCGCCAGCTCCGCTGCCACCCGTTCGAAGGGTACGGGACGGAGCGCGCACGCCTACTTTGCCTAGGCGCCAGCTCCGCTGCCACCCGTTCTGAGGGTAGGGGACGGAGCGCGCGTGTCTACTTCTCCTAGGCACCAGCTCCGCTGCCACCCGTTCGAAGGGTGGGGGACGGAGCGCGCGCGCGTCTACTTCGGCTAGGCGCCAGCTCCGCTGCCACCAGTTCGAAGGGTAGGGGACGGAGCGCGCGCGTCTACTTCGTCTAGGCTCCAGCTCCGCTGCCACCCGTTCGGAGGGTAGGGGACGGAGCGCACGCGTCTACTTAGCCTAGGCGCCAGCTCCGCTGCCACCCGTTCGAAGGGTAGGGGACGGAGCGCGCGCACGTCTACTTCGCCTAGGCGCCAGCTCCGCTGCCACCCGTTCGAAGGGTAGGGGACGGAGAGCGCGTGCGTCTACTTCGCCTAGGCGCCAGCTCCGCTGCCACCCGTTCGGATGGTAGGGGACGGAGCGCGCGCGTCCACTTCGTCTAGGCGCCAGCTCCGCTGCTACCCGTTCGGAGGGTAGGGGACGGAGCGCGCGCGTCTACTTCGCCTAGGCGCCAGCTCCGCTGCCACCCGTTCAAAGGGTAGAGGACGGAGCGCGCACACGTCTACTTCGCCTAGGCGCCAGCTCCGCTGCCACCCGTTCGAAGGGTAGGGGACGGAGCGCGCGCGCCTATTTCGCCTAGGCGCCAGCTCCGCACCCGTTCGAAGGGTAGGGGACGGAGCGCACGCGCCTACTTCGCCTAGGCGCCAGCTCCGCTGCCACTCGTTCGAAGGGTACGGGACGGAGCGCACGCGCCTACTTCGCCTAGGCGCCAGCTCCGCTACCACCTGTTCGGAGGGTAGGGGACGGAGCGCGCGCGTCTACTTCGCCTAGGCGCAGCTCCGCTGCCACCCGTTCGAAGGGTAGGGGACGGAGCGCGCGCGTCTACTTCGCCTAGGCGCCAGCTCCGCTGCCACCCGTTCGGAGGGTAGGGGATGGAGCGCGCGCGTCTACTTCGCCTAGGCGGCAGCTCCGCTGCCACCCGTTCGAAGGGTAGGGACGGAGCACGCGCGCGTCTACTTCGCCTAGGCGCCAGCGCCGCTGCCACCCGTTCGAAGGGTAGGGAACGGAGCGCGCGCGTCTACTTCGCTTAGGCGCTGCCCTGCTGCCACCCGTTCGAAGGGTAGGGGACGGAGCGCGCGCGTCTACTTCGCCTAGGCGCCAGCTCCGCTGCCACCCGTTCGAAGGGTGGGGGACGGAGCGCGCGCGCGTCTACTTCGGCTTGGCGCCAGCTCCGCTGCCACCCGTTCGAAGGGTAGGGGACGGAGCGCGCGCGTCTACTTCGGCTACGGCCTCAGCCCCTGGTCAAGTTCGGATAAGTTCATAGGCCGCAGGGACAGAGGGGGCCAAAGGAGTCGGCAACATGGCTTCGGCCCTATGAAGCCCTTCTCCATGAGAGGCTCCTGTTGTAGGGGTGGCCCCCACCTAAACCCTGCAGGCCTGGTAGGAGGTTATAAGGCCCAGAATAGACCATGTGTAATGACATAAATGCCCCTGAAGGGGATAATCAGATGTAAGGGTATAACTGTAAAAGCACTCCTCATATGTACATATATATGGGTACAGGCCATGGGGAGAAGCCAGGCAATTACTGTCACTTTCTCCCGACTCTCCACTACCATCTCTCTCTGTTTGGTCTGTAACCACAACAGACAAATTCAAGTATGCCAATGATGTCAAATTAGATAAGCTTGATGGAATCTCGTTTGAAAGTTTGTTGTTTGAGAGGTAAGAGACTCCAGTGATCGTAACAAACCGATCTTATCTGGGATATACCCACTTAAGAGGTTACCAGACAAATTGAGATTTATTATACCAGCAAGAGAAACAATTTCTTCAGGGATATGTCCAGTCAAATTGTTGCATGATAGATCAATACTCACCATGAATCGAAGTCCTCTGCTATATTTGAGCTGTTGCCCTTTTATTATAACAGAGAATTTATCATCGAACTGCCCAAAATACACTTGATTTCCATCATTATCTAGATACTCTCCTTCAAATGTTTCGAATACCATTATGGTCCAGAAGTCAAAAGGGGGAGGAGTACTCATTCCTTTGAAGTTTGCAAGAGGGTGCGGAATATTGCCCGAGAGATTATTATCAGCAAGATCCAAAAAACGAAGGTTCTCAAGTTCCGTTACTTGAAGCGGAATATGACCAGAGAATAAATTAGACCTAAGTTGCAGGACCAATAAAGATGATAGTTTCTCACTTATCCATGACGGCAAGCTTCCCGTGAACTTATTGTATGCTAGATCGAGAATAGTAAGGTTCTTACAATAGTTTAGGAAAAAGGGGAATTCTCCTGAAAGACCATTATTTCTTAAGAGAAGAGTCCGAATTCCCAAACTTGTATAACTAGAACCGAGAGCTAAAGACTTGATGCCAGAAGAGTTCCATGGTTCCTGCTCTTCCATACCGCACCGAGGAAGGCTGCCCACTAGAAGATTGCCTGATAGATCTAAGACTCCCAATCTGTGCCATCCACAAATTGATGTTGGAATACTCCCAGTTATGTAATTAGAGAAGAGATTAACTATTTCCAACTGTGGAGACCCAAAATTTGATGATAATGGTCCATTTAAAGAGTTCCTAGAGATGTCCAAGATCTTCAGGGTTGTAGATAGCTGTGGTATTGAACCAGTTAGCTGATTCGACTGGAGAAAAAGTTATTCCACAGACATGTCCTTCGTAACGGGTGATAATTCGCCACTGATCTGGTTATAGGTAAGTTCACGCTAGCGGCATTGTAAAATATAGTCCAGAACCAATCTGGAATGCTAGCAATAATACCTGCGGTTGACATGTCAAGCACAATTATGTTCTCCTGTGATTTAAGCCATGTAGGAAACTGAGGGCCTATTTGACAAGATGCAAACTCTGCATATTGGGATCCACTGCAACCTCGAAATGATTATAAGACAAGCAGTTAGACTTTTAGACTTGATAGATTTGCAATATGTCATTCAGATATCACGCCACTCAGGTTATTGTGCCTTAGGTTCATGTAAGTCAACTGGGTTAGTGCTCCAATCCCTGCATGCACAGAACCGTTAATCTTGTTTTCGGAGAGATCAAGGGTGTGCAAGTTGGTAATGTTCCCTAGCCAATTTGGTAGGCTACCTGCCATGTTGGTGTCATTTTTTAGATCAAGGGAAAATTTCATTAAGTGAATGAAAAAAGGTCCCAGCCTCTACAATCCGAAGATCGTACGCAGCTTAAAGGTTACAACCAAGAGCATTCAAGCACAAGAACTAACACAAAGCAAAAGACACAAGATACAGGAAAAAACAGACACTACGCCTCAATCCTATTCCGGAACTTCCATCCAAAATTTGCAAAGACCTCCATGATGACCGTCTCCAAAATCTGGCATCCATTCTTGAAGATTGGTTTTTCTTCTTCTTTACTTAACAAGGACCAAAGCCGGATCCAATATGTTGCCCTGAAAATGACTTGCAGAAAGGTGTTGGTTTTAGCATTATTGAACACCACGTCATTTCTATTCAACCACATTGCCCAACAGAGAGCCGCAGCACCTAGTAAAATCTGATTTTTGAGTTTTGCCCCGATGCCATGAAGCCAAGAGCCAAACATATCCGATATACTAGATGGTGGATGAATTCCAAAGGTGATGTGCACTGTGTTCCATATAAATCTAGCAAAGTGACAATCAATGAAAAGATGTTGTATCGTCTCCAAAGAGTTACAAAAACAACACTTGACACTCCCTTGCCAATTCCTTTTTGCTAAATTATCTTTTGTAAGAGTGACCCCCTTTTTGAAGATACCAAAGGAAAATTTTAATTTTCAAAGGCACTCTTATTTTCCATATTGGATTTTTCGTAGATAAGACTCCCTCTTGAATCAAATTCAAATATATAGAGCGAACCGTGAAAGACTCACTCCTATGTAGGTTCCAAACAAACACATCCTTCTCATTTGTAAGGTTAACTGTCACAACTTTAGAGACTAAGTCGTACCACGCTGTCAAATTACCTTCCACCAAACCTCTTCTAAATGACACATCCAGTGGCGTAGAAGCTAAAACCTTAGCCACAGTATCATTCTTTTTCCTCACAATCCTATAGAGTGATGGATAGACATCCCTTAAGGGTTTATTTCCTAACCAAATGTCCTCCCAAAATCTAACTTGTGTTCCCTTTTGAATTCGAAAATAACCATGAGCCAAGAAATCATCCTTGACCTTCATTAGCCCCGACCAAAAGTGAGAGTCACCCGGTCGTTTATAAACTTGAGTTATGGCTTTATTGGTCAAATATTTCCTTCTTAGAAGATTTTGCCAAACACCATCCTCATTAATAAGTTTAAACAACCATTTACTCAAGAGACATTTGTTTTGAATCCCAAGGTTTTGGATACCCAACCCGCCACAGTCCTTTGGTCTACAAAGTACACTCCACTTAGTAAGCCTGTACTTCTTTTTATGACTATCACTTTACCAAAAGAATCTTGAACGGTAAAAATCAAGTTTTTGTAAAACACCCTTAGGGACTTCAAAAAAGGAAAGCATATACATAGCTAAACCATTTAAGACCGAATTGATCAAAACTAGCCTTCCTCCAACAGAAAGAAGCTTTCCTTTCCAATTGCTGAGCTTCTTTTGGAATCTCTCCTCAACGATGGCCCAATCTTTGTTAGAGAGTTTACGATGATGTAAAGGAATACCAAGATATTTAAAAGGTAAGCCCCCGGTTTTGCAACCAAAAAGGTGTGCATACTCATGCTCGCAATCCTTAGCACTACCATAACAGAAGAGCTCACTCTTATGGAAATTAATTTTCAACCCGGAAAGTTGCTCAAAGGTACTTAACACTAGTTTAAGGTCTTTGGCTTGGAGTAGATCATGATCCATGAAGAGAATAGTATCATCTGCATACTGAAGGATCGAGAGGCCATCATCTACAAGATGTGGAACAACTCCTTGAAACCTCCCATCAGACTTAGCTCTACCAATTAACGTTGCCAACATATCTGCCACTAAATTAAAGAGGATTGGTGACAAGGGATCACCTTGCCTAAGTCCCTTTTTTGGCTGAAAATAATGCCCTAAAAAGTCATTAACTTTAATGCCCACACTACCACCCCTAACAATTTGATCTATCCACTTGCACCAAAGTGGTGAAAAACCTTTCATCCTCAATGTTTGTTGAAGAAAAGACCATTTCACCTTATCATATGCTTTTTCGAAGTCCAGCTTTAGAATCACTCCATCAAGCTTCTTCCTATGCATTTCATGTATGGTTTCATGAAGGATAATAACCCATTCCAAGATATTCCTCCCTGCCATAAAAGCTGTTTGAGATGGTTGTATAACCTTCTGAGCCACTAGTGCTATACGGTTAGACATTACCTTAGTAAAGACCTTAAAGCTAACATTAAGTAGGCAAATGGGTCTGAACTGTTGGATTTGAGTAGCCTCATTTTGCTTCGGTAATAACGTAATTATACCAAAATTGAGGCTAAAAAGTGGGAGGTTTCCTTTGTGAAAATCAGTGAAAAGAGCCATGAGATCTCTTTTGACGAGACCCCAAAAAGCTTGGTAAAACTGAGCTGGGAAACCATCAGGCCCCGGGGCTTTGTTGTGTTCCATTTGGAATATAGCCTTTTTAACCTCTTCTTCTGTGAAAGCAGACACTAAAATCTCATTCTCAGTTTCTGATACCTGTGGTATATCATCCCTAAAGGATTCCATCATTGAGAAATTATTTCTCTCTGACGCCCCAAAGAGACCTTTATAATAATTGGTGATGTATTTCTTAAGGTTCTCATCACCCTCTATAATCCCCTCTTCCTGCTCGAGGCGGAAGATCCTAGTCTTCCTATGTTTTCCATTGGCTACCAACTGAAAATACTTAGTATTACAGTCGCCAAATAACAACTTAGTTGTTTTGGCTCTTTGGTACCATTTTATCTCCTCCTCTCGCAACAAATGAACTAACCGCTCTTTATAATAATGCTTTAAATCATTTTCCGAAGCACTGAGAAACCGAGTCTCAGCTTTCTTATCTAATTCATTCGCCTTCCGAATCAATTCTTCCTTTTCTTTTTTGTATGAACCGCTAACATTCTTAGCCCAACCCCGTAGGAATTGTCTAAGTCTCTGAATTTTAAATTGCCATCTTTGTAACGATGTTTTTCCCCTTTTTTCTTTGTTCCACAATTCCGCCACCAACTCTGAAAAGCCATCACGTAGCAGCCAACCGAGCTCAAATTTGAACAGAGGTTGATTTTTGCAACGAGTACCGTTTCCAGTATCTAGTAACAGAGGAGTGTGATCCGAAATTTCCCTAGTCAACGCCTGAACCGTTGATAGCGGAAATTTTGTTTCCCACTCTGTACTAACAAGGATACGATCAAGTCTCTCATATGTTGGTGTATCCCTAGAATTAGCCCACGTAAATTTCCGGTTAGATAATTCAAGCTCCCTTAAATCTAAACCATCGATGACGGCATTAAATAAAAAAGGCCACCTATCATCAAACCTATCATTGCTTTTTTCCTGTGGATTCCTAATAATATTGAAATCACCTCCAACAAGAACCGGATGTGTTTCCTTGGCACATGTTTGTACCAACTCTGCAAGGAAGGCCTCCTTAAGTTCAGGTTGAGCAGCCCCATAAATTGCTATAAGAACCCATTGGAAACCATCACCTCTCATTCTCAAGTGGAACTTAACATAAAAGTCTCCCTCATCAAAACTACCAAAGTCAAAAATTTCTAGATTCACCCCAAGAAGGATGCCACCGGACCTACCATGAGGCTATGACCAGTGCCACAAAAAATCTCGACCACCACAAATATTGTTCAACGCCGCTTTTGGAAAATCTTTCTTCCCGGTCTCCATAGGAGCAATAAAGTCTAGCTTATGCTCTCTAGATAATTCTGAAAGGAACCTATATTTAGCCAAATCACTAAGACCTCTGCTATTCCAAAAGATTCCTTTCATTTTGATCGATTTGATTTTCTTTTTTTCCTAACTATTCCAATTTTCTTATTCTTCTTATTAAAAGATGACATAGATTTATTCTTCTTGAAGACAGTTTCGAATTCACAACTTAGGTGATCACTGTCGTCATCCATAACCTCCTCCATCAAATCACCACATAAGTGACCAAGAGTGAGGTTATTAACGTCATCATCTTCAACACTTTCTAAAAAACAGCATCACTGTCATGTTCTTCAATAATTCTAGGAAAAAAAGCCGACAGTCTATTGTGCTCTACAGTTTTAAGCACCCGAACTGAACCTAAAACTTCTTTCTCATTTTTGCCAACATCTAGGCCTAGGTTGATGAGTTTGGAAGCAACAACAGCATCTGAAAAAGATGTGAAGGACAGATTTTGCTTGTTACCTTCAACCTGCTCCAAATTATTCAACGCAGGAGGTAGTGGCGCCATCTTGGACGCCTCCTGTGCCAAGGCCGGGTACTGCAACCTTGCTGCATTAGGCAACTTACGAGCGCCTTTCGGTGCAGCCAGCCGTTGGCCAGCACCTGCCGGCGTCAGCCCGTGAAGTACCCGCTCCTCCATCGGTGCTTGGAGCACCCCAACATCATTAGATGTTGCTGCTCCATCTCCCTCAACACTTAGCAAATCACCAACCTCATCAATGGACACAACTTCCACCAACTCGTCAACAAGAACATTATCATTCTCCACAAGAACCTTGTTACAACACTTGTTATTAATTTTGAGATCACAAGCCATATCCAGTATCCGAACCTCCATACCTTTAATTTTTGCTTCAAGTTCTTTAATCTGCTCTGCCATAACTTTAATATTTGCCTCAAGGGTCGCCTGGGAAGTAACCTTTCTTGTTGGACCCTTCGACGACGGCAAACCACCCCACTGGCCAGCTGGAATGCTGGTCGTTGCCGCTGCAAAAAAGCCTGCGCCGCCGCGGCCAAAGCGCCCAGCAATGCCACCACAGTCAGGACTAGAGCCGCCCACCTGGTAGCCATGTCGTCCCTTGTGCACACCACTATCCATCGCATCACCCTGAGCGTAACTGTTGCCGACGGCTTCAACACCGCATCCGGCTCCTTGCAACCCAGGTCTGCCCGCTGGCAACAGAACGTCGCAGGCAGACGAACAGTTGTGAGAAGAGGCGAGAAACCTGGGACGAAAGCGTCCTCCCCGGGAGAAAAGCTCACACAGCCCAGCTGAAAAACGGACCGACCTGCTCCCAATCCGGATCACACTAGAGCGAGCCAAACGTCATCTTTCAGTTTGGGCCAAAACAAGTTGGCCCAGACCAGTCGACACCGTCGGCCCACAAACCTCTTCAGTGCCCCGACACCACTCCTTCAGGGACAACCCTGTTTTACCAAGATTAACCTTCCTCAAGTCCTTAACTTTAACCTCCCCCAGCTTACTAACTGAAGACCGATCAAACTTAGGTAAGGGGCCTTTCCAAGGACGAATTTTTGAGGACAAACGCCAGTCCGCTACCTTCTCGGTTATCCTTGATGGTAGAGGCCTAGGATGCCTCACATGGCCAGCCCCACCGTCAACCGAGCCAAATTTCGGAGACTCAATGTTTTCAGACAGCCTTGCCTCTGCTCTGATCAATTCGTCTACTGAGAAACCCACTCGCAAAGCATCTCGAATAAATTCTGAACATGAATTAGATGAAACAGGACTAGCAGCTTCATCTTCTTCCTCAGAGCTATCCTCCCCATCTGCTGCCCAAAATTTTGATCTACTCGTGAAATTTCTATCTCCGACTAGCGGAGCAGAGAACTTGGGGAGATCAGGCGCTGATTGCCTTCTTGGCAACACCCCAATCCATTCCTGCTCAACATGGGATTGCGACTTAGCGCACAGTGAGCCACCTCCATCAAGACGGGTCAAATCCACCATTAACCGAGCTTCACTAAATGGTTACTAGCTCCCAGCTCACACCGTTGAAGAAACGGAGAGAGGGAAAGAAGAAACGAGGACTAGAGGAGGCGAGCAAGACACCTGTAATTTGTTCAAAGAACAATTTGAAAATCTTTCCATCAGATCTTTGATATCCCCACTTATGTCATTCCAAGTGAGGTCCAGGACCTTCAAAATTTACAAGTTATGCATGGTTGACGGAATCATACCATTGAGATCATTAGCCCCCAAGTCAAGAGTTTCTAGTGAAGTCAAGTTTCCCAACTCATCAGGAAATTTGCCAGATAACCCACAGCCTCCTAAGCTGAGCTTTTTAAGACTGACTATGTTCCAAAACCAGTTTGGTGAGGCTTGACCACTCAAAGGGTTGGAAGACAGAACAAGCGCCTCAATATTTGTCAAGTTGTGGTGTGGAGGTGCTGGAGTAGAACTATTTATTCCACAATCACATATATGAGCCTGTTCATATTGGCTTTTGCTTCTGGCAGAAGTCAATACGAATGTCACAGCTTCTATAAACCGTTTCTATCAGCAACTACTATTTATCAACTACTACTTTTCACTTTCACATATTGTAACATACTTTATATTTTATTATATTACAATTCCATAAGTCGCACAGCGGTTCGAATATTGTAGTGCCTTTCCTTATACCTTCTTTCTTATATAATACACTACTATTCATCAGCCGCTTCCATTATCCACTACAATTCCAAGGTTATTAAGGCGGTAAGGCGAGGTGAAGCGACCCCCCTCATACCTTTTAAGCGGTATGGCACGAGGTGAGATGATGCCTTACATACATTCTAAGGCAAAGAAAACAGAGCTCCAGAGGACTAAATTAGAAATCCAAAGAGGGAGAAGGACCTAGAAGTACCTAATTGCAATTTTATAGAACTCTGAAGACTAAATTGCAAAAATGCCAACCATACCCGATCCGTTTTAACCCTAGCCGCCCCAGATCCAGATTGAGTCATTGATCCCTTTCTTCACTTTCTTCTCCTCTCATTCCCTTCACCACAGGTGCCGATGTCCTCCTCTCTTATTCTCTTTCTTCTCTACCACAGGCGCCAGTGAGGGCTAGGCCATACCTCGCCGGTAGCCACTCCACTCCACCTCTCCCTTGTTGCTCCACCAATCGGCCACCATCTCTAACACGGCGCGCCACCACAAGGCCAACTCCCTCTGCGCCGCCTTCCTCTATTGCGCTGCCACGGTCTCGCCACCAGTGGCTAGAGACGGCGGCGTGGGCATAGTGGCCTGGAGACGGCGGCACGGCCGTAGCGGCCTGGAGACGGTGGTGTGGGCATAGCGGCCTGGAGACAGCGGCACGGCGGACGCCTTAGTCACGCGCGGCAAGGCAGGGGCGACGCCTTGCCACCCCGGACCGCCTTAGCGGCCTTACGCTTAAGCGTCGCCTAAGCGAAGCCTTAATAACTATGTACTATTCATCAGCCATAACCAAAAACCATCAGCAAAAGTTAATATGAATAGTCCCCATACATAGAACTCTCAAATTGTGAAGACTCTTCAGCACATCAGCCAAATTAAACCAGCTATCGCGCTGAGGTTCACACTGCTCATATCGAGGTACCTCAACAAAGAGAAATGTACTAACCATGAGATATCAGATGAAAACAAATTACCGACAGGAGTGGTTGTGATATCGTCTCCAGTGTTTATGTCGAGATACATAAGTTTGGAGAGGTTACCAAGCCGAGGTGGCATGCTACCATCGAAGTTTATGAAGGAGAGGTTGAGGTTAGGGATGGCAATGGCCTTGGCACTCGGTAACTCGTGGAAATTTTCCTATTAGGGATGGATATGGGGGAGATTTTGTCCCCACTAAGTTATATGGGGATGAGAATGGGAATGCCTCTACCATCTCTGATCCCCGCTATTCCCCGATATATACCCATACTAGTTCAATGCTCATACGTTGCGATGGGTCCCAAAATAGGGTGGTACATATATATAACCAAACATGATACAAAATGATACAATACACGTTTTCACAATATATATCGCACGGAATATATAATCACATTCAAAATTTAGAAACTATATTTGATGTAATATAATCTGACTCAACTTTATAAATCCTACTAAGACAATTATAATAATACTGCAAAGTAACCAACAATATTAATTACCCATGCTCTACAATAGGATTCTAGAAGACATGATTCACACTTGTAACTCATGTAATTTTCACCATGGTAATATTAATGCAAAAACATACTACTTGTGAGTTAATTTTGCACCAAAATATCAGTTAGCTGAATCTGTTGTGAATTCCAGAAGACATGGCTCACACTTGCAACTCATGTAATTTTCACCATGGTAATATTTGTGGAAAAACATATTACTTATGAGTTTGTTTTGCACCCAAAATATCGGTTAGCTGAATCTGTTGTGAAGATGACTCGAGAAATGGCATCTTGAGGAATTTGCTCGGTTCCAACTCCAAGTCTTGCCAACCCCATCTACCACTACCACTATGGCACGCCATGTGGTCTGGTCGGCCCATTTAGCAGCCTGGGCTGGTGCCAATTGACGTATCAGAGTGAAGATAGACACAATGTTGTTATGTAGCTGAATAAACTCAACCATGAGGACAAACAGAACATATTTGTTCCATAACTGACTAAAAGGAAACAATCACGAACAACACGACAGCACCCAGCGCAGTTATCCAGCAAGGCAAAAGGGATATATGGTTCCATAATGTGAATGGTAAAAACCCAGGAAGTCACCAACTGCCAGGGGCGGAGCCAGCAAAAAAATGTAGCCTGGGCATGTTTTAACATAAGTCAGTACAAAATTAATAATCACACATTCACACTAGTTCTAATTGACTAAAAGCAATCTTGAAGTCCAATACACATATGTGATTGTGCATAGATAAAAACTAAATGCATAAAACCATGGTGGTACCTCTCTACCAAAGCTTATGTAAATATTTTGCAATGACAGAAGTACAATCCACACCCAAATGACAATGTAAGATTAAAAAAATATGTTGATTAGTGTAACAATCATATAGAGTTCAAAAAAATTGACATCGAAAAAGGATCAGAACATATCGCTATGATGGTAGTCTACGACTATGAGGCAAGTTCATTGAATGAGATTTGAAGCCTTATAAACTTCATCAGTAGAGTAGCCCATTGTGCGGTATTCATCTTCAGCTTTATTTACAGCGAATTTAAATCAATATTTGACAGTAAAGAATGTGGAAAATAAAAGGAACTTTACGGGGGCATCCGTCACAAGAGGGCACAATCCAAAGCAGCTACTTTTGTTGTCAACTCAAATTACATTTATTTCATAGTAGCACATAACCAAATACCGTGCTCAGCATTTCTGAGAGCACTGTATCTTAACAAGCAGATTCAGCAAGCAAGTTTACTGATCCAAAGTAAAACAAGATTGCTGACCACATTTGATAAGAGCAAAAGGTAAACGATGAGCAGGTTCCCCGCAAAGTAGTACTAAACACCACTAATCTTCAACCAGACAAGGGAGAGAAAATGAGATCAAGGTATCACCTCGGGGCGCTCCTCCTTGTGGAGGTCGGCGGCGCGGGAGTCGAGCATCATGGCCTCGACGGTGAGGTCCCTGCCTGCACGCCCCTGCGGGCTGCGGCCCTGCCCTTGCGCGCCTCGGCGCCTGGCGCTGCTACGCTGCCGCTGCGCCCAGCTGCAGAGCTGCCCTTCTACCCCTGAGCGTGGCTGCTGCACCCTGCAGCTTGCGCCTGCTCGCAGCCACTGTGCTAGATAACCACAAGTAACAACAAAGCCAGCATAATAGCAATGGCAGGCAAATATAGCAACCAACCAACTTCGCCTAGCAAAAAAACTAAAAAAACAGCCCTTTCATATAGCAAAATCAATGTCAATAGCGTGTTTGTATCATCAATTGTATGCTCTAATACTTCATTTCCCTAATATGTTCACAAAATTAATACCAGCTCTGCATCTCTAAATGAAGCAAGGGCAATGCTTAGCTAAAGGGGTAAATCATGATTACAATAAATAAGGGGACTAATATAGAGTAGAAAATTAGCTGGCTTGGCTCTCTCTTTTGCCAAGACTATATATACATGGCCATAAGGCCCGATTACAATAATACCTCACAGTGGCCTGCTATGCTAGGGGTATTTGTGTCTTTTTACATTCTTTATTGGGCCTCTTGGTCCAACAGGCCGAATGGATGTAGGTGAGGGCCACCCCTACAACAGTAGTCTCTCATGATAAAGGGCTTCATCCCCTGTAGGCCGAAACCATGTTGCTAGGCCTTTTGACCCCCTCCGTCCCTTCGGCTTGTTGAGTAGTTGACTCATGGGCTATATCATGATGACTGTGGTCAATTAGTACTGCTGTAGCATGGGGCACATGTCGGATGGTGATTGGCGCATCCTGTGCTGTCGACTCACGCGTCTTTGGTTCCTAAGACACTTCTGAAAAGGCATGTGCCTTAAAGGTGGACGTCCTTCTCATGATGATCTGCCACTGCGTTGTTTTCTTCTTTGCCGTGTTGCCCGTTGCCATCGATCGTGTCACTCTTGTCTAGCTGCCACTTTAACCACCATTACACACTCTCCGTGCTGCCTCCTCACTACCGCCAGGCGCTCTTGCTGTTGCCGCTCTCCATTGTATGTACGGAGCTACAAAATAGAGAATCTTCTTGTGGTTTGCTACACACGACTAGCCTAACAACTTAGTGCATATATCCATCATAAATACCGGCACAATATTTCCACTGCAGGAGGGAATTGGCAGGCATCCAAAAAATAAACATTAGAATAAACAGCTTGAATTACTATGTTAGATAACCACAAGTAACAACAAAGCCGACATCCAGAACCCCTAATAGCAGGCGGGATGCCCCGCCAGGCGCGAGGCCACGTCGCCCCGCCCGCGCCCTCCGGCCGGCGCGTGGCGGGGGATTCCGGTACGGCCGGGGGAGGGAAATCCCTCCTCTTTTTCGGAAATTACGTACAGGTCCATTTTTCTCGCAAAGAGGTCCTTTTTTCTCGCGAAGAGGTCCCTGACGGTTTTTTTTACGGCGGATTTTTCTGAAAAACCCCCTCCAGTTTGCAGGATGGCGCCCCGCGATTTTCTAAATTGCGTACGGGTCCTCATTTCATTACATACGGGTCCTCAATTTTTACGGAAAAACCCTTTACCTTTTTCGAAAATACGCATGTGCCCTCGATTTTTTTTTAAAACTCCTCACAAATTATCGCCTCTTTTACTTCGGTGCACACGGTGGCTGGCGCGGCGTGTCGCCGCGCCTATGCTGCTAGTAATAACAATGGCAGGCAAATATAGCAACCAACCAACTTTGCCTAGCAAAAAAAACCTAAAAACAACCCTTTCATATAGCAAAATCAATGTCAACAATGTGTTTGTATCATCAATTGTATGCTCTAATACTTCATTTCCCTAATATGTTTACAAAATTAATACCAGCTCTGCATCTCTAACTGAAGCAAGGGCAATGCTTAGCCAAAGGGGCAAATCATGATTATGAAGAACCTACCAGCTAGAGGCCATTGATACACAAGCAACAAGAATTAGGGAACCAGGAACAGGGAAGCAATCACTGTTGGCTACCTCACGCACGAACATTGGTGGGGTGAGTGCACATGTACCTGGTGTTGGAGCTGGTGTTGCTATCGGCGGTGGAGGATGGCCGCCTCTTGCACCGTTAGGAGGATGGACTCCTCGTCCCACCCAACCAGCACTGTCGTCGATCAGAACCAGGGCTAAGCATGCCACCGTAGCCACCCGCTGAGGGCACAATGGCGACTATGAGGGATCCTCGGCGGGTAAGAGGGCGCAACGGCGAGTGTAGGAGGGAGCCCGATGAGGGCGCGACAGAGAGGGCAGGTGGGCGCGGTGTTGGGGTGAAGTCGTGACGTGTGAGCATGAGGAACGAGAGATGGGAATAGCAGAGGGAGGAAGATTGTGGGGGATGGTGGAGCAGTTGGGAGAAGAGTGATAGGCGTCGGTATGAGGAGGTGAGGATGGGGATTTCATGGGGAGCGGTTGGGGAGGAGCTTGAGCGTGTAGGAGGGGAGATCGTGAGATCGGATAGCTACATAGAGTCGAGGAAGACGGATGGCTATGGAGAGTTGAGGGAGAACGGACGATGACCACCAACTCATGCTTTTAAGGAGTAAAAATACACATCAATTGATACTTCTATATGTCTAAAAAATAGGTATTTTGTCTCGAGCTTAATATATTTTAGTATAATATATGGTGTATCACTCATCTAATATTATTCTACTATTTCATGTATTAATAAATTTACTTATTTCTATACAACCATACGATAAATATAAGAAATTATTCTTAATGTCATGAAAATTTAGGTTCTTAATGGCCCCGTTTCTCACCAGAACCCCAATAGGGATGGGAATGGGAGGAAAATAACCACAATAGCTAAATAGGGTGTAGGGATGGGAGGGTATTCGTTGTGGTGAATAGCCCTTGCCATCCCTAATGGTAGTGTGTTTAATTTATAGTCGGTTTAGTGGACAGATGAAAGGAACACGAGTGATTACAATGGCCTGTGTATCTGACACGACAATTAACCACAATATCACATAGTTGGATCGGTGGGTTTCGAGATAAACGTAGGACTGGAATGAAACGAACCAAAATTTCAAAAAGATTGAGATTTTCTTTTGAACTCGATTCCTTTTGATCCTTTGCCTAATTTAGCTCATATCCTAGCCAATTGCGCCCTAAAATCCTTGCCAAGTCACCTTGCCACGGTCACTGTCGCTGCGCCCACCGTTTTCCCCTCTTGGCTCTCTCAACCCGCGCTATCGACCTGGCGCCGCCGACCACTTTTGACCGCCGCAATGCGTCGCCCGAGGTAGCCAGTACACCCCTCCTTGACGACAACACCACACCTCCTCGAGCCTTCCTTGCATTGCCACGCGTCGCCGTCGCCTTGGGCGGACCACTGTGCCGAGCCGCCTCAACTGCCCTATTTAAGCACCTGAGTCCCTCCAGTCGAAGCCATCAGCACCCAGAGCCAGCCAAACACCCCCAAAGCTCCAGCCGTCCTCCCCATTGCCTGTAATCACTAGAATCACCAAAGGTAAGGCCTAGTTCAATTTCACCACTCCAACCCGCCATTTCTCAATTAGCCTCATCAGTAGCTTCCTCGAGCCCCCAGAAGTGCCCCTGAACCACCGCCTTAGCTTCCCGAGCACCCCTCTTCTCCGGCGCCGAAACCCACCACACGGCCAAACCACCTCGCCGTGGCCAGACCAACTCCGGCCACCATAGCCCAAACCGCCACTTCCATGAGCTTACCCTAGCCCCATGGATGCTCAAACACCAGCCTAATTGCCCAATTAGCCTCCAATTACCCCCGCGCTATTCAAAGTGTCCGTAGAAGAGAAAACCTCGCTGCTGGCGAATGCCGACTCCCCTACGACCACCGACCCCAAAAATGGACTCCCCACATCACCAGGAACTTGATCATAGCCCTAGAAGCCGTCACAAAACACCCTATCCCCGATCGCCCCAATCGTCCAACATCTCCAACCGCTCCCCTACTTCAACTCCGACCACCGCTTGAAGTCTTCGACCACCTCGTAGTCGG
This sequence comes from Dendrocalamus latiflorus, assembly GCA_017311315.1. NCBI lineage: Eukaryota > Viridiplantae > Streptophyta > Magnoliopsida > Poales > Poaceae > Dendrocalamus > Dendrocalamus latiflorus. The sequence continues at coordinate 29,581,797 of CM029663.1, forward strand.
GAGAGACTTCGACCACGTTGTTACAAGTCTTGTGCAACCCCGCTCGAACGCCGTCCGATTCTTCTAAGCCACTCGTGCACCGTTTGATCTCCGTTGGCTTCGCATTCAGTCGTTACGACCATGAAGTCGTTTACGACCACATTGTGATTCAAGACCACGGTGTGGCTTTCGATCACACTATTGTTTACGACCACAATGCAGTTTACGACTGCAGTGTGGTTTACGACCGAACAGGGTGCTCAGTCCTCGTAGTCATAACTACGATGCAGATTTGATATTTATTGATGAAATTTTGGAAAATGGTTCTAGAATAAGAAAGGATTGCTGGAAGCCACGAGGCGGCCGGATCCTATAACCATATCCTAGGGTGGAGGCATGGGTTGTGAAATGGTGGCAGTGTAGAGGCACTGAATATGGGTGCGTGGGAGGAAGTTGTCTCAGTGAAAAATATAAGGACTAGACCCTTATGCTAAGTAAAGAACCTCTACATAGGCAGCGGGAGGTCAAATGTGAGTCCGTACGAGAGGGGTTGAGTGAGTCCATATGGAAGGTGGTTATCCACACAATGGTAGGGCTGAGATGAGTTGGGCAGACCTGAGGGGTCACCCGAGCTTGTTGGGGAAGCCTACTGGATGGAGGCTATATAAAGAATTGAGCAGTGAAAAGCTTTGTTTTCTTGAACCCGGACGCGGGAGTTAAGAAATCTTGTGGGTAAAGCAGGGCAGCTCTGCAGAGTCATGATTAATGGTATTCGAATAAGCCGTGCTTCCGATAAATGAAGTTGTGTTTAATGGGTGAATCCAACAGCGAAGCATAAGCAGATTTGAAAATGGTTTGGAAATGTTGAGGTTTGGTAATCAAGTTTTGAAACCCCAATATCTAAAGGAGGTTAAGATTTTATGTTTAAAACTTGTTTACAACTAAAACTGCATCTATAAAAAAAATAATGAACTACTATACCCCACACTTGGCAAATCCTTGCATGTAGTTAAATAGCAGTTTCCATGTGACTTGTTGAATACGGTTGATTGTACTGAGTCTTGCTCTATTTCCCCCCAACACAGAGATCAGAAGAAGAAAGGATGTTACAAGTTTTCGTGTTAGGGTTATAGCTGCACTCAAACGTTCAAATGGAGTTTTCTTTGGTTCTTCTAAGTGTAAGTTAAGTTTTGGACTTGAACGCCCTTAATATTGTTAAAATTGACTGTTAAGTCTTATTTTAATCAAATTAACTCCTTTTAAATATTCATGAGCAGGTATGATATTTTTTCTATCTACAATTGAACGCCTGTACTATTACAGAAGGTAATAATGTTCCTATTCCTAAAAACGAGGGCATTACATGGAACTCTCGGCAACTCACGCAAATGCTGCCAATAGATGAAGGGGAATGTCTATCTGTTGCTGTTTGTTTTTCTTTAGCACAAGCCACATTTTTTATTCATTGGATTGACGTCCGATCAGATGACACCAATGTTCACACAAATCTAGGCGCACACAGAGTGTATCTGTTATGGTTACAAACCAAATAGAGAGAGAGGTATGATAGTGGAGAGTTAGGTAAACAATGCTCAGGATTTCCCCATGGCCTGTATCGTGTGTATATATATATATATATATATATATATATATATATATATATATATATATATATATATATATATATAGGACGCTGAAATGGGACATCTAGGTGCCTAGACACCTAGGCTCCCTGCCGTTAGATTGCTTTTAGATACGTGCTAGAGCAATGGTATGTATGGTATGTAATATATTAGGCATGCTAAATCAATCATGGAAGGAAAGTCTTAATCATGGATGGAAAGTCTCAATCACACTAGCACACATCTAAAAGCAATCCAAAGGTAGGGAGACTAGGTGTCCAGACACCTAGGTGCCCCTGTTATTTATACTATATATATATATATATATATATATATATATATATATATATATATATATATATATATATATATATATATATATATATATATATATATATATATATATATATATATCTCCACATGGGGAGTATTCTTACAACCTTACCCTTACACCTGAGTAACCCCCTCAAGAGTATTTATATAATTACATATGTCCCATATTGGACTTTACAACCTTCTAACAGACCGGCTAGGCTTAGGTGAGGGCCACCTCTACAACAGTATCTTTGTAGAAACTTTATATGGTCACAAATTTACTCGTCTTTCATCATTCTAGGCTTATGGTAAGAAAAACATACTCACGTGTGATGTACGTGCGTGTTGTAATATAAGAAAATGTTTGAGGGGAAAGGTCAGCCTCGTCATATGACTATACGATGACAACCATTAGTAGCAGTGAATTAGATAGATACGACGAGCGAAGATCTTGCCGCGTGGGAATTGTCACCAAATTAACCCTGGCGAGACGCCATACGCAAATTGTGAAAAGCTACGCAAATTAAGTCATCTCCATTTCGTACGTACAGCAATTCGATCAGAAAAATGGCCATGCTTATTTGGGCTTAGATTTCTGACTTCTAACTTATTTTTTATTATTTCTAAATTTTATTTTTTTCTGACTTTTCGGCTTATTTTGAGCTTTTTTGTCAGTTCTTTTTTCTCGTATTCGTTTGTATTATATGTGAAGGACTAATCTATTTTTTAAATTTCTAAAATTTTTAAATTTAATTATGCTAAATAAACCACTAGCAACTACAATGTAATTTCAGACAACTACAATAAAAATTCAGTCATAAGTTACAAATATTCAGCTTAACCGAACATCCCAAGATGTAAGCCATGCGACGCGGATTGACTTAACGGAAGGAGCGGCCATTGACCGGACGCATGCATGCATAATTGCATACTGCATAATGCGCTCCTGCTGTCAAGCGTCAACTTTTTTTGCACGGCAGAACTCTGTTTGGACTACGGCCGACGTGGGCTGTCTTTAACGTGGGCCAAGTCGTGGTTTGGGCCGAGTGATTCCTACTCCGGCGGGCCACACCGAGCAGCACGCAACGGCGTCTCGCAGTCGTGGGGAGAGGACAGGGTATTGGGTGGAATCGCATGTCCGGGCATGCCCTCTCCTCTCCAGGTATGCATCCACACAGCAAATTTGATCACCTAGTTCTCACGCTCCATAATTGGTCACGCTAAAATAATACTACTGCTTGGGAGCAAATCTTGTAGTTCTTGTCTCTACCTCGTTGTGACTTGTAACATCGAGCACTAGCTTAACTTCTTAATTGGAAGTTTTATTTCTGGACCAAAGAACATCTAAGCTATGATACGCCGAGTTCAGGACAAAAAACCAACCTGGCCCATCTTTATTCATTATGCATGTATAAACTCATATACGCACCCAAAGATAACAACTAACTCAGTTGAGCATAAATACATGTATTTATAAAATGCAGTACAGTTTAGCAGGAGTGCTTTGTACTTAGGGGCGAAAGGTGGGTACGAATTATCGATATTATTCAGTTACTGTATTCGATAAGATACAGATATGATATAGATTTTTTCATCCGAGTAAGAATTTTTATTCTATTTGTATTTGTACTGTGAAAGTACCGTCCTAGTCAATTAAAGGCTGACGCTTGTGATTATCCAAACTGAGCACTACCATATAACCACAAGTTTAAATTGGTACGACCTAGCTAATTAACTTACAAAGGTTTAGTTTAGATATCTCCAGTGATAAGTGAATACCAGGGTTACTGGAGTTACTTACAGTGAGGCACAGAGATTTATTGTATTCATATGGCGCAAGAGAGGGCTTCTGACTATGGTGGATTTAACCTTTCAGCTGTGAAACCTCAGTGGGTGGTGTCTAGTTAGATCAGAGTGAGGTAAATGCTTTGTGATAAATTATTTGGGTTTCATGCTTAAGAAAATATGTTGGCTATTAAGATGGCTTATCTCTTGTGGGTAAAACTGTACATCCTCTACAGAGTGTAAAATTATTTGAATAGCCATGCCCACAGTCAAGGACGAGCAATGTGAGCTTTCATAGGGTAGATCTTTGATTTTTGGTTTTAAACGTAAAAGTTTTGGGAACTCATGAGTGGAAAGAACTCTCGGGAGTGTCCTAGTGGATGGAGTCAGTGCGGGTGGATGGAACATGTAGCCTTGAACCTTGGCAGTTAGAGCCTGTCTACTAGTGTAGGTGATTAGAACCTTCACTAGAAAATTATACTAGTTTCAGTTATTGCAATTACTTTGTTAAATTGATGCTTTGTAAAATATATAATGGTGATTGAGATAAAATGTTGTTTTGTGTAAAAGAACTATATTATCTCTCTTTTGTTAAGTCCTGCATATAATTGCATTTCCCTACTCGCATGCTACACTCAAAGAAATCTCAGAAGAATGTGAAGACATGGAAGGAGGAGTTTATGACTACTATGCGTGTGAATTCAACGAAGGCTTTCCGGAGTTCTAAGTTGCGCTTTCCTCAGTCAGTTGCTTGTGGTGAATTGATGGGCTACCATCAGAGTTTCTTTTGCTTCCGTTTAGTTTGTAATTTCTATGAGGTTTGTAGCCTCATTTGTAATAAGTAGCCCGAAGGCCGGTACTCTCTATTATTGTAATAAAGTGTTGTTGGTTATATAATCATCAATGTTAGCTGTGTGTACTAACTTTGATCTGGGACTAGAGTGGTATTACACGGAAGGTTCGGATTTGGAAATCTGGTCCCGACAATATTGTTAAACTTTTGAGGTGATGTGTGATTGTGCGCTGTGCACTATACATATTCTGCCTCTTACAAATGGTTAGTAGGACTTGATGGAATTTTTTAAATAATCATTTTTATTTAGAATTACAAAATTATACCTGTGAATTTTTTTTGTAGTTTTGATCACATGTTGCCGCACAGTTGGGCGACTTGGGCTAGTCGCCCAACCATTGGGCAACCTGTGTCCAAGTCGCCCAACAGTTGGGCGACTAGTCCATGTCGCGCGGCCACTCGAGCCACATGCTCATTTCTTTGTTTCGGCCGACAGCAAAGAAAGGGGAGAAGAGAAAGAGAGAAGAAGAGGAAAGGAAAGAAGGAGAAGAGAGTTTAGCACAAAAAGAAGCAAATGAAGTGTTCTTGAATTTAGTTCCACTATCACTTCTAATTGCTCTAAGTGCTCTGGATGTTTATTAGCAAGTCTGAGAGCTAGCTCCCAGAAGTGACCGAAAGCTTCGTCCTTAGAGGCCATAAAATACACCCAAGAGTGTCTAGAGAAATCGTCAACAAAAATAAGAACATACCATTTACCTCGAACCGACTGAACCCATGCAGGACCTATTGTGTCCATATGCAACAATTGACCTGGAGAATCAGTCATGACAAGAGTGAGCGGAGAATGTGATGATGAGACCATTTTACCATGCCGACAAGGTGAACAAATTAGATCCATTGAGTTTTATAAGAGTAGATATTCCTCTAACCAAATTCATACTACTAAGCGTAGCAAGATGATCAAAACCAACATGACCTATTCTATAGTGCCAGAAGAACAAATCTTTAGAGTCCAAAGAAATAAGACACCTGAGATCAGAAGTAGGTGACTATGAAAAATCACCCTTAAAAAATCGACCAACTCGACTAATTTTGCATACAAAATCACCAGATGAATTCAAAATATAGCATGAATGCTTTTTATAGTTTACTTCAAGATTATCATTTACCAACTGTGAAACTAAAAGTAAGTTATAGCTCAACTTACTAATGAGAGCGATGTCTTTTAAGATGAACTTATCGTTGATGCGCACGATGCCTTTAGCAAGAATTTGTCCTTGAGTATTATCTCCAAAAGTGATCATCTCATCACCGGGGGCATGCATGAGGGAGGAGAACCATCATGAGTCTTCGGTCATGTGGAGAGAGCACTTGGAGTCAATGAACCATATGTTCACCTTCCTCATGCGATGAGCCTATAGAGCATGAACAATCGTCGGTATTTTAGTACTAGGGTTAGTCAATAAATATTTAAGTATCTAGTACTGAGATACTCGACGAATAGAAGAAAAAGCATGAACTGATAAAGATTTAAGTGAAGCATTAGTATTTGACATATTTTGACTAGACAATTGATGAGACACTGGTTTAGCCACGAGGTGGTCTAACCTCCTTAGTTGGGCTGGTCTGACCGCCGACTGGTCTAATCTAGTGGTAAAAGCTGGTTAAAAATCTCGTGAGAAGCTGGTCCGATTGTGGAAAGTAGCTGGTTGAAAATATTGTTTGACCACACTGGATTGACCACGAGAGACAACTGGTCGAATGTCTAGTCCAGCCTCGCTTGTTCGACCATGGAAGACAGCTAGTTGAAAACTCTTCCTCATCATGTCCTTCTTCTCTTTCTTTGATTTTGTAAAGCAGAATTGAACCAAATGACCATATTTACCATAATGAGAGCACCGATACTTGACTTGATGAGAAATCGTATCTGTTGATTTCACAACACTCATTTTGGTAGAGGGATCCTTTGCTATATCGGCAGATCTAAATACAATTTGCTTTGGTTCAGATTCTACTTCAAAATTTTTTGGTTCAAGTACCTTGACAATTTTAGGAGGATGTTTCTTAGCATGCTCAATGAAATTAAATCCTAGACCATGATTTTTCATACTAGTGTTCGACTTGTCTAAGATCATATTCAAATTCTTTTTCCCAAAAGAAAACCTCACTAAAGTGTTTTTAAGGTACTTGTTTTACTTGGACAGAGAAGAACACGGTGAGCACTTAACAAATTCATGAGCAAGATCCTTATAAGCACTAGACTAAGAAAACTTCTCATTTTTAGCAAAATCATTAAGTTATCTAGTCAAAACTTGTATTTTAGTATTGAGTTTAGAATAGTTAGAGCAAGAGAGAGTCTCATGACAAAGCATCTGTTTGAATTGATTCCTAAAAGGAGTTAAAGTCTAGCTTGGAGTAAATCATATTTAGAGCATGCTTTATATGAGTTAGATTTAAACTTTTCAATTTCATCATTACCAAGTTTAAGTTTTCCATCACAAGAATCATGTACCAGTCTAAGTTGATCAAATCTATCAGTTGCACATCTAAGTTGAACCAAGTTAGTTGCATTAACTGACTTAGCAGTTTCCAACTCAGAATATAAGACTTGACAAGCTTCATAAGAATCATCTTTAGGAATAGGTGCTCTAAGTCTATTAATCTCAGAATTCAAGCTTTCAACTACAAATTATTTTCTTTCAATTTCTTTTTATTTTTTCAATTCAGGGGCAAGTTTAATTAAACCATCTTTAAGCTGATCCTATGTCGATCTTACCTCATCGGGATCGTTGTAGATATCATTATTGTTGTTGCTATTTCCATGAAGCACATCCATCTTGATGTGGCATGGCTCGCCACACTCAAAGCATCTGATCAGACCTAGAGCTCCCCCTCACTTTCTTAACCTTAGATTGTTGAGGAGCTGCTCAAACTGATCTTCTGAAAAAGAAGACAAAGCAGACAAGGAAACATATGACAATGTACTCGAAGCAGCCTGCACGGGGTTAGTCACAAGTGCCTAAGGATTAAGATTTATCAGTCTTAGATGGCAAAACTTCTATCTCATAGGTTTTTAATCTAGAATACAGATTATCTATGGTTAGAGTATCTAGATCGATAGTTTGATTAATAGTTGTGACTATCATCAACCACTCTGGACCTAAAGACCTTAAAATTTTAGTTGCATTATCACTATCAGCAAGAATAACACTAACTTCATGTAAGTTACTCCAAATCTTTTCAAAATGAGCAAAAATATCATCTATAGATTCACCAGGTTTTATAGCGAAATCTGAGTACTCCTTTTGATATAGATTCTTACGTACCTTTTTGATTTTAGTGTTTCCTTCATGATAATCACAAAGAGTTTTCTATATTAAGTGGACATAAACAATATGAGCTACACGACCAAATTCTTTGTGAGAATTTTTTTGAAAAAGCAAGTTATGAGCATGAGCATTTAAATCAACATCTGTTTTATTTTCGGTAGTAACATCAACAGGAACCACATAAGGTTGAGAAACCTTTTTCTAGACATCATTGCCTTGAGCCTCAATATAAGCTCGCATACGTCACTTCCAAAAAGCAAAATCAGTACCATCTAGTATGGGGGATGGTTCACATATCTCTCTGATTCCATCACTACCTACTCTGATACCACTTGTGGAATCGAATACTGCAATCAGATGGGGTGAATGATTATCGCCACCATTTTGGAATATCTGGACAATCGATGAAGATTTTGACCACTCGTCACACAATTACCTAAATGATCACATATCTTTTGACTACTTGTTGATTGTTTTGTTCTTTTGCTCTGATCGATCACCTTGTTCGTTGTCATAAGATCCAATCCACCTGTAATCACCAGCACTCTTCAAGCATATCACGAACTAGATTGATTCAATATTATCTTTATTGCTGGATTTTCATGGATTTACAAAGTGCCCTCATAAGCACCCCTAAAAGCCCTAGCCAAAAACTAAAGATAAAACCTTCTTAGAATTCTCTCTAAAAACCTGTAAGTTAATCCATAGCCTCTCCCTACTTTTATAGGCTATTGTTCAAACTGTGTCTAATTCAAATACAAACATACAACTCAATCTATTCCGAAAACTAGGGGACCCAAAACCCTTCAAAACACGGGCTTTATTCAACTCTCAATCTTCCAAGTTACAGACTCTATCCGTAACTCTCGAATCTCATCATGCGACGAAGCCCTCAGGACATCACTTTCTGTATCTTCATCACACACTATCACCACATGTTGAAGCCTCCGAGAGCACACCTCCCATATCTTTTTCATGCATCATCAACATCTGTGTCGAAGCCTCCTAGACCGCACCGCTCGTAGCTTCTTCACGAATCACCACCTTTGATCTCCATGTGCTCCAACACTAGCCCGACTACCTCGCGTGACATCCTTGATCACTTGGACCTCAGACTTTTCCATCATAGTCTCGATCCTCCTCATCACTGGCCATGATTGTCTTTATGTCAATCTGCACATCAAAGATCAAAGAATGTTTTCCTAACACAAGTTCTTCATAACTTGACCGATGTAAGCACACACACATATCACACCCTTATCCATCTGTAGACAAGAACCAAACCACCCATGAGTACCAACCAGGTCGTCCATGACCATAAAACCCATCGCTATCCAGAAATCAGCATCAGACTACTCAATACGATCACTAGTTCATTAAATACTCAAAAACCACAAGTATTCAAGAAATACCATCACTTCGCACAAAACACTCAGGAAAAACAAGTATCACTACCGACCACAAAACCATTGAGTACTGAATCTGTACTGTATCATCGTCAACTACTATCCCAATGCTTACTCGAAACCTATGAGTACCGATCACATACCACAAGGCTCTGACAACTGATCACAACACCACGATCGTGAAAACCATGACTATCATTCACCTATCACCATGCATAGACCAATCAACCACTGGCCCAACATGAGTACTTGGGGTACTCAAAGACAGCAAGAATTGAAGCACTCGAACCAACCATAAAGTCTACGGCAACCATCTGCAAAGCCTTTGACTACCGATCATGAGGTCTACAACAACCGATTGAAAAGCCCAAGACTATGACAAGACATGGTCGAAGTCTGCCGTTCAGACATACCAATCCGACCACCCATCACAAGGTCGATCGGACTACCGTGCGTGGTCAAAATACCATGGTCGAAATGCCGTGGTCGAAACCTACAGTGGTCGACTTACCATGTTTGAAGCCAGTCGTGGTCGAATTGCCAGCCTAAAAATTCAAGCACAGAAGCGCATCGACCAGCACTTTCATAAATGCAAATTTCGATAGAATCAAATGTCAATTATTCATCATTAACAAAATGCATGACCATCACATGGTCTAACACTGGAGCAGCGCGTCAACGTGCAGCACCGTGCGAGCCGCTATGTCCTGTATCCCGATGGCGAGGACAAGGAGACTGAGTTAGGGGTGGTCCGTATGCGGGGGGACGCTGGAGAGGTTAATTTGTGTACAAAGTATGGCACATCTTTATGATATTTTCACCATGTACTTACTTTTTCGTGCTTCGCAGGCTAAGCAATACCAGCCTTCTATCCCTTGTGCGCATGGTTGAGGCCACCGACGAGGATGACGCTCTAGTGGAGGAGGTCAGGGAGGTCCAGGCCAACCTAGAGCGGTCATGACGTTTTCCGTTCAACCAGTCATTGCTGACAACTCTGTTGGACTAGTGGCGGGCCGAGATGCACATGTTCCATCTCCCATTCAGGGAGATGGCCCGCACTCTGTAGGACATCGCGATGCTGCCCGGCCTACCTATCGTGGGAGAGGCTACCTCCCCGGAGGATGCGCCTACCAACTGGCGCAATGACCTGCTAGATAGGTTCTAGGGGGTTCTTCCACCTGAGGCCATGGTAGCGTACCACATTTTCTCGGTGCGATAGAAGCATGGCTCGCCCATGTGGTGGCTTTCACAGTTTCGGCGTATGCTATCAATTTTTCCTATTTAGTAATGCACTATCCTTGCCATATGATAGACGTACTAATTTTTTGTTTATGCACAGGTTGAGCGCATGGACCCAGACGCCAATGAGTGCCAGGTGTCATGGCACCTGGAGGCATACTTGCTGTGGCTATTCCGCTGGGTACTATTTATCAGTAGCCACGGTGACTCCATCATCTCTATCCTCACAGGTTGCCCCCTCATGCTGCAGCTTTGGTTGTTTGAGTGCTTTCTACTTAGATGGCCGATACTGCTGGATAGTGGTCCGTACCGCATGGATATGTACCACGGGAACGGCGTGGACCGGCCTAATACAGGGTCCCTTTAGTGTCGTAAATGGGTACATGCTCTTCTGAGTCTTTACTATACGGACATTACAGGTCATCCTCTATAACCATTGTTCTGGCTCACAGGCGCAGTTTGCACACCTACAGGTCACCCATGTGTACGCCCACTTCGTCGAGCACCTCGACCACCTCACTGCTGATGACGTTCGCTGAGAGCTGTACTCTGCTTAGGAAATGTTGAACCATGCCCCCTCTGGGCTCTTGTCGCTGTGCTTGCACGACCAGGTGTACTGGCTCACGCAGAGGGCACTCATCTTCGGCATGTTCATCGAGGACTACGTGGTGCATAGGGTGATGTGCCAATTTGGCCTTCGCTATGTTGTTCCTATCCCTGTCGAGCATCGGGTGCCTAGCTATGTCCACGTGTGAGTTACATAGAACACACGTCCCTAAAATTTTTCATAATTTTGTTACAATGCCTTCTAATTGCAGTTGTACATTTCGCAGGTACAATAGGAGGGGTGGTAGCAGGACGAGCTGGGTCGTGAAGATGGAACTGTGGGTGGACGAGTGGGCAGAGGCACTCCAGGACTTCGTGCAGGAGGTCACCACGTATGACCCCAGCACACGGAGTATCTATGCTGGTACACTCCACAAACACACACCAGGCTGGTGCGTGTCGTCGACCCTCCCCCCGCTCATGTACCAGCACCAATAGACGCATACCTCATGCACTTCGTGTGGAACATCGGCCTCGTGGTAGGTACTCTCATGTTTCAAAGTTTCTAAGTATCGGTTACCACAACTACTAATTTGATGCTTTCATGTACTTCTTGCAGATGAACATCACCGTCAAGATTGCAGTGGACACCAGGTCGATCGTGGATAGAATCGCCCACGGTTTAGAGGTGACACGCGACGAGCTAGTGGGCATTGTCCATCGGGTCTACGAGAAGGCGAAGCATGCCCTCGACCTCTCATCATGCAAGACGCTCCCGAAAGTGGCCACATCGATGTGTACATCAAGGCCACTACGTTCTGCAGATCAGGTAGGAGGCTCCGGAGGGCCACGTGTACGGGCCTCGTCGGCGCATGACTGGGCCGAAGGGTCGGTGTGGCCATGTGCCTACCCCCAGGCACTGACACCATCGTTGTCAGGCCAGGTCGGAGGTTTATAGTGGGCACGCCTGTACACACTGGCGCCGTCATCGTCCGTGGACCCCTACCTAGCATCGACAGGGCAGCACATGTTGTTCGGCCATGCCAGGTATGATAGTTGGCAGGAGGCCATGACCCACTTGGAAGGTATATTTCATCTCTTAAGATTTTTCTACGCTGATATATTATATGAATAAACAATACCTGTCCTATAGGAATAATGCAACGGTCAGGAGTTCACCTATCCCCCCACGAGGATCTTCTAGGGGACGTGAGCAACTACCTCGCAGAGGACCTGGCAGAGGTCCTTTCCGGGTCGTAGCTCAGCAGTGCCTTAGTTCCCACGCAGGCACAGGTGCAGTCAACCCCCCAACCACATGGAGCACGGGTCAGCAGGCGCCTGACTGCTTCACCCCACGGGACCCAAACCCTAATACCCCTTACTAAGGAAGCCCAAACGGGCTGTATGGGCGGCCATGGACTGGAGGTGGGACGTGGCGACAATGGAGAAGGTGTTGCAGGTGGTGTAGCTGGTAGTGAGTAGATGATCTTCCTCCTGCTATGTGTACTTTTTTTGTTGTGTACGTATTTTGTTTTGCCTTCCTCCATGTATGAATTATCTATTGCGTCGTAATATCACTTACCTTACTACTTATGAATCGTTGGTATTTCAATCGTTTTCACAAAATTCTTTAGAAATTTCTTGTATTACAACAACGTACGACGATCATAAAATATTATTGTGAGTCTAATATATTTCTGGCCATTCGCAATCTACGAAAATCGCAAATGCATCAAACGACATTGTCTACACTTTTATTTAAAAAAACAACTACAAACAACATTTCTTAAATGTTTTACGGATAAAAATTGCCATTTACCCCCTCACAATTATTTCCATTGAATTAATACAATAATTATATTATTATTTAAAATTGCCTAACGGTTGGGTGACATATATCCAAGTCGTCCAACCGTGCAGTGACATGCAGTCAAAACTGCAAAAAAAAATCACAGGTATAATCTTATAATACTGAATAAAAAATTGATTATTTTAAAAAAAAAATCGGACTTGATGGTAGGACAGAGGTGTTCAGGTCCTTTCGCTTAGTATGATCATTAACACAAACAAGTGGACAATATAATCTCCAAACAGAAACGTCAAGTTAGGCAAAAAAAAGATATGGAGAAGAATGTATATTCTTTGCTTGTTTCATGTTCGTGCTTGAGAATGTATATAAGGTTGATGACGGTAATTTACAGCTGTTAAGTAACAAAAGAGGACTATGCTAGACATTATCTAAAAAATAAAAACGAATAGTATTGGTGAGGGTCCTAATTTTAAAGGCTTAGATTTGACAATTGGTTTAGAGATATAAGAAATTAAAATAATTCACACAAGAAATTTTGTTTAGGCTAATACTGTCTACACCACAGCAAACGAAACAGATAATTTTCATCTGACCGATCGACCGAAGGCTCACGGAGTAAATACGAAAGGAGTAAATGGGTATCCGGCACTATCTATGTTCAACTCCGACTCTGAAGAAAAAAATATGTAATAGGATATAGGATGAGTGATATTCGTTCGTATATATCTGTATATTGAGTGATATGAGGAAGTCTGTTGTAACTTCACTTAGGAACAAGATAAGTTCGGTTGGACTTCCAGCTTGTGCTTATGGCTTTTGTTACAGTAACTAGTTTTCAAACAGTGTGTTTTTTCAAAGCGTGGTTAACAGAAAAATTGTAGTAAAAACTGCATTGAGTTCAGCTGTACTAGCCAAAATTGCGTGCGACTATTTTATCTGTGTACTGTCTCTTACAAACAGCCAAAATTCAAAAATTTAAGCCATAAGTCATAGCCCAAAAGAATCCACCAATAGAATGGAGAAATGGGTTTTTAGTATTATCTGTGTCTGATTATGGCTCTGAAAAAAAAATGAAATATAATACATGATAAGCGATATCTGTCCGCACTACAAGAAATTTGAGTATCAGTGACGAATATAGTTATGATGAGAAACAAAAATGTCATAGATTAGCTATCATTTCGTGACGATTCAAGTGATTTCGTCATTAATATGCGGGACGGTACCTTCGACGCCTAGTTTTGTGACGAAAACAAATATTTGTCACAGAATATACAGAAAACCATGATGATTATTTATATTCGTCATAAAAGAAATTATTATTCGTGACGATTTATTGGATGACGAAAAAGTGTTGTCAAAAAAAGTTAGGGCGAATGGGGCCATTGTGAAGTAGCCATGAACCAACGGCAGCCGCCTCCCGCGCAGTCAAGGACATCGCGCACCCTTGCGTCCCCAGCAAGGTCGCTGCCGCCTCACCGTCTCCCCCAAGCCAGCGCCGCCGGATGCCCCGTGCTGGGCCGCCCACCTCGTCGCCTCCCATTGAAAAGGTTGGTATGATTCCTGTGCACAATGAAAAGGCTGGCAGGAGGCTAGATGAAGAATATTAATGTGTGTTGGAACTGAAAATTGCCTGGATTGAAAGTGCAAATTATGTAGAACAGCTTGATAAAATTGCATGCTTGTGCTAGATATTGAAATTATATCTCAAAATATCAGATTAGTTGATTGGCTAAATTTGTTTTTGTTGGTCAGATCATATACAACCTTTTTAAAATAACCGTTGCAAAATGGTGGTTGTAGGATGGTAGTTCAAAAATGTTCGTAAAATATTTGTGGGATCTATCCGCGAAGAAATCGGAGCTCTGGAGGTCTAAATCGGAAGAAATCTCATTGGGGAAGGACTTGACTGTAATATCTGAAAATCTGGAGGGCTAAATCGCAAATCACCGAAAACCCCAACTCCTTCTAAACCCTAGCCGCCACCCAGATCCAAACGGAGCTGGCCATTGCTTCTGTCCTTTGCCCCCTTTGCTCTCTCCTCCCCCTTCCTCTTCTCCGGCGCCGGCGAGGGTCGGCCAGCTCACCGGCGGCCAACCACCTCCACTCCCCTTCCGCCGCTCCCCACTGCTCCTCCATCCCCAGATCCACCGCGCTGCCACTACCCGTCCGCCGCCGATCCTCACCTCCACCACGCCTCCATTTGCTTTCTCCTCCTTCTCCTCCATCTCCACGCCATCTCTCGGCCGCCGCCTCTCCCTTCTTCTCCACATCCGGCGGGCCACCACATCTCCCCGCCTTCCTCTTCCTCTTCTCCACCAAATCCCGTGCACCGCCATTCACCACAGCTCCTTCATCCAAGCGCCGCCGCCCTTCTTCATTAGCTCCCTCCTACTTCTCTTCTCCACTCCCCTTCTCCGTCTTCCTCCATCGCCTACTCCCGTGCGCCGCTATCCTCTGCTACTCCACCACCACTCCACTGCTCCTCCCTTCACCTCCCTCCTCTTCTCCACCGGTGACCCCTCCAGAGCCCGGCGCCTTCTTCCCCACCGGCGCACCAACTCTTCCGCCCCCGTGCCGCCTCCATATCACCACCGAGTGCCCACATCTCCACACAACAGCGCCGCCACCATCTTCGCATCTCTCCGCCGCCGACTCAACCGCTCGGCGCCGCCGCGACCTCCCTCTCCAGCTCTCCTCTTCGCCAGCGCTTCACCCCACTCCACCGCACACCTCTCGCCGCTCTGCGTCGCCAACTCCCTCCTCTACTACTCCTCCACTCACCACAGAGCGCCGCCATCCCGACGCATCCTCGGCGCCGCCTACCTCTTCACCGCCGGTGGCCTCGACTTCACCAACCATGCGGGCGCCGCGTCTACATCACCGAGACCTCTTCGGCTTCTTCCTCAACGGCCGCCACTTCATCAACATCTTCAACCTCTCCACCGACGGCGGTGACTCAACTGCAGCACCGGCCGCCACCACTTCATCCACACACGGCGCCGCTGATGCTGCTCATCTCATATTCTCCTTCTTCGGTTCATCTCTAGATCTTCTCCCTTTTATCTCTTTGCTGCTCTTAATTACCGCTCAGTAATTGCGTATTGTTGCACTGTTAAATTATTGGTCTATGCACTGTGCTTGTGATATGTGATGTGTGCATGAGATCAGTGGAGATGTTATTGTGCTCTGTTTTGTCATTGTGATTTATGCTATGTGACTTTGCAATTTGTGCTGTTAGTAGTAATTTCAAATTGTTATCTATGTTGGTCAGTGAGTATTGCTAGTCTCTGCATTACGAGGAATGACCCGTAATAATATATATGAAGCCATATGTGAGCTAGGAAACTTTTTTAGGCAAATATGTTCAAAGACTCTTAAGGTGGATGTTCTGCATAAACTAAAGGCTGGGATTCCAATAATTCTTTGCAAACTTGAGAAAATTTACCCACCTGCCTTTTTTGATGTCATGGTACACTTGGCTGTGCACTTACCTGATGAGGCACTACTTAGAGGTCCAGTACAATATGGATGGATGTACCCTATTGAAAGGAGATTATGTACTCTGAAGCGTTATGTGAGAAATAGGGCTAGACCTACAAGACAGCCAATGTGACTGGTATAATCTTGAAGGAAAAAAGACAGCCATGAAAGATGATGGGTACTTTAGAAGCATCAATGTAGAGTGTTATTGGTATAAAAATGACCCTTATATTTTAGCCACTCAAGCAGCACAGGTATTTTATTTGAATGACACAAAGCTTGGTAAAGGGTGGAAAGTGGTGCAAAAATTTGAGCATAGGCATCTCTATGATGTGAAACTAAACTGAATTGTTGTTTAAGTATGTCATATTCATTTTTTTCATTTTCTACAACTATGCAACACAATGTTTTGTTATTACTTATTAAAGAATGAGCTGAATACATATTATAGGTGTATACAAATTTTTTTCTTTGCTGTGTCTTCAACATTCAAGCATTATGCAATCTGTTTATGTTACACATGGAGCATAGAATTATCTTGCATGTTTATATTGTCTCTATTCAATGCTAGGATGCCATGGAAACCGCAATGGAAGAAACTCCACAGGAAGGTGAAGAACCGCAATATGCCTTCTGACAAGACATACTTGTTACTGCTAGTGACATTTGGCTAATATGGTTTTGTGATGGAACTGTGTCTATGGTGATCACTTTTGTGTTGAACCAATGATTGTAATGGCATGTATTGGATAAATGTCAATTAATTCTATATGCTTTGATGGAACAATTCTATGGTGATTATCTGGAGAATTATGCTACTGTTCATGACGTTTTTTTTGTCATTCATGTATGTCTGGATTAAATTTTGTGACGTTGCAAATATATTCATGATGAATAATTTTGTCATAAATTACACGTCCTGGACCACATGTCATGACGAAAACGATTGTCATAGAATGTTTTTCACTTGGTGACGATAATGGTATCGTCACAGAAAATATTTGATGGCACAAAGTAAATCGTCATAAATATTATTGTATGACGATATGTTATTCGTCATAAATGTGTACTATTTTATGGCGATTTCCCAATGATCGTCACTAAGAATATTCTATGACGCAGAATCTGTGACGATCCGCATGACGCAAGAATATCGTCACTATTATGCTTTTATGACAAAAATCTATGATTTTGTGACAAATACGTATCATCACCGATGCTCAAATTTCTTGTAGTGCCGTATTTGTTTTGATTGTATCTAGTAACCATAGGGAAGAGGAGTCTAACAAAGTTCCAGTAAATATCTGCAACTTGATAGGTAAACATTGCAACAGTGCTGTTGAATCGAAGGTCAGACATGCTGGACGTTAGTTGGTTTCATTTTCAGTAGCCCAGTAACACCACAGCGTTATCACACATGGAATTATCTGCCTCGTTCGTCCAACTGTGACATCGAAATTCGAATAAACTGAAATTGCCAACGAAACCACACCGTGGATTGGGAATTATCTGCCAACCCGGGTTGTTGTTGCACCTGCACATCAGCGCTAACCGTTGGATGGAGCACTCCTTTCACATAGCAGCCCTCCGATACAGATACTGTAGCTACACAATGCTGCAGCTCGGTAACGCCGTTTTCCACGCCCCCTTGGCGGAATTTGAAAAACCACCCTACAGCACCGTAGAAATAGAGTTTCCACACTCTCCAGTGCAGATTTGCGTTCGGCTAATTTATATAAAAAATTGGGTGTATCTAGCTATCACCCGGATGTTTTCTTCCTAACGATCATCTAAATTTGAGACTGTTAGATTAGAGATCCAACGGCCTCTTTTTTGGAGGGGGAGAATTATTTTTGGAGGAGGGGGAGATTTTTTTGGAGGGAGTGGGGGAGAATTTATGGCTATTGGATCTTTAATCTAATGGTCACAAATTTGGATGATAGTTAGGAAGAAAACATCCGGATGATATTTATCAACATACTAAAAAATAATCGGAGAGTTAAAGTTGAAAAAAAAAAAAAAAGAAAAGACACCCATCTTGCTCCGCCGCCAACCTCCTCAATAACCACGCGCCGGCCGCAGGTGCCTCCCCCACCCACCCACCGGTTGTTTCATTCCTCCGGCGAAGCCATGCCATTGCCGGCAGGCGGCAGCAACGGATGTGGCTCATCTCCGGCGGCCCATCCGGTGCAGCCGCGAGTTCTCGGGAGGAGCAATTGCCATGGCGCATCTCCCGCGGGCCTTGGAGATTGTAGGCTGGAGCCTTACTGGGCGACGAGTTCAGCTGGAGAAGTGGGGTGTCCAGGTCTCCAATCTGACACGGTGAGGCCCCTCCAGTCCATCATATCATGATTTAGACGACAATTCTACCACTATATGGTTTATGTTCTGTTTGAAACTAGTACTTCTGTAGCAATGATCCAATAGGAATACAAAGGGAGGTGCTGAGTAGTGGGTGCAGCACCGATATTTATTCATAATTAGGAATATAAACTTACACACACGACCGATTATACACGTACTCCTTAAAGCACATATCTATGAATAGCACTAGTACAGTACTTGAACAACATTGACACATGTTAAAATCCCCATAGTATAGATTGGAACAAAGAAAGATCCAGTGCTGGTGCTTTCAGCTTCTACCCATTTTTTCTTGTCAAAGAAGCCCAGCTAACAGCCACTTGCACGTAAACCCGATCATACAAAGTGTCATAGAATGAGAAACAAACAATTCTCCATTTCCTCTTGAATAAGAATATGCAGAAGACTACCCAGAGACCAATTACATATCCAGTACCCATTGCAAGGAAAAAGAAAATTCCATCCTCGCGATATTCTGGAGTAGCAGGAACTAACCCAGTTTCTGAACAATTTTTGGAGAGAGGAGGACCGCAAAGACCTGGGTTGCCAATGTAGATTGATGCCTGGTCATCGAGTGTTTGCAGTTGATTTCCAGATGGTATCTTTCCTGTCAGATTATTGTAGGACAGGTTCAACCGACTCAATGATGTGAGAGCCGATAAGCTTGTAGGGATTTCACCACACAACTCATTGTGTGATAGGTCGAGAGACTCCACCTGCACCAAGGCGCCAATCTTCTCAGGAATTTTTCCACTGAAGGCATTCCATGATAAGTTCAAGTTCTTCAATGTGACAAGACTGCCGATCTCTTCAGGAATCTCTCCAACAAGATTGTTACAGGATAAATCAAGATTCACCATGTATACGATTTCTCCGGTGTACAACCGCTCTTGACCCTTTGTGACTACCGTGAAGTTCTCAGTATAGTCGATCATTTTATTCTCAAGGAATGAAACCTCCAGAATGGATT
The DNA here is from genome assembly GCA_017311315.1 of Dendrocalamus latiflorus. Lineage (NCBI taxonomy): Eukaryota > Viridiplantae > Streptophyta > Magnoliopsida > Poales > Poaceae > Dendrocalamus > Dendrocalamus latiflorus. The sequence goes on from CM029663.1 coordinate 29,601,438, forward strand.
ACACCATGAAATCCATCTTCATTATCTCTCGTTAGTATCATTTCCGTGAAGTTAACAATAGATTTTGGTATACTCCCCGATATGTTGTGGTAGGCAATGTCCAAATATTGAAGATTAGTTAGCTTCGTAAGCTCCACTGGAATATGACCGTAAAACATATTAGATCTCAACCGTAAGAATGCCAAAGACGGTAGCTTCTCCCCAATCCATGCTGGCAAAGTGCCAAAGAATTGATTATTTGAGAGATCAAGAAAGACAAGTCGTTGGCAGTTTTGGAGAAATGAAGGAAATTCGCCGGAGAGGTTGTTGTTTCTTAAGCTTAAATTAAGAATATTCAGGTGTGTCATGTTTGTTGTGGATGTATTAACTGAGCAATCTGGAATTGACCCAGTTAGCTTATTTCCTGAGATATCTACCAAATATAAGAATTGGAATTTGCACAAAGATGGAATGGATCCAGAGATATAGTTGTCAAATAGAAGAAGTGTTTCAAGCCTCGGTGCTCCAAAGTCTAATGGTAGCGGCCCAGATAAATTGTTTCTACTAAGATCCATAAAAGTTAGATTAATGGGAAGCTTAGGTATTGGACCACTGAACTGGTTAGAACTAAGATCCATTACAACTGCTCTCATAGATTCCATTGTAGATGGTAGAAAACCGCTAATTCGGTTATTTCGGATATTCAGATTGCTCACCGAGGAAGCCATTCTCCAAAACCAATCCGGCACCATGTCAGATATGCTTGTGTTTGAGATATCAAGATCGTCTACACTTGTTTGCCATCTAAGCCACATTGGAAATTTGGGCCCCAGAAGGCATGACCGAAGTTCAACCACTTTTAAACTAAAAGGAGGTACCCAAGTCACATTCACTGTGATGGCTATCGAATTATCAGCCAAGCACAGGTCATCCAAGCTTAATAGGCCTGATAAATGACCTTCATGTATGACGCCATCCATGTTGTTGGAGCTTATGTCCAATTTGGTTAGCTTTGTGAGCTCTCCTATCCACAGTGGCACAGGGCCTGTGAGCATGTTATCATTGAGATCAAGCCAGGTCAAATTTCTTAAGGGTTCTAGTTTGGTTGGCAGGCTTCCCGTCAAATTGCTGTAAGGTAGAAACAAGGTTTGTAATTTATTCCATGAACAACTAGGTAACCGTTGGAAGAACTCGGCTATGCTCCCATTGATGTTGTTTCCACCCAAAAACAATTCTTCCAAGTTACATAGATTCTTCATGTTTGACGGTATCATGCCGACGAGGTTATTCCCTGACAAATCAAGGTGTACCATGGAGGTCATATTCCCTATCTCGTTAGGGAATGGGCGGCTAAATTGACTGTGTGAGACATCAAGATGCTTAAGGCTAGTCAAATCTCAAAACCAGTTGGGTGTGGAAAGTTTATGGAAACGGTTGCCCGAAATGTCGAGTGTCTCAAGAGATGTCAGATTTGAATGCCGAAGAGAATTAGGGCTGCTACTAAGCTCGCATAGAGAGAGACGAAGAACACTAAGAGACGGAAGCATGTTCACCACGAAAAGCCAGTCCACAACAGTACTGAGGTTCACAAAGTTCATGTCTAGGTGCTCAAGGGAAGATAACCGCGACAACCAGGTGATATCGGTGGAGTACGTGTCACCGGAAAATGAATGAAGACTGAAGTAAATCAAGTTGGAGAGATTACCCAGCTGAGGCGGTACCCTTCCAACAAAGCTCGACAGAGATAGGTCGAGATATCTCAAGTTGTGGAGAGAGCCCAAGAACTCCGGTATATGCACCCCGCTAAACCTGTTGCAGCTGAGGTCGAGATACTGGAGGTGTCGTAAACCGAGCAATGAGGAGCTTATGTTGCCTCCCAGCACCTGGGCACTCTCACTGTTGTAGCAATCAGGGCCTTGGAGATCGAGCTTGACGACATGGCCGGTTCTGTTGCTGCACCGGACACCCTTCCAATGGCAGCAGTCATCACCCTTCCACGACGAAAGGAGGTTTGCAGGGTCCGATAGACCTGCTCTGAAGGCGAGTAGTGCAGTCCTCTCGCTGGCGGAGTTGTTGGTGTGGGCGAACAATAGCAGCACTACGGCTATTTGAATGCAGGAGCATTGAAATTGAAGCATGTTCATTGTGTATTGCAATAGACCTGTGCTCTTCTTGGACAGAGAGAGTATTTAATGACTTACGTTTTGGGACAGAGAGAGTATATCTTTTGGGATTTGGGATTAAGTAAGCAATAAGCATAGCGATTGATGGCGTATAGAGCACACCAATGACCACTTTGGTCTGAGGACATGGGATTCCAAACGAGTAGGACATCCATTGGGGAAAATGGTAAGCTGTCTGATTTAGTGAAGAGTATGCTGTCTGTCATCAAGCGGTTGCATGCCTGATCGCCTCGTGCCGACCGCGATATGATTTCGCCTCGCGTCCCTCCCGCAAGGGCATGAAAATCATACGCCACGCCGTGTTGCTTTCTCCTCATATGGTGGTTGCTTTCTCTTCTCATATTGATGGACCATGTGGAGGTGATCACATGTAAGTGATGAGTAATTGACATGAGTTTATGGTAGTTGAGTTTGGCTTGGGTTGTTCGGACCTTGACGTTGTGTGGTGCAACGGGCTCGGTCGGACTGTGGTCAAACTTGATCGCATGGGCTTAGGATGCATATTCTAATGTTTCGACAGGTTTGGACTTCATCATGCGTGGGTATGATGTGCTTATGCTATTTACACTTTCATGTATCGAGCGGTGCTATTTGACGTGTTTTCTTGTTTGTGTGACTGCAGGACGTCGAGCGGAGTTGTGGTGAGACACGGAGGACTGGACTAGGCGCAGGTGGCGCTGAGGTCAGAACAGTCGGGATGTGTCGAAGACGACGTGGACTCGAGGTGGTTGCGAGGCGTGCGAGACAAGGAGCGCGGAAGCTTCCCGGAAGGTGCACGAGGGGCGAAACGGGATTTTCGCAAGGCTGCACAGGTGGAGCGGGCTCCGTTGGATTTAGCGGACTTAACGGGGCGGAGACCCGTTAGCCGTAGGCTATAAATAGAGGTTGGTGGCTGCATGCTACTTCATGGCTTTGGGAGAGAGCTAGGGTTTAGAGAGTCAAAAGAGGTTTTAGGGAGTAGTTTTGGTTTGACTCTTTAGTGGGCGAGAGTTGGTGTATGTCTCCTACGTGAGTTGCATGAGTGACTTCTCTCAGAGTGTGAGATGTAGGGAGAAATGATTGTAAACTCTCGTTTTGATAATCATTCATGTCTCTGTGTTGGTTTTAAGAAGTGTTACGTTGAAATGTCTTGATGTCTAAGTTTCTCCGTTTTTATGCCTTAGTTCGTTTTTCTTCTGCTTCTTTCTGATCTTCTCGTCTTAAGTGGTTAAGGAGTTATTTTCTTGATCTGTTTGCTGCAAGTTCGTTAAGCTCTGAACTGGGAGTGATTCTTGAGGTCCCTTGGCCAGAAAATCCCGAGAGCAAAAGCCTTTTAAGTAGTCTGCATCTTCTGCGTAAAGAGTTGAACAATAGTAGTTTGGCCTCATGTCTTGATAGATCAAGAAATGTCTTCCGAGAGCTAGATTTCAATCTTTCTAGTCATTGATTAGTGCTTGATTCTACTTGACTTTTCTTGTCTGGATGAAGTAAACACCAAAATTGTCCTTTCGGCCAGGTTGTCTTCTTTCATCCATTATTTAATTTATTAATCTTCAGTGCTGTTTTCGGATTTCTCTAGAAGATTATGTTTGGGGCTGCTATTTTCGGGTCTGCAGTCTCCTCTTTTGCTCTGAAATTTCTTCTTGATATTTGGTCTGCAAAAGAGGAGAAAAAGAGGCACTTGGCTGCATACATCATAACAACAACATTTCCGGGGGGGGGGGGGGTTCCGGCCCCCCAGCGCGTCCACGTCGCCCAAATCCTCGGCCGGCCGGCGCGTGTCCAGCGGAATCTGCGTACGGCCGGCCGAGGCACTTTCCCTCAGTTTTTGGAAAATTACGTATAGGTCCTCCGTTATCGCAAAAAGGTCCCTGCATTTTTTTGAATAAGCCCTTGCATATATTTTTTTTGCTGGGTTGCGACCCGAGATTTCCCGTAATTACGAACAGGCCCTTACTTCTTCCAAAAAGGCCCTCGATTTTTAACGAAAAAACCCCTCTGATCTCCTTTTATTGCGAAAAGGCCCACGATTTTTTTTGCAAAAAAACCCCTTCGCGTTCTTTTTTCTGCGAATTTTTTCCTCTTTTACTTCGGTCCACACGGTGCCTGGCGTGGCGTTGCGCCACGCCTATGTGGCTAGTAGTACCTATTCTTGTATGTTCAGCCAATTCCATTTTTGTTTTCCGAGAGACCTTTCCAGTATGCTTTTTAGTCCATGCCAATAGTTCTTAAATCATCATTAATGGTTCTCTCGGCCGGCAGTTTTTTTGGTTTAGATCTTGCCATTCAAAGTTTCGGTCAGGTGCATTTATTTCCAAAAAAAAAAAAACCGTTAGCAATTTTGGATGGTTTCTGCATGCTGCCGAACAGCCAGGCTCCCATTTGGTTCTTTTTATTTTTGCGGCCAGGAAGTAATTCTTGTTTTTTTTGTTTTGGTTTGGCTAGCAGTAAACTACAGTGAACACTTTATCTCTCGTGAGCTGCTGTGAACAAAAGATCAACTAAGACTTGTCTCCTTTTAGGATTTGATTATTTTGTTCAGCTTTTGCTTTTTCCTGTCGGTGGTTTGGTTGGCTTTACAGATTGATCTTCTGATTGTTATTCTGAGAAGCTAACCTTTATTTGATCTTTTTAGTTTTCTGTTTGCAGTCCTCTAATCTTCTTCGTAGCTTTTTAATAGCTACCGGAGAGCTGAGCTTTTGAGTACTTGTGGGGGGACGAAGTTTTAGTGATCGACATTCACCCCCCTCTGTCGCCGATTTCGATCCAACACATATGGTGGGAGCGAGGAAGCTGTTTTTACCCCCATCCGGGTAGGGGTTGAAATCGAGCTGAGTCCGGGTATTATCGTGCTTTACTCCTAATCAATTCATTTTTATTTGATATCCACTTATTTATAATATAGAAGCAATTTTAGAGCCCTGCTAACGAGACGAGGATGTAATTGATGAGGACATCTCTACCTCATGTACGATCATCTGCTTCTCCAAGTTTATATGGTGCTATTCTGAAGATTTAGTGCGCCAAAACATCAAGTCGATTCATCTCAAGAGGAAGCATACAATGGTCCAACAACAAGAGTATAGACAAAGAACTTAATCAACAGATAAACTCGCTCCTAAGTGAATTATAATGTGATAAGAATTTTATATTACGTAATAGTAAGTTTTGGCTTGTGTTCAGGTTTGAAAGAAAGGCACAGTAGGAAACCGAGAAGCATGGAGGTGATGTTGTTCTGATGAAAACCAGGGAGCATGGAGATGATCTGAAGAATAAGCGTCTAATGGTGTGTACACAGTACAAGTACATGTGACCCGTGGGAGGCACAGGTACATGACGAACAGACTAGGCACCCCGGCACATGGCTAATGGTGTGTACACAACCGAGATCTTGAGGGGAAATGTTTCTTCCCTCAAATTTCGTTCTATCTTTTTGCTAAGAATTAAGAGATAGATATACTCCGATCAGTGGTTGGTGGAGCTAGCACGCATGTGATTAGATAAATTAAAGAGTTACAAGTTTATTACATATGTCACAACAAATTTTATTAACAATGACAACCCATCACGATTCCATACATAGTTAAGTCAAATTTTTATGATAAATATGATGAAGGAACCCATCGCACAACTAAAATATGACTAAGCATAACTTTGATTTCCATGTTGGTATTAAAATATGTCCAACTAAAATTACCTATCCTATGATGTTTAAAAATATATGTCATTCACAATCATTCAAGGTGGCATAATATCAAGTATTTAACTAGTCCTGAAACTGTTTAATATAAAACTAGCAATGCATGTTAATTTAAACAATATAATTTTATAAAATGGGTTCAATATGGTCATTCCTTCATTGAAGTTGGAGTTTAACACTTCTTGTTGGTCCAAACTGGCGTCGGCGATATCGGATTCTACACGCACGAATCGAGAAGTTCTACGCGAATCCAGAAGTTCTGGAAACACTGGTTTTGCTAGTTTTGGTTGAACAGGACAAATTGCACAAAGCATACTGTTGTGGCTACAGACCAAACAGAGAGAGAGATGGTAGTGGAGAGTGACGAAGATGAATGTAATGGCCTGGCTCCTCCCCATGGCTTACTCACATATATATATATACACATGAGGAGTGCTTTTACAGCTATACCCTTACATCTGGTTATCCCCTCTGGGGGTAGTTATGTCATTACACATGGCCTATTCTGGGCCTTATAATCTCCTATCAGGCCTGCTGGGTTTAGGTGGGGGCCACCCCTACGACAGGAGCCTCTCATGGTGAAGGGCTTCACAGGGCCGAAGCCATGCCGCCGAGTCCTTTGGCCCCCTCCGTCCCCGCGGCCTGTGACTTTTCCAAACTTGACCCGGGGCTGCGCTGTAGCCGAAGCAGACGCGTTCGCTCCAGGCCTCACCCTTCGAACGGATGGCGGCGGAGCGGGGGCCGAGGCGAAGTGGACGCGCGAGCGTGGCGGGTCCGCGTGAGCCTTAAGCGATAAGGGACGTGCTGCAACGCTTGCTCTTCCGGTCATCCACGTGGTGAAGCATGCTTGGCGCGGTGCGGGCCTCGAGGCGTCGTGACCATTAATGTGACGGCGGGCTCCCGGCATTTGGACTTCTGCCGGTTGAACTTCCGCCGGTTGGCTTGCCCGCTGCTGGGGTATATATACGGCGCTGGTGTGGCGTTGTTCCTGCATATATATTTGGGTAGAAATTGCTCCCCTAAAATGGGCACCTTTCGTGCATCAGCATTCCCTAGCGCCGCTGAGCGGCTTGGGGAATGTTGATGTACAGATGGTGGTCCATTTTTCTTGGGAGCTTGGTCAGCGTCAGCGATCGGCGGCCAGCCGCGCGTGTTGCCTTCGCGCTGCGTTTCCGCATGCGATGGCAAGGTTTGCCCTGTTCTCCTTAGCAGACCCACTTACAGCCGGTGTTCCTTATGGAACCCGCCCGCATCACTCTGAAAAAATGGTGATGCACTGCAGGTGGTCTATTAAGGAGAACGAGGCAGACTTTGCGGGATGTGACCCTCGGTTTTGCCTCTTACGTGCGCGGGTCTGTTTCTCGAAGGCCGGGTCCCGGCGGAAGCCGCGACCAAGCTGTTGCGGCGATCGAGAAGATGGCTTTCTGCACGCGCGCCGCACTCTCGTGTGAATGATGGCAAGGTCTGCCCTGTTCTCCTTAGCAGACCTACCTACAGCCGGCGTTCCTTATGGAGCCCGCCTGCATCGCTTTGAAAAAATGCTGATGCACTGTAGGTGGCCTGTTAAGGAGAACGAGGCAGACTTTGCGGCTTGCCGTCGCTCCCCGGCGTGGGGCCGAGACAGGCGGCCAAGTACCTTAGCTAGACCGAGGACCCGCCGGTATCGAGGTGCCGACATTGGCAAAGCTGGAGGCGCCCAGTCGGGGTGGACGCGCGCTCCGTCCCCTACCCTTCGAACGGGTGGCGGCGAGGCTGGTGCCTAGTTGAAGTAGGCGCGCGCGCTCCGTCCCCTACCCTTCGAACGGGTGGCAGCGACGCTGGCGCCCAGTCGAAGTAGACGCGCGTGCTCCGTCCGCTACCCTTCGAACGGGTGGCAACGAAGCTGGCGCCTAATCGAAGTAGACGCGCGCGCTCCGTCCGCTACCCTTCGAACGGGTGGCAGCGAAGCTCGCGCCTAAGCCGAAGTAGGCGCGCGCGCTCCGTCCCCTACCCTTCGAACGGGTGGCAGCGAAGCTGGCGCCTAATTGAAGTAGGCGCGCGCGCTCCGTCCGCTACCCTTCGAACGGGTGGCAGCGAAGCTGGCGCCTAAGCCGAAGTAGGCGCGCACGCTCCGTTCCCTACCCTTCGAACGGGTGGCAGCGAAGCTGGCGCCTAGTCGAAGTAGACGCGCGCGCTCCGTCCCTTACCCTTCGAACGGGTGGGAGCGGAGCTGGCGCCTAAGTCAAAGTAGACGCGCGCGCTCCGTCCCCTACCCTTCGAATGGGTGGCAGCGAAGCTGGCGCCTAATCAAAGTAGGCGCGCGCGCTCCGTCCGCTACCCTTCGAACGGGTGGCGGCGAGGCTGGCGCCTAGTTGAAGTAGGCGTGCGCGCTCCGTCCCCTGCCCTTCGAACGGGTGGCAGCGACGCTGGCGCCTACTCGAAGTAGACGCGCGCGCTCCGTCCGCTACCCTTCGAACGGGTGGCAGCGAAGCTGGCGCCTAATCGAAGTAGACGCGCGCGCTCCGTTCGCTACCCTTCGAACGGGTGGCAGCGAAGCTGGCGCCTAAGTCGAAGTAGGAGCGCGCGCTCCGTCCCCTACCCTTCGAACGGGTGGCAGCGGAGCTGGCGCCTAATTGAAGTAGGCGCGCTCGCTCCGTCCCCTACCCTTCGAACGGGTGGCAGCGAAGCTGGCGCCTAGTGGAAGTAGGCACGCGTGCTCCGTCCCCTACCCTTCGAACGGGTGGCAGCGGAGCTGGCGCCTAATTGAAGTAGGCGCGCTCGCTCCGTCCCCTACCCTTCGAACGGGTGGCAGCGAAGCTGGCGCCTAGTGGAAGTAGGCACGCGTGCTGCGTCCCCTACCCTTCGAAAGGGTGGCAGCGAAGCTGGCGCCTAATCGAAGTAGACGCGCGCGCTCCGTCCGCTACCCTTCGAACGGGTGGCAGCGAAGCTGGCGCCTAATCGAAGTAGACGCGTGCGCTCCGTTCCCTACCCTTCGAACGGGTGGCAGCGAAGCTGGCGCCTAGTCGAAGTAGACACGCGCGCTCCGTGCCCTACCCTTCGAACGGGTGGCAGCGAAGCTGGCGCCTAGTCGAAGTAGATGCGCGCGCTCTGTCCCCTACCCTTCGAACGGGTGGCAGCGAAGCTGGCGCCTAGTCGAAGTAGGCGCGCGCGCTCCGTCCGCTACCCTTCGAACGGGTGGCGGCGAGGCTAGTGCCTAGTCGAAGTAGGCGCGCGCGCTCCGTCCCCTACCCTTCGAACGGGTGGCAGCGAAGCTGGCGCCTAATCGAAGTAGACGCGCGCGCTCCGTCCGCTACCCTTCGAACGGGTGGCAGCGAAGCTGGCGCCTAATCGAAGTAGATGCGCGTGCTCCGTCCGCTACCCTTCGAACGGGTGGCAGCGAAGCTGGCGCCTAAGTCGAAGTAGGCGCGCACGCTCCGTCCCCTACCCTTCGAACGGGTGGCAGCGAAGCTGGCGCCTAATTGAAGTAGACGCGCGCGCTCCGTTCCCTACCCTTCGAACGGGTGGCAGCGGAGCTGGCGCCTAATCGAAGTAGGCGCGCACGCTCCGTCCGCTACCCTTCGAACGGGTGGTGGCGAGGCTGGCGCCTAGTTGAAGTAGGCGCGCGCGCTCCGTCCGCTACCCTTCGAACGGGTGGCGGCGAGGCTGGCGCCTAATCGAAGTAGACGCGCGCGCTCCGTTTGCTACCCTTCGAACGGGTGGCAGCGAAGCTGGCGCCTAATCGAAGTAGACGCGCGCGCTCCGTCCGCTACCCTTCGAACGGGTGGCGGCGAAGCTGGCGCCTTCGCCTCGCGAACATCGCCACGCGTACGGCGACTCGGGATCTTGTGATGTGGTCTTGCGCTGCAGAGGTTCCTGGAATCACGCTGGTCCCCGGCCTGCCAGGGTTAGGTTTTCGTACCGTGCGGCCCGGCGTGCCCGGGGCACGTGGCGGCCTACGATTGGCGGGCAGCGGTGATGTGGGCGGTTGCGTGTGCGCGGCCGCTCGCCTCTTCCCTAGGCATGGGGGACACTGGGCGGGCAGTAAATGGCATGGCGCCGGAGCGGTTGTATCCAGCACGTGGATCGTTGCGACGTTTTGATAGCGGCGGTACGGGCGAGGTGGCTTGAAATAGCCTCCCTGCAACAGCGCCCCCGCACCTTTATGCCCTTTTCCCTGCCTGCTCCGCCCTCGATACTTTCGCGATATCTTCACCGCTGCAGTCTTTCCATTGGAAGCGATGGCCTCCAGCAGCGAGCGCGGACAGGCGGTTGGTGGCCCTGGCGTTCGCCGGCGGTCCTCGCCATTGATGGTGAAATACGCGCTCCACGAGCGCGACCCAGCGGCGGCGGACCAGGAGCGGCTGGTGGCGGAGGAGGAAGGCACGTTCTCCGGCGAGCTAGGCCCCTCGCTCGTGACCGAGAAGACCATCCAAGGGCTCCTGCGCGCGGGGAAGTTGTCCGGGCGCCAAGGCGTACGATTGCCCGCCGCTGACGAGACAGAACCGCATCCCGAAAGGTCGGAGGTGGTCGTCTTCGTTGCCTTTTTCGACGCGGGGCTCCAGATCCCAGCGGCGGCGGTGGTGGGCGACGTGCTGCGGACCTTCAGGCTGGAGCTGGCGCAACTGACTCCGAACGCCGTGGCCCTGCTCGCGGTGTACAGCTAGGCCTTGCGCTCGGGGGCATGTTGGCCCAGTGCGTCGCTGTTCGCCTATCTCCACGAGGCACGATGCCAGCCGAAGGGCCGGAAGGACGGGACACTGTCGAGCTTCGGTAGCGTCACCTTTATTCTTCGCCCGTCGTGCAAGAAGCTCTTCCCTGCGAACTCAACTCGCGGGAAGTGGGAGTCCTACTGGATGAAGCGGTGGTTCTACCACCGTGTGGAGAGCGGGAGCGGCCTTGAGTGCACAGGCCGACCAATCGCGTTCAAGCCCTCGCCCGGCCGAACGCTCGATGATGAGGACAAGCGGAGGGTCAAGCGGCTCATAGGCGTGGCCGCCCGCCTCAACATGCGCGACCTCGCCGAAGAGTATGTGATGTACGGCGTGGCGCCGCTTGCCTACGACTGGCGTCTTGCCGCCGAGAGGCGTCGAGACGACAATGTTTCGCCATGGGTTTGCTCGCTGCCGGCGCCGCCCGGTCCTCGTAAGCCTCGATCGTGTCCCTCCTTTGTTGACGCGAAATGCGTTGTATGCTGATGCTATTCCCCTTTGCTTCAGGGATTTCCTTGGAGGAGGCGGAGCAAGCCGCGTGCGTATTCCTGGGGCCGTACACCGCCAGGGAGCACGAGCAGCGCGCGTCTGCTATCGCCAAGGCGGGGCTGGGGCGAATAAACCGCGTGTGCGAGGTCCTGGGCCTTTCCGTGCCGGACCGTGTCGCTCCAGACGATGGTGGAGCGAAGAAGAAGAAGGCCCCGTCTCGGAAGAGGGGCCGCAGCGGGGCGTCTGCCGCGCCTGCTGCTAGTGTTTCCGAGGGCGCGGCGGACGCTGAGTTGGACTCGGCGAGGTACACCGACTCGGGCTTGGGTGGCGCAGGCGTCGAAGGCGAGGTGTCTTCGGCGAGCGTCCCAGACGGCGAGTGTGCCGCGGGCAGCCGGAGGGGGGAAGTTTCACCGCCCGCCGAAGTCGCCGAGGCGGACCCCGTGCGGACCGGCGATGCCGAGGTGGAGCCCTCGACCGCGACCGCTGTGGTGCCGGAGGCGCCCTCCGCGGGGGCGCACGTAGCCGTGCTGTCTTTACCAACAGCAGCGGAAACCGAGGTGCCCCCTGCGACAACTGCCACCGTGGAACCTTCGCCCCCGGGCACGGCAGCCGCGAGGTCTTCCTCAACCGCGGCTGCGGGGGCGGTGTCACTGCTGGCTGCCCCGGCCAAACGGCCGTGTGTGCGGCCGGAGCTCCACCGGACACCGCGGGGATTCGTCGTGGCCACGGGCATTAGAAGCCTGTGGGACTCCAGCGCAAGCACCAGGGGCCCTGCGGCCTATGCGCCTTCTGCCCCTCTGGCCACGCCGCCCGCCGCGCAGGGACAGCTGCCGTCCTCCCCGAACGCGGAGGCCTCTGCTCGCGGCGGGACCATTCCCTCTGCTACCGAATGTAGGGTGGCTTAGCTTACTCTGGTGTATGCTTTTATGCCTTGGGGTGCTCACCCGTATCCCAGTTTACAGCGTTGCTCATTCCGGAGGGGGAGCACTCAGCGGAACACGGGGCCTCCGAGCACGTGAGCCCCGCGGACTTCGTGCCGCCTCCGGAGACGCTGAGGGCGTGGCGCGGGATTGTGAATGACGCGGCCACGAGCGTCGACCCGCAAGTGCTGCAGGCCTACGGTGCGGGGCGCCTCGAGGATGCTTTCGAGGTGTCTGGGGTGAGGGTAAGTACTCATGCGACCACGCCTGAGCTTAGCTGAGTTTGCTAAGTCTTTTCCCCTCTACAGACCCTTGTGCTGGGGCAGGCCCTGCAAACGGCCTATGCTCGTAGCCAAGCAGCGCTTGAGGATAGGCTACGGGCCGCCGAGGAGGAGCTGCGCGAAGCCTCTGGCGCCCGCTCTGCCGAGGACGCCCGCATCCGCCAGCTGGAAGCGGAATGCGCCGAAGCGAGGGCACACGCCGAGGGACTTGCTGCGTCGGCGCAGGAGTTGGCCGCGGCGGCTGCTGAAGAAAAGTTTGCGGCGGAGCGGGACGGGCTCCTGGCGCAGGTCGCCTCGCTAGAGAAGGAAAAAGGCGAGCTTGCCTTGACTCTAGCGGAGCGTAACCAGACGCTTGGCGACGCCTCAGTGGTTGCGTGGGATGCCATGCAAGCGCTGGAGAGCCATCTTCAAGGGCTGGTAACTGAAGTGCCGGACCGCGCCTTTGGCCCGGAGGAGTTGTCTCGGACCCTCCGCTGGGTCGGGGATGCCGCCAACGTCGCGCGCGGCGCCGCGACGTCCTTTGGCACCCACTGCGCGTACACTTCGGCCTGCTTGGTGTGTGCACTCCTCCAGCACCGCGGCTGTACGCACGTCGCTGGGCTGGATGACCCCAGCTGGAGATGCCTGGCGGGGCCGGAGTTATGTCCGGCGCCGTCCGCTCCGCTCGCCGTGCCCTCGGGCCCTTCTTCGACCGGGTCTGGGGTGTCGTCGGTCCGGAAGCTGCACGGATCGAGCTCCGAAAATCGCTCTACGGGACGGGGAGCCTCGGCCAATTTCTGGACGGGGTCCCTCGACTCGGCGAGGGCGATGCTGGGCCCTCCGAAGGCGCCGGGAACCCACAGGTCTGACGCCACGGTGTCTAGGTGTAGGCGTGTGTTGTACTGCTCCCTCTCTTTGTGAATGAAGTACACACTTGCTGCATTTATTCTGACCTTCGCCTATATCCCGGGCAGCTTCCTTGCTGGGGCCGGCTTCTTGCGGCCGACCTTCCAACCCGGCGACGCCTTCGACGCTGGCGAAGGGCCGAAGAGTCGCTGGACTTTGGGGCGAGCCGACCTGCTTCGAGCGGGGCCCCAGCTCTAGCACGTGTTAAGGATGAACCCGCGGGATAGCGGCTTAGAGCGGCGAGGTGTTGCCGGACCATTGTACTTGTGGGTTTTCCGGTGTGCGGAGTTGCTGGCATTTTTAGGATATGCCCTGTGTTGGTGCCACTTTGGATTCACCGGGACGCCGCATGCTGCGCGGGGACGGGATCGTCGCGCTTGACGCGCACCGTTGGCGAAGTAGCTGCGCAAGGGTTCCCCAGAACGGCGCTTACGGGGGCAGTCCTTGGCACCTCGCCTTTTGACAGCCCGTAGACTGGCGTGTGCGGAGGCAGACCTCGACGCTACGACTTCCTTTATAGTCCGGAGACTCGCGCGTGCGGAGGCAGACCTCGACGCTACGTCTTATTTAAAGTCCGTAGACTGGTGCGTGCGGAGGCGAACCTCGACGCTACGTCTTCCTTTATAGTCCGAAGACTCGCGCGTGCGGAGGCAGACCTCGACGCTACGTCCTATTTAAAGTCCGTAGACTAGTACGTGCGGAGGCGAACCTCGACGCTACGCCTTCCTTTATAGTCTGGAGACTCGCGCGTGCGGAGGCAGACCCCGACGCTACGTCTTATTTAAAGTCCGTAGACTGGTGCGTGCGGAGGCGGACCTCGACGCTACGTCTTCCTTTATAGTCCGGAGACTCGCGCGTGCGGAGGCAGACCTCGACGCTACGTCTTATTTAAAGTCCGTAGACTGATGCGTGCGGAGCTAGGCTCGACGCTACGTCTTATTTATAGTCCGTAGACTGTCGCGTGCGGAGCGAGGCTCAACGCTACGTCTTATTTATAGTCCGTAGACTCGCGCGTGCGGAAGCTGAGCTCAACGCTACGTCTTATTTATAGTCCGTAGACTGATGCGTGCGGAGCTAGGCTCGACGCTACGTCTTATTTATAGTCCGTAGACTAGTGCGTGCGGAGGCGTACCTCGACGCTACGTCTTTTTTAGAGTCCGTAGACTGGTGCGTGCGGAGTGCGTGCGGAGGCGTCCCCCCACACGTCTTTTGTTTATACTCATACCCGTGTCTTTGACGGAGAGTGCACACGCGGACGTGCGTCTTCGGTTTATACTCATACCCGCCCCCTGGCTACGGAGAGTGCACACGCGGACGTGCGTCTTTGGTTTATACTCAGACCCGCCCCCCTGGCTGCGGCGAGTGCACACGCAGACGTGCGTCTTTGGTTTATACTCATACCCGCACCCCTGGCTGCGGAGAGTGCACACGCGAACGTGCGTCTTTGATTTATACTGCGGGAATGCGCGCGCGTTGGCTGAGCCTGCGCGCGCCTTCGCCGCGTACTTGCGCGTGATGAAGAAAGATTAATAACAAACGGCGATCTTCATTACCTCCCCATTTGCGCGGGTAAGCAACTACAAGGGGTGGATATACTAACCGTTTGTCCTTGGTGAGGCCGAAGCCTCTAGTCGCTAGACATCTTCCGGGTCCGCCATGGCACCTCTGAATGGCCCCGCGGACCTCCGCGCTGTGACGCCAGCTCTAGGAGCGCCGTTGGGCTTCGCGACGCGGGCACCTGGTACCAGGCTCGATGCGCCGGGCCATATCCTGGTCGCCTCGGATGGTGATGATGGCCCGGGGACCCGGGATCTTCATGCATAGATAGCCGTGATGTGGTACCGTGCCGAAGGAATTGAGGATTGGGCGCCCTAATATGGCATTGTAGGGGTACGGAAGGTCGACCACGTCGAAGGTGGCATCTTCGGCCCGCACATTGTCATTTTGGCCATAGGAAACTTGAAGACCTATTTGGCCCAGGGCCCGCAGGGGCTGTCCCCCGAAGCCTTGCAGTGGGATTCCCGAGGGCCCTAGGCGGCTTCGAGGGATTCCCATCTGATCGAAGGCCGCCGCGAACAAGACGTTCGCGGAGCTACCGCCGTCCACCAGGGCGCGCCCCACGTCGCATCCCGCGATAGTGACCCAGATGACCAGGGGATCCTGATGAGGGAAGTCCACGCCTTGGGCGTCGTCGGGTGTGAATGTAACTTCATGCTGCGCCCAGTCCGGGAGTGCCTGCGCTGGATATGCCGCCACGTGATGTAGTCGTCGAGCATAGGCCTTCTGCTGCCGTGCTGAGGCGAATTCCAGCGCAGACCCTCCGGATATGACGTTAATGACCCTGCGGTTGGTTGCCTCCGGGGCCTGCAGCGACAGGAGGCCCCCCCGAGGCTGCTGTACGTGAGCTTGGATCCACAAGGGGCCTTCCTGGGGTTGCATCCCGTGCGCCTGTACCTGCATGGGGGCCTCGTACGGGAATTGGACGTGGGCCACCGCGGGCGGACGCGTCTCCGGGTTCCTGTCCCTAGCGACGCTATCGCGGAGCGCCGCGATGGAGGTGCAGGTGCGGGTGTCATGATTGCCGCGGCCGTGGACCAGACACCACAGTCCCTGGTGCTGGTCGTCGTAATCTTCACGGCCTTTATCGTCGCGGTCGCGGCCCCGGCCGCGGCCGCGCCCCCGGCCACGACGCCCCCGACCGCCTCGGCCTGTAGGAGCGCCCTCGTCGGAACCGCCTTCAATGTCGAGGACGTACCGGTTTCGCCTCGACCTCTGCTGGCCGCGCTTGGGCTGATCGGCCGACTCCTTACGCGAGGCGTCCCTGCGGTCGGGCGCGTCCCTGGACGACTCCTGCTTACGTTTTCCCTTCGAAGAGCCGTTCTTCGGGGGATCTTCGGCTTTTGCCGAGGCTCCGGCCTGGTTGGAGTCGGAGTCGTCCCCTTGCCTTCGCCACGCGTCTTCTTCCGCCCTGGCGTATTCCTCCATTTTGTCGAAGAGCTTCGCCACCGTCTTGATTGGCTTTCGCGCGTTGTACTCAGCCATTGGGCCCGGACGAAGGCCCTGTATGGCTGCATTAACGATGGTGGTTTCGTTAACGTCTTTCACTTGGCATAGAATCTTGGCGAAGCGCTTGAAGTAGTCCCAGAGCTTCTCCGAGGGTCTTTGCTTGACAGCAAAGAGCTGGTCCGCGTCGACTCGGTCGACATAGTTTCCTTGGAAGTTGTTGTGGAGGCGGACGCGTAGCTGCTCCCACGCGTAGATGGAGCCCGGCTCTATGGTGAAGAACCAAGAGAGCGCCATGCCTTGCAGCGCGAGGGGAAGTCCCTTCGCCTTCGTGGTGTCGTCTCCACCTGTGGCTTCGATCGCGGTTTCATACACGCGCACGAACTCGTGGGGGTCCGTGTCGCCTTTGTACGAGTCGATGGCGCTAGGAAACTTGAAGTCTTCGGGCCATGCCGTTTGCTGTAGCCCCGCCGAAAGTGGGGACTTCGGATCTACGCGCCGCAGCGGCACGCGGCTAGAGGTGGGGGCTTCGCGACTGTCCGCCCTCTCCGGCGTGGGCTCGGGCGCGATTACTGGCGCGGCCTGCTGGCTTCGAGCCTCTTGCATATCTCGGATGGCTCCGCGAAGGTCCCCTAGCTCCCGCTGGAATGCGTTGAGGGCCGCCAGCAGGGCGCTTTCTGCCGCCTGTGCCGGCGGGGTCGCCGGTACTCCCAACGGGCGGATCGGCGCGGGTACGACCGCGTCGCGAGGTCCCGAGCTGCCGGCGAGGGTTGCGGCAGGGGCGGCGAGGTCGGCTGTCGTTGCGTCGGCCGGGTCGGCTGTCGCTGCACCAGCGTCGACGTCGTCGACCGCGGGCCCCGTCCCCGCGACGCCGGTGACGGGGTGGGTCGACGCGGTGCCGGTGACGGGGTCGGTCGTCGCGGTGCCGGTGACGGGGTTGGGCGTCATCGCGCGGACGTCGACGTCTTCGGCCACCGTGCCTGCGTCGCTACCCGCGCCCGCCGCTACCGATGCCGAAGCCCTGGTACTCATATGACGCTCCGGCCCGGCGGCCTTCTTTCCCTTCGCCGCCGCTGACGAAGCTTTTTTCGGTGCCATCCTTCTTCTTCGGTCTTCAGGCTTGTCCTCGTCCTCCCCACGGACGGCGCCAACTGTTGTGGCTACAGACCAAACAGAGAGAGAGATGGTAGTGGAGAGTGACGAAGATGAATGTAATGGCCTGGCTCCTCCCCATGGCTTACTCACATATATATACACATGAGGAGTGCTTTTACAGCTATACCCTTACATCTGGTTATCCCCTCTGGGGGTAGTTATGTCATTACACATGGCCTATTCTGGGCCTTATAATCTCCTATCAGGCCTGCTGGGTTTAGGTGGGGGCCACCCCTACGACACATACACTAGAGCTCACGGCTATGGCAGTGACGCCGGCGAAGTAGGCTACAGGGTGGTCCAAAATGAAACCCCGGCGACAAAGTGGAGATGATGACGTGAACGGATTTTGGAGAAACTTACCGAAGAAGCGAGGAACGTGAAGAAACGGTTTTAGTGTCGTGGCTTGACAAGGTCGGCGGCGACACGGGGATCTTCAGGCGATGGCGATGAAAGCACGATGTAGAACGCATCGAGGCGAACTCAATGGTGTAGATGGCTCGGTCGGAGGATGTCGGATGGTGTCGGAACATGGCGGAGAAGACCTTCGGTGGCAGGCGGGTTGATGTCGGCTTTCCGGGCAAACGGAGAGGAGATAGAGGGTGGGGTTTGAGGCGAAACGAAGAGGAAAATGCGGGGAACTCAATGCTCACCTCGGTGGTGGTGGAACGCGCATGGTCAGCCGGCGGTGAGGAGAGAAGCGACGGCGCGGCGCGGACACACGGCAGCGGCGATGCTCTGGCGGCTTTCCGGCGATGAGAGGGCGAGCAAGGCATAGAACGCGTGAAGGCTAAGCCAAAGGTGAAGAAGGTGGTGGCGCGGACCACTAGATGGTGGCGCAAACAGCCGAGGAACGGCATTCGGTTGGTGAAAGAAAAATGCCGATTGCGACGAGAAGGGAGGGAGGACTTGATATTTTCGGGGATGGGTTAGGATTAAAAGGGCTCCTGGGCCTCTCTTTTATAATGGCTGAGGAGGACAGGGGAGGGAGATCAAGCGACGATGTCAAATCGGGGTGGCCGCATGTTCACGCGTAAATGCGAATGAAGGAGAGGAGAAACGGCCGGGAATGGAGAAGTCTTGATAAGAGGAATTGAATGCACTTGATTGCGTGAAGAATTGTGGAGAAAATCATACGTTTTAAGAGATCCTATGAGGCGCTAATGGCGGCATGCGTGCTGGCTCGTTACAGTGAGCTCACACAATGGAGAAGAAAGAGAAGAGAGAAAAAGAAAGAAAAGGAAAAAAGAAAAATCTAGAAAAAATCTAAAATTAAAATAAATTCACAAAATTCAGGAAAGTTGCAAAAAAAATCCCTAGAACCTGAAAAGATCAAATAAAATAATTTCAAATTTATTGAAATTTATTTTAGTCATTTAAAATGTTTTTCTCTTTCTAAAATTTCAAATTAAGATTTAAATTAATCCAATAAATTGCAAACGATTCCTTTAATTTTAAAACATTCAGAAAGGCTCAAAAAATTGGGATGTTACAATTCTCAAGGGCTAAAAATTTCCACGTCAATTGGAGAAAAAACAAGAAAGAACTATACCATTGATTGTGATGGGTCCACACTATAATAGTCTAGATTAAATGCAGTTCAGAAATAACTAAAATTCAGAATAAAAAATAAAATAAAATTATTAACTTGATTCCATATGAATTCCAAAGTAAAATCCCTAAATAAACATAATTCAGAATAAGAATTACCATGTTAGACCATGTGGCCAGGTCTAGGTTATTTTAGATGATGAATAATTGACAACGCTGGTTATGGTATTACTTATTGTGTGTTGCTTCGTTATATGCTTGTGATAGCATGGTAATATGATAATGTTGCATGATACGCTCGTGTGAGGTATTGTGTGGATTGACTTGAGTCAAGTCGTGGACTTGTGCTCGTACGCAGTTGCGTGTTTATTCATGTGCAGGTGTTGCTTGAGGCGAAACATGTTCGATGACGGGACTGAAACTAGGTTCGGGTGGAGCTGAGGTTTCGGGACTAAGTTTAGGGAGGAACTGAGGTACTATCGGTCAAGGATGTCATGCGGGATGTTCAGGCTAGAGAACAATGCGCATGGAGATGATACGTGGAGAAGATACAGGAGGTGCAGTTCTGGAGGCTTCGACATGTGGAAGGCTGAAAAAATCAGAAGCGTAAAAAGAATTAAAAAAACTCATGTTATGAAGGGTTTTGGGTTCCTTGAAAATTAGTGGGCCAAAAGTCTAGTTGAGGTAAAAAAAGCCCAGACCTAGTTGAATGAGTTGTATTAGTGTTTGAGTTCGTTTGTAAGTCTTTTCGGATTTGTGGACTTGCTATAAAAAAAGTTAGGACCGGCGGCCATGTGTGCGCGGTTTTTGAGCGAGAAAAATTCTAATCGAGTTCCTTATCGCCGCTGTTGTCTTTTCGAAGGCTTCGTGGAAGGCGCTTCGCGTTGCCATCGAGATTCTTTGATTGAAGAGCAAGCGACGGCCTGGTTTGTGCAGCAGCAGATTTTTCTCGCTGCCGAGTCATCGAGTGACGACGGCTGCACGCGGCGGCAGTGTTTGCTTTTGTGTTCGGAAATTGTGAGCGGCTGCTGTAGGGCTATAAAAAAAGCTCGAAGTTTGCGAGCTACTCGAGTTCGGCTCGTTCTAGGCTCGATTCGAGCTCGGTTCGAGCTTTAAACGAGCCGAACTCGAGCTTGATCTCGAGCTCGCGAGCTTTACCGAGCCGAGCTCGAATAGTTCGTGAGCCTCGATTCGAGCTTAAATAGTAATATATATTAATTCTTACCGAGCTTTCTCGAGCCGAACTCGAGCTTGAGCTTTTCTTATTATTAAAAATTAGTGTGTATTTGAATTATTTTGACTGTTATCGAGCTTATTAGAGTCGAGCTCGAACCTAAAATTTTTTATTGTTGAAAAATAGTGCATAATAAATTATTTTAATTGTTATCGAGCTTCAACGAGCCGAACTCGAGCCTACTCGAGCTTAGGCCGAGCTGAGCTCGAGCCTAAGTTCGGGCTCGGACCCCAACTCGAGCTCGGCTCGAGCTTCTACCAAGCTCGAGCCTGAAAGGCCGAGCTCGCTCGAGCTCGGCTCGTTTACAGCCCTGGGCTGCTGGCGTCTTCAGATATGAACACGCATCATCTCTTGATCCACTAATCCAGTCACCTGTGTGGCGCACGTGAAGAGAACAGACGCATGCAGGGAGACATCCTGATAACGTTGGTCAACAAGCATTGATTCAAGTAAGCAATATTTAATATTTTATTAGCTTGCATGTTCTAGCCAAGTGCTGGTGTTAGTCTGTATGCAAGCATTTGGGTGTCAGAGCAGGTTTATTTTTCTACAAGTGGTATCATTGCAGGTTTATTTTTCTAATTGATCTTAACCGGTGATTAGAAAATATGTCGACGGATAGGATTTTCACAAAACCTTGTATTTTCGATGGTGTTGATTTTCAGTATTGGAAAGCGAAGATGGAGGCATACATTGAAGCTCAAGGCTTTGCAATATGGGAGAAGGTCTACAAGCCTTATCAAGTGCCCGAGAATGATGTTGTGTCAGCTGCAAATATAGCACAAGTGGAGGCAAATAGTAAGGCAAGGAACCTGATAATTCAAGGACTAGGAAGGAGTGATTTTGATCGTATTGTGCATCTTAAATCCGCATATGAGGTATGAAAAGCACTATGTGATTATCATGAGGGTTCATCTACTATTAAAGAGGTACGTCAAGATATGTGCAAAAAGGATTACATGTGTTTTGAGATGAAACCTGGTGAATCAATAGATGATCTCTTTACTCGCTTTAATAAAATTCTTAGTAACCTACGTGCTGTTAATGTTACTTATACTGATGCTGAAAATACACGTCAATTACTTGGAGCATTAGATATGTCTATATGGGAGATGAAGGTTACATCCATTAGAGAATCTACTGTCATGAGTACACTTACATTAGATGTACTTTATTCTAAATTGAAAACTCATGAATTAGATGTTTTTGCTAGAAAAAAAAATAATGGTAATAAATCAATTGCTTTAGCTTCACAATCTAGCAAGTCTAATGGTGATAATTCTTTTACTAGCTATGCTTTGTCTTCTTTGTCTTCACTAACCGAGAAACAGCTAGAGCAACTCCAGGAAGATGATTTGGCACTCCTCTCTACACGCTTCACAAGAGCTTTGCAGAATGTGAGATCAAGAAAGAGAGGAAATTTTGGTCCTCAAAGGTGCTATGAGTGTGGAGATCTCAATCATATTCGACCCAAATGTCCAAGTTTCTAGCAAGATTTGCAAGGGAAGAGAATGAGAAGGAAGAAGAGATGGAGAAAGAAAAAAGAAAAATAAAAAGAAGGGCTATATGAATCGCAAGGTGGTGTATCGTGTTCTTTCGGCCCTTGAGCAAATTAATTTGAGTGATGTGGACACGGACAACGAGGATGATACTCTCAAAGGCAAGAAAGATTTAATTGGGTTGTGTCTAATGGCAAGTAGCAAAACCTCCACCGACAATGATGATCTTGACAGCAACAACTACAATGAGGTAGAACCTTCTTATGATGATTTAACTAAAGCTATTACTAAACTTGGTACTTTGCTAGAAAAGAAAGATAAAAAGATTAGGAAATATGATACTTTGATTGAATCTCTAAATTTTGAAATTGCAAGACTTAGAGTTTTAATTCCTGATGATGAATCTTGTGAGTCTTGTCAAATTTTACATTCTGAGTTAGAGAATGCTAGGTCACTTAATGCTTTAAACATGGATCAACTTAGAGATGTAACTGCTAAATTCAATGAATTAAGATTAGCACATGACTCTTGTGATGAAAAATTGAAATGTGCTAATGATGAAATTAGAAAGCTCAAGTTTAGTTCTTCTTCATGTTTAGAATCAAGTATTTCAAATGTTCATTGTAAAACTTGTTCTAAATGTGAATTATTAGAAGCTAGACTTAACTCATCTTAGGAAACAATTCAACAGATGCTTTATCATGAGATATCTTCTTGCTCTAATTATCCTAAGCTTAACACTGAAATAGAAGCTTTGACTAGACAACTTAATGATTTTGCTGAAAAAAAAAGATTGGCTCAGTCTAGTGCTTTTAAAAATCTTGTGAATGAACCTGTTAAATGCACAACTTGTCCCACTCTAGCTAAAGAGAATGAGTACCTGAAAGACACTTTAGAGAGATTTTCTTTTGGCAAGAAAAATTTGAATATGATTCTAGACAAGTCAAAAACAAGTGTGAAAAATCGTGGTCTATGATTTAATTTTATTGAGCATGCCAAGAATAATCCTCCTAAGATTGTTAAGCTTCTTGAACCTGGAAAAATTGAAGTAACATCTGAACCAAAACAAATTATTTTTAAGTCTGCTGGTATTATGTCATCTACTAATCAAGTGAATGCAAATGTTGCTTCTACTCCTCAAGTTAAACATAAAGTTAAGTACATTTGCAGTCATTGTGGTAAAGATGGACATCTTGTGAAATTTTTCTTTAGACTAGCCAGACAACAAATGAAAGAAAAGGCTAAGGCTTGATCTAGGTTGAGGAATGCACGTTCTTTTGTGACTAGAAACATGAGTAATGGTAAATCTGAATTTTTATATAAGAATACTCGTGTTGCGCCTACTCGTCGTGTGTCTCAGTACTGGATTCCTAAATATTTTATTTCTAACCCCAGTGCTGAGGCCTCGACATCTTCTGTCTCTTTGTAGGCTTCTCGCGCGAGGAAGGAGAACGTATGGTTAGTGGACTCCGGATGCTCACGCCACATGTCCGGTGATAAAGGTTGGTTCTCCTCTCTTTCGCATACATCTCGAACTAAAAGTGTTACTTTTGGAGATGCAACTTCTTCATCTGTTTTGGCAAAAGGTACAGTGAAGGTAAATGAAAAGTTTATGTTTAAAGATGTGGCACTTGTTAAGAACTTGAAATTCAACTTGCTTTCTGTCTCACAAATGATTGATGAAGATCTTGAAGTATGTTTTAAAAAAGGTGAATGTAAAGTGTTAGATACTTCAGGTGATCTAGGTTTTAAAATTTCAAGATTTGGAAGAGTTTTTAAAACTGATTTTGATGCTTCACATGATGCTAAGTTTAGGTGTCTAGTTGCCAATGATTCTAAAGATTTATTCTTTTGGCATAGTAGACTTGGACATGTTGGTTTTGATCATCTCACGCGTGTTAGTGGTATGGATCTTATACGTGGTTTGCCTAAACTTAAGAATGAAAGCGATATAGTATGTTCTTCTTGTAGACATGGTAAGATGTGTGCAGGTTCACATCCTCCGCTTACTATGGTCATGACAAATGCACCGGGACAGCTCCTACATCTTGACACAGTTGGACCATCGAGAGTTCAGTCAGTTGGTGGTAAGTGGTATGTATTAGTGATTGTTGATGATTTCTCTAGATATTCTTGGGTTTACTTTATGGCATCTAAAGATGAGGCTTTTAGTCATTTTAGAAGTCTTGTTCTTAGATTATCTATCGATCTTCCAGGATCTCTTAGAGCTATTAGAAGTGATAATGGAACTGAATTTAGAAATTCTTCTTTTGATCATGTTTGTGCTGAAAAAGGAATTGATCATCAATTTTCATCACCATCTGTTCCACAACAAAATGGTGTAGTTGAAAGGAAAATAGAACTTTGGTTGAGATGGCTAGAACAATGCTAGATGAATATAAAACTCCAAGGAAATTTTGGGCTGAAGCTATATCTATTGCATGCTATATTTCAAACCATGTGTTTTTGATGTCTAAACTTGGTAAAACTTCATATAAGCTTCGATTTGGACATAGGCCTAGTGTATCTCATTTCAGAGTTTTTGGGTGCAAATGCTTTGTGTTAAAATCTGGAATTTTAGATAAATTTGAAGCTAGGTCAACTGATGGTATTTTTCTTGGATACCCTGCTCATTCACGTGGCTTTCGTGTGCTTGTTTTGGAGACTAACAAAATAATAGAAACCTGTGAAGTTTCTTTTGATGAGGCTAGTCCAGGCACTAGTCTAAGTGATGCAGGTACAAGTGCATATGTTCAGGGGGAGAGCATATTTGTTGATGACGATGAGGATGATGCAGATGAGGTTATGGTTCCTACTATTTCTCCACCTGTAGTTTCTTCTACACCTTCTACTACTGCGGCTATAGTTGGGCATCCTCAAGCTACTACTTCATCTACACATATTGAAAATGAACAAGAAGGTACTTCAGAAATTTCTGCTCCTCGTCACATTCAAAGGAGACATCCACCTGAACAAATGATTGGAGATTTAAATGAAAGAGTAACAAGGTCCAGGTTTATCGATTCTGACTCCCATGCTCATTCTGCTTTTGTTGCTTCTTTTGAGCCCAAAGATGTATCTCGTGCATTAACTGACGAATCTTGGATCAATGCCATGCATGAAGAATTAGAGAATTTTGAACGTAATAAAGTTTATAATTTGGAAGCTTTTTTCACCTCCTACTGATCACTCTATAATTGGAACTAAATGGGTGTTTAAAAACAAACAAAGTGATGATGGTGTTGTTGTTAGAAATAAAGCTAGATTGGTTGCTCAAGGTTTTACACAAATAGAAGATTTAGATTTTGATGAAACATTTGCTCCTGTTGCTAGATTTGAAGCAATTAGAATTTTGTTAGCCTTTGCTGCATCTAAAGGTTTTAGATTATATCAAATGGATGTAAAAAGTGCTTTTCTTAATGGCTATATAAATGAGGAGGTCTATGTTAAGCAACCACCTGGTTTTGAAAATCCACAGTTTCCTAATCATGTTTTGAAATTGTCAAAAGCTTTGTATGGGTTAAAGCAAGCTCCTAGAGTATGGTACGATAGATTGAAAAACTTTTTATTAGAAAATGATTTTTCCATGGGAAAGGTTGATAAAACTCTCTTTGTACTTAAGCAAGGCAATGGTCAGTTATTCGTTCAGATTTATGTTGATGATATCATCTTTGGGAGTGCATCTCATGCTCTGGTGACTGAGTTTTCAGCAACGATGAGTAAAGAATTTGAGATGAGTATGATGGGAGAGTTGACTTACTTTTTGGGACTGCAAATAAAACAAACAAATGAGGGAACTTTTGTGCATCAAAGTAAGTATACAAAGGATCTTCTACGTCGTTTTGGGATAGAAAATTGCAAGCCTATTGTGTCACCTATGGGAGCTGCTTCGACACTTGATCCTGATGAAGATGGTGAAGCTGTTGATCAAAAAGAGTATAGGAGCATGATCGGCTCACTTTTATATCTTACTGCTTCGAGGCCAGACATACAATTTTCTGTGTGTTTATGTGCTCGTTTTCAAGCTTCCCCACGTGTTTCACATCTACAAGCTGTCAAACGAATTTTCAGGTATCTACATAGCACTCAAAATTTTGGCATATGGCTTTCTACTTTTTCATGTATTTGTTTAAGATCTTTTTTCTGATGTTGATTTTGGAGGTTCTAGAATTGATAGTAAAAGTACATCTGGCTCATGTCACTTTTTGGGTAATTCACTTATTTCATGGTCATCTAGAAAACAATCTTCTGTTGCTCAATCCACTGCTGAATCTGAATATGTAGCTGCTGCTAGTTGTTGTTCACAAATTCTTTGGATAGTAGCCACACTTAAAGATTATGGGGTAATTTTGGATAATGTTCCACTTTTCTGTGATAATACTAGTGCTATTTGTATTACTAAGAACCCAATGCAACATTCAAGAACTAAACATATTGATATAAGATTTCACTTCCTTTGAGATCACGTGGATAAAGGGAATGTTGTGCTTCATCATATAGATACTGAACATCAGTTGGCAGACATCTTCACAAAACCTTTGGATTCTTCTCGGTTTGTTCATTTACGAAGTGAGTTGGGTGTATTGCACCCAATGGGATTATTCTAAGGGGGAGCTTGTCATTTAAAATTTTGGAAGCTTTATTTATTATCCTTGTCAAATAACTCATCAAATCCAAGTCATTGAAACCAATTGAGTAGTAGAGCTCTTTTTATCATATATATCCATATGCTGCGTAGCTTTGATCACGACTTGTTATAATTAAATTGCTACATTTGAATTAAAAGTATGACATGGCGGAAAATTTTGACTAGATTAATTATACTTATTACTTTGCGATGTCCATCAAAAAGGATTAGCTTGATTGTGAGTCTTATTTTAACTCTTGGCTATGAGGCTCGCATGTTTCATGTTCAAATTTTTATGATCACTCAATTTGGCATGTTTTTTAAAATATATATATATAAAGGAAAAAAATTGAAAAGATGTATGCTTCAAGCATGCCATGGTGAACCAAAAGAAAAAGCACAAATGTGCGCAAAATGAAAAGAAGTATGCTTCAAGTATGCCACCATAAAAAAAGGGGAAGAAGAAAAGTATGTCATTATGAAAAGAAGTATGCTACAAGCATACCACATGCCTAAGAATTGAGTGTGGAGTAATAAGTTGTTACATGAGACTATTAGCTCGCTTAGAGTTAAACTTTGCTTCACTTTTAGGTTTGGACTTTTCGTTGTGATATCTCTTTGTGCTCTTTATAATTAATCTGGTTATTGTTGCGATGCTTGTTATGGATATAAAATCGCTTAATCATATTGACAAATTTGTTTTGACTTTGCTATATGATATATGGCTTTATATGATCTAGATAGCTCTACTCAAAAATATAACTTGGTTGCTTTATTAAACCATTGCAACGTGACTTGGATAATCTATAAAGCTTCTAGATTTTTATTGTCATTGCTCTTTCTTAGATTTATTCTTATTCACTGAAATTTCTTGATGATTACATTGCCAAAGGGGGAGACAAATTTGAGAGATTGGAGAGTTTTTGGAGAAATTAAAATTGAGTTTTCGGAGAAATTAAAATTACTTCTCTTGTGTTGAGGGGGAGAGTTTGAAAGTTTGGCTTCAGTTCTTCACTTAGAGCAAGTTTAATAGAAGAGGTGGCTGCCACCTCTAGGACTAGCTCATGTGGAGGTAGCTAATACAATAAGTTGAGTAGAGGTTACCTCTACTAAAACACTCAAACATTTAATACTTGCATAAATATATCAGGGGTCACCTCTTGTATAAGGGGCTGCTTGTCTCTCTCTCCTCGTATGATGTGCTAGAGGTCACCTCTTATATAAGGGGCTGCTTGCCTCTCTCTCCTCTTGTCTCTCTCTTCCACATAGGATTGTGTTGACGTGGATTTCGCTAGAGGCGACCTAGTCAGCATTATTGTACTTGCTCTTAGATTTGTTGGAAGTCATGTTAATTTAATATGTTGTCAATGTATTCATCAAGGGGGCGATTGTTAGACCATGTGGCCAGGTCTAGGTTATTTTAGATGATGAATAATTGACAACGGTAGTTATGGTATTACTTATTGTGTGTTGCTTTGTTATATGCTTGTGATAGCATGGTAATATGATAATGTTGCATGATACGCTCGTGTGAGGTATTGTGCGGATTGACTTGAGTCAAGTCGTGGACTTGTGCTCGTACGCAGTTACGTGTTTATTCATGTGCAGGTGTTGCTTGAGGCGGAACATGTTCGATGACGGGACTGAAACTAGGTTCGGGTGGAGCTGAGGTTTCGAGACTAAGTTCAGGGAGGAACTAAGGTCCTATCAGTCAAGGATGTCATGCGGGATGTTCAGGCTAGAGAACAATGCGCATGGAGATGATACGTGGAGAAGATGCAGGAGGTGCGGTTCTGGAGGCTTCGACATGTGGAAGGCTGAAAAAATCGGAAGCGTAAAAACAATTAAAAAAACTCATGTTATGAAGGGTTTTGGGTCTCTTGAAAATTAGTGGGCCAAAAGTCTAGTTGAGGTAAAAAAAAAGCCCAGACCTAGTTGAATGAGTTGTATTAGTGTTTGAGTTCGTTTGTAAGTCTTTTTTGGATTTGTGGACTTGCTATAAAAAAAAAAGTTAGGACCGGCGGCCATGTGTGCGCGGTTTTTGAGCGAGAAAAATTCTAATCGAGTTCCTTATCGCTGCTGCTGTCTTTCCGAAGGCTTCGTGGAAGGCGCTTCGCGTTGCCGTCGAGATTCTTTGATTGAAGAGCAAGCGACGGCCTGGTTTGTGCGGCAACAGGTTTTTTTCTCGCTGGCGAGTCATCGAGCGACGACGGCTGCACGCGGCGGTAGTGTTTGCTTTTGTGTTCGGAAATTTTGAGCGGCTGCTGGCGTCTTCAGATATCAACACGCATCATCTCTTGATCCACCAATCCAGTCACCTGTGTGGCGCACGTGAAGAGAACAGACACATGCAGGGAGACATCCTTATATCGTTGGTCAACAAGCATTGATTCAAGTAAGCAATATTTAATATTTTATTAGCTTGCATGTTCTTGCCAAGTGCTGTTGTTAGTCTGTATGCAAGCATTTGGGTGTTTGGGGGACAGTTGGCATGACCAAGGTAATTAGGAGAAGTAATTAGGCTATTGCTAGTTAGCTCTCTTCATTGAGTAAATCAACAGAGAAAGGTCATTGAGTAAATCATTGCATGCTAATCAGCTTTTTCATTGCATGGTCCATTGGTCCAGCTGCGACGTCGTCAGTTTTTTTGGCAACGCTACAGTACCAAATTGTGTTGATATAGGAATTTTTTGTACGGATAATCCATTTTTTATTCGAAATTACATAAATATACCCGCGGGAAATTTTTTTACAAAAATAGGCTCCAGTCGCCTAATGGTTGGGCGACTGGAGCCTTTCGCCCAACCACACGGCGACACAATATATCTCGCTGCACAGTAGAGCGACTGCATTAAATCGCTCTTCTGTATGGCGACTGGCATGCAGTCGCCATACCGTTAGGCGACTGGCATGCAGTCGCCATCCCGTTAGGCGACTGCAGGTAGCCCCCGTGATTGTTTTAGAATTTGTGAATTTTGTAACGTTGAACCGGTAAAAAATACGGTGAAGTTGTAATAAAAGTTTATGTTCATTGTATATTGTAGGTGTGTAAAAAGTTTTTAAAATTTTTTTTTTTGAAAGATTGAGTAGAGAACGATCGATACATACACTGTTAAGTGAGATAGTTTATATGCGGAAAGAGATGATAGACTTATGTAAATATAAATAAACTTCATAATATAACTGTGAGTAACATGGCGCATGTATTTTCATTACATGCATAACATATATAGCATCTGCAGCACGCCTCACTGGTCACCCTGCTGTGCCCCGTCACCGCGCCCGCGTCCTCCCATACGGCCTCGCTTGGCCCTCCTCCGGTGCAACGGATTAGGACGATCCGAAAAGGTAAAACGAGGAGGAGGGTGTCTATCCCGCCCCTGCGCTGGTGGAGTCAGCTGCACCTCTGGCTGTGTAATCTCCGGTGCACCGGGGAGGGCACTGGCAGAAAGAACCTGCGGTGCGACGTCGGGCGACGGCGCGAAAAACTGGTCCACATCTTCCTGGCCTGGGGAGACGCCGTGCTGGTAAGTACCTGCAATATTAATATCGTTAGTGCGTTGCATGTCGTCTTCGGATAAACACGGTATAAGACCCTATGCGTACCCGTAGCTGGCGCCATGGAGGAGGCGTACACCCCCTGCGTGGGGAAGACAGGGGTCTGCGTAGGAGGCGTGAAGTGAACCGGTGTAGGAGGCCCTGCCCAGGCTGAACCCCCTGGCTGCTCCGGGTGAGGTGGTGGAGGACGTGTCCACGTAGGTGCACCATAGTAGTGCCACGCTGGTGGAGGTGGCACTGGTGGACGAGCAGTCGTAGCGGGGGGCGTGGAGACCGCCGGTAGCCTCGTGCAGGACAGTAGGCTAACGATACGTCTACACCCCTCGTGCACCCGACGCGCAAAGCTGAGGCCCTCCTCATGGGTCAGCTGCGCACCACTGGCGAGCCTCTCCAGTACTGTGCCGGACTCGGCGTATAGGTCAGAACTGACGTCAGCCTGGACACAAAGACATAAAATGGTCGATTATGGAAACGACATTACCATTTGGGAATCTTTGAAATGACATGTAACGTACCGCGAGGTGAGCGTCGTGCGCGAAGTGCGCGGGGTACGTGTCCGTCGGAGCGGCGACGTGTGTGGCAGGCGGGTCTACCACATATACGAGCCTGATACGGGTCTACGGCTGGTACCAGCGCAGGTACTCCGCGTACTCCCTGCTGTCGTACGGTCGGTCCTCGTCCACGCGGTCGTCGAGCGCATCCTGCTACTGCTCGACCCAGGGCTGCATTCTCACCGACCAGTCCGTGCCTCTTTTCACTCCCTTCCCGCTGTGCCTGCGTATAAAACCATTACGTAATGTGAGATACTTGCGAACGCAGTAGTAAGTATGTACATATTTAGCAGAAACGTACACTCACCCGTGCACGTGCGGCGGAAGCGATGGTCCGACTGGTACAGGAACCGGCTGCCATAGCCCGAACTGCCGCATCACCCGCTGGGGTGCGTAGTCCTCCACGTAGATGAGGTACACGAGCTTCCGGCGGGTGAGCCAGAAAGCCCGGTCACGCTAGCAAAGTGAAGACAGACCGCCAGGAGCACGGGCCTGCACTGCCGTATCAGCGTACGGCTCCCAGCGCACGTCGTCGGCTGTGATGCGGTCGAGCTGCTCCACAAAGACCCGGTATGCCCGCGTGACCTGCACGTGCGCGAACTGTACCTGCAAGAAAGACAAGTTGTTTACAATGACGATCGTCAATAAGAAAGAAATAGTTAACTGTGATAAAACTTACTCGGCGACGGCACCACATAGAACCCATCGTCGGCCGGTCGACTTCTCCCCCCGGATACATCTCGGGCCCGTACGGACCCACGTCGTCTAGCACAGGTCGTCCGACGCTTAAGCGCTCGAACGACCACAACTGTAGTAGCAGGGGACAACCCGTGAGGATCGAGTTCGGCTTGACCCTCGTGCACGCATCGCACAGCGCGCGGTACGTCGCGGCAAGTACGGCCGATCCCCAGCTGACCTGGTGGGGCTCGCCGTCAGCGATCGCCCTCGCATAAGCGATAAGGCGCGCATCCACCGAGTTGCCGTGGCTGGTGGTGAAAAGCACCCAACCAAACAGCCACAGCACGTACGCCTCCAGGTGCCGCGAGACCTGCTGATCGTCTGCCTGCGGAACCATGCGCTCCACCTGAATGCAAAAAAGTTGTTATTAGTACGTAATACCACAAATAAGAGCTTCGAAGATACGATCGATTTTATATACCACGTACCCGGTACTGTCTGAGCCACCTCAGTGTCGGCCCATGGGTCTGCGCCTCTCCGAACACGTGGTGGTCAGCGGCCGGTGGAACGACACCCTCGAATCTGCCGAGCAGGTCAGCGCGCCAGTCGGCCGGGGCCTTTGGTAGGAAGGCAGCGTCTCCCGCGATCGGAAGCCCAAGAAGCAGGGACACATCCTGCAAGGTCGGCGTCATCTCCCCGAATGGGAGGTGGAAAGTGTGCGTCTCGGGCCGCCAACGGTCCACCAAAGCCGTCAGCAGGGAACGGTCGAACGGAAATCGTCGTGATCGATCCCCGCCCGCCTCGTCCCCACCCTCGTCCCCGCCAGCGGCTCCATCCTCCTCTGTGGCCTGCACCATCCGGGCAAGAGGGAGTAGCCCGGCATCCCGCAGCCTGCAAACAAAGTGAAGGTCAGCACGGAACGAACTAACGGTCGCACTAAACGCTGGAATAGTGCTCACCTGGCAGTCCAACGAGGGTCGAGTCCCCAGGCCACGCGAGGTGTCCGTGTCCGGACCACTCCCAGCTGAGGCGGCTCGTCCGTGCTCCCCGGTGGCGGCACTAGATGGGAAGCGCGATGAGAGCGGTCCACGTGCTCATCCAACAGCGCGAACCGCCACTCCGAGTCACGTCCAGCACGAGTCATACCTGCAAAATTTGTACAATACTTTCAACATTAAATTTTCTGCATCTAAATTTGTACAATAATTTCAACACTAAATTTTATACATCTAAGACTGTACATTAAACTTGGTACATCTAAATTTCTACATCTAAACTTGTACATTATACTTTCTACATCTAAATTTGTACAATAAATGGTACACAAAATTTATAAACTAAATTTTCTAAACTTTATTTCTAAACTACATTTAGTACACAAAATTTGAAAATTAAATGTCTAAATTATATTTCTATATTTAATTTCTAAACTAAATTTTGAAACTACATTTTCTAAACTAAATTTGTAAACTAATTTTCTACACTACATTATCTAAACTAATTTTCTAAACTAAATTTGTAAACTAATTTTCTACACTACATTTTCTAAACTAATTTTCTAAACTATATTTCTAAACTAATTTTCTACACTACATTTTCTAAACTAATTTTCTAAACTATATTTCTAAACTAATTTTCTACACTACATTTTCTAAACTAAATTTCTAAACTAATTTTCTACACTACATTTTCTAAACTAATTTTCTAAACTAATTTTCTAAACTAATTTTCTACACTACATTTTCTAAACTAATTTTCTACACTAACAAAAAATATAACACGAAAAATTACCTGAAAATCGCGCACTCCCCCTCCTCTTCTCCTCCTCCCCTTCTCCTCCTCTCCCTCTCCTTCTCTTCCCCTCCTCCCCTTCTCCTCCTCTCCCTCTCCTTCTCTTCCCCTCCTCTTCTCCTCCTCTCCCTCTCTTCTCTGCGACGGCGGCCGAACGACACAGTGACCGCTTGGCCGAGCGCGGTATATATCTCACTAGAAGTCGCCGAACCGTTGAGCGACTGAAATGCAGTCGCCTAACGGTTGGGCGACTGGATGGAAGTCGCCCAACCGTGGGGCGACTGCAATTAATCGCCCAACGGTTGGTAGATTCATTAAATGTCGCCGTGTGGTTGGGCGAACGGCTCCAGTCGCCCAACCATTAGGCGACTGGAGCCTATTTTTGTAAAAAATTTTCCCGCGGGTATATTTATGTAATTTCGAATAAAAAATGGATTATCCGTACAAAAAATTCGTTGATATAGTCATTCAAAAATATACCTATGATTTCTTTTGCTGTCTTGGTTTTTTTATTTTTTGCTGACAGATTAAAAGAGCAAAAGACAACATACTTAAAATAAAAAAAATTCCGCTGTGCGCTGCAATCATTCACCCCCCCTAATTGCCATCGTCGATCCTACATACCAATTGCATTCGTATATGAATTCCAACCAAAACTAACTAAAATTCTAAATAAAAAATAGAATAAAATTAGCAATTTGATTTCAGTATGGATTCAAAATTAAAATCCCTAAAAATGTAATTCAAAAAATTAATGAAAAATTAGCAATCAGATTTGTATAAAAATCCCAACAAAAATAATAGACATTTGAAATAAAAAGAAAATTTGCAATTTGATTTCCATATGAATTCAAAATAAAATCCTTAAATAAATTAAATTCAATGTAAATAAATTAAAATTAGCAATTTCATTTGTATACAAACTCAATAAAAAAATAACAAAAATTTTAATTGAAGCAAAGGCAAAAAAACCACCACGTTCACTCTGAAGGGCTAGAAATTCTCACGTTAAAGAGAAATATCTACACCGTTGATTATGGTGGGTCCATATATAACTGTCTAGATTGAAAGAAAGAGTCAATGTCAAATACAGTACAAAAAATAATTGAAATTTGTAATAAAAATTGAAATAAAATTCTCGAGAAAAATCTATATGCAAAAATAATTTGGAATAAAAAGTAAACATAAATTAATAGTTGGATTTGTATACAAATTTCCAAAAAATAACTAAAATTGGAATAGAAAATAAAATTAAATTACAATTTGATTTTGATGCGAATTCCAAACTGAAATCCCTAAATAACTGTAACTTTGAATAAAATTTGAAGAAAAATTAGTAATTAGATTTGTAAATGAATTCCAACAAAACAAAAGTGAAATTCGGAATAAAAATGAAATAAATTTGCAATTTAATTTTCATACGAATTGTAATGTAAAATCCCTAAATAACTTAAAGTCGGAATAAATTAAATAAAATTAGCAACTTTATTTGTATATGAATGCCAACAAAAATAACTAAAACTTTGAATAAAATTAAAAACTAAAACTTGAATAGCATGGATGATGTCAAAGGAGATCATGAAAGGGTAGAGTGGCATTGATCTGTCCTACATAATTCATTGACCCCATGGGAAGCAAAGTGTTGAGGTGGTGATGGTAGAGCTGAGGACAATATCATGGTACTCACCAGAGCTGTTGAAGAGAATGCCTAGAGTTGGAACAGCCAAGGGCTACGACAGTGAGTGGTGAGCATCGATATTGTTGGAGAAGTCAGTAGCCAAAGAAGGTTGATGATGGGGAAGCCCTAGCAGATAGTAGATGAAGCTTTGCACTGAAGATGAGCTATGGATAATATGAGGTCATTTGGTAGCTAGGAGTGTACCATCGCAGATGAGGGGCACAATGTCACCATCGATGGCGAGAAGATTCTCCATATCATTAAACAGCAACTAAAGCAGGCATGCTGGCATCAGTAGAGATGGGGGGTCTTCATGGTTAGTGAGGAAGTCAGCTGGCCAACATCGAAGAAGAGCAGCGACTGACACTATAGAAGAGGACATAAAGAACATTTCATATCATGCATGTGTATATACATGCATGCATCTATACAAATAGAAGCATGGAAATACATAAGCAGAGGAGTAAAGAGCTTGGAGTAAAGATGGCACAGTCGTAGGGAATAGGCTCAAGGCCACCGGAGAGAGTGT
Organism: Dendrocalamus latiflorus; assembly: GCA_017311315.1. Classification (NCBI taxonomy): domain Eukaryota; kingdom Viridiplantae; phylum Streptophyta; class Magnoliopsida; order Poales; family Poaceae; genus Dendrocalamus; species Dendrocalamus latiflorus. Next base: position 29,636,396 of record CM029663.1, read on the forward strand.
GATGGGTGTTCCAAGAAAGGATTGGCGATGGTTGCATGTGTATGCGTTGATGTCGCAATAGTCAGCTGTAACATCCCAATTTTCTTAGAACTTTTCAAAAGGTTTTTGCCAAAATAAAGTTTTCCAAAATTCTCCTAATTTTATTTGAATTAATAAAGCTTAATTGCAAGTTTTAAAATAAAAACGATTTAATGTGAATAAACCAAACATCAACTAATTCCCAAAGTTTGTATTTGTGTTCCTAGTATTGAAAAGTATTTTCCTAAGTTTTCTCAAAATTTTCTGAGTTCATTTGCTATTTTTTTATTTATTTGAATTTTTGGTATTTTCTAAAAATAAAATCTAAATTAAAATCCTTGGAAGGAAGTCGAGTCGAATCTCTTTCGGTCCAATCCATTTTATCTGTTACAAACCAATTAATCAGTTACAATCAACTGCCCAATGTACAGTTATAACAAATGTACAGATGCCTTTCCATAAAGGCACCTTTTATACCGCCCATTCATCATCTATATAAAGCAATGTACAGATTCAGAATGGATTAATGAAAGCAATAGTTTTCTCTCAACACTTGTGAATCTCTCTTGCAATACGTTATCAGCAGGGGCGGACGCACCATGGGACATGGGGGTACAGTTGTACCCCCAAAATTTTTTTGCAAAAATTCAACTATATATAATATATATTTCATATATATAAAAAAACTAGAAGTGCAGGTAATTTAGCAAATTCAGCCCACTAGCCAAAAGGCCCAATTGGCATTTTCTAACCTAACCCTAGCCTCCTGGCTCCTGCCTCTGCCTGGCTGCCTCCCACGCCGCCTCCTCTCCATCTCTGCGCGCCCCTGGCCTCCTCTCCATCTCTGCGCGCCCCTGGCCTCCTCGGCTCCGACGACGCGGCGACCGACGGGCTCCTGCCTCTGCCTGGCTGCCTCCCACGCCGCCTCCTGCCTTGCTCTGTGCCTGCCTCCTCTCTATCTCTCTTGCACAGCCGCCACAGCCTACAGCACGCCCCTGGCCTCCTCGTCTCTGGCGACGCGGCAACCGGCGAACGGCTGCCGGCGGCGGCGCGGCGCCGGGCACCCACACCCAATGGCCGACATGGCGTCGACGGCGAAGAAGTCCCCACGGCCAGGCGGCCCATGCGGCGGCGGCAGCTCCTCCCCTATTCCAGCTTGAACGGCGACGACGCTCCCGACGGCCATGCCGCCTCTGCACACAAGGTTTATTTGATTAACTATATAAGATATACATATTATGTATATCAAAATTCTCTATCTTATATATATACTCAGTAGATTCTTAACTTCGTACCCCCATCTCAAAAATCCTGGGTCCACCACTGGTTATCAGCACCCAAAAATATATTCACACACAACAGAGAAAAGCATTCAAGGTAATGGCTCTGGCACTATGTGCAAAACACCAACAAGCATTACTTGATGTTCTTGCATTAGTCGACTCTCTGCATGAAACACTGCACGCTCTTCTTGCTCCTCTCCATGCACAACCTCCACCACCACGCCCGGCGACCACCACCATTATCTCCACCGGCCATGGCTCTAGGCCGGTTCGTCATCGTCCATGGGAGGCGCACGACGTCTTCTCACCAGCGTGGGCTCCGCGCTATGGCCCTTACCGGCGACCGGCGCACGCCTCCGTGGCGGCTAACCGCCGTCCCGGCCTCCGGATCCGCACTCCTCCACCAGCCTCCTCCGCAGAGGACGCCTTCTCCTCTACTTGAATCACAAAGAAGAGGGGAGGGGAGGGAGCGCGCCATCACACGGCGCGGCCAACGTGGCCCATTGCGGCGCGCGGCACGCGGCCTGGTGCGGCCGGTACGCATCCCGACCGAAGGCGACGGCGCGGCGGCGCCCGTAGTGGCCAGCATGGCACGGCGCCCCATGCGCCGATGGCGGCGACGTCCTCCAGGCGCCGGCGGCGGTGTCCCATGGGCCGGTGGGGGCGGTGGAGACCTAGGCGTGGGAGGCGGCCGGCGCCCGTGGCGACCAGCGGTGGCGCAGCCCGGCCCGAGGAGGCGGAGGCGCGGCGGTGCTAGGCGGCCGGTGGGGCGCAAAGGTCGGACGCGGGTGGTGGAGATGGCTGGCGGCGGCGGCGCATCATGGGGCAGGCTGCGGCGGCTCAAAATGGGCGGTTAGGGTTTGGGGGAAACCCTAAATCCCCCCATTCCTTTTATATGCTGCCCAAACAAATGGGCTTTGGCCCAAAACATCCCACCTCCCCACTTGGGCCTAAAAGCCGAATGGGCTTCAGCCCAAGTTTTCGGAAATTTGCAATTTCCCCCCTCTAGTTCTTGGAAAATGCAGAATTTTCTTTTTAAATAAATTTCTATTGTTGTATTTGCAGTAAAGTCCTTATGCTTATTTATAATTGTACCCGTTGGATTGTACTGTTATAAATTAGCATTTCTGTCCCTACAGGACCTGAAAATTATGTAAATATTTAAATAAATGTGTAACCACATTTATATAATTTTTACATATGTAGCATTATTACTTTATTGCAATTTACTTACAATATTAATTGCGACCATATTTAAATTTGCTATCACTAGCAAATTTAAAATTTATAATTCCCGTTTAGTGAGTACCATTGTACTTAATAAATTGGAATTTTTGCAAAATATTATACCTAAAATAAATACCATAATTACAATTTATGGCATTTTTCTACATTCATTTGTACGCTATGCCATACAATAAATTGGTGTTCACCACCAATATTGTGATTACACGGTATTATAAATATAACCACATGTTATATTTAATTTGGGTATATATTCATTCGGATTACAATACTCATATTGTTTTCCACATATTTTGCATTTCATTACAACATTACCATACACATTAATTTACCTCATGTAAATTAATCATTTATGGTGTACTTTTCATGTAGGTTTTTAAATGGCTACCAAAGATTTTGAGCCCCTCGCTCTCGATGGTACCAATTACCCTACATGGGCTATGGACCTCAAAATCAACCTAACCACACGTGGGTTGCAACGGGTGATATTTGATCATCCAGCTGATCAAATTCCTCCGGATATTGTGAAATATTCCGTTTTGAACATAATACGGAATCACATACATCCGGATTTGAAGGCTGAATATCTGTATGAGGAGAATCCACTCACATTATGGTTAGCCCTCAAAAATAGATATGAACAGCAGCGAGCTGCTATCTTACTTGAGGCTAATTATGAATGGGCACATCTTAGACTCCAAGATTTCAAATCTGTTGGAGACTATAACCATGCCCTTCATACTATTTGCTCCAAATTGCGATTTTGTGAAAAGGAACCAACGGATGCAGACAAAATAGAGAAGACTCTCTCGACTATGCTCCCATCTGACAGGGTCCTACAGCAGCAATAGCGTGCTGCAAATTACCAAACTTATTTTGATCTTATGCATACTATGCTTCAGGCAGAGAAGCATGCTGAACTTCTTTTAAAGAACAATCAGCAACGTCCCATTGCGGCTACTCCACTTCCTGAAGTACATGATAATCAAAATAACAACAAGTTCAGTGGTTCACACAATCACTCAAAGAACTTTAAAGGTAAACACAAACGCAACAAGAAGCAAAAACCAAGTGGATTCAAGAAAGGTAAAGGCAATTCTGGTAAGAGAGTTGACAAAACTGAAATTTATCAAAAATGTGGTTGCTACAACCATCCTACCAAGAAATGCCGCACCCCGAAGCATCTTGTGAACCTCTATCTCCAGTCTTTGGCTCACGGCAAGAAAGCTCAAGAGAAGAGATTTGAAGCACACTTCAATCTCACATCCAACAATGATGAAGCCGGATGTTCTCAAAAGTTCCTTCAAGAACTCAACGACACATGCGCTTCTACAAAAAAGGATGATCTCATGTGCACCGAGGACACACTTGAAGAATTTCATTCTCAAGACATGTTTGGAGATCTCAGTTAGACTCCTCGTTCCATAGCTAATAAGTACTATAGTGTTGTAATATAAAAATAATGTTGTCATCTATATTGTAAGCTTGTATGCCACAATCATATATCGAACATATTCGGTATTGTAAAATAAAGTTTGTATGTATTCTATATATGCTCCTACAAGAATTTCATTAAATTCTTCTTTTGTGTATATAGATTTTTGGAGTCAATCCAATGGAGGAGGAATTATGCCTTGTGGATAGTGGTACCACAAACTCTATACTTAGGGACACAAAATATTTCCTAACTCTTACTAGGAGGAAAGGAAATATTTTAACCGTCGCTGGACGCGATGCAACGATAGTAGGCTCTGGTCGCACCTCTATCACTCTCCCTATGGGTACACAATTGGAAATTGAGGATGCACTCTTGTATCCCGATTCAACACATACCCTATTTAGTTATAGAGATATCCGTCAGAATGGTTTCCATGTTGAAACCCAAAATGACAACAAAAAGGAATATCTCCTCTTAACCAAACACAACGGATATGGCAAACAAGTACTAGAAAAAATTCCATCTTTAAACTCCGGATTGTACTATACATACATCAAACCCGTTCAACATATTGCGTACAAAGTAATTTTCCAAAACACTAACACATTCCAAACATGGCATGATTGCCTTGGCCACCCAGGCATTGGAATGATGAGGAAAATTATTAGCAATTCAATTGGTCATACATACCACAAAACAAAATTTCCAGAATCCTCAGATTTTGTGTGCACTTCCTGTGCCACCGAAAAATTGATTTTAAGACCCTCTTATCTTAAAATCAGAGCTGAACCACTTAAATTCCTTCAACGCATTCAAGGAGATATATGTGGTCCTATACAATCATTGTGTGGACCGTTCAAATATTTCATGGTTCTCATTGACGCATCTACTAGATGGTCACATGTGTGTCTTTTATCCACATGAAACCATGCATTTGTTAAGTTAATTGGTCAAATTATCCAATTATGAGCACATTATCCTGAATATCAAATTCAATCAATTCGAATGGACAATGCTGCTGAATTTACATCCCATGCCTTCAATGATTATTGTATGGCTCTTGAGATACAAGTTCAACACTCTGTTCCATATGTCTATACACAAAATGGTTTAGCAGAATCTCTTATCAAGAGAATAAAGCTCATTGCAAGACCATTACTACAGAATTGCAACTTACCAATATCATGTTGGGGTCATGTAGTTTTACACGCTGCTGACTTAATCCAATTGCGTCCAACTGCTTATCATAGCACTTCCCCGCTACAATTAGTACGTGGAAATCCACCAGATATTTCCCATCTACGAAAGTTCGGTTGCGCTACATACGTACTGATCTCACCACCATAGCGTACCTCAATGGGACCGCACAGGAAACTTGGGATCTATGTTGGGTATAAATCTCCGTCAATTACAAAATACCTCAAGCCCCTAACAGGGGACCTGTTCACGGCCCGGTACGCTGATTGCATATTCAATGAGGAACATTTCCCAGCATTAGGGGGAGACAACAAGTACCAAACTAAATGCCAGGAAATTGATTGGAATGTACAAGGCATTCCTGCCTCAGACCCACATACCAGAGAGACTGAACTTCAAGTTCAGAAAATCATTCATTTGCAAAACATTGCAAATAATCTGCCAGATGCATTTACTGATTATAAGGGTGTCACAAAATCCTATAATCCTGCCAAAAATGTGCCTGAAAGAGTGGAGGTACCGCAAAATACCACTCAACTCCCAGTTCAAAATAAGAGGGGGAGAAGTACGGTACAAATGGTGGATACAGCTTCTAACAAGCGATAAAGGAAACAAAAGAATGTAAATGCAGATCAACCTCCAGTTGATAGACACCAAAGGATCCTTGAACCCAGATCAACAGTGCACTCAAATACTGATCCTGGGACATCGAAATACCCCGACTCAAATGTTTTGGGAAATAACATTGAGTCATCAGGGGTCCAAGAAATTTCCACTAACTATACTAATTCTGGAGAATCATACGATCGTAAGACTAAAATTGTTGACATTTATTTCTCCACAACAATTGCAAATAACCTTCAAAATGATCCAGATCCCAAGACCATGGCAGAGTGCAAACAACGCTTGAACTGGAACCAATGGAAGGATGCAATTCAAGCAGAGTTAGCCTCGCTCAAGAAAAGAAATGTATTCACCAATGTGATACATACACCTCCCAAGGTATTCCCTGTCGGTTTCAAATGAGTTTTCGTCCGCAAACGGAATGAAAACAATGAAGTGGTGAGATACAAAGCAAGGCTTGTAGCACAAGAGTTTACGCAAAGACCCGGCATTGATTTCAATGAAACGTATTCTCCAGTAATGAGTAGAATAATATTCCGATACTTAATCTCATTGGCAGTTAAAAATCATCTATCTTTTCAGTTGATGGATGTAGTGACTGCATATCTTTATGGGTCACTTAATTCGGAAATATACATGAAAGTTCCTGATGGAATTTCAATTCCAAATCCGAACGCAAATCGCAATATGTATTGTGTAAAATTGAACAAGTCTTTTATACGGCTTGAAACAGTTGGGTAGAATGTGGTACAACCGACTAAGTGAGTTCCTAACCAAAAAGGGATACTCCAACAATGATGATTGTCCATGCGTATTCATCAAAAGATCCTCAACAGGATTTTGTATTATATATGTGTATGTTGATGATCTTAATATCATTGGTAACACACAGGATATAGATAAAGCACGTAATCATCTTATGACGGAATTTGAAATGAAGGATTTGGGTAAAACCAAATTTTGCTTAGGTGTACAACTTGAGCACCTTCATACATGTATCCTAGTACATCAATCAGCCTATATCCAGAAAATATTGGAGAAATTCAATATGGACAAATCATATCCATTGAAAATCCCCATGATTGTTCGATCTCTAGACAGGGATAAAGATCTATTTAGACCCCGGGATGACAATGAAGAGTTATTGGGACTCGAGATTCCATATCTCAGTGCCATCGGAGCGCTTATGTACCTTGCAAATTGCACCCAGCCGGATATTGCATTTGTGGTAAATCTACTTGCTAGATATAGCGCTGCTCCAACCAAAAGACATTGGGTAGGAGTGAATAACATCCTTAGATATCTTCAAGGCACTAAAGATCTCGGTCTATTCTTCAAGAAGAATAACAATGTAACAATGTGGATTTAATAGGATATACAGATGCTGGCTATTTATCAGATCCCCATAATGCCAGATCTCAAACAGGCTTTGTAGTTTTACACGGTGGAACAACCATCTCTTGGAAGTCTTCGAAACAGACTCTAGTGGCTACATCCATTAATCATTCTGAAATAATTTCATTATATGAAGCACCACGTGAGTGTGTATGGCTTCGCAGAATGATTAACCACATACAACAATCATGTGGTATAGGTGCTATTGCATCACCTACCATTATCTACGAAGATAATGCTGCTTGCGTTGTTCAAATGCAAACGGGTTACATAAAGAGCAATATCACAAAACATATTGCACCTAAACTATTTTACCCACATGAATTGCAAGAGAGTGGGGAAATAAATATTCTGCAAACTAAGTCTTGTGATAATCTCGCAGACTTATTCACCAAGTCATTACCACCTCCACATTCCAAAAATGTGTTCATGGAATTGGTATGCGAAGACTACGTGATTTGCAGATGTCAGGAGGAGAAATCTCCTAAGACTTAACCCGTTCAATACAAATATTGTACTCTTTTTCCTTTATGAGTTTTCCTTTTAAGGTTTCTCATCAAGGTTTTTAATGAGGCAATATGACAACGTAATCATAAATATATCTCTATTTTCCCACAAGGGTTTTTAAAGAGATATAATCAAATATATGCCATATCATTTTCTCCTTAAATTTTCCCACCGGGTTTTAAAGGAGTTTTTTATGGCATATCTACTCTATCGGTTCTCCTCATATTTTTCCCTACAGGGTTTTGGAGGAGTTTTCTCAAGATGATGAATCAAGGTGATCATATGAAGATACATTGGTCAAGAGGGAGTGTTACAAACCAATTAATCAGTTACAATCAACTGCCCAATGTACAGTTATAACAAATGTACAGATGCATTTCTATAAAGGCACCTTTTATGCCACTCATTCATCATCTATATAAAGCAGTGTATAGATTCAGAATGGATTAATGAAAGCAATAGTTTTCTCTCAACACTTGTGAATCTCTCTTAATATTATCTTACTCGGCCCAGCCCACCTGTGCATCTGCTCGCTCGCCAGTCCAGCCTAGCTCGCATACCTGCACCGTGCGTGCTTACGCAACGGATCCTCAACTGCGTCATCGTTGATATGTGAGCCCCACATACAAGTGAACAGATTATCATCTCCACGTCAAACTCCACTGCCGTTGCTGTGCTGACCTTAGACTCCGCCTCCGAGCTGCCTATCTGCGCTTTAAAAAGGACGCTCGTCCCTTGACTTCCACACCCCGAGCCGCCCCACAACTAAAACCCTAAGCCATCGCACGAATCGAGCTCGAGCTTCACCTTCGTAGCCATAAACTCTGATGAGGAATTCCACCATCTTCAACTAATTCTAGAACACACCGATTGCACCGTCGTGACCGCCTCACTGAGATTTCTTCAGCTTTACCTCGTTGTACCTCGGAGGCCGCGGGATCCACTTCATCACTGAAACCTGTAGCTCTACCATTGCTCGAACCTTGCCGGTGGTCAACTCCGACAACCATTAGTCTCCGCACCTCTCGTTGAGTTCGTCGTAGCAAGCACTACTAGATCTGTTGCTTCGCATCGCATGAATCTCCATCGTTCATCGTCATCATAGTTAACCAGAGCCGAGCTACCGTCTGCCAGAACCCTAGATTCCCGAGCGCCACTGCCATGCAGGGGCGGCCCAGCAGGTGGTCCATATAGTCCCAGGACTATCCTGCAATAGTGCAACTTGGCCCAAGAACATCCGGTGCCCTAACCCAAAAACACCCGGTCCCTCCGCCTTGTCAGGCGCCCGGCTCCCTCCGCGGCTCCGCCTCCGCCTTGGCACCTCCGCAACCTCCACCTCCGCCTCCTGGCCGGCTCCCTCCGCCTCCGCCAGGCGCCCAGGCTCCCTCCGCGGCTCCGCCTCCGCAATCTCCGCCTCCGCCAGGCTCCCTCCGCCTCCGCCTCCGCCTCCGGGCCGGCTCCCTCCGCCTCCGCCTCCGCCTCCGCCAGGCTCCCTCCGCCTCCGCTAGGCGCCCAAGCTCCCTCCACGGCTCCGCCTCCGGGCCGCCGGGCCGGCTCCCTCCGCCTCCGCCTTCGGCGCGGGAAGGGCGAGGCCGAGTTCGATGGACGAGGAGGAGGCGTGGAGCTGTCTGTTATTGAATGATTGTAAATATGTAATGGTGATTCTGCTGTCTGTTTCATATGGTGAAACTTCGTTTCACATTTTGAACTTTTGATTGAATGTTCTTCTTTCCAGGACAATAAATCTATATCTGGATTTATAGTCTATGCTCTATGTGCAGCTGATGAGGCTTTAAGAGATGCAAATTGGTTGCCTTCGGAAGATGAGAAGAAGGAAAGAACGGTACCAATTGCCTTTGCTGGAATATCTTAGATGCGTCGCAGGTGGTCATTGAAAATGTTAGTATCCCCACTAGCTTCAATTCTTATTGCTCTTTTTCTTTAGTATTGTCAGTCATAGTGTCAGTTATGGTAATTTCATATGATGCATGGAAGTAGTTAGATCATTTATATGATCAGTTATGCAAATTTCGAACTTATTTGTTGAATTTAAGGTATTATGAGATCTTTTAGATATATTATGTTTTTTACCGAACCGTTTACCGAATTTTTGTATTAGATTATACCAACATTGGATAATAATTTTTTTAGTTAGGCATACCCTGGATTCAAATCCTGGCTGCCATGCCATGGTTTATGTCAGCAGCTGCCTCAACCACATTGCCTGCATATCAACCGAGTCAACCGCCATGTTAGTTTCACGTCAGCTCTAACCCAGATCGGTTTCGTGCACCAAGTTCATCGTGGACCGAGTCTATGACATGTGGGTCCCACATGTCAGTCCCTGATAATTTCTAGAAAATCCAAGAAAAAGAATTATTTTGAAATATTCCTGGTCCCACCCGTCAGCCGTAATAACCTCTCTCTTCTGTTTATTTTTTGAATTTCTCTCCTGGCCAAACTTCTGGGAGCTCATTCTCCCTCATATGAACTTCATTTTAGCTCATTTTATCTCTAAATTCACATAAATTCAAGCCCTATCTTCCAATAATTTTTAAATAACTTTTAGAGTTTTTGTATTATGTTTTGGTGTTTATTTGTGTTTACTCTATTGTTGCATGTAGATGTCAATGCACCTGGAGCTGTTAGAGAAGGGGAAGTAGTTAAGACCAGGACCTTTTCGAAGATAAGTTGTGCTACCTTGATCATGCTGTACCTAGTTTTACAAAACTATTTCACATTTTAAATTTTTATGCTATGTCGTTACAACAAATTAATTACTCGGAATAGTTATGAACCCTAGTTGTTGATTATCCACCATGTCTATTTGCATGCCATGAACCATTGTTACTATACGATGGTTCATGCCAATTGGTCAATATTGTACGTACCACCAACGTGGGTTGATCTAGACCTGCTTGGCCATGTTGGGTTATTGACATCCTTGTGGAATATCAAATTACACCTAACTAGTGGCATATGGAATTGCTTTGTGGATAGTCGTGTGCACTATGTGTTATCTTGATAGCATGTGTTGCACTCTAAAATCAACTATGGATAAATAATTTAGACTAGGACGATTGAAAGAACTGTGTGACCATGCTAAGTGATAGTTGGTGATCTATGTGTAGTTAGAGAATTTGGTAGTATTGTCTAGGTAAATTAAGGACTTAATTTTATGAGCCATTGGTCTGAGCTCCCTTGTACAACCACATGTCCTATGGGAAGGGTCTAGCTCAGTAGGTTACCAAGTTCTAGTGTTGACTACTGAAATGGTCGGTTAAGCTACGTGGACAAGGCTGGAAGGTGTAATTCGCTATGTTCAGGATTACATCGTATGGATTGTTTTCCGTTTACAAATCCAATGTTGAACTCTAGACCTACTCACATGGGTTGGGATGAGGCTATTGGGTTCCAGCTTAATGGGGGGTCAGTGCTAGGATGAATTTCCTAAAAAGCTTTGTTATGATCACCTTCTATGAGGAACGTTGATCGCTAGGTCTTGTACTCTAGTCGATTGCCTATGGCATGAGATAGGTTGTTATTGGAGTTCCTTTGTTCCACTGTAGTTTATTTTCTTTAGTGTCCAAGCTCTGCATGGCTAAATAATTGTGAACTCGACCATAAGGTCAAAACTTTTATTTATTATCAAACTCGTTATTTACTTATTTATCACTGTGTGCACTAGCATCATCTTGGACAAGTGGAGTATACACAGAAGATCCGTTTTTCCATATTTGGGTTCTGACATCAGCATTAAGCAATAATTGGAGAGACTAGAAGATAACTATGTGGTAAAATATTACATTGGAAATGATACTCTAATGGTCGCCTATGGTGCATCGGTATATACATGAGGAAGGTACTCTAATACTATGTTAATTAATAAGACAATTTACCACACATATAATCAATGTATTGCTTAATAATAGAGGAAGACTAGGGGTATGCAGCTACATAGTCCATGCATGATGGAGAGTGGTTATATTTCTAAGAACCCCATCAACTTGTTATACTCAATGGCTTTCTTCCATCAAAGCTTATACTTTTGTTTTTAGTACAAGAGGGCGCACACACTCAAAACATATCACACTCACACCATCCATACACACATGTGTATGTGTCTCTTATACACGCTTGAAATTTATTAGAGCCACCAAAGGCCTTACGGAGAGTAGACACGCTTTTCTACTAAACATGCATGCGTGTGTGTACATCTAAAATCGGTGGACACCAGCACCAAGTCCAGCACTTAAACCCTAATGGGCTAGGTGCACACCTGCATACCTACTTACATACTTCAATTATGTACTTCAACTTGGATATTCCTTCAAGTTTCTATTGTTATTTCTAATTTTTTTATGATGCTAAAAATCTAAATAGCCTACAAGATATGTAAATATATTAAAAAAAATTCAAGTTATATTATTTGATACCATAAACTTCGAAATAAATCTAACCACGTAAATACATAGGCTACCTGCTAGTTGTTCAATGATGTACACAATATATATCATACAGATGAAGTGTAAACTATATAATGTATGTTGTGATTAGTTTACAGATGAAGTGCAAACTATGGTGATGACATATCATAATACATCTAAATGCTTGATTTCTAATCATTTCAAATACAAGTGAATATATTATTATGAACTTATAATCATCCATCAAATTGTAACTGTAGACCACATAAGGATTAATCACTTAAGCTTTCGTCCGCCATGCACGGGTTTTTCACAACACTGGGCTTGGATGGTCGGGGGGTTAATTAGTTTCACAAACCTAATCCCAATCACAGCATGTATGTATCTAGTTTTCCGAGAAAGGAAAATTGTCTTATTCAGCATCTATCCAAAAGTACAACTATCAAAGCCACAGTGAATTGGACTAACATCGGCAGGGGTCTCAAGAGGATTCTGGCCTTGGGTGGCGCGGATCAACATCACATACGCATCTATTGCGAAGGAGATATGCAGTCATGCTACCTTGTCGCCCCCGGCCAGGAGGTGTGCTGTGGTGCATGGGCAGGCTCGTCTCTGAGCCTGAGGCATGGCATGCAACGGGGAAGACGAGTTATTAATGGGGACGGTGGAAACGACCAGCGAAGAGGGCGGACGGCGGCTTGGAGTAACGGACGCGCGGGCGGCACCTTGATGGACTAAGCAAAAACACTCCGTTAGGAAGAACCTACCGTTGGATCGTCACTTCCTAGTGTAGCAGCCCTCCGATACAGACTGAGATTCTGACGCCGCGAATACCCGCCTCGCGCGCTGCTGACCTGCTGTGCCTGTGAGGATGACTCTTCCAAACGCGCCAGAAGCAACGTATCATTTTTTTAAAAAAAAAGGATTAAGTATATATTTCGCCTCCCAGCTCTTTTCCTAATTGAATTTCCATAAAATTGGATGAAACACATCCTCAAACCATCAAAACCATACAAATTATATCCTAGGACTGAATAACCCGGTTTAGAGCAACTCCAGCAGGGCCCCTATTTGAGCCCTCAAACCTCATATTTGAGAGCCAGAGCAAAAAACTGAACTCCAGCAGGGCCCCTACTTGGCTCTCAAAAATAGGAGGCCTCTCAAATGAGGTCTCCAAGCCCTCATTCCTAGGGGCCCCCTACTCCGGCTCTCATTTTTCAGCTTTCCTCGTTTTTTGTGGAACATTTGTGCTTTCAATTTAAATTCGGAACAGATTTGAATTTAAATTTGAATATTCGTATTTGAATTCATATTTGAATTCGGAACAAATTTAAATTTAAATTTGAATGTTATGTGATGAACTTTGTGCAATTTAAATTCGGAACAAATTTGAATTTAAATTTGAATATTCGTATTTGAATTCGTATTTAAATTCGGAACAAATTTGAATTTAAATTTGAATGTTATGTGATGAACTTTGTGCTTTCAATTTAAATTCGGAACAAATTTGAATTTAAATTTGAATATTCGTATTTGAATTCGGAACAAATTTGAATTTAAATTTGAATGTTATATGATGAACTTTGTGCTTTCAATTTAAATTCGGAACAAATTTGAATTTAAATTTGAATATTCGTATTTGAATTCATATTTGTGCTTTCAATTTAAATTCGGAATAAATTTGAATATTCGTATTTGAATTCATATTTGAATTCGGAACAAATTTGAATGTTATGTGATGAACTTTGTGTTTTCAATTTAAATTCGGAACAAATTTGAATGTTATGTGATGAACTTTGTGTTTTCAATTTAAATTCGGAATAAATTTGAATTTAAATTTGAATATTCGTATTTGAATTCATATATTTAAATATTGTTCCTCATTGTGAAATCATAAATATTTTATTGTGTATTGTGCTTTTGTCCCATACATATGCATATAGTGTGTGAGGAAATAGAGGGAATTGAGAAGTAGGGGCCCTGTTTTGAGGGCTCCTGCTGGAGTGCAGCCCAGAAAACAGGGCCCTCAAAAGTAGGGGGAGCCCTCAAATGAAAAGTAGGGGCCCTGTTTTGAGGGCTACTGCTGGAGTTGCTCTTATGGTTGGTTTTGGGTGACATGCATATCCTGTGCAAATCAACTGACGTGGTGGGATGATTCAAGCAAATCAATTGATGTGGCTTGATGATTTCACTAAGAGACGTCCGATCGTGAGGTAACGGTGCAGATTGAGGCGGTTCGCCACTGTTCCCCACTCCGGTGACGACGTTGATCTACGATGGCCAGCGATGTGCACCTCCAACGGCCGGCGATGATGACATGAGGCTGGTGGCGAGGAAGAGAGAGAAGGGGATGGGTGAGGACGATATGTTCATTGGCGGACGTGCTGCCGGACGAGAGCTCTGGTCGATGGCGAGGTGCACCTGGTGGTTGTGTGCATTGTTGGCCCATGCAAAGGAAGAAGCGCAGGGAAGTGGAGAAAGAATGAGCAAAACACAGAGGGGAATTTTTTTCTCTGATGACACATATTCTTTCTCTTCTATTCACTATGTTTTCTCAAACTCTTACACTACTACAGAAAGCCTAATAGTAGACGCCTCATCACAGACGGTTTTGTGAAACCGTCTCTAATGAGCACTATTACAGACGGTTGTAATTTGGAGGACGTCTGTGGTATTTGTGGCGGGAAAATGGATTATCACAGACGGTTATTAACTATGAACCGTCTGTGATACGTTTGTATCACAGATGGTTTTTAATAAAAAACCGTCTGTGATAATCCCAGATTATCACAGACGGTTTTTAAATAAAAACCGTCTGTGATAACAAGGTTATCACAGACGGTTAATAATTAAAAACCGTCTGTGATAATTCACAGACGGTTTTTTATTAAAAACCATCTGTGATAATGTCAGTAGGCATTTATTGCGCTGCTCAGACCGCATCTGTCTTCATTTCAATCCAGATCTAGCCACTGCTGCGCACTTTTTCACTCGGGAGGAAGCTAGGCGATTTCAGGCCTTGTTAATTTGGTGGGAAGAGGCAGAGATTGAGCTTTGAAGATTCATACTTTGCTGGTTGTTCTAGATATGGTTAGTAATGCAATTTATATTTTCTTTAATTGCATTACAATTTAGTTCTAAGTAATCCATGAGTGGTTATTGAAGATGGTTAATTTGCAAAATTGTTGGTTATATAATAGCTGTTGTGTTTGTAATATGAATCTAGCAAATAACGTCTCAATATAATAAATGTGGCCGGTATATATGTAGTTATAATTAGTTAATCTAGATTTTAATACTAAGTTGTTATATATGTACGTAACGTAGGACCGAAGCTGGATGTATGCCGCGAGCCGTGTGAGTGAAGAGTACATTAATGGCGTTTCTGCTTTTATAAGAGCTGCCGAGGAGGATATGTTGAATAAGGGGGCGATATATATGTGCTGTCCATGCACTGACTGCGAGAATGTGAAGATGTTTAAGAACCGAGGGCAAATTGAATCGCACTTGATTCGGAGGGGTTTCAAAAAGGATTATACGTGTTGGACCAGTCATGGCGAAGTGAATGATCATATGCCGCCGGATGACATCGCCGGTGAAGTGAATGATATGCCCCCGGATGACATCGCCTGTGAAGTGAATGACATGCCGCCGGCTGATGTCGATTGTGGGTCGGATTCGGATAGGTTGCACGATGATAATCTGGATCAGATGCTTCGCGATGTTGAAGAGAACTATGATGAGAGAGAGTATGTTAAATTCCGTGGCTTGATGGAGGACTCAGAGAAACCTTTGTACACGGGATGCAAGTACACGAGGTTGTCGGCCGTGCTTGAACTGTTGAAATTGAAGGCAAGCAACGGTTGGTCGGACAAGAGTTTTACGGCGTTGCTAGGTCTTTTAGCGGACATGCTTCCGGAGGGAAATGAGTTGCCTAAAACCACGTATAAAGCCAAGAAGGTTCTTTGTCCGTTGGGAATGGAAGTAGAAAGAATACATGCATGCCCGAACGATTGTATCCTCTACCGTAAAGAGTATGCAAACATGCATGTATGTCTGGTGTGCAATGCATCCCGATACAAACGTAACAATCAATCAGTTGATGGCGAGGGAACAGAGGCGAAGAAAGGACCTCCTGCTAAGGTGACATGGTATTTTCCTATAATTCCCCGTTTGAAAAGGTTTTTTGCAAATCCAAAGGAGGCAAAACTGCTGCGTTGGCACTTGGAGGAGCGCAAGAAGGATGGAATGATAAGACACCTTGCTGATTCCGCGCAGTGGAGAAACATCGATAGGAGTTTTGCAGAGTTCGGTGCAGAACCAAGGAATATAAGGTTTGGACTGAGTACAGATGGAATGAATCCTTTCAGTAGCATGAGCAGCCGACATAGCACATGGCCCGTGACTCTCTGCATCTATAATCTTCCTCCTTGGTTGTGTATGAAGCGAAAGTATATTTTGCTGTCGATACTTATCCAAGGGCCAAAACAACCTGGGAATGATATCGATGTGTTCCTAGCACCGTTGGTGGAAAATCTAAAAGTAATGTGGAACGAAGGGGTACAGGTATGGGATGCGTACAAACGAGAGAACTTCACTCTGCGCTCCTTATTGTTCTGCACCATAAATGATTATCCTGCCCTTGGTAACCTATCGGGCCATAGTACAAAAGGTGCCAAAGCTTGTACTCACTGTTTAGATGGTACCGAGAGTGTGTGGCTGAGACACTCACGCAAAACCGTCTACATGCGTCACCGTCGGTTCCTTCGGAGGGCTCACCCATACCGCAAGATGAAGAAACAATTTGACGGAGAGAAGGAAGATGGTTCAGCTCCAAGGCATTTAAGGGGACGCGAGGTTTATGATATGGTTAAGGATTTAGATGTTGTCCTCGGAAAGGGACGTAAATTGAGGGCTCGTGAGAAGAACACCTGGAAGAAGAGATCAATATTTTGGGACTTACCTTATTGGGAGTACCTAGATGTTCGGCACTGCATCGACGTCATGCACGTAGAAAAGAATGTGTGCGACAGCTTGATTGGTCTCTTACTGAACATCCGTGATAAAACAAAGGACGGTGTCAACGCACGGCTTGACTTGGCTGACATGGACATCAGGCCTGAGTTAGCACCGACAAGCACTGATAATGGACGAACGTACCTTCCCCCTGCGTGTTACACTCTGTCCAAGGCTGAGAAAACAGAACTGTGACAGTGCTTGCATGGTGTGAAAGTTCCGTCTGGTTACTCCGGCAACGTGAAGAAACTTGTTTCGATGCAAGATTTGAAGTTAAATGGCATGAAGTCTCATGATTGTCATGTGCTGATGACACAGATGCTCCCTATTGCAATTAGAAATATTTTGCCGATCAAAGTCCGAGAGACAATCATGAGGCTATGTTATTTCTTTAACACAATTGCTCAGAAGGTCATCGATCCCGAAGGACTAGATGCTATGCAGGACGAGGTGGTGATGACTCTATGTCACCTTGAAATATATTTCCCTCCTTCGTTTTTCGATATCATGGTCCATCTCATTGTTCACGTTGTGTGGGAGATAAAAATGTGCGGGCCCGTATTCCTACGCAGCATGTACCCATTTGAGAGGTTCATGGGAATTCTCAAGTCCTACGTACGGAATCGTTCTCGGCCGGAGGGCAGCATCGTCGAAGGTTATGCAAGCGAAGAGGTGATTGAGTTTTGTGTCGATTATATGGCTCAGATTCAACCGATAGGTGTCCCTCAATCTCGTCATGAAGGGAGGCTGAAGGGTCTCGGAACTATCGGAAGGAAAGCAATCACTCCAGATATGGACACGTATACTCAAGCCCATTTCACGGTGTTGCAACACATGACTGAAGTGGCGCCTTATGTGGACCAGCACAAGGATGTGCTTCGGCAACAGAATCCAGAGCGGCCGGATGTTTGGATCATGAGGCAACACAACCGTTGGTTCAACCAATGGTTGAAGGAGCAAATTGCTAGGAGCTCGCCGAGTGAGACGCTGAGATGGTTGGCAAAAGGGCCGACATTTACAGTTGTGACATGGCAAGGATATGACATAAATGGGTACACATTCTATACGCAGTCTCAGGATGTCAAGAGCACTAACCAGAACAGCGGAGTCCGCATAGATGCATTCAGTACCGATGGGTCGAGAAACTCGTACTATGGCTTAATAGAAGAGATTTGGGAGCTCGACTATGTGGTTTTCAAGATCCCCTTATTTCGCTACCGTTGGGTGCATCTCCCACAGGTGAAGGTTGACAAGTACGGTGTCACGACCGTGGACCTCCAACGTGTCGGGTACAAAGACGAACTATTCGTACTCGCCAATCAAGTTGTTCAAGTTTTCTATGTAACCGACCCGGCAAATAAGAAACGCCATGTAGTTCTTCATGGAAAAAGGAGAATTGTCGGAGTGGAGAATGTAGTGGACGAGGAGGAATACAATCAATTTGACGAGTTACCTCCTTTTGGAAATGGCATAAGGGTCGACGATGAACAACGTGACGAAACTAGTTACGTACGCATTGATCATGATGAAGGGCTAATTTTTAAAGGAAATAAGCAAGTACAATAAGAATGTATATGTGAAAATGTGTGACAATTTTGAGATCTATATGTGAAAATGTGTGATGTAGTCAATTTTGAGATGTATATGTGAAAATGTGTGACAATTTTGAGATGTATATGTGAAAATGTATGATGTAGTCAATTTTGAGATGTATATGTGAAAATATGTGATGTAGTCAATTTTGAGATGTATATGTGAAAATGTGTGACAAAATGTATATGAGTATTGGCATTTATGTATATGTGTGATGCACATGTGATGGTTGATATGAATGCAGCTGGTTGGTGTTGTATATGAATGCAGCTGTTTGGTGGTGGATATGAATGCAGCTGTGCTTATTGGTGTTGTCTTAATAACTACAGTCGCAAAGGCTTATCACAGACGGTTTTAAACTTAGAACCGTCTGTGATATCAATAAAACAGACGGTTCTAAGTTTAAAACCGTCTGTGATAATATGACTATCACAGACGGTTATACACTTAGAACCGTCTGTGATATTTATACTATCACAGGCGGTTTTAGACTTGGAACCGTCTGTGATATTAATATCACAGACGGTTTTTGAGTTAGAACCGTCTGTGATAACCTCCCTATATATACCCTCTGGCTAGGGTTTTCCCTGTGCGCTGCGCAGTTATTCGATCTAGATCCAAGTAAATCCCGAGCCCGTCGTCGCCTCCGCCTCCCCGAACCCTCGTCGGCCGCCTCCTCGAGCCCCTCGCCGGCCGCCTCCGTCGAGCCCCTCGTCGCCTCCGCCTCCTCGAGCCCCTCGTCGCCTCCGCCTCCCCGAACCCTCGTCGACCGCCTCCCCGAGCCCCTCGCCGGCCGCCTTCGTCGAGCCCCTCGTCGCCTCGGCCTCCCCGAGCCCCTCGTCGACCGCCTCCGTCGAGCCCCTCGTCGCCTCCGCCTCCCCGAACCCTCGTCGACCGCCTCCCCGAGCCCCTCGCCGGCCGCCTCCGTCGAGCCCCTCGCCGGCCACCTCCCCTCGATTACCGACTGCATTGTGAGCACTTTCTGTGATGGACTAGGGTTTTGAGCATTGTGAGCATTGTTTACTGCAGTAGCTTAATTAGTTTGCTATTTGGTACATATTGCTATTTGGTACATTAATTGTTTACTACAGTTGCTCGATGATGATAAAATCATATACTGAGATTGGTTCATTCAGTGCTTGAGCTCTAATAGCTGTCGGTTCATGCAGTTTTCAGGTTATAGCATGTTATTAAATTGATCTGTTAGGATTTAATCTTGACAAGTTAAAAGACTGAATTATTGGGCAAAGTTAACTTGTGTGGTCTTGATCTGTATGAATACTGCTGTTTGAATATATGCATGCTGAATATATCTTGATCTTGAGATTTTAGAGTTTGTATCTAGAGCTCAAAATACTGAATTCATTATTTGGCATAACCAATCAAGGAAGAGTATATGATTTAGTAGCGGGACGGCCAAGATTAATCTTGTGCAACCCTACAATTTGAGAGCACATATTCATGTTGAGACTGTTATTGATTCTATTATTGATGCTTGTTGCTTGTTGCTTCATATTGCTACCATTATATATGTATATATGTAAGTATGTATATGTATATATGTAGGTATGTATATGTATATGTATGTATATACACATATAGTATGTAGTATATAGTATAGGCACATAACCCCTCTCTGTGTCCACATCACCCCCTCCCTTCTCCCCCTTCCCTCTACTCCTCTCCTCTCTTCCGAACATTGAGCATCATGTTTCACTTTTCGTGTTTCCTCACTTTGAACATTCTCATCTTATCTTAATAGACCCACAAAATGAGCAACATGTCACCCGCGCATTCTTCATCATCATCGCCAGAGGCGTCCGCTCCAACATCAAGACGCCAAGGAAGAGGGCTATCAAAGAAGCCTCAGAGCCGACAGACCATCACAGCGGTAAACGCAGCTGAGGTCCCTATCCTTCCTAAGCAAGCGGTAAACGCATTCCGAACCATGGTCGGAATAGTTGCACGACAACGAATTGAGATCACATACAATTCGTGGAAGAACGTGCCTGACACTTAGAAACGTGAGCTGTGGACCGAAATCTTGGCATCGTTCGAGTTCCCAGAAGAACACTTACACGCTGTGGAACGACAAACCTACCAAGCGGCGTGCAAAGCATGGAAGAACTTCAAGAGCACGCTTGTCAGGAAATACGTGGAGACGGACGAAACGCCTTTTACTAAATACCCATTCCTGGAACCACAATGGGAAGAGTTCAAGGTGATAAAAACGACCGAAGAATTCAAAAGTACAAGTGTGGCGCACAAGGCCCTCCAGGCAAAAAACACGCACCCCCACAGACTTGGCACAGCTGGGTATGCGGGTAAAATCCCGCAGTGGAGGTTGGAGGATGAGCTGGCAGCTGCAGAGGACATCGCCCCGCCGTTTTCCAATATCCCGGATGACCGCGCTCGAAATTGGCTTAGAGCAAGGTCATCTACAACGACATCGGGGGACGTCTCCTTTCGAAACCCTGCAGACCAGCAAGTGTCCCAGCGCCTGGTAAGATATCGATCGAACTACGTAGCTTGTAATTACTCCACAACTTCGTACGAATTGAAATGACATGTCGTGCTCTTGCAGGAAGAGCTGAGTTTTGAATCTACCCTGGGATCATTCCAGGGAACAAGGGAGAATGATATGCTCTCCGTGGCCCTGGGAAACAAGGAGCACCCGGGTTGTACGAGAGGCCTTGGGCTTTACGTTCCTTGGAAACATGGTTTCCAAGATGACTCCGGAATGTATCGGCGTAGGAAGAGAAACAAAGCCGAGCGTGAGGAGCAGCTACGAGAAGAGATCAAGGAATCTCTTCGAGAGGAGCTATTTGCTCAGATGGGTGAAGTAATCAGAGAAGAGGTGCGGAAACAGACAGAAAGTCAGCAGGCCGCCACCGCCGCTGCTATGCTAGGTAGCCCGCACAACCGTCCGAGTAACTGCGCATCCAATCCGACGCATACCCAGTCCAAATTTCCTGTGGACGACATCCTGGTAATAATTATTACCTCTCGAATGCTTGCTCCATTGGTAGGCCTATTCGAGTAGCTAATTTTGTATCGTTATGTAGGAGCCTACGAACTGCAAGCTCCAAGTGAGATATGGCGCCATTCCCTTGTACGCTGCTTGGGGCCAGGCATATTCGTCTGGTAACGGGGCCATGGTGCCCGGCCAAGCTTTAGCGCCAGGCTTCGCAAAAGTTAATGTGGATGGTGTGTATGTCAATTTTGAGGTGGTCCCGCTACCGAAGCCCCCCAACGACGAGATCGTGACTCTAGGACAGGCCATTGGAACATTCATCCAGTGGCCCAAAAGCGACATCTTCCTGGAGGCTTCTTCACCGGTGGCAGGACCAGAGCAACATGCACTGGTGCCATCTCCAGTACAAGACCAGTCGGTTCCACCACCGGATACTACAACGATGCTATCTCCACGGGCCCTATTCTCGCCAGAGCAACTTGCACCGCTGCTACCTTCAAAGTCGACTTCCGTGAAGTCGACCTATAGCCGAGGCAGCAAGGCCAGCAAGGGCAAAGCAAAGAAGACCAATGATGATCTTCCGTACCACCCTTTGGCCCGCAAATTCGTGCTTGGCGAGCCGTTGCTCGAGCAAAAAGCCCTCCAAAAGCTACCATATAGTTGCATGCAATTGCACACGTGGTATATGCAGCAGTCCAATAAGCCAGAGGGAGAACGGACTTCAAGTATCACTGTCAAATTCTCCGAGGAAGGTTTACACCACAATCTTCAAGAGTGTACATTCGTGGTCGCCTTTGAGGATTTATTCGAGCTGTTCATGCTCAACGCTCTTGACGTCTCAATCATTCGATGCTGGACGCTGTAAGTGTGTACAATCACAGTCTCCGTTAATGTCATACCGATAAATGCCATATCTAATTTTTTGCTTTCGTGTGTATATATATAGACACATGCTGATTAAAGCTAGAGTATCGAACTCATCAGCTGGTTTCTTGGACCCACAATTGGTCGCCAAGACTACCATCGACGTGGAGGCATCCCTCGTCGAGAGGTACATTGCATCAGGCCTGCTGAGTTGCCGCAATAAGGACTATGTACTTATGCCCTTCAATCAGAGCTTTCATTGGATTTTAATAGTAATTGTACCAAAATGGAACAAGGTATATTACCTTGATTCCCTAAGTAAGAATAAAATGGACTTCACAGTTGTCAGCCAAGTAATCGATAGGTAAGCACATATTCCCCATACATATCTACATTGTACTCTTTCTTTCCTTCCGAATGATTAAGGTTAACCTTTTCGAATTACGTAGGGCGTTCGCGATGTACATTGAAAAGGGAGGTGACTCGAAGCGCGGGGCCAACGGCCTGCTGACACATGTTCGAGATTTTAAGGTATTCGCTATTTCACATTAATTAATCCTATGCAACAGATGGTACTAATGCCTTTTGAACTAACACATTCCATTTTTTGCAGTGCCACCAGCAGCAGCCGGGCAACACATGTGGATACTACGTTTGCCAACATATGGAACTACTCCTCGATTCCTCGAGGGTCACCAATCGCAAGGTTTGTCACTCTTCCCATAATTACTTCATACTTATCACGTTACATATATATGTACATTGATATTCCTATCGACAGGCTGTATCAATCCCGTCAACTGCATTGAAACAGTCTGAGCTTCGAGAGGTTCAATCAGAGTTGGCGTTCTTTTTGCTGACTCAAGTCATACAGCCAGAAGGACGGTTCCACTGCGCACACTGATTTCTTATTGGTCTTATCACTAAGTGTAAATGCAGTGTAGATCTTTTACAACTGTGCATTTGTTAATGGATATTTCGGTTCAATTCAATTAATTGATTTGCGAAATGGATGCATGCTTTATGTCTGTGAGATGAAGTGCGATGTCAATTGGATGTTTTATGTCTGCGAAATGTACCTGAAAGCAAATGAGATGTGTGAATTGTATGTTTTTTGTCTGTGATTATCTGCTTGTTTCAGAGGGCATGGCTAGCATTTCCTGAGGCTAGCCAATAAACAGAAATAGATTTTGGTTTAGGAGGAAGGAATATCACAGACGGTTTTTAAGTAAAAACCGTCTGTGATATGTATCACAGACGGTTTTTCATTAAAAACCGTCTGTGATTATCGG
Organism: Dendrocalamus latiflorus; assembly: GCA_017311315.1. Taxonomy (NCBI): domain Eukaryota; kingdom Viridiplantae; phylum Streptophyta; class Magnoliopsida; order Poales; family Poaceae; genus Dendrocalamus; species Dendrocalamus latiflorus. The sequence continues at coordinate 29,660,269 of CM029663.1, forward strand.
TTATCACAGACGGTTTTTAATTAAAAACCGTCTGTGATATCTGATAATCACAGACGGTTTTTAATTAAAAACCGTCTGTGATATCTAATAATCACAGACGGTTCGAAAACCGTCTGTGATAACCTTCGATCATCACTGACCCATAAATTCAGACGGTTCAGAAAACCGTCTGTGATGACGTTTCTGAACCGTCTGTAATGTCGATTTCTGTAGTAGTGTTACTCTCTTCCTTTACAATAGATTACAGGGTATACGTAGACATTTGAGCGACACAGGCCACTCACCCACTACGACTACAACAGCGACTTCCTGCCCATACCGAGCAGTTCAGCCTGACCATGTCGCTCAGTCGTGACTTCTTGCCCATATCGAGCAGTTCAACCTGACCACGGCACTCAGCCGCCCGCTCATGCCGTTTAGCTCAGCCGCCCACGTCGCCACTCGCCACAGTGACCTGCCGCACAAGTCTTTGACCGTACAGGGAAGCTACAGTGACCGCCGCCTGCACAACCACGACCATTGGCTTTGACCACAGCTTGTCTTCGACGGCGGCATTGTAACTATGGCCACGCACACACAGGCTTCGAGTCTTCCAACTACAACTTTGACCATAGCTCACAACCATGGCTTCGACCATAGCCAGTGCACACGACTATCAACTGCAGTAGCTACGACTACCGACCATCGACCACAGTACTTACGACTACCGACCATCGACCACAGTAGCTAAGACTACCGACCATCGACTCCTTCGAGTACCGACTGAGACACTGTAGCTTCGACCGCTCCTTCGACCATGGCATCGACCATGGTTCGACCACGACTTCAACCACCACAACATCAACAACGGCTTTGTCGACCACGACCATGGCATCGACTACGGCTTGTCGACTACACCTTCGACCGGTCAGGAGTCTCCGACACCTACACACACTTGGACACACCAACTACGCAATACTCGAACACACCGAGTACACGACTACGACCACGCACAGTACTCGAACACACTGAGTACAAGGCTACGACCATGCACAGTACTCGAACACACCGAGTACACGTCTACGACCATGCACAATACTCGAACACACTGAGTACACTGCTACGACCATGCACAATACTCAAACACACCGAGTACTCGACACCAACCATAGTACACGAACACATCGAGTACACAGCTACGACCACACACAACAACAAGATTATTTCCAACATTCATCCTCCTAATCTTGTTGTCATCCTTCGCGAGTGCCTCTTTGCCGAACTTTACATCAGCGCAGGTTCGTCATCGGCACCAACCATGACGAGATGCGCATCCTCCTTCTTTGGCTCTGCTTTCTTCAGCTTGCGGCACTTATTGGCAAAGTGTCCACGTTCCCCCACATTTGTAACACTTCACCTTCTTCTTGTTGGTCTTGTGCTCTCTGGTGTCGAAGTCGTTATTGTCCTCCTCATCATCGTCATGGTCGTTACTACAGCCACCACCTCCTCTGACGTGGTCACTGCCACAACCACAGTCCTTCTTTGCGCCACTGCCAGACCCTCCTCTCTTCTCTTTGTTGAGAGTCTCCCACTACGTGCACATGAGAAACAAATGCTCACTCTGGTTTGCGTTGCTGAAACTGGTTCGGACACGCTTGTCGTAGGCTTTGTATCACTCGACGAGATCTTCGACTGTAAGGGTCTTCAAGTCCACGCATTGCTCGATGGAGGTCACGAGCTGCATGTAGCACGATGGGGCAGCCCGGAGAAACCATCGAACAATGGCAATCTCATCTACCGTGGTGTCGCCCAACGCTCGGATGCTGATGACAACCGACATCACCCGACCGGTGAAGTCTTCAATGGACTCCCCTTCCTCCATCTTCAGCCCCGCAAAGTCTCTCTTGAGGGTCTGGAGCTTGGCTTCGCTCACGTGCTCGTGCCCCATGTGCACCGTCTTGATTGCCTCCCATGCCGACTTCACCATGTCTTTCCCGGCGAGGGAAGACATGATGTCCTTCGGCACGGACTGGTATATGGCGTACAACAACAACCAGTCCTGTACTCGGTAGCGCCAGGCTCAACTGCTTCCCACACGTTCTGAGCTTGAAGAGCAACTCGCATCTTCATCGCCCAAATCGTGTAGTTGGTGCGGGTGAGATGCAGGTACGTCAATATCACCGTGCTTTCTCTCTTCACGACCTGCGAGTTGGACGGACCAGCTCGTAGCAAGCCTCGCCTTGCGGTCGGAGACATACTCCTTCCTTCTCTCGGCATGCTCTCCGACTAACAGAAGTTACCGAGGATACTTCTTCTTCGACTTACGGAGAACAGCTGCGCTTCTTCTTGCCCAACGCACAGAGAACACCAGGCCTCTGAATCTCCGACTAACGAGAATCACCAAGCTTTGATACCAAGTGTTGTCCCAGGCAAAGGAAGAAGCGCAGGGAAGTGGAGAAAGAATGAGCAAAACACAGAGGGGAACTTTTTTTCTCCGGTGACACATGCCTTCTTCCTCTTCTATTCACTCTATTTTCTCAAACTCTCACTCTCTTCCTTTACAATAGATTACAGGGTATATATCGACAACTGAGCCACACAGGCCACTCACTCACTATGACTACGACAGCGACTTCCTGCCCATACCGAGCAGTTCAGCCTGACCACGCCGCTCAGCCATGACTTCTTGCCCATACCGAGCAATTCAGCCTGACCATGACACTCAACCGCCCGCCCATGCCGCTCAGCTCAACCGCCCACGTCTGTTACAGTGACCTGCTGCATAAGTCTTTGGCCACACATGGAAGCTACAATGACTACCGGCTGCACGACCACGACCACTAGCTTTGACCACATCACTGTAGTTATGGCCACGCACACACAGACTTTGAGTCTTCCAACTACAACTTCGACCACAGCTCATGACCACGCCTTTGACCATGGCTTCGACCACAGCTAGTGCACACAACTATCGACTGTAGTAGCTACGACTACCGACCATTGACTATAGTAGCTACAACTACCGACCATCGACCACAGTAATTACAACTACCGATTATCGACCACAGTAGCTAAGAGTACTGACCATCGACTCCTCCAAGTACCGACTGAGACACCGTGACTTCGACCATAGCATCGACTACGGTTCGATCACGGCTTTAACCACGCCTTCAACTACAATATCGACCACAACTTTGTTGACCACGACCATGGCATTAACCATTGTTTGTTGACTACTTCTTCGATAGGTCCGGAGTCTCCGACACCTACACACTCGGATACACCGACTATGCATTACTCGAACACATCGAGTACACAACTACGACCACATATAGTACTCAAACACACCGAGTACATGGCTACGATCATGCACATTACTCGAACACACCGAGTACATGGCTATGACCACACACAGTACTTGAACACACCGAGTACACGACTACGACCATGCACAGCACCACGACTATGACCATGCACAGTACTCGAACACACTGAGTACTCCGCTACGACCATGGTACTCGAACTCACCGAGTACTCATCACTGACCACAGTACAGTACAGTACATGAACACATCGAGTACACAGCTATGACCACACACAACAACAAGATTATTTCCAACATGCATGTCATGGCGGAGGACAACAGGGTGCACCTTGGAGGGGTAGAGGACGACCGGATCCTGCCCTCGGCGGCCTCTATACTGCCAAATCTGTTCCTTGCCTCCACTGGCTTCGAGGACATCGATGGTGAGGTGGTCGAGCGCCATGCTTAGATCTTGAAACAACCATGTTGCGCTGCTGGATCTTCGTTGTGACCGGATCAAAGCTCCCACTGTCGGATCTGGCAATGTGGACGCTGGCGAGGGCCAGATCCGGGCCCGTCAATGGTGGACGATGAGGGGGAAGGTCGCCGGTAGTTGAGGAGGAGGGTAGGGCGCCGACGGTGGAGGAGGTAGTCTATGTGACGCCGCTGCCTGCCACGCTCGGTCCGCGAGGGCCATCCTGGCTAGATCCGAGCTCGCCCCGCCACCCTGCCAGCTAGGGTTTCCTGGGGGGCGGCGTGGTGGAGGGCGTGGGGAGAGCAAGAGGACGCTGTCCTTAACTTCTGCTGTGAGCTCAGTGTGGTTTGCCGAGGTCGAAGTACACCAGCCATGGTGATCGGGCAAAGAAGGAGAGAGGAAGGCAGGAAGAAAATGCAGAGAAGAGAGAGGGATAAGGCAGAGGAGGGGGCTGACATGTGGGTCAGATTGTTGATTTTGCGGATGACTTGACAAAAATTGATGATGTGGCAATCACGTCAATCCTAATCGGATGCCACATGGGTAAAAAATTTATCAAAACCAGATTGTTTCAGTATTAGGGATGTGATTTTTATGGTTTAAACCATTCGAATGTGTGTTTATCTGGATTTGTGGTTAAGGAACATAAGTTAAAGTAAGGTAAAAGTTGAGGATGAAATATATAGTTAATAAAAAAGGTATGTCTTTATAATATTTGACTATTTTTGGAGGTAAAATTAGTCAGATTTAAGAAACATTTGATTGTTTTTGGAGATAAAATTAGTCAGATTTTAGAGTCGTTGGATGAAGATCCAACGCACTAGGTTAACCCCCCAAATCCTATAAAATAACCTAACCCTAATCTGACCCTACCGCTAGCCAACTCCCCCGTGCTGACCCCGCCGTCTTACCCAAATCACCTGATCCTGCTACCCCTCACCTGTGCCGTCCCCACTTCTTCACCGACAGCGAGATCGTTGCACCACCACCTCCCCCACGTCCTCTTCCCCCACTTCCTCCTCCTCCACCAGCCTTTCCCCATAGCCTTCCTCACCTTCCTCGCGGGAGCAGCTCTGCGTGCCTCCTCCGCCACCCGTGCTCCTCCTCCACCACCTATGGCCGGCAATGACCGTGCCGCCTCGTCGCGTCGTCCACTACCCCTCCCTACTGTGCTGTCCCCGTAAAACCTAATAGCTAGTATCTTTCATCGTCACCGTCCTCCGACACCGCCCACCACCCTCTTACCCCCGCCCGTCGCCCCCTCCACGGCCCACTGTCCTTCGGCCTTCCTCTATGCATGAGGAACGGTGAACCTTAGACATGAGGGGCGGGATTTTCCCCTCGGGCACACCGGTGAGCAGAAAGAAGGGATCGCCAGAGAAGAAGATAGAGGTTGTAACATATAAATCTTTGTACACATTTAAGGGTGAAAAATCCGACTGATTTGCCCTCAAAAATCATACTACTGTTGCATAGCACTTCGGTAAAAAAAAAAGCACTGCATCATCGTCCCGATTCCCGTCGCGTCTCCACCACTTTCCCCGCTTCCCCCTCCCCGTGCCCTCAAAAGTCCGCATCAAAATCATGATTAACCCTCAGCACGCCCCTTCCTACGGTTGCCAGTGGGACGCGCGCCGGCCTTTCACGCGCCTTCCACACTACCTGGCGGAATCAAGAGGGCGCACTACTTCTTCCTCCATCGGGACCCCCCACCCCACCACCACGAGCAGTTGAAAGAACAACAATGCGCTCGAGTTGTTCGACCATATGCCTGACCGGAACATAACATAGCGATCGACGGGAACTCAATCGGAGAAGCTAGAGCCTAACTGAGCGACAAGCTTGCTGCTTCCTGATGCCAAGCGGCAGGCAATTTTGTCGAACGAGCCAACCTGCAATGCAATCAAGTGGAGTAGGGTATCAGTCTCCAGCCAAGCACAGTTCATTCCTCTCCAGGTATGCGCACCCGAACAGCAAATTTGATCACCTAATATATACTAACTGCCAATTCTCATACCATTATAATTCATACCGAGACATCTTAAATTTAAAGATTTTTTTCCAAAGTGAAACATCAATTAGAATTTAAAGATAGCTCACAAAAATACGGTATAGAATCTATATGCTTGCAATTTCGAATATGTGTACTGACTATTGACCGACAAACATCAATTTCTATTGTGAAAAATAACACCTAAACAATACCACGTGGAAGAAGGCTATACACATGAGCTTCTTGCAAATTTATTTAAATGTTTAGCACTCAGTGCATATCATCTCAAATGGAAACTTAGGTATCATGATTTCAACTAAACAATCAATTCAAACTGTCCCGTACTAGTATAGGAAATAATCATGGTCATGCGTTCAAGCCGTTGTTTGTTTACTTCAACTTTACGCTTCCAAACACTCAGAGTGTATCCAGTACGTGAGAGTGATAAGGAGTGGAACAATATTCGGATATGAAAAGTTCCTCCTTGAAATGATCTACTCTGTGATTTCTATTTAAAGTGGCATATTCTATTTTAAAGGTTGAGCGTTGATATAAGCCTTGTAATATATGTCTCCTCATCTGGTCACCTTGTATTGCTACAGTCAAACTCCAGCACACAACTTTGAAGCAAACTTATCAAGCCTAAGAAGCCTTGTTTGGCTGAGCTCGGACTCCAGCTTTTATGTTGTATAACTTGGCTTTAGAAGAGGTTGGAGCTCAGAAAAATAGGGCTATTTGGCCGTTGTCCATCTTGAACTGTTGTGCCCCTCACATCCCTTCCTCCAATCTCCTCTCGATTTTTACCTTCTCCTAAGGCAACATTTTTGTAGAGAGTATGTGTCGCCCTGTCCTTGTAGGATTTTTTTTTCATTGGGCCAATTGGATAGTGCAAAGTAGGAGTGTCATCATAATTTTTTTGGAATTGCTACTGTACATATGTACGGAGCAAGAGTTTTTATCGGACGATTCACTCCACTATTTCCACCTTTGCTCGCTCTCTCCTCATTCTCCCCCTTCTCTCACTCTTCCTCTCTTCTCACGAACACCCTAACCCCTTTGCTCGGTGACGGCCACGAGCCCCAGCCACCCCGTTCCCGGTGCCGCCGCCGCTGGATCTAGCCGCTGCCGTTGACTACAACCATCCTCGGACATGTCGTCGCCAGAACTAGCCTTCCCCCTTCCCCGGCAGCTAGGAGGTCGAGTGCGCCAGGGGTCAAAGCCGAGGATCTCGTGGGCGGGGACTCGGTCGCCCAGCTCGGCCCATCCGTACGCCGTGAGGATGCGGGTGGCCTTCTCCTCCTGGCACTAGATCCACGCCGCGCACACCACCTTCCCATTGCCCGCGCATCGCCACACCTAAGGTCTCGCCGCCGCCTACCATGGGACGTATGTGTTTGTTTTGTTGCAACATTTTGTTTTCATATGTGCAACAACCAGTGCAATATCGAGATTTTTACCAAACATTTTTGTTGCATACATGGTTGAGAAATGTTGCATATAAGGCTGAGAAATGTTGCGACGGGGCGTACGGAGCTAGCACCCAGATCGGACTTCTAGGTACTAGCAAATCCCTATTTTTTTCGTCTTTCTGCTTAGCTGATCGATCTGACCCGAGACCGACCGCGTATGCATGAACGTGGCCTTTTGGTGTTTTTTCTTTTCTTTTTTCCTTTGGAAAGAAACGAAGTTGATGCTTTCAATGGAAACCATAAGTTATGTTATCAAATAGAATCATGGTTTACATATGTGCTAAGAGTAGCTTTACATCCAAAAATAGAGTTGTACTTGTAATATGTAGCCTAATAACTTGTACTGGTATAATCATATAGGATGCAGCAGAATCAAATTCGACAAAATTAAGTAAAATGCACTACAGGTACAATAACTTGTAAGATAGGTGTGAGTAGTTCACACAACTACAAATTTGCTCGTTTATGTCACTGATTTTTTAAGTGATTCAATGAGATACAAGAAGAGACATGGTGGCACATTTGGCGCTAACATGATGCTAGCTGTGCTTTCAGTGTGGCTCAAAATTATGTGTATTAGGTTTAGCGTGGTAAGAAATAGCAAAGAGCCCTCGGTTTTTATCCTCTCCATTAATTAGGCCCAAACCATCCCCTATTCTCATGAAGAATGCGACGAACACTTCAAGCGCGTCACCTAGAGGTCGGTTTGACGATCTGGCTGGTGTGTACGGATGGTGGCGCCGGTACTTCGACAACCAGGAGCAGCGTCGCTTACATACAATGAGCTGTGGGGCTTGGAGGGGATACATGCAGGTGAGGTGGAGAGGCACCGGGGGGGCGGTGGTAGGGGAGAGGGCGCGGGGGTGTAGTTGTGGGCGGAGAGGGCGGCGATGGTATGGGCACAGGCCACGTGGGCGACTGTGGTGCGGGGAATCAATCGAAGGATAGTAGAACGCTGTCAAAACTCCACTAGAATCAATCGGGGGATTGGTAACTCCACTGGAAGTTCTTCGCACTACAACTTTTTGAGAAAAGCTAGCTATTTCAATAATCAGGCAGACTCATGTTACAATCGTTTAGAAGCACTGATACAATGAACTCAGCAGATACATCTAGCTAAGATACATAGTTTTTGACAACACAGTCAGCCTTCGCTAAAAACATTGACTAGAAATGATCTTATTCTGTGAGCAATTATATGCAAAAGTGATGTTGTTTTGTTAACAATTGTTAAAAAAACAACTGGGGCTCTGCCGGAGAGGGGGGCAACCACATGCATGAACCACATGATCCCGAGCACACCAGATCTCTTTTGTACCTCGTTGCACCACTTAAAACGAGCAAATTTATGGTAGTGTGATCTGTTTGCAGTCACCTTACAAGTTGGTGTACCTATGGTGCATTTTCCTCGACAAAATTCCTATAAAAACTTTGGGATTTCATCTATACTAATAATTCTTCACCGTTATACTTTAGACCCACCAAAATAGATTGTTTCTACTTCCATGATGCAACACTAATTATAGGATCGTCTTAAAGCAAATCGTAATATCAACTTTAATTGGATAAGATGCCAAAAAAATCTCTGTCAATGCAAATACGAACTTATGGTACGATGATCCATGCCTCTACACATGAAGCCACCACAAATCACCTTCTGCATCTTCTTCTTGTTAGCTTTCCATGCTGCTTATTGCAACTGAATACCTATTAGACCAAGAAGTTGATCGACTGCTCAAATTATAATATATTTTTTTCATACCCCACTCTAAACAGCTTTACCTTTTGGCTTTCGGCTTATTTAAGCTAGAAGCCATTTGGAACGCACCGGCTTCTAATTTTAGATTTTTTTAGTTTTTTTGGCTTTTTGCCTCATTCCTTTGCTTTGTCTGTGACAATATAATAGTTTTTTTTATTTTTTTCTCAAAAAAGCTAACAGTCGTTACAGTGTAATTTCAGCCAAAAGCCATAGCTAGATGCTTAAACCAAAAGCTAGTTGGAGCACCACCAAATTTATTCTTATTGCCAATCAACAGAAGGCTCTCTGCTGACATTTTCTTTTCGCTTCTTCTATTGGCCGATTGTTTTTTAAAAAAATTTCAATCGAGAGGGAAGTTCTGCTCGGACACGAATTGCACGTTTGTTGTTAGGTACTGTCATCTTCTTTTTTCAGCTTGTGATATCCTAATTTAGTTTCCCACCAAATAAGTATATTCAAATTCGTATGCTCTTCAAATAAATCTATATCGTTATAATCTGGACCTACCAAATAAGTGGTGTAGTATTTCTCTTTTTTCACCAATTAACGTGGCAATGTCTAGCCTTTGAGAGTGAATGTGGTGGCTTTGTTTTTCTTTGCTTTAATAAGATAATTGATAGATAGATAGATATTTTAGCTCTAGATTTGTGACTTGTGGGATTGAGCACTAGTTTGATTTCCTTGTTGAAACCATTGGTACTTATACCAATGAGACACTAGTACCCATAGTAAAAACCAAGCATATTTTTTAGGGATTTCCTTGTTTGCCATCGAATGTTTGCACGATCCCTTATTTACTGCTCATTGACATATAAGGGATTTTAGAACTTTTCAGTGGCATGATTCCTTATTTGCCCACATATCAGTGATACAGGGGATGACATGTAAATGTTTTTAAAACTTTCTAGTAGTATATAGGGAATTTAGCTTTTTTTTCAATGTGAGGCAGGCACCAGAAAAAAGATGATTGATTACATTAAAAAAGATAAGTTTACAGAATAATGTAGAGCAATCTACCAAAGTGGATAAAATATTGCTACAGCTCAATCTTCATTCGCGACTTATAAATGAAAAACTAGCGCATATGAAGGATGTAATATTTTGTCTGATCACACATTACACATGTATCTAGAGGGAATCATCATCTGTATCAATGGTGATTCGTACACACTGCAAGTAGATAGATAGCCCCACTAGTTATGTAGCACGTTGCAACGCATCAAGAATTAACTCCTCACCAAGGAGTTCCAAGTGACAATCACATCTTGTGGTACAAGTAATCAGTGGACAAGAAATAAGCATATCTCCATCGCTTGTTGAATAACATAGTGCAGAAGACCACCCAAAGGCCAAAGAGAAACCCGATAATCATGCTCAGGAAGATGGACGTCTCCAGTCCATCGTGTTGCCTCTCAATCTTACCTGGGGCGGTAGTTGTTGCATTTCCAGGACAACGCTTTGAGAGTGGAGACCCACATAAACCACTGTTTCCAACATAGATGGATGCTGGGTCATCAAGCGTCTGAAGTTGATTTCCTGTTGGTATTCTTCCGGTTAGATTGTTATATGACAGATTGAAGGCGCTCAAAGAAGTTAGAGCCGATATGCTTGAAGGGATTTCTCCAGACAGCTCATTATGAGATAGGTCGAGAGACTCCAATGCCTTGAGGTCACCAATATTCTTTGGAATTCTCCCACTTAAATGATTCCAAGAAAAGTTCAAGCTTTTCAAGGCAATCAGAGCGCTGATGCCTTCAGGAATTTCTCCAGTCAAACTGTTACACGATAAATCAATATTTACCATGTACATGATTTCTTTAAAAAATTCTAGTTGTTGCCCTTTGGTAAGCACTGTTGTGGTCTCCGTAAAGTAAATCATATCAATATCAATATCTATATCCCCAATGCCCATTCCATATCCTGTGAGACTGGCAAGTTTTGAATTACTGTATCCATAAGACGGAGCCATTGCTCTCAAGTTTACTATGGACTCAGGTATTTGTCCAGAAATGTTGTTACATGCGAGGTCCAAATATTGAAGCCCTTGGATCTTTGCAAGGCCAATAGGAATGTGCCCAGAAAACATATTGGACCGAAATCGTAGCAATGCCAGGGATGGCAAATTATGTGCTAACCATGCTGGCAAATTTCCAGAGAACCGATTGTGTGCAAGATCAAGAAAAACTAGTTCTCGGGACATTCGAAGAACTGATGGGAAAATTCCTGAAAGATTATTGCTATTTAAATTAAGTGCAGCCATAAATGAGAAGGGGCCGGAATCTTCCTGACAAGTGGGAACTTCTCCTGACAACATGCTTCCTAATAGGTCTAATATATACATTTCTCGCACTAGGCACAACGAAGGTGGTATGTTGCCAGAAATTGAATTGTTGTAAAGAGCAAGCATGTCTATCCTCGGGGCTACAAATTCTGGCAGTGTCCCTGATAAATTGTTTCTGGAGAGGTCAAGGTACTGTATGTTTCTTGGGAACGTTGGGATTGGACCTGTAAATCTATTCATGCTTAGGTCCATCATCTCTGCTGCAATCATTTCAAGGTTTGTTGGTAGTGTGCCACTTAGTTGATTTTTTGACATTTCCAAGAAAGTAGCTCTTGAAACTACGACCCAGAACCAATTGGGTATATTATCAGCTATGGTTGCATTTGAAATGCTAAGGACATTGATACCAGTTTGCCATCTAAGCCATGCTGGGAATGCAGGTCCGAGCCTGCATGACCTGAGATTGGCCTCTTTTAGCCTGAATGAAGGAATCCAATTTGAGCTAATCACCATGGAAAGAGAATTATCTGACATTTGTAATACTTGTAAACTTGTCAATCCTTCCAAGTGATCTTCATATATTGCACCAACCAGACGGTTAGAGCCCAGATTTAAAATAGCCAAGCTCTTAAGTTCTCCTATCCACAATGGTACAGGGCCTGTGATAACGTTATGATGCAAACTTAAGCAAGTCAGATTAGTTAGAGGCTCTAACCAATTTGGCAGGTTCCCACCAATGTTGTTGAATGAGAAATCCAGCCAGTACAGCTTGTCCCATGAACATTTTGGCAGCCTCTCCATCAAATCTATTATATCCCCAGAGATGTTACTCCCTTGCAGATCCAGAACCTTCAAGTTGCACAGGTTCTTCAAATTTGGTGGTATCATACTTGTAAGGTAGTTATTTAATCCACCTAGATAAACTTGTTCAAGAGAGGTCATATTTCCCATCTCATGCGGAATTGGGCCATGGAAGCCAGATGAGGAAAGATCAAGATAAGTCGGTGTAGTTATATGCCAAAACCAGTTGGGACAAATTGCGGTGTGAAAGGAATTCTCACTTATGTCCAATACCTGAAGCGCTGTCAGATTAGAATGACCGGGAGTGGCCATGGTGTTTCTGAGGTCGCAGCCTTGTAGATGAAGAGCTTCCAATGAAGGAAGGCTGTTAATTGCATGAACCCAGTCCACTGCAGTGCTAAGATTCACCCAGCTCATGTCGAGGTACTTCAGCGAGGAAAGGCCTGATACCCATGATAGGCCATCTGAGTATGGAGAACCCCAGCAGTCCGAACTGAGATTGAGATAGAGGATCTTGGAGAGATTACCAAGCTGTGGAGGTATCCTTCCCCCAAAGACCGAACAAGAAAGATCAAGATGTTGAAGACTTATAAGAGAACCAACAAACTCTGGGATGTGCAGCCCACTGAAGTTGTTCCTGCTCAAGTCCAAGTATCTCAGATGTTGTAAGCCAGTCAAAGAGGAGCTCATCTCACCTCCCAGTCCGTAGCTAGAGTCAGCAGAGCTGTAGTAGTCATTACTACCACGGAGATCGAGCTTGACAACATGGCCGGCTCTGTTGCTGCAGTGGACTCCCTTCCACCGACAGCAATCTTCACCTTGCCATGAAGAAAGTTGTCCCCCAGGGTCCGACAAGCTTGCTTTGAAGGAGAGCAGTGCAGCCCTCTCACTTGTGATGCAGCTCCCATCAGATCTCATAGCACGAAGGGAAGGACTGGATGCCGTATGCAAGAACTGAAGCAACAAGATTAAGGCTGGGAACCAGAGCCCAGCCATTTTCGGTACGCCTTTTTCTTCTTGTTGTTGTTGTATGTAAATGTGTGTCGAAATCTGTATCTGAAGGTGAGCACAGTAGGCCATATTATATCAACCTTCAGTCAAAGTCTTGGTCGTGCTGTCTTAATCCCTTGGAGAAAAATTTGAGCTGGCCCCGGCCAGATGATCTCATACACAATTTTTTTGACAAATTGATGATCTCATGCAAGAACTGAAGCAACAAGATTAAGGTTGGGAACCAGAGCCCAGCCATTTTCGGTACGCCTTTTTCTTCTTGTTGTTGTTGTATGTAAATGTGTGTCGAAATCTGTATCTGAAGGTGAGCACAGTAGGCCATATTATATCAACCTTCAATCAAAGTCTTGGTCGTGCTGTCTTAATCCCTTGGAGAAAAATTTGAGCTGGCCCCGGCCCGATGATCTCATACACAATTTATTTGACAAATTGATGATCTCATGCAAGAACTGAAGCAACAAGATTAAGGTTGGGAACCAGAGCCCAGCCATTTTCGGTACGCCTTTTTCTTCTTGTTGTTGTTGTATGTAAATGTGTGTCGAAATCTGTATCTGAAGGTGAGCACAGTAGGCCATACTATATCAACCTTCAGTCAAAGTCTTGGTCGTGCTGTCTTAATCCCTTGGAGAAAAATTTGAGCTGGCCCGGCCCGATGATCTCATACACAATTTATTTGACAAATTGATGATCTCATGCAAGAACTGAAGCAACAAGATTAAGGTTGGGAACCAGAGCCCAGCCATTTTCGGTACGCCTTTTTCTTCTTCTTGTTGTTGTATGTAAATGTGTGTCGAAATCTGTATCTGAAGGTGAGCACAGTAGGCCATACTATATCAACCTTCAGTCAAAGTCTTGGTCGTGCTGTCTTAATCCCTTGGAGAAAAATTTGAGCTGGCCCCTGCCCGATGATCTCATACACAATTTATTTGACAAATTGATGATCTCATGCAAGAACTGAAGCAACAAGATTAAGGTTGGGAACCAGAGCCCAGCCATTTTCGGTACGCCTTTTTCTTCTTGTTGTTGTTGTATGTAAATGTGTGTCGAAATCTGTATCTGAAGGTGAGCACAGTAGGCCATACTATATCAACCTTCAGTCAAAGTCTTGGTCGTGCTGTCTTAATCCCTTGGAGAAAAATTTGAGCTGGCCCCGGCCCGATGATCTCATACACAATTTATTTGACAAATTGATGATCTCATGCAAGAACTGAAGCAACAAGATTAAGGTTGGGAACCAGAGCCCAGCCATTTTCGGTACGCCTTTTTCTTCTTCTTCTTGTTGTATGTAAATGTGTGTCGAAATCTGTATCTGAAGGTGAGCACAGTAGGCCATACTATATCAACCTTCAGTCAAAGTCTTGGCCGTGCTGTCTTAATCCCTTGGAGAAAAATTTGAGCTGGCCCCGGCCCGATGATCTCAAACACAATTTATTTGACAAATTGACGAGGAAGTAAGTCAATTATGTATGCATTTATGAGTTGGTATCAAATTCCAACTGATTAGGATAGTTTGACGCGGTAGTTATTCGAAGACAGATGAAATTTAAAATTGGTTCTAGCAATAACATGGAAATTTGGAATTCTTCATTCGCAGGACTAGAGGATGCGAATGCGACATGGTATGTTTATGGACAAATCCATTTTTGCTCCACAGGTCACGTCATTCCACAACAGTTATTGACATATCTGATGTCCCTACTCCCTAACTTTGCCCTTTGTAGTTTATTGTAGAAATGCGTAGTTGCTTCCATTGCATATTCACAGAGCTATATGTACATACTCATGATGTGGGCCATATGGGCCGGTGTAAGCCCGTACACACAACACTCCTCTCAAGATGGACGATAGATATCTATCATCCCTATCTTATCACATGCTGACAAACACCTTAGTTCCTAATCCTTTTATTAGACAAACAGCTATTTGTTTTCCGGAGGTTACATGACTTAATTTCAAGGTACCCTCATCAAGTCTCTCCTTGATGAAGAACCGATCTATCACCACATGCTTTGTTCGGTCATGCTGAATTGGATTGTTTGCAATATTGATTGCTGACTTGTTGTCACACCAAAACTTTAATGGTCCACCTATTAAGACCTCTCATCCATAGTATTTCACACAAGCACATTGTCATGGATCTATATTCTGCTTCGGCTGTTGATCGGGACAACACCGATTGCTTCTTACTCCTCCAAAATACTAAATTTCCTCCCAAAAAACACAATACCCTAATGTTGATCTCCTATCATTAAGGCAATTAGCCCGATCAGCATCACAAAAGCCATCAACATCCAGATGAACATTTCTTTTGAACCATAGACCTTTTCCAGGACTTCCTTTTAAGTATCATAGGATTCGGTGAGCTGCTTCTAAATGTCCACTCCTAGGATCATGCATATAGCGACTCACAACACTCACTGCATAGGAGATGTCAGGCCTTCTATGACATAAGTAAATAAGATCATGACCAACCAACCTCTGGTAGCTCTCTTTATCAACTAGTTCTCCTGACTAAGCGCACAATTTATGGTCTTGATCAATTGGGGTCATAGCAACTCGGCATCCAAACATTCATGTGTCATTGAGAAGATCCAGGACATGCTTTCTCTATGAGAGAACTATCCCTTTGGGGGACCTCGCAATTTCAATGCCCAAGAAGTACCTTAGCTGGCCTAAATTCTTAAATTCAAACTCCTTACTTAGTTTATGTTTCAGTTGTGACATTTTGACAGCATCATCTCCAGTAATGATAATGTCATCCATAGATACTGCAAGGATTGTGGTGTGACCTCCTGAGTGACAATAGAACACAGTGTGATCCACACTACACTGTCTGTAGCCCATACTACACATAGCACAACGGAATTGATCAAACCATGCTCTTGGAGATTGTTTAAGCTCATACAGTGACTTCCTCAACTTGCAAACTTTCCCTTTAGTCAGAGATGTACCACAGGCAAGTGGAATATTCATGTAAACCTCTTCCTGAAGATCACCATATAATAATTTATTCTTCACATCAAGTTGATATAAGGGCCAATTATGATTTGCTGCATAGGATATCAACGTTCTTACTGCTCTCATTTTTGCCACCAGTGCAAAGGTCTCATCATAGTCGATTTCATAGGTCTGACTATAACCCTTTTCAATCTTCCCACTTGGGTTTTGCTTCACTGTGTAGACCCACTTGCAACTAACCACGTTCTTCCCTGTCGGCAGAGGTACAAGCTCCCAAGTCTTATTCTTCTCTAGAGTTACCATCCTCCAACATGGCCTCGCACCATGCTTCGTAGCTCTCCAATCAGTTGGGATTACCACAAACTATAGTGAAGCAACGAAGGCTTTGTACTCTAGTGAGAGAGATTCATATGACACATAGTTCGCTACATCATGTTCGAAGCCATACCTTAGAGGAGGTTTCCCTGCCCCAGCTCGTGGTTCCTTTCTCAAGGCAATAGGTAGGTCTGTGGAATCATTGGTAGCACGTGGCTCATAATTAGATAAGTCATGCCTGTTGCTGCCTTCTTGAATATACCCTTAGATTTTCCTCCTCATTGACCCTGCTCCATCTATCATTAGCACCTTCAACAGCCGTTGGAACCTGTTGCTGCCTCCTTGCATTGACCCTTCTCCACCTATCTCCTCATTGACCCTTCTCCAACTATTTCCCCCCCATAGGACATGGAATTGAACCAACCACAACTCTCAGTTGCTCACCTTCCTCAATCTTTGAAGCTTCAAGCTCCCTCTCTCGACTAGCATCACCCATGCTAGGAGAGTCGAGGTCAAACAGAGAACTCAAATCAATTTTCTCTCCATAGAAGGGCTCTGACTCCCTGAAAGTCACATCCATACTCTCAAACGTGCGTCGTTCAGATGGACTCCAACACTTATATCCCTTCTGTTCAGAGGAGTATCCCAAGAAGATACACTTAACAGCCTAAGGATCCAGCTTTCCCACTGAAGGTCTATGGTCTTGAATGAAGTATGTGCATCCAAATACCTTTGGAGGGACGATGAACTCATTTTCCCTATCAACATCTCACATGGAGTCTTTATTCCAAGTATTCTTGATGGCATACAATTAATGAGATATGTTATAGTCATAACTGCTTTACTCCAAAGAAATTTAGGCACATTTATAGTATACATAAGTGACCAGGCTACCTCCAAAAGATGATGATTTTTCCTTTGAGCCACTCCATTCTAAAGAGGTGTATCTGGATAGGAGGTTTGATGTAAAATTCCTTGAGCTGATAAGAAAGTATCAAACTCTTTATTCACATACTCTGTTCCATTATCTGTTCTTATAATATGAAGATGGGTATTGAATTGATTCTTGACATATGCATAGAACTCTTGGAAACATTTGAGCACCTTTGTTTTGTGTCTCATAATATAAATTTAAGTCATATGAGTGTGGCAATCAATAAAGGTAACAAAATATTTCATGCCACTACAAGTAATAACCAGAGATGTCCAAACATCAGAATGCACAAGTACAAAGGGAGACACATTACAGAGTCCCTTGCTCACATATGAGGATCTAATGTGCTTTCCAAACTCACATGCATCACACATTATTTTCCTCCTGTCTACTTTGTTCACTACATCAGGAAATACTTTAATCATAGTTTCAAAAGATATATGGCCTAGCCAATAATGCATAAGCATCACCCTAGCTTCCTCTTCACTTGACGTTGCCACCAAAGCAGTGCATAGCCCGACCTCTTCTCCCCTTGAATCCAAGTACCACAATCCATTACTCCTGATGTTAGTCTCAAGCTTTTTGCCATTCTGTCTCTTCTAAACAAGACAAGTTTATCGATCAAATATAACCCAACAATCTAAATGATCAATCCGTGAACTTACTGAGAGCAAATTGACTGAAAAGGAGGGAGCATGTAAAACTGATGATAGTGTAATGGAGGGACTACATTGGATAACACTAACACCTTTAATGGGTTGGGATGTTCCATCAGTAGTTTGGATAGTTTTCATGCATGTGGGTGAGAATGAAGTATATGATTTAAATCCATCGAACATACATGTAACATGTATTGATGCACCTGAATCTATAATCCATTTACCTAGATTTGAGTGAGCCAGATTAGTGGAAGCGTGGGATACAATAGCAGTCATTTCGTCCTTGTTTCCCAAGTTTTCCACTTTCTTCTTTAGTTGCCTCAGCTCCTCTAGCTCTGCAACTAAGATCTCCACACGTTCAGGCAACTCTTCTCCAGTTATTGCAAAGTTTGCCTTGTAGCCACTCTTGTCCCCCTTACTTCCACCTCATTTCTGTCCATCCTTAATATAGACTCAATCTTTACCCCGATTATGCTTGCAAGGATGGGGACAGTTACGGCTTAGGTGGCCCTTCTCACCGCAATTGAAATAATCTCTTATTTCAGTTACTGAAAAAACAGGACGAGCAATTGGCAATGTAGTGTTGGTCATCACTTTCAATCTGGTTTCTTCTTGTACAATAGCGGCAATTGCTTCGTCTAGTGTAGGAAGAGTAGGCTGGTGAAAAATAGTAGCTCGCCTTCCATCAAATTTTGGATTTAGCCCCTTTAGAAATTCAATCACCCGCTTGCGTTCAATTCACTTTTTAACAGTGGATACACAGTCTGCATGAGGTAACTCAGGAGGATTATAGTGATCTAGATCAACCCACAATTGTTGTACCTCAGCAACATACTCCATCACAGGGCTCTCCGTTGTCTCAAATCACTAACTCTCTCTTGTGTCTTAAACATCAATATTATATTCCCTTTTCCCGAGTATAAGTTCGACAAAGTTTTCTATACCTCAACCACATTTGAGATGGTTTCAATAGTTGCAACAATAGTCGGAGACACCAAACTCAGCAGCCACGCCACCACCAGTGAGTTGGTGGCACTCCAAGTTCGTCATTCTGCACCCGTCTTGCCCACCGGCTCAGTTGATCCTCCTTTGACAAAGGTCTCTAGCCCTTTTGTCCTTCGGATAATAGTGCCCTCCATGACCATCTCAAATAGTTTCTCACACCCTCCAACTTAACATCATTCTGCGTCAATTCAACTTAACATCATTGTGCCAGCTTCTCAAGCGCAAGCTGCAGTCCTTATTTTCTCCCATTTTTTGGTTTCTGCCCTAAGAACTCACTTTTTTTCTACTAGAGAAAACAGTAGCAAGGGGGTTGCAAGCACCTCAAGATGAAGAACTTAGCACAGGCCAGATGTGCGCCGATGCGCGCAACGCATGCAGCGCAACGGGCTTGCTCCCGTCGAACTTGGAATGAGATCCTCTGAAGTTGCATACGGCAACTTCAGAGTGTAGTCGCAAATCTGAGCCGTCCGATCGGAAAAGAATGGCCCAGATCGGTTTTTGCTACAGTAAATTTACTGTAGCTACAGTAAATTTACTGTAGCAAAAACCGATCTGGGCCATTCTTTTCCTATCGGACGGCTCAGATTCGCGACTGCACTCTGAAGTTGCCGTATGCAACTTCAGAGGATCTGAATACTCGAACTTAGCCTAGGGCCAAATGTGTGCCGATGCCATAGCGGTCCGTGTGTGCGAGAGGAAGGCCCCACGGCACGGCATAAGAGTTGTGGCTTCAGCTTCCAAGAGACTACCATATCTTTTCGCCTAGCCAAAAAGAAGGGGAGCAAAGCAAAGCGAACAGTGGGAATCGATCGAGCCCGACGCGCTTGGCCACTTGCTCCCGTCCCCGTGCACGCCGCCCTCTCGCCGTCTCAACCCTCCTCCCTGGAGCTTCTAGGGAGCTCGCGCGTTGCCGCCGGGAAGCCACCTCCCTCATTGCCGTCAAACACCGCGCCCGCGCCTCCACCACCGAGCCCGCCGACCGGGGAACTGCCGCCTCCGAGCAGACCCATGCTCCCATCATCACCGAGCGCTGCACTTCCACCACCGAGCTCGTCGACTGGTCCGCCTCTGCTGGAACCGCCCCTCAAAAGCCCCTTCCCGCAGCTCTAGGTACTGGCCCCCTCCCACTACGGCTACAGCTGCCTTCTTCGCCTCCCTCTTCTGCTTCCTCTCGACTGCCGCCCGCCGCCACAGCATGACTAGCTTGCAGCTGAGCACCACCGTCGCCTATGGTTAGGGTTAGGGCACCAGCTCTGATACCATGTAGAAGTGAGTAGTTGTTTCCATTGCATATTCACATAGCTATATGTACATACTCATGAATGGGCCCTATGGGCTGGCGTAAGCCCATCACACAACATTTATGCAGTGCAACTACTACAGAAATGAACAAATATTATAAATGGTGGGCCAGAGAAGTGAGCATTTCAGTTTTGGTTATGGATGGCAATGGGGCCTATCCCCTGGCAACCCGTGGGAAATTCCCAAAATCGTCCCCTCACGACGGTCAGTAAACTATTTTAAAAAAATGTTATATGTTTCCAGTTGTATATTTAGACAGCATATTTAATTCGGAACCTATATATTCAGTTCAATAGCTCATTCACAGACCTCGCTGAAAACCTTATAAAGTGAATTCTTGTATGTTAAACAAGACAATACATGGATGGAACTTGAGCAAAATAAAACCATGTTTTCTTTTATTATGGAAAATAACAACCAAATATAATAGGAAACATGTTCAGCCAACAATACAACTGAGTTATTGAAGTAATGTACAAATGAGATTGGCGATTCACAAACACGTAAATAGGGCTATGACAGTGAAACTTAATATCTATAAGGTTGATGTAGGATCCTCCTAGACTTTGTGATTGTCATCTTTTGCAATTACGTCATATCATGTAATCTTATATTTCATTTTGGACTTCATATCTGCTCGGTTTAGTTTGGAATGGATCATTTAGGAGACTATTGTAGGACCGATATGTCATGAGAGGGGGGATGAGTAGTGCCTTCAAATTTTCTCCTAAGTATTCCATTAATCTTTACTCTAATAGCTATTAGAAGCTATAAAGATCAAAAGCCAAAAATCCAAAAATTCTCGGAGCTATTGAAATTTCAGCCTGTGAATAGTGACTTCATACTATTTCAAATCCAAAAAATCATGTAACTTTTTGATTCGTCAATCCAAAAGATTTGAAACTTGAACCACAGCTAGTTCAAGACCTTACAAACCTATCCCAATCAAAACACTTAAAGAACTTAAGAGATTTGGGATATTTTAACTCGTGAAGCTTTGTTGCACCAAAACGGGCCCAAAACCTAAAATTGAGCTAACTTTCAAACCAAAACTCTAAATTACCTGAAATTTGAAATAAACCTTCTATATAATGTCAAGAACATATTTCAATCAATAATTAAGAAAATTGTTGCCAAAGTTCTGACCTTTTTCTGTATGAAGGCGGATTGCATAAAAAACGGGTCAAAAACCTAAAACGGTGAATACGACTTGCTTGTAGATGGATGATGACCAATATGACTCTAGATGTATGTCAACATGTCACACCAAGTTAGTACACTGAAGAAATCAAGCCAAAAACTCTAAGATCAAGAAATCACTTGAAGATAAAAATATGTGGAAACTGAGTTTCTTGGTGACATTGCTAACAAAGTGTCTAGATGGGTGGAGATTAATTTTCTGATATAATATCTATATCTTACACGTCCTTGGCACCACAAGATTAAGAAGAGGGAAGAGAAGAGATCAAAACCAATCGAATCAAAAGCAAATCAATCAAAACAAGAGATAGCCATGGAGATGATCAAAGATTAATGTATTGCTACTTAAGAAGATAAGTTTTACAGCCACTTCACCTTTGAGAACAGAGAGCACACCACAAGCACTCAACTCTCAAATCCTAACCCTAAAATAAAAGAGCACACAAGTGAGGTAGGTTGGATGATTAGCCCACAAGCCTCTATCCCATCCCCTTTAAATAGATGGGCTAGCTAGCCACATCTAACTTATCCACTTATTACAATGGAGGAAACCCATTAACTCCACACATGGGTTTTAAATGTAATATAGCTCAAAGGTGTGCATGTTGATTTGGTGTTGCCAAAAGAAACAACTATTGCCATTGCTATAGCAATGGGGCAGTTTGAGGGTTACATCGTGGTCCATCCATGTTATGCACAATATTCCACAAATAGAAGACAGGTACGAATCATTATCAGAATTGTTGTCTATTAATTTCAACATTTTGCGATAAAACTATGTTTCATAATTGTTTTTGTTATCCCAGTTCACTGTGAAGCTTATTTGTCCTAAAGTTCATGGAAAATTGGAATAAAACAAAGTTGACAAAATATATTGAATGGTAACTACACCCTCCCTCCCTCTATCTATTTCTTCTTAAATTAGTGGTTGAAATGTAAACACATATTTTACATTTGTTCCATAATAGAACAAACGTCTCTTCCAAGAAAAGATAACATCTGAAATGATCCATTCCAAACTAACTCATGCAGATGAAGTCCAGAAAGACATAAAATTGCATGATGTGGCGTAATTGCAAATGATAACTATCACAAAGTCGGGGAGGATGATGCATCAACTTTATAGTTATAATGTTTTAGTGTCATTGTTGTTCATGTAGAAACCAAATACAAGGGGTTGGACGTCGGCCATGTTACATGTCAATGTCCACGAGTGAAAATGACACAAGGTTTATGCAAGATCAAGGGTTTGAGAGGACCGTCTTACTCCTGTTGGTGGCCTACGGAGGGTTTTGAGGGGTCCTCCTGGAGGTGCACCAGTTAGAATGTCTTCTTGCATTCCTCTTGAGGTCAAGTTACAAATAAGGGATATATAGGGTATTTATAGGCTCTTGGGCCTGTACAAATGACTAGAACACCCCTCAATGAGATAGCTACCTTATAAGTACGAGCAAGGGGTATCGTTGTCCTTTTTTAGCATAATTGTAGTCCTATGATCTGTATGTATGTGTCTTCTACAGAGCGGGCCCTATTAGTGGAAGGGTAAGTGTTGTGGCTACAGGCCAAACAGTAAACAAGTGGCTATGGGGAGTCCACTAAGGGCTACCCAGAGCCTTGCTTACACTAGAAGTGGGCGTGAATAATGAATTAGCTATCCTCCTCTTTCTCCCTCCCCATAAGGCTATATATACAACCTTAAGGCTGGATTACAAGAGCGCCCTTACTATAGCGCATCATGGTAAGGGTACAAATGTCCTTTTAGGTGGGTCTCTTGGCCCAGCAGACTGAATGGGTAAAGGTGGGGGTCACTTCCCCAATAGTATCCTCTCATAGTAAAATAGTAAAGGGCTCTGCCACCTGTAGGCCGAAACCATACCGCATTGTCCTTTGGCCCCCCCTCCGTCCCTTTGGGTCATGGGTTGGCAAGCCCATGAGCTTAACTGGTTGTAGCGCATGCTACCTTGTGTTCTAGAGGCGTGGGACACATGTCCCCTTCCTATTAATTGGTCATGCAACGTAGCGTCGTGGCAGCGTCTAGGGGTCGGGTCGTGCGGTGTCGATTTGCGCACTGCTTTGGGTTTTGTGTGTCCCCTAAAAAGGTGTGTGCATTAAATTTTGGTTTCACTCTTAAGGCTGAGATTGCGGTGGCGCCCGCCATCTCATGCGCCCTTTGCCCATGTCCTTCCTCCTCCCGCTTCTCTCCTAAGCGTTAGCCATCACCGGTTTTGCGGTGGCCACACCTACAATGTTGCTAGTGTCGATGTGAGGATGGTTCATGGTAGTGATTGGCGCTCTCGCTACAGGGTAGTCAGTGGCTTCGTTGGTCGTGTTGGTTCTTCTTCCGTGTCGAGCGGCGGTGGCGGTGTCAACCATGACGAGTCGGCGGCCAATAAGCGGTGAAGCACATCGGAGAAGGTGAATGGTGCATGCGTGGACAAGCTTGGGCTGACCAGGGCCACAGGGGAGCTAGTTCGTGCATTGGCGCACAACGGGAAGATCTCAAGCCGCTAAGTCATCTGGGTCCCTAGTGACGATGAGGTTGAACCACAACCGACAGAATCGGAGGCAGTGGTCTTTGGTGCGTACTTCGATGCCAGCCTCTGCATCCCCGCAGCGATCTTCGTCGCGAAGTTCACAGGCTATATGGGCTGAAGCTAGCGCAGTTGACTCCGAATGCCATTGCACGGCTCACCATCTTCAGCTGGGCCTCTTGCGCGGAGGCTATCCTATCGAGCCCGACGGTATTCGTCTCCCTTCACGATGCGTGGTGCCAACCGAAGTGACTAAGCGAACGGCAGTATTCCAACCAAGACACTATGAACTTCATGCTTTCACTACATAACAGAAGTTGTTTAACTATAATTTATTTGCAAACAAAGTATTAGCTTTTTTCACAATTATTTTTCCACAGTATCTTTCAAATAACGTCACGACATGAGATATATAAATCAAGAACATTTAGACTAGCTAGATTTCCTACCCAAATTGGCAGTTCCGCGGTTCATATTATACAACTGCATATGTCGCAGCTAACTCCATGAACATCTAGGCCATCTTCCATTTTGCCATGCCCCCTTTGATATTGTTGTAGCATAGAACCAGCACATGCAAATCGCGTAGGTTTCCCAAGGTTTTTTTTTTTAAAAAAAGGTTGTAATCGGTTTCCCAAGGTTTTTGGTATGCTACTACTGAGCATTATACCCTTTGCTTAGAAGTCTGAGCTTGGGATATACCTATGTGAATATAATATTTTAACTTGTCCTTACGTAAAGCTCGTGATGCCATAGCACGTACGGCACCATTCCAAGTGATTAAACAACTGAGGAATATTGACTACAAGTCCACAAGTAGTGCCGTCTAATTAACGGCTTTGGAATACTTCAGTTTTTTGCTGAAGTTTTATGAAGTTTTATATATATATATATATATATATATATATATATATATATATATATATATATATATATATATATATATATCATTTGCGATTATTTTAGCGAGTGTTGAATAAGTCTAGTTATGTATGCTTGATGCTCCAAGACTCGAAGTGATTAAACTGTTGCCAATGAGGGCATTTAGGGAATTTTCCATTTAGTTTTTCGGATTAAAGAGAAAGTGTTAGACCATGTGGCTAGGTCTAGAATATGGTGATGAATAATTGACAATGGTTAATTTACAATGATGAATATTTGATAATATTGCTTATCAATATTATTGAGACGTGTGGCATGTGTGGATTGATGTTGGTCAAGTCTGGACGAACTTGTGTCGGAAAAATGTTCTTTGGTTTTTACATATGCAGGTTGAGCATAGAGGCGATCATGGTCAGTTACGAGGTGGACCAAGACTCGGATAGGAGATCTGAGGTTCAGACGGTCAAGGAGGTCACGAGATGGTCGGGCTCATGCTTGGGGTGCATAGAGATCAGAGATGGATGATACGTGTTGGAGCTACGGATGTACGGTCCAGAGGCTACGATATGTGATGGATGATGTGTGGAGAAGTTACGGGAAGTGCGGTCCTGGAGGCTTCGACACGTGACGTGTTAGGAAAGTTGGAATTTTGGAAAACTCGCGTTAGGAAGGGTTTTGGGTCCCTTGAACATTAGTGGGCCAAAAGCCTAGTTGAGGTAAAAAGGCCTAGGCCTAGTTAGACGAGTTGTATTATGGTTTGAAGTAGAGATTGAATAGGTGTTATAGGGGGCTGCATATATAAATATATACGTGTGCGGCGGCCAACAAGACGCGTGGGGAAAAGGCGTTTTGGGCAGTGCAGTACGTGCGAACAAATAAAAAGTGAGCAGGATGCGGCGGTTGTGAGCGAAGAACAAACATGATGAACAGTATACACATTTTTGAATAAAAGTTTGTGAGTTTTTTAATTCACATATATTATCATTTTTCCTGGTTTTTTGATTCCTACGGATTCTCCATGTATTGATCTCTATCTACATTTTTTTGTGCTTACATTCATGAATTAGTTTGAATTAAAAATCAATTGCAAGATTTTGTAAGAATCGTGCTGTTCTGATGAATCGCTATAGTACCTGCTACAGTAATTGCTATAGTACTACTACAGTAAATTGCTCTATTTTGTTTTCTATTTTTTTGTTATTTTTATTTTTCAGATTAAACAATTAGAAGACAGAAAAAATGAGAAAATATTTCTGTTGTGCGCTACAATCATTCATCCCCCTCTGATTGCCATGGACGATCCTACGGAAAGAGAGAGGCCCACCAGTTGGCTTGAGAAGGGAAGAGATAAGGGAGGGGGACGAATGGCTCGATGCTGGCTTCCCCGTACACACAGCGTGGGGGTCGTGGGGATATATCGCGATCTCCACGACCACAATGGCATTTTTGATGGCCTGGTGGCGGCGACACCCCCTCTTCCCCTTGTAAATTAATCCCGTTCCTCCTCTTCTTCAAGCGTGAGATCCAATCATGCCTCCCCTCTTTCTTCTCTTCCACCATGAGCAAACCCCTTCAGTATTAAGCTCCGGCAACGACACCCTAGTTCGGTTCCCTAGCTTTAGCAATCCAAGGCCTTGTCCTCAGTGAGGGTAGAGCTTTCCAGTATCGGATCTAGGCAACTTTGGCTCTGGCTTTGAGATGAATCCAAGTGGTGGCTTCGGCTCATCTTTGGTCTCGGGCTGCGGCTTTGTACAGGCTTTGGGCTATGACGGCGCTGATGTTGCTGGCTTGGAGGTAGTCCGGTGGTGGCACTATTCTTGCATGGTCTTGTTCGACTGTGTTTGTACTTGTGTGTTTTGGCAACCTTGGTGCTTGGCCAGTGCTGAGGTTAGGTCTTATGCGGCATTCTCATATACTCGACCTCACGTCCAAGTTGTTAGCCGGCTCATGTGGGTGGCTTTGTATCTCCAAGAACTACATCGCGGTGCAAACGACAATGATAGGTTTTCTAAGACAGCGTCAATTGCGGCGTGCCTAGCTGATTTTCTTCTTAGTGGCCTTGAGTGTCACTCCATCATGAATATTTCTGGCTATTTACTGTTGTATATCATACATTAGTGTGTTGCCATATCTATTTAATTGATTATATACACTAGTTCTGGGAGACTTTGTATGATTAATTGTGGGAAATCAAATATCCAATGAGGATTAGGTCTATACAAAATTATTGTGAATGTTTAGGATATTCTGCTAGTCTTTGGAGCTGTTAGTTGCATTATGTAGCTACTGTCCTATACTTGACGAGTAGGGGTGAAAACGGATCGAATAGTTTTCAATCAATCTGGACAATTTTCGAATATGGAATCGTTTGGCTCAGATTTTTGTCGAATACTCTCAGATCAGAAATGAATATGGATTTTTTTAGAAACGAATACAAATACAACAGCGCACTATCCGTCGAGTATGAATACAAACTCGGATTATTTGAAGATGATGGAATTTGGATATCCAGCCACTGGCCATAGTCCATAGCCCATATGCACATACTAAGCCCAAGGCCGCCCAAGGCCCAAGCCGCCCACTCCACGATGGTTAGTAAAAGCTTGTGATATGGCCCAAGCTTGTGATCCAGGCCCATATGCACATAAGAGTTGTGATTAATGTATCAGGTAACTATCTACCAGATTGATCTCAATAGTGAACACAAGATAGGATTTCCTTTTAGTTTCATTATACGAGGTATTAGCAATATGGTCAAAGTTAAATGAAACTGGCTAAGAATATGCTTGCTTACCTACGTCCTACGTTGCAACAAATTATGCTATATACTGGTCGAATATCGAGTATATTTCTATTGTGAATGAAAATACTTGTCTAATTAAATTTCATGAATGTTTTGACAAGATAAACTATTTATGTATTTTCATTAATTTTGGATGTATAATTTAAGGGGTTTTCATGTTCCGATAAATATTTGTGACCGTATTCATTTTGATTCATATTCGCTCTGTATTTGATATTATTTGTATTTGTATTCGTATATAAGGTATCGATATTCATATCCACATCTGAGAAAAAATATGAAAAAAAATATGGTAGAGGGATTATCCGTCCATATTTGATTTGTTTGCGTAACGGATGGCTCAGTGTTGGCTTCCTCGTGCACACAGCGTGGGGGTTGTGGGGACCTATCACGATCTCCACAACCACAACAATGTTTTTGAAGGCATGGTGGTGGCAACGCCCCCTCTCCTCCTTTTAACTGAATCTTGTTCCTCCTCTTCTTGAAGCGTGAGATCCAATCACGTCCCCGCCCCCTCTTTCTTCTCTTCCACCGTGAGCAAACCCTTTAGTATTGAGCTCAGGCGACACCTTAGTTCGGTTCCCCAGCTCTAGCAATCCAAGGCCTTGTCCTCGTTGAGGGCAAAGCTTTCCGCTATCAGATCTAGGCAACTTCAACTTTGGCTTTGAGGTGAATCCAAGTGGCGGCATCGGCTCATCTTTGGTCTTGGGCTACAACGTTACACATGCTTTGGGCTGTGATGACTCTGATGTTGCTGTTTAGGAGGTGGTTCGGTGGTGGCACTATTGTTGCATGATCTTGTTCGACTGTGTTTGTACTTGTGTGTTTCGGCAACCTTGGTGCTTGGCCAGTGCTGAGGTTAGGTCTTGTGCAGCATTCTCTTACACTCGACCTCACATCCAAGTTGTTAGCCAGCTCATGTGGGTGGCTTTGTATCTCCGAGAACTACACCACGGTGCAAATGATGATGATAGGTTTTCTAAGACAACATCAATTACGGCGTGCCTAGCCGATTTTCTTCTTAGTGGCCTTGAGTGTCACTCCATCATGAGTATTGCTGGCTATTTACTGTTGTAAATCATACATTAGTGTGTTGTTCTAATGTGTTGCCATATCTATTTAATTGATTATATATACTAGTTATGGGAGACTCTGTATGATTAATTGTAGGAAATCAAATATCCGATGAGGATATTAGATCTATAGAAATTATTGTGAATGTTTAGGATATTCTGCTGGTGTTTGGAGCTGTTACTTGCATTATGTAGCTACTGTCCTATACTTGACGAGGGCCTAATCTTGACTGTCTACTTATGTCTTTGATATAATTGTCTTATATACATTTTGTTCTGCAGTTCTTTACATTGTTATTGTCTCTGAAATAATTCAAGATTAAGGTGGTAAGTTCTGGACCAAAATCTAGCAAAATATCTAGAGATAGTTGGAATAATTACTTATTAAAATTAAGACCTATTGTGTTGAGGGGGCCTTGTGTCTAAATACAAGAGCAGCCGACATCTGAGGCGATTACCATATAAATAACAATTTGAGAGATATGTTAATTGCTCTCTTATTTTTAGCAGCCCTGTTAAGCATGATTTCATACTTAAATGACTTGGAAGAGATTTATGAACTTACAATTATTTTAATATTGCTCTTATCATTTAATCTATGTTGGAAACATGTTTTATTCCTCATTTATAATTCTGAAAATTTATTTAAACATTTGCTGATACCCTGTTTTCTACTACAATCCAAAAAAACCTGCTTTGGAAAAGGTGGCTTCATCATCTGATTTTATTAAACCAAAAGACTTTGACGGCGCCAACTTTAAAGGTTGGAAAGTTAAGACAAAGCTTTGATTGACAAACCTAAAATTATTTTAGGTCATCTTTAATCCTCCCTGTTCCCCTTGGAAAGCGACGCTAAGTCTTGTTGGGAGGATGCCAGCCATGCAACTTTCGCCGGTGTTGCAGGGTTTGAGCTCGACGACATGGCCAGTTTGTTGTTGCACCGGACTCCCTTCCATTGACAACAGTCTTCACCCCTGCCACGATGACAGACGGCCAGCAGGGTCCCTGCAGCTTGCTTTAAAGGAGGGAAGCGCATCCCGCTCACTCGTGATGCAGCTCACGCCTAACATCCTCACATGATGAAGACACGAAGTGGATGTGTTTGGGAGATCAATAGCCACAGGATTATTGCCCTGATGATGATGTAACAGCCGGCCTGATTGCGGTGGCTCAAGTGGTGTTGTGGTAGTGGAATTAGTTCCAGATTGATTGTGTAAACTAAGTTATAGTAGTATATAATATTTGTTAGTGTTGTATATGTGAGGGCATTTTGGGAATTTCCAAATTGAGAAAAGAAAAAAATATGCCGGTGGGGCCCACCTGTCGGTGGGCCGACTGAGGAGATAAGGAGGAGCGAATCGTCTCCTCCCCACGGGCCGGTGCGGGCAATGCGGTTCTTCCGGATCTGCGCCTTCCTCGGGTGACGGCGGTGGCCAGGTCTTGGGGGCGATGGCGATGGAGGCGACGTCGGCACGGGCGTCTCCACGCCAGCCACACCGCAGTCTGCCGCTCCCCTCTGCTCTCCGCTCCGCTATAAAGCCCGGGCCTCTCCTCTCTTCGGTACACGGTGAAACCAGTGAGCTCTCTCCCCTCCTCTCTATACTCTCCGGTGGTGATCTCGGGTCTTTGGACTGTTGGCCGGTTCTTTGTGTTCCACCGACAGCCGTGAGGCTTGACCTGTGATTAGGGTTTTGATTTGTGCTTGGACCGGGAGAATCACTGTGAGATTTGAGTTGTGATTTGAGCGTTCTTGGCCGGAACGCTCTTGTGGTCTTGTGCGGCAACCCCAACCTCGACTCCTCGTCTTCTCCTTGGGTGCGGCTGAGACGGGAGAAGGGCATTGTATCTCCGGCGACCATCTCCTTGCTCGGTTTGTGGGGTCATTGGTTTTCTGGGACAGCGCAATAGCGTGCCTTGCTCATTTTTAGTCACTTCAGGTGATTTATAGTATCACCCCTGCAGTGAGTATTTTTGTTCTTGCCTCTGTGCAGTCTGGTGATATTTTCCATATATATCAGTGAAGACTGTTTAGTGAAGATTTGCAAAGATAGCTGCTGTGATATGTTTGCTCTGTGATGAATTAAGACAAATATGAGATTATATATGATTGAGACGGTAGATTATTTTTGAGCTAATACTGCTGTCTTTGTTCCTGCTATGCATGATTTAGTGGTCTCTGTTCAGTTCTGGACAGTGCAGTTTTTGCCCTGTTATGGTCTGTGCGAAGCTATCATTTTGTTAAATCATTGATGATCTCTGTGTAGGATTGATAGAGTGATTTACAAGTGCGTCCGCAGTGTATAAATCTGCTGATTTCTTGATCTATAAATTGTTGGCAGCAGCAAAGTTTACTATTAGCTCAAGATTTAAATCGGCAACTATCATATATAATCATGAATGAATTTGTCATGGCGGAGAGGGCCAAGAATCAATCTTATGCAACTAGCCTTCTAAGAGCACTAATCAACTTCCAATATGTCAAACGTATGCTAAATGATGTTATATATGTTAAGTCACTAAGGTTAGCATTTCTTTGCTCATATGCTCTTGAGGTCATGCTAATTATGAACGGTTATATGACATTTATTTTGAGTATGTGTTTAATTTGCAATGACTTAAATGATTCATATGTTAATATGCTGGTTAAGTCATCTTTATGCCATGTTTATCATGCTTGGATTATTTTAATTGTTGCTGGAATTAATTTAAGAATTATGCTTATACCGCAATTATTACAACAGTTAGATCTAAATATAACATCTCCTTCAGATTAATTCTTTTACACGAAGTAAAAACAAAAGTACAAGCTATGTGCTACAGGTCCATAGGCCTGCCCCACGGTGGGCTGAGAATATAGCGAATTTTGGACCAGCCGCATAGGGTGTTAGAGAGCGCAAGCTCAGGCATATTGATTGATCAGTATGTTGTGTCTAATTGTATACAGAGTTTGTGAAGTATACGAGGGAATGTTGAGAAACTGATCAGTGTATTGTCTTATATCACTAGATATGCACAAGGTGGACTTCAGTCTTTACACATTTGCATGGAAGTAAGACTAGGCCTTGACTGAAAAGCGCCTTTTTCAATAGCTTATGTACAGTCGCCTCTATCTATCTACGCTACAAGAATGGTGGTAGAGTATCGGCGCAGAGGCTGGAGCGGAGGGGACAGGACGGGCACGGCACGAATCTTGCATGAGCGGCATCGCGGTACTGGCGCAGGTTTCTGGGGCGAGCGCGCGCGGCAATGCGGAGCGCAGGTGTCGAGCACCTTGCGGGCACGGCGGGCTCGGCGCGGTGGTGAGAGGAGAGGCGGACAGAGGGGATGGAACGGGGCGCACGGGGCACGAGTCAGCGGAAGACGTGAGGTGGTGCGGGAGGCTCGAGGCGGCGGGGTCCACGGCGACAGTGCCGGCCGGTGCAGAGGCGCGGCGTGGCGGACGCAGCCTGGGCGCAGCAGAGCTCGCTCTGCCGCTTGCATTCGCGATCGGGGCGGCGAGGCAGGCAGGGGCTGACAGGTGGGCCGCGAGCCCGCATTGCAGTGAGAGAAGGTGAAGACGGGTTTCCTAGAAATGCGCGAACGGCCTGGAGAGGCGGAAAGACGGAGGAGGAAGGAGGCGGCTTGGGGAGTCAGGCATTCAACCTGAACAGTGTTGGCCTGTCCAGGAATTCAACCTGAAAGGCATTAGGGATTTTAAATTGAATGATCGCGGATTAAAATAAATCCAGAATTAGTTTTCGAATTTCGAAA
Organism: Dendrocalamus latiflorus; assembly: GCA_017311315.1. NCBI lineage: Eukaryota > Viridiplantae > Streptophyta > Magnoliopsida > Poales > Poaceae > Dendrocalamus > Dendrocalamus latiflorus. Next base: position 29,692,753 of record CM029663.1, read on the forward strand.
ATAAGTAAAACACTTCCAAAAATTTCACAAAAAATCAGAGGTAACTCGTACTATTTGGAACCAAAATAAAATATTTTTAACTTTTAAAAAGTTTGTTAACTCTTCAAAAAAAATTAGGTTTGGGGAAAATAGGAAAATGCATTCTAAAAATCAGAAATTTTCAGAAAATGGCTCAAAAATTACTCAATGACCTAAAATAAATAATTTTTGCTGGAAGATACAAAATTAAGGCTGTTACAGCCGGATCCGGCGACACCGTCTCGCCGGTTGCCGGGAGGAATAGAGAGGAGTTTCCACAGATTTGCCTGTTTGCCGCTAATTCAAAAAAGCGCAAACAAGAAAAACATCCCATTTGCACATTTGTTCATGTCAGCCAAATTTGAAGCTTCTATGGATTGTATTTTCTTGCCGATAGAAGCAATTTCTTTGTGAATATTATATCTTGCTAGCAATCTGGAAAATCAATAAATCATAAATCCAACTGAATAACATATTTTTCACTTCCAGTAGAGAGATGGTGAGAAAGACGGCAACACATGAAAGCTTACATTTATCAAGAGCACAAGCAGTGCACTTGGCAAGAGTAGTCAACACTTGGTACATCAAGGGAAGTTCAAATCTGCAAGGGTAGTTCAATAGTACTTAAGTAGAGGCACCCGCTGCTTGTGATCTCAGCTTCTACCCATTCTTTCTTGTCAGGGAAGCCCAGCTCACAGCGATTTGCACATGAACCCAATCATACAAGTGGTCAGACAATGAGAAACAAAACACACTCCATTTCCTCTTGAACAAGATGCTGAAGAAGACTACCCATAAACCCATTACATATCCAGTTCCCATGCCCAGGAACAAGAAGATCACATCGCTTCCATCTTTGTTCTTTTCTGGAGCAGCTGGGGTGAACTTGGTCTCTGAACAATTCTTGGAGAGAGGAGGACCACAGAGACCTGAGTTGCCAACATAAATAGATGCCTGGTCGTTGAGCGTTCGTAGTTGATTGCCAGATGGTATCTTTCCTGTCAGATTATTGTAGGACAAATTCAAGTGACTCAATGATGTTAGAGCAGATAAGCTTGCCGGGATTTCACCAGAGAATTCATTGTGAGAAAGGTCAAGTGATTCCAATGCATGTAATCCACCAATACTGTCAGGGATTATCCCACTAAGATGATTCCATGATAAGTTTAAGTTTTTCAATGCAACAAGACTAGACATTTCTTCAGGAATTTCCCCGGTTATACTATTGCACGACAGATCAAAATTCACCATGTATATGATTCCCGTCGTAAATTCAAGTTGTTGTCCTTTCATGACCACCAACAAACTGTCAGTATAAGCAATTATATCAACATCACGAGCGCTCTCTCCAAATTCAGCAACATTTGAAAGCGAGTTATTTTCTGCAGGAGTGAGTGTCATAGCTATAAACTTCACAAGTGACGAAGGTAGTGCACCTGAGATATTGTTACATGCAAGGTCCAAATACTGAAGCTCCTTCAGATTGGCAAGCTGTAGAGGGATGTGGCCAATAAACAAATTCGAGCGCAAACTTAGAAAGGCCAATGATGGTAATTTCTCCCCAATCCATGCCGGCAGATTCCCAAAAAATTGGTTGTATGCCAGATCAAGAAAAACAAGTTTTTGACACTTCCGGAGAAATAATGGGAATGCTCCAGAAAGATTGTTGCCGTTCAAGTTCAGCGCTAGTAGGCTTACCCTTGAAGTGTTGTTGCCCGGTGAATTCCACATTTTTAGTTGGTTTCCACAGCTGGGAAATGGCCCGTTCAGTAGGTTTCCTGACAAGTCTACCAACTCTAATTTTTCCAAGAGACAGAAGGAGTTAGGGATTCTACCAGAGAGATAATTTTTGAAGAGAATAAGTGCAATTAACATTGGAGCTCCAAAATCTGATGGTAGTGGACCTGACAAATTGTTCCTGGAGAGGTCCAAGGATCTTACATTTCTAGGAAGCTTTGGCACCGGACCTACCAAAAAGTTATTACTGAAATCCATCGTTTCTGCCTCCATTTTTTCGAATATCATTGATGGTAGCATGCCGCTGATTTGATTTCTTGACAAAACCAAATTCTGAACTCTGGAAAACGTGCTCCAAAACCAATGAGGTAAGAAACCTGCTATGCTTGTATTTGATATATCAAGAAGAGAGATACTGTCTTGTGATCTAAGCCACTCTGGAAATTTAGGCCCTAGCCTACAAGACTGTAGGGCAAGCATATTTAGTTTGAATGGAGGAACCCAGCTCTCATCGATCACTATGGTTAATGAGTTTTCAGATAACCCTAGATTGTACAGACTAGCCAGTTTTGCAAAGTGGGATTCAGTGATAATACCATTAAGGTTATTGGAATCAAGCCATATGTCTGTCAACTCTGCGAGAGCTCCTATCTGCGTTGGTATATCTCCTGAAAGACAGTTATGACTAAGATCAAGAGAGGTCAGATTGCTGAGATGTCCCAGCTGGTCCGGCAGGCTCCCTGACAAACTGTTCTCAAATAAAATTAACTCTTTCAGCTTGTTTCCTGCAGGCAATCTCTCAAATAATACTGACACAGGCCCGTTGATGTTATTTTCATATAGTGACAATTCTTCCAAGTTGTGTAGGTTCTTGAAGGTTGTTGGTATGGTACCAGTTAGGTTGTTGTCACCAAGATACAATCTTATGATGGATGTCATGTTTCCCACCGCTTCAGGAATTGAGCCTTGGAGGCCGGACATCTCCATATCAAAGTGAAGAAGAGTGGGTAGAGCCCAAAATAAGTTCTTGGCTCCCAAAGATGAGCTAAATGTGTTACCATAGAGATCAAGGTGCTCAAGTGATGTAAGATTAACATGCAACGGAGATGGAATGGCGTTTTGGAGCCCACAGAAGCGTAGATTAAGGGTGACAAGAGAAGGAAGCTTATTGACGACATGAGCCCAGTCAATCACCGTGCTAAGGTTCACCGCGCTCAAATCAAGGTATTGTAATGTTGTGAGGCGTGACAGCCAAGCAAGATCAGTCGAGTAAATGTATGACTCATCATATATGTTGTTCAGGTCAAGATAGAGCAACTTGGAGAGGTTACCAAGATGGGGAGGCACCCGCCCACCGAACTTTGCGTTGGAGAGATAAAGGTACCGCAAGTTCTTGAGACCGCCAATGAACTCCGGGATAGGCGCGCCATTGAAGTTGTTGACGCGAAGGTCTAGGCACCTCAAGTGTTGCAAGGTGAGCAAGGAGGAGCTCATGTCACCTTCCTTGAATCCTATGCTTGAACGGACGTCCTCCAAGCTGTTGAGCCGGAGCTCCACGACATGGCCGGTGCGGTTGCTGCACCGTACGCCCCTCCATCGGCAGCAGTCTTCGCCTTGCCAGGACGACAGGTAATTGCCAGGATCGGTGAGGCCAGCCTTGAAGACAAGAAGAGCATCCCGCTCATGGGGGATGCAGGGGCTGCTCCCCCCGATCGGTGGAACTGCCGGCGCAGTTGGGTTGGAAAAGATTTGGGGGAACAAAAGGCACCATGCTGTTAGGACTACATGGAGGAGGAGCTTGAGCTCCGCCATTTCTTGCTGTTCAGGCAATTCCAACTGAAAAATGTAAGGTGCTTGTCTTCAGGCAATTTCTACTTGTTCGTCTTGATTAGTTTATAGTGCAGTTTGCAGCGGTCAAACACCAACGACGACTTTGGTCTGAGGGCTTGGAATTCCGAACGATTGGTGGGACATCAATTGACAAAAATGGCAACACGCTGATTTGGTGGGTGGGTGGGTGGGGGGAGCGTGCGGTAGCGTACCTCGCGGCCCCCGTAAATTATTGACACACTCATTAAACGACATCGCTCACGAGGTCTCTTATTATTGACAGATCGGAACATGACGGTATGCTTAGATCTAACTGGCCAGGTTACTCCTTGGGCTATAGATTTAAATGGACTGAGCTTCTAAGTCCACGAGCTACTCATATACAAATCCTCAAGCAATAATCTTATAAGTAATATTAAGCATTCTTCCTTCAAAAGACTAGTTTAATAGATGATCTCTTCTTTACACTTACAAATTGTGACTATTTTTAACAATTATTATACACAGCACGAAATAAAAAAAACACAAACTACAATCCAAGGAATGTGCAGCGGAGGAAAACATCGAGATTCCTCACCTCGGAATTTTCTCATAAGTGCAGCCTTGCTGGTAGCCACTTGCACATACATATTATCATATAACTGGTCAGAAAGGCTAAAACAAGGAATCCTTCATGTTTTCTTGAACAAAATGGCACAGAAAACCATCCGAAGGCCCATCACAAAACCTGTGCTTATGCTGAGGTAGAAAAATGATGCGATGTACCTTCATGTTCTTCATGCACACTTTGGTTTGTTTCATTCGTCGAACAATTGTTTGGGAGAGGAGGCCCACACAGTCCAGGATTGCCGATGTACATATACAGATTATTGAGCGTTTGTAGTTGTCGTCCTGATGGGTTTCTCCCTGGGAGATCGTTGTAGGACAAGTTTACGCAGCACAAAAAAGTGATCTCTGACAAGCTTGAGGGAATTTCACCAGCGAAATTGTTGTAAGATAGGTCCAGATACTCCAATTTCCTTAAAGCACCGATACCATCTGGAATTGGTCCACTTATTTGGTTGCCAGAGAGATTCAAACTTTGAATTCCCTTGAGCATTATACCCTTTGATTAGAAGTCTAAGCTTGGGATATACCTATGTGAATATAATATTTTAACTTGTCATTACGTACAGCACGGTTTTATCATGATGCCATAGCACATACGGCACCATTCCAAGCGATTAAACAACTGAGGAATATTGACTACAAGCCCACAAGTAGTGCCGTCTAATTAACGGCTTTGGATTACTTCAGTTTTTTTGCTGAAGTTTATATATATCATTTGCGATTATTTTAGCGAGTGTTGAATAAGTCTAGTTATGTATGCTTGATGCTCCAAGACTCGAAGTGATTAAACTGTTGCCACTGAGGGCATTTAGGGAATTTTTCATTTAGTTTTTTCGGATTAAAGAGAAAGTGTTAGACCATGTGGCTAGGTCTAGAATATTTTAATGATGAATAATTGACAATAGTTAACTTATGATGATGAATATTTGATAATATTGCTTATTGATATTATGTGAGACGTGTGGCGTGTGTGGATTGATGTTGGTTAAGTTTGGACGAACTTGTACCGGAAAAATGTTCTTTGGTCTTTGCATGTGCAGATTGAGCATGGAGGAGATCATGGTCGGTGACGAGATGGACCGGGACTAAGATGGGAGATCCGAGGTTCAGACGGTCAAGGAGGTCACGAGATGGTCGGGCTCATGTTTGGGGCTCATGGAGATCAGAAATAGATGATACGTGTTGGAGCTACGGATGTGCGGTCCGGAGGCTAGACACGTGATGGATGATGCATGGAGAAGCTACAGGAGGTGCGGTCCTGAAGGCTTCGACACGTGACGCGTTAGGAAAGTTGGAATTTTGGAAAACTCGTGTTAGGAAGAGTTTTGGGTCCCTTGAAAATTAGTGGGTCAAAAGTCTAGTTGAGGTAAAAAGGCCCAGGCCTAGTTAGACGAGTTGTATTAGGGTTTTAAGTAGAGATTGAATAGGTGTTATAGGGGGTTGCATATATAAATATATACGTGTGCGGCGGCCGATGGGACGTGTGAGAAAAAAGGCGTTTTGGGCGGCGCGGTACGGGCGAACAAATAAAAAGTGAGCAGGATGCAGTGGCTGTGAGCAAAGAACAAATATGATGAACAGTATACGTATTTTTGAATAAAAGTTTGTGATTTTTTAAATTCGCATATATTATCCTTTTCCTGGTTTTTTTTATTCCTAGGGATTCTCCACCAGTTGGCTTGAGAAGGGAAGAGATAAGGGAGGGAGACGAATGGCTCGGTGCTATTTTCCCCGTACACACAGTGTGGGGGTCGTAGGGATCTATCACGATCTCCACGACCACAACGGCGCTTTTGATGGCCTGGTGGTAGCGACACCCCCTCTTCTTCTTGTAACTTAATCCCGATTTTCCTCTTCTTCAAGCGTGAGATCCAATCATGCCTCCCCTCTTTCTTCTCTTCCACCATGAGCAAACCCTTCAGTATTGTGCTCCGGCAACGACATCCTAGTTCGGTTCCCTAGCTCTAGCAATCCAAAGCCTTGTCCTCGGTGTGGGCGGAGCTTTCCAGTATCGGATCTAGGCAACTTTGGCTCTGGCTTTGAGATGAATCCAAGTGATGGTTTCGGCTCATCTTTGGTCTCGAGCTACGGCTTTGTACAGGCTTTGGGCTGTGACGGCGCTGATGTTGCTGGCTTGGAGGTAGTCCGGTGGTGGCACTATTCTTGCATGGTCTTGTTCGACTGTGTTTGCGCTTGTGTGTTTTGGCAACCTTGGTGCTTGGCCAGTGCTAAGGTTAGGTCTTGTGCGGCATTCTCCTATACTCGACCTCACGTCCAAGTTGTTAGCCGGCTCATGTGGGTGGCTTTGTATCTCCAAGAACTACACTGCGGTGCAAACGACAATGATAAGTTTTCTGGGACAGCGTCAATTGCGGCGTGCCTAGCTAATTTTCTTCTTAGTGGCCTTGAGTGTCACTCCATCATGAGTATTGCTGGCTATTTACTGTTGTAAATCATACATTTGCGTGTTGCCATATCTATTTAATTGATTATATACACTAGTTCTAGGAGACTTTTTATAATTAATTGTGGGAAATCAAATATCCGATGAGGATTTTAGGTCTATACGAAATTATTGTGAATGTTTAGGATATTTTGCTAGTCTTTAGAGTTGTTAGTTGCATTATGTAGCTACTGTCCTATACTTGACAAGTAGGGGTGAAAACAGATCGAATAGTTTTCAATCAATCTGGACAATTTTCGAATATGGAATGGTTTGGCTCAGATTTTTGTCGAATAGTCTCGGATCAGAAATGAATACGGATTTTTTCAGAAACGAATACAAATACAGTAGTGCACTATCCGTCGAGTATGAATACAGACTCGGATTATCCGAAGATGATGGAATTCAGATATCCAGCCACTGGCCATAGCCCATAGCCCATATGCACATACTAAGCCCAAGGCCGCGGAAGGCCCAAGCCGCCCACTCCACGATAGTCAGTAAAAGCTTGTGATATGGACTATGTGCATATGGCCCAAGCTTGTGATCCGAGCCCTTATGCACATAGGAGTTGTGATTAATGTATCAGATAACTATCTACCAGATTGATCTCAATAGTGAACAAAAGATAGGATTTCCTTTTAGTTTCATTATACGAGGTATTAGCAATATGGTCAAAGTTAAACAAAACTGGCTAAGAATATGCTTGCTTACCTACGTCCTACGCTGCAACAAATTATGCTATATATTGGTCGAATATCGAGTATATTTCTATTGTGAATGAAAATACTAATGCTTGTATAAATTTCATGAATGTTTTGACAAGATAAACTATTTATGTATTTTTATTAATTTTGGATGTACAGTTTAAAGGGTTTTCATGTTCCGATAAATATTCGTGACCGTATTCATTTTGATTCATATTCGCTCCATATCTGTATTTGATATTATTTGTATTTGTATTCGTATCAAAGGTATCCATATTCGTATCTGCATCTGAGAAAAAAATATGAAAACAAATATGGTAAAGAAATTATCCGTCCATATATGATCTGTTTGCATAACAGATGGCTCAATGTTGACTTCCTCGTGCACATAGCGTGGGCGTTGTGGGGACCTATCACGATCTCCACAACCACAACAATGTTTTTGAAGGCCTGGTGGCGGCGACGCCCCCTCTCCTCCTTTTAACTGAATCTTGTTCCTCCTCTTCTTGAAGCGTGAGATCCAATCACGTCCCCAGCCCCCTCTTTCTTCTCTTCCACCGTGAGCAAACCCTTTAGTATTGAGCTCAGGCGACACCTTAGTTCAGTTCCCCAGCTCTAGCAATCCAAGGCCTGCGATTATGGTGCTAACTGCTCACACCTTTTCTGAGTTTTCTCTATTATTCTCTGGCTCAAAATGTTCAACAAATTACATGACTTAAATAGATACAAACTGGCCGCACATGTAGTCCACTCTCCTACTATAGTCACATGACTCGGATTTTGACTACCTAAGATCTGGTTTTACCGGCCTCACCTTCCCACGACTATTGCACACGCCACGCATTGACGTATGATCAGGTCATTCCACAACTGCTCCAGCGCACGCCCCGCTATGACTATGACCATGATCGCTACGACTACGACCATAACACCTATGACTGCCACAATGATCATACAACCATGATAGCTATGACTGATATAGTACTCCTCCAAGTATCTACAGTACGCACGACTGCGGCCACTACAACTAACTCTTTGACCACAATCACTTCAACCACGGCCACTTCTGCTATTTCGACAACGCCTTCAACTGCAGCTTCAACCACACCGTCACAACTCCTACACGAACTCATACACACAAGTACACGACACATTCCTACCGTATACACATATGACAAGATCACAAGATTAACCACGGGAGGAATACCTCCGTTGGAGTATATTAGTATATTACAAGTATGGAAAATTACTGATAGATTTTGCTGGATCGGATAGGCCACCCGGTTGCCCGTGCTAGAGCTGCACGGAAGAGTGCCGAGCTGCCAAGAGAGCAAGGGAGAACTAAGCTTACTTCTCTTCATGTGTGCGGGCCCAATGGAGGCCTTCTTCCGTTTTTAGTTTACAAAGAAAGAGGACTCGCCTAGCAAGGGCCAACTAGTTTGTTGGGCTGCCCTGCATTGAGTTGCTTCGACATTCTGTCTGAACTTTGAACTAATGAAAGAAGTGCCCTCGGTGCTTAGTTGCACCCATTTCCCAAACAAACTACTCCAACATTTGCATCCAAAGAAAGGGCATCTAAACTGTCCTCCACACCACCTAATAAATTTTGTATTGTTTCATATACTCCATACACCTCCTGTATGATATATATCTAGTTACAAGGGCGGGCCCTTCCTTCGGGCGAGCTTGGGCAATCCCCTGAGCTCCGTCTCTAGCTGGACCCCCTGCGCGGGTCGCCCCTCCTCCAGAGAGAGCCAAGAACGGTGACGAATAGCTAGTTCCGAGCGCTAGTGGAGAACCACCACCGCCACCGGCATCGATGGCGGCGGCGGCGAACGAAATGCTAGGGCACATCCCTGAAGCCCCACCCTTCCTCTTGGCCCTCTTCCCATCCACGTGGAATCCCACATCGACCATCTCGTTCTCTCCCCATCTCCACCTCTCCGCCGCCGCAACCATCAAGGGCGCAAGCACCACCACCAGCCAAGAAGACACCTCCTCCTCCATTGCCGCTACCACCGCCCTCGCACTAGTCGATCAGGCGCGCCTAGCCCATGGTACTACTCCTAGACTGCTAGTGGTGGTGGTTCGCTTCTGTTAGAGTACGCGGATGCCGTTCGATGCAATGCCAACATAAAGGATCAAATAAAGATTGTCACCTGTTGCCTACAGTTCACAATGGACTGTTAGCAGTGGCGGATCCAGGAAAAAATTTTAGAGGGGCTGAAGTACCTTCAGCTCGACCTCAGCCCCTTCTACATTGTATATCCATGGCTAAAAATTTAGGGAGGGCTCCAACGGGGCTCCAAGGGTCCGGTAGTGGTAGGGGGCTCGAGCCCCCGCCCCACCGCTGGATCCGCCCCTGACTGGTAGGCTGCACGCACGGACAAGGACCAGGGGAAGATCCTCAGACCATTTTACTGGTTTTGTACACATCTCCGAGGTCTCTTGGGATCTTCTCCAAGATGTTCGAGATTTTTTAAATGAAGGCAATATTGTCAAGGTTGTAGTGGTGCACGTTGATACGTAAGTACTCGTGTTACAGTGCCTACTTTGTCATTAAAGTATCTAGTAGACCTAATATCAAATTTTATGGTGTACAATGTTTGATAGACTGTAGTAAACAAAAATAGCATATATTTTCTCATAGAAACTGTTAGTAGAATCATATGCATTTTAGTGCACACCAAGTTGGCTTGTAGAAATAACTTAATATACATCATCTTTTGTTCATACTATTTTGTTCGATGATTAACTTGGTGGCAAACTATAAACTAAGTTTTATTAGTAAGGTATTTTTCAATGTCATATCGTTATCTTCACATGTTTGCATATAAAATATAATTGCTGCTTTCATTTAGTGTCATATACTCTTATTAGTGCAACGTAGTTTCCTTATGGTTTATTTTGCTTTTGGGTGATAGTATTTACTTCGCGCTTGCATTTCGTCATATCCATATTTTATCCTTGGGTCCAGCACTACCTAGCTTGAAAGATGCAAAATGGAGAGGTCACTCGAGGGTAGGATAGGTCAGTGTAACTCTCAGTGGACAGCTTCAGATGCAGCAGTCCAGTAAGTATCTAGGTACAGACACACCGTATCTATACAGTCTGGTACGTACTGTAGTACATACACTAATTCCGCTGCACAGATGCATAGATACAAACGAGAAAACACGACGTACGATAAGAGTAGTGGGCCTGATCTAAAAGAAAAACAGAGCATATTCGAATCACAGGTGGATAGCTAGCGTGTTGGCAGCAGGTGCAGCGATCCTGCGCCATCTGGCGCTAGCATCCACACGAGCGCCTGTCCGTGCAAACGTTCACATATGCCTCCGGACGGTACGTACGTGGCCGGCGACGAATCCAGCATAACATTGGAGGAGGCCCCATGACTACGGTATTTTTTTAAAACAAAAACTAAAGAGAACTAAGTTAAATTAAAATAAATATAGTCTTGTGTAATTCAAAATTATATATAAATAGAAGAAAAGAGAAACAAAAGAAAAAAGAAATACAATAAAGATATTGAAGTATACGTAAATTACCTATTTTTTCTAATTAATTTAAACTTTTAAGTAAATTAATTGGTACATATAACTTAATAAAAGAGCTCTGTACAGAGTTACCACGACGACGGAGGATAGGTTGAGCCCGGCAGATCCCAGGTGGTACACCCCAGTATGTGGCTGCGAAGCCCGGAAGATGGGTGTCGGGAACGTCAGGGAAGCTCATCATGGACGAGGAGGCTGCAGCGTCATCATGGGCGTGTACGGGAGGGACAGGGGACAGGGTCGCTCACGCGTCGCCGTCGCCCAAAAGGCGCCTTGCGCAGCGTCCAAATCTCGCCCCTCCGCGATGGCGCGGCCGTGGACCGGCGTCGTGGTCCCCTGGCTGGGGATCATCGCTACGTAGGGCACGACGACGACGACGACGACTCTGCGAGCTAGCTCGTTGTCGTCGATAGGCCCAATAGCCAAGGCCAATCATGGCGTGCGGGCCTGGCGGATGCCGGACACGTGTACCGCTCGACGTAGTCGCGTGCTAGGCCTTTCCGGAGCTAGGCGACGAGAGGACGCACATGCGCGCGTCGAGGTTCTCGTTGCCCCTCGTTTAATTGGCTCAAGCTTTTTTAAGGGTAATTGGTTAGTGCTTAAAACACAGCTTAGCTCAGATAAGACGAGGAGTTCAGTAGTAACTGCTACTGATACATGTACCGATGTACGTGCCAAACCGTAAGTAATTCTGCTGCGTGCTTTCGCATATCTGCAGTTCCTCTTTGGGTAGCAATGTGGAATAAAGCTGTACTCCTTTTGCTTTACCTTTCTCCATCCTATATGGCTTTATTGGTTGGAATGCTGCTTATCCAAGAGCAAGCATGATAAGCTTTCTACAAGCAAAGCACAGACACTGTTTGCCGCCAAGTGCCACCAACCGGGACATATCACGTATGCATCACTCAAAAGCAAAGGAAAAAAAATTTGCCATACGCTGCTGCAACGGATGGAAACGATCCAGATTTGATTGGATTATTCGAATTCAAATAGAAAATAGATCCAAATTCGGATGTTGAATTGATGAAGTTCCGGATGTCAGATGTGAATTCGGTATAGCCTAACGCGGATTTGGAGTCGGATATCCAAATAAGATCTAGATTCGGAGTCGGATTTCCGGATTCGGTAGATATAATAGCAGCACCTACCTAATATGTATCTTTTGTATTTAACCTCTAAGTTGGCATATTATATATGTATGTTGATCATCTCGATGAGCCCGTCGTCATGGTGGACTATAATTGGGCATTTCATGTTTTTATTTTGGCACATCCTCCAATAAAACTTTTTGCACGCTTTTTTAGCTAAATTCGATATGTTTATAACCGATTTATTTGCAATATATCTAGAATTAGTGGAAAAATAACACTAATAATCAATGATTACATGATAAACTAGAGAAAAATAGGCATAAATATTACTATAAACCGATGCCAATTTGCTAAACTTCATTATGCCATAGGATATGAAACTATCCTTAGAAGTTGTATTATACAAATATATGAGATGAATGATTTATTTGTTGCTGTCAATATTTAATTTGCAGTTACATGTTAGAGTTAGCTATTTATTAATTTAAAATATTAAAATAATTTGATATCATGTTTTAAATAGGAAAGGTCACGAATAATTATTGGAATCCAAAAAATAGTCGAATTTGATCCGATTTTGAGTACAATACAATCTAAATTCGTATTCGATATTTGTCTGGTCCGTATTTGTATCCGACGTTTGTCCGATTCGTATTTAAATCTAAAAAAATGAATACAAATATGGTTTAATACTATTTGATTTGTTTTTACCCCTAGTTGCTGCCACAGGAATCTTAGACAGTACCACTGTACTGGATAAGCACCAAGCCTCCTAGCTTTTCCCTTCTTGGCAACAATTATTCTGCATACGGTAGCAAGCTAGGAAGAAGAGAAGAGAGAGACGTTTCTTTCTATATCTTAATTTGCATCATCAGGTATGACAAGGATAGGGGAGCCCAATTCGGACTGCAATTGGTGCCATTTAATCTGGACTGCATATGGTCTTGCACCTACCATATCACAGATCCGGGGGCGTAGGACCGCCCATACGATGCAGGCACCACACAATTCGGACTGCAATTGGTGCCATTTAGACGACAGTACTACATGAATGTTGCTAGCCATTGCAATCTGAATTGAATCTGCTCGCCACTGCCTATGGATGCATGTACGAGTGGTGTCTGTCATAGTAGTAGACACTAGACAGACAGGTACAAGAGGATGAGAATCTGAAAAGGTTATATTTTCTCTTGTGGAAGAAATAATTATGCATATATATGGAGCTAGCTAGACTGCTGAAATGTACAAGCTAAGTTAATTTATATGGAGAGTTGTGAATTGTGATTCACAAGCAACATGCTAATGTTATATATGTCATATTTGAGGTGGGAAAGAGAGGAAAATTAATTGCAAGCAAAGGTTTCTTGTAGGAGATCGAATGAATAGGGCACGCAGGAGCAGAACAGATTCTGATTACATGGAGCTAAAAGTAGTACATGCGGTACTGTATCCGTACACTTAATACTACTTGCACAGCTTTAAAAACACTGTCTATAGCCTTATCTCCGTTTGGTAGACAAGTCAGACAACAGGCACAGCCATGACATCTTGCACTGATAAAATTGAACCGTCCTGACGACGACGATGATGATGACTAGGATGACGGCACGTCATGTTCCGATGGACGGGGTGGACAGAGACATGCCCAGTTCCAAGTCCAGTGGAGAGCAGTGGTGACCATGTCCATGACCATGAGAAGGCTGCTCCATCAGAACCACCGGGAATGGCCTTGCCGATGCACCTGACGCCGATGAAACATCCACCTTGTCATCTTCCTCTGTAGAATTCAGATCAATTGCCGCCCTCTCGGGGGATTCATGGCGCGACACGTTCAGCGACAGAGAAGTCGAGGCGCCTTCGCTGCTGTTGAACGGCTCAGAAACGCGTACACCGTTCTCGCATATCGATACCTGTTGTATGAAGTAGCACCAAATTTTGGTCAGTAATCTAAGAACTCAAAATTAAGGCAGACGGCTGCACTAGACTTGTATGTATACATAGTTACATACCATGTTAAAGAGGCTGGACCGGCGCTTCTTCTTCCCCATGCTGCTCTGCCTCAGGAAGAACTTCTGCGCATGGCTGGCGACCTGCGTCGGAGTTCTCGTCGTGACGTAGCTCCGAGAGATGCCTCTCCAGTCCCCCTTTCCTAGCTTCTCGAGGCCGACTAGGAATAGCCGGTGCTCCTCCTCACTCCATGGAACTCCTGTCATGTTCATACAGTTATTAATATATGGGAGTGTATATACAATATTCGACTATTTTTTAGGACAAAAACAGTCAGATTTTGAGCCGTTAGATGAAGATCCAATGCTCTAGATCATTTTTTGAGGGGGTCATTTTTTTGGAGGAGGACTTGTATGAGTGGATCCGTTGGATGAAGATCCAACGCCCCAGATCAATCTGACTGTTTTTATCCTAAAAAATAGTCAAATATTGTATAAACATTCCTTTAATACATATATGTTTCGTCGCCAAAAAAAGATCATATGTTTAGAACTTCGGATGTTACATATACAGAACAATTATTTAGGACGACAAGTTGTCCATTACTTAAGTAAAAGAATGGACAATTTTTCTTGCTTCTTGGCAGTCACAGAAGAAGATAATGCAACTTTTTTTGAGAGGGATGATGCAACTTTGGCTCTTTTTCAGTTTATGACCTATGCCGAATGGTTTATGATTTCTCCGGAATAAATAAACAGGATAGTTTTTCTATCGTTTTTTTAAAGTGGCTTATTAGACAGTTTTTTAAAATAACTTATCAGCGTACGATTCATTCGTATAAGTATTCACGCTAGGGTAATAAAGCTATTAGCAGTAGCAATAAAGAATCCACCTTTTGTTAGGTCACGACGATAGACTAGGATACAGAAAACAAAATTAGGTAGGAAAGATTCTGAATTTCCAAACCACAAACCTTTGCTTCCCTCTTTTTTCAGAAAAAAGCTATCTAAATCAAGCATATATTCAGGACTAGCGTAATTGCAAATTACTAAGAAGGCCATTTACCTTTCTTCCTCTCCTGGACTACTCTGCCATGAGGACCATCAGACAGGTACCCATTGGACGCCCTCTCCAGGCCCTCGTCGATCGACAGAAGCAGCGACGGCGAGGACGACGACGAAGGCGAGACGAGGGAGCTAGGAGCCGCAAGATGCAGGCAGTCCATGCTGTAGCTCTTCTTGATGGACGCGCCGGCGCCTGCGGCGACATGGACCTGCACCCCAAAGAGCCTTAGCCCACTGCTACCACCGCCAGCACTACTGCTACTGCCGCCTCCATCGTAGAGCATAGTTTCTCTCTGTCCTGTGCTGCAAGTTCTCGAGTTGTGGCCGTAGTTGCCACAGTGGGAGCACTTCCTCGCCATGGTGTGGCTATAAATCGACTCAATCTGTACTGTGCCTTTTGTTGCAGACGGTGAGAGAGATAGGTGGAGGCCAATGTGGCCACAACCGCAATAGTGGGTGGTACTACTGGCTGGCTACCTAGCTAGCTTAGGGAAACTCACAGAGCACCCACTATAAATATGCTCCTGGTGATGATCTTTTGGCTATGGATGTGGACTTGTTATTGGACCAGAAACCATAGAAAAAGAATAATTATCGAAGTCGCCTTCTAGATATTGTAGCTTGGAAATTCACTGCTAATTTGATTGGTTAACTATCCCTTGTAGTATATAGCCAGGAGCATTACTGTGTGATCCCTTGTAGTATATAGCCAGGAGCATTACTATGTGACTGGTTAATTTCCTTTCCTTTTTTGCAGGCCCTGTTGCTGGCGAGCGTATGACACAATTCCCTTGCGTGTTCTAAAAAGAACTAATTGCATGAACAAACTCTTATCACAATTGTCACCCAAATATGGGCCAGTTGTTCGGTGCAATTATTACACAGGCCTACTTGTTAGAGACAATTTGTAAGATTTTTGTGGAAAATAACAGCGTACACGAGACACTTGTGTAAATATAAGTTGGTTGACCCAAAGAAATTATTGTGGTTACATACAAAATAGTATATAAGGGAGCTATAAAAAACCATAGAGAAGTTGTTCGGAGCCTAAGACATAATAGGAAACAGTATAAAAGATGTGTACCAAGCGACTATTATTTATATGGCTCCATGGCGTCCTAAGAGCCATATTTATAGCTATAAAGAGGTTATTTACACCAATACCCCTATTTGGGTCTGTAACAGTAAGAGCAAACATGCTCTTTCCTTAACATAGCTATTTCAGGCTGGCCACATAATTTACACATGTAATGGGCTTTTGGTGTAGCGGGCCGATTGGGTTAAGGTTAGGGCCACTTCCTCAATAATAGCCTCTCATAGTCAAGGCTTGCGTGACCGGTAGGTTGAAATCATGCTGCTTGCTTTTGGACCCCTCCGTCACTTTGGCCTCCCGGCCAGCTACCTGGTTTCCAAATGTTGTCTTTGGTGGTTGCCTAGAACGCGGCGTGGGATGCTACGCCGGTTACGGAGGCGCCCATGCCTCCTAAAAAGGTGCACTTGTCCTGCCACCATTAATGCAGATGTCACATCCGTATTTAAGCGATGTGACGCTTCACTTGCAGCCATCTCCTTCCTTCTTGCTCTCGCCCATTGCCATTAGTTGCTGCCCTACTCACTGTGACGCTTTTCGCTTGCCACACACTCGTTGTTCGCAATGGGCCGAGGAAGTGAGCGCTCCGCTCGCAACGGTACGTCGGCCACCTCGTCAAGTCATGGTGGTGAGGACGTGCGGTTCGACTCCATGTCGACAAGCAGTTGAAAGCCTCAGAGAAGATGGCTAGCGCGTACATCAACATGCTTGGCCCGTCGATGGTAATGGACGAGCTCCTTGACACGTTTGTGCATGATAGGAAAGTCTCAGACCACCAGCTTGTTCGTCGCCACTGCGGGAAGGTAAGACACTTGTGTTCGTTGCATACTTCGATGCCAGGCTTCGCATCCCCGCTGCGTGCTTTGTGGGTGAAGTACTCCGCACGTACGACCTGGAGCTCCCGTAGCTTATAGCAAACGCCATCGTGCGTCTTATGGTCTTCTCCTAGATGGTCTGGTCGAAGGTCACATACCCAGTACGCCGCTATTCGTCTCTCTACATGATGCACTATGCTAGCCGAAGCGAGTGGACGATAGACAATATTCAAACCTAGCGAGCGTGAATTTCCAAGAATGGTCCGGCTGCTCGAAGGACTTCCCTTCCAACTCGACGTGGATGAAGTGGGAGTCGAATTGGCTCCAGAAGTGGTTCTACCACACCATCGAGCTAGGAAGTAGCCTTTGTTGAACTGTACGTCTCATAGACTTTGTCTCCTCACTACACACAAAGCTCGATCAGGACTATGAGGTGCGCACGAGGAGGCTTTGTGCACTCACGCAGTGCATGAACATGTGTGATCTTGTGGAGGAGTTTTGTATGCTCCACGTGTCTCCCCTGGCTCACCGTGCATTAACCCTGTGTGCGAGGCCTTGGGCTCACTATGCCCAATCGGCCTATTTCCCCCACAAGCATCAATCGAGCTCACGTGGAGTGGCGATGAGGATGACAGCAACTGCGATGACCCTAACAACCGTGAAGACTTACCTCCATCCATTACCATCATCGTGCCCCTTTGATTGACCCCAAGACAAGGCAGGAGGTAGGGGCGGATATTGAGCAAGCCCCTCATCTTATCGAGCTTTTTTTCAAATTAACAAGGTTTGATTTAATATCATTTTATTGATAGTTTGGAAGTATTCTTAGAATCAAGCTAACAAGCGGAGCGAAAGTAAAATTTAATTTCATCTAAAATTGACCCATTCTGTTGTGGTTACAGACCAAACAGAGAGAGAGTATGGTAGTGGGGAGTTAGGTGAGTAATGGCTTAGGGTTCCCCCCATGGCTGGTATTGTATTCATATACCCTCTTGGGGAGTGCTTTTACAATAGTACCCTTACACTTGAGTATCCCCCTTAGGGGGGACTTATGTCATTATATATGTCCCATTTTGGGCCTTACGGCCTTCTAACAGGCCTACTGGGCTTAGGTGGGGGCCACCCCTACAACAGGAGCCTCTCATGGTGAAGGGCTTCACGGGCCGAAGCCATGTTGCTGAGCCCTTTGGCCCCCTCCGTCCCATCGGCCTGTGACCCTCGACTGGCTTATACACCTTCCTTGTCGCTAGGGATGGCACGGGAGTCGGAGTGTCTTCCGCTCCCGGAGCTGTGTGGCCGCAGGGTCGAAGATACTAGGGAGGCTGAAGGCCTCAACGGGGCCGAGGTCATGGCGGGGACAGACCTCGCGCCCCGGATCTTTGTGGGCGCGAGGTAGAGCTTGCGCGGCTGGCCCCGGGCGGCTGAGTTTCGAGAAGAGCTCCGTGTGGTGTAGCGCCAACGTGGGGAGGTGGCTGCGCGGCCTAGGAGTGTGCTTTAATGATGCCCGAAATCGTGCCGGCCCTTATCTTGTCAGGGACAGACTGTCACGGCCGTTCTATCTACTTTGCGTCGGGTGGGGGCACGCGGCGAGCTATGATTGGAGCGTCGTGGGATGTCAGCAGTCATACGACCACAGCTGTTCGCCTCTTCCCCAGGGAAAGTGGACACGCGGCAGGAACGCATCAGCGCGTCACGCGCTACCCGCCCACCTACCGCCGCCTGCCGCGGCTGTCAGCGGTTGCACTGCCCGATCGTGAGTGGCCGAACCGCTGTAATTCCGCCGTTTGGTCTTCTACTTGCGGGGAAGACGGGGGACTTTATAAGGTGTCACCACGAGTATGCAAACGCTCCTTTCGACTGCCTGCTTGCTTGTGCCTTGCTTTCCTCTCCGTTTTCGTGCGCACCCCGCTGCCGCTTCCACATCCGCTCCTGCTTGTCGTCGTAGTGGAGAGGGAGAAATGGCCACGCGCGAAGACCGCCCGGTTGACGGTGGCGCCGCCCATGACGACCCGGCACGCTGTCTTAGCGGGAGCGCATCGTCGAGCCAGCGCTGTCTGACGCCACCACTGGCGGAGTATCGCCTGGTTCTGCGCGGCAAAACGCAAACCAACCATCGTTGGGATGCCATGAAGAAGTCAAAGGGCCACTGCTCCCGTGTGCTGGGGCGGAGTCGCGTCACGGAGGAGACCCTCCAAACCCTTCTCCGGGAGAAGAAACTGGAGGATCGTGCCGGGGCTCATTTGCCCGGGCCTGACGAGACGGAGCCGAACCCGGGGCAATCAGAGGCAATCGTCTTCGTGGCGTTCTTCGATGCTGGGCTCCGGATCCCGTCGACACTCTTTGTTCGCGAGGTGCTGCGAGCCTATGGGTTGGAGCTGGCGCAGCTGACCCCGAATGCGATCGTCCGGCTGGCCATCTTCACCTGGGCGATGCGGATGGAGGGTACCCGTCCCAGCGCCGATTTGTTCGCCATCCTGCACGACGCACGCTGCCAACCGAAGAAAATGGAAGGGGAGGCATATTCGAACTTTAGCAGCGTGAACTTCGTGTTAAGGATGGATTGCGTGCATTTGTTCCCCGCGTTGGCTACGCGGGGAAAGTGGGAGTCTGGCTGGACACAGCGGTGGTTCTACCACCTCGTGACGAGCACGAGCGGTCTTCGAAGCCGGGGGTAGCCGATATCATTCAACCGCTCTCCGGATGTGAAGCCCAGGTCCGGCGACGAACAACAGGCGCGAAGACTTGCTGGCATCGCCCTTCGGTTCAACATGCGTGACCTCGCTGAGGAGTTCACCATGTACGGGGTAGCTCCGCTTTCCTGTACCTGGAAGTACGAGCGGCGGGGGCCCGACCGGAAGGATGGCATCCACCCGGGAGTGTCTTCGCTCCATAAGCCCTCCGCGCCCTGTAAGTATCACTGCCGTGGGCCACGCACCGCCTGGGTGCTCACAAACCCTTATGTATGGCATGCTGCCTTCGCGTGCAGTGCGCCGGTTAGAAGACGCAGAGCGCGCGGTGGTTGTGATTCTTGGGCTGTACACGGCGAAAGAGCACAAGGCGCGTGAATCCGCAACTTCCTTGGCGAAGCAAGGACGGATTAACCGGGTATGCGAGGTCCTGGGGATTCCCGTTCCGGAACGCCCGGTGCCTGTGGAAACGCCAAGTGGCGCGAAGGCGGGGGCGCTGCCCTCACGGCGCGAGGTCCGACCGGAGACCATTATGCCCACCGGCCGTGCCACCGGTCGAGATCGTGGGGACGAGGGGCGAGACAGGCGCTGAGCCTGAACCGACCGGTTCGGAGAGGCACACTATTCCCGACGAAGCCTTACACGGTGGTGAGGCGATAGGCCCGAGCCTCGTTGTTCTTGAAGATGATGCCTTGTCGCCTCCAGCGGCCACCATGGCCTTGCCGCTCACGACAGCTCTTGTGGCTACCGCAGCAGCATCGCCTGCATCTCTGAGGGCGAAACGCCCTCGAGTGCAGTCACCTCCGCCTTCGAGAGGCCGGTTCAGCGTGGCAGGCCCAGTGGCCGGGGTCCTGGTACCCAGCGGGGATGTTGCTGAAGCCGAGGGTGTTGTTGCTCCTCAGGCCAGCGTGGTGGTCACGACCTAGGTGGAGGCCCGGCGGTGTACCGCGGTAGAGGGTGCTGGAGGTAGGTGTGGTTCCTTTTCCTCTCGCGACTTTGCGAAACTCTCTTCGATTTGCTCGCTCATTCCGTCGTCGACATCAGGCGAGACAAGGTCTCCCAGACGAGGACAAGAATCGAGCAACGGGGGTGCCCATGAAGTCTCTGGCCTAATTGAGCAGGGGACTGTGTGTGTTCCAAGTGTTGTCGAAGACGCTGGTGCGGAGGCTCTAGGGCTTGGCGTCTCTGACTTCTTTCCTCGGTGAGGAACGCTTCGCGCCTTGAGCGAGGTGGCGGGGTACACTGACGGCCACCTGGATCGACAGGTGCTGCGGTCCTGCGGGGGCGACCTTTTGGCACTCGCGCTGGGTGCCTCGGAGATGAGGGTAACTGTCCCTGGTCGCGCTCGCTGTCTTTTGCTTAGTTGACGGGTATCCCTTGTTCTTGTGCCCTTGTAGACGCTTGCGATCAGCAAAGCCCTCAAGGAGATTCGCGCGTGCGAGTGGAGGGCGATGGAAGACCAGCTGCGTGCCGTTGACGATGCCCACGCCGCCAAGGACGAGCGCATTCGGGTGCTGATGGCGGAACGTGACGAGGCTATCTCCGACACGCAGTTGGTAGGCGTGAACGCGAAGAGCGCGGCGCTAGCAGCACAACGCGTGACAGAGGAAGCTCAGCGCGTCATGACGGAGCGGACCGCCCTTCTACAACAAATCTCTGCGCTAGAGGCAGAGAAGGAGCAGCTTACTGCTTCCCTTGCGGCGAAGACCTTGTGCTTGGACAACGCGTCTACATCTGCATGGGGGGCGATGGAATCTTTGGAGCAGGCCCTCCGGGAGCTTTCCATGCACGTGGAGGACGCCACTCATAGTTGTCAAGATCTGATGGAGACGCTTGGGCGAATCGAAGAGGGCTCGAGCGTCGCCCTTCGCGGTGCCAAGGCCTTCGGCACCCACTGCGGCTACATGTGTGCTTGCCTTGCTCTCACCCTGCTGCACGCTGGTGGGTGTGAGCATGTCAATGAGCTGGCGAACCCCCAGCTTGACCTGCCTGCCCAGCCCGGGATGATATCTCGTGCGGTTCGCGCCGCCCAGCCCGCCATCCAAAACTTCCACAATCGGATTTGGAATTACATCGGGGAGGATGCCGCCACGGTTGCGTTGCGGCGGACGCTGCATGATGAGAGGGATGTGCTCCGCTGGCCCGAAGAAGTTCGTCGGTGCGGCGAAGGCAGTGCGGGCGCTCGTCACGGCGAAGATGGTGCGGACTCATAGGAATGGTGCCGGGTTTGGGTGCGTCACGCGCCATGTATATCTGTCTACTACTGTAATGCAACTCCCGTTTTATATGAGCTAAGCGACAGTTCTCCCGTGCTGTTTTTGTTGTGTACTATGCTGTGAGCTGGGGTGCCATGTAAGATGCGGGTCCTCAGGCTCGACCCCTCCCCTCGTGCCAATTGTGGTAAGCAGGCATTCGAACGCTGTGCGCTGCGGACCCCGGGCTTCGAAAGTAGTCAAAGTAGTTGCGCGAGCGCTCCGTCCCCTACCTTTCGAAGGGGTGGCAGCGGAGCTGGCGCCTAGTCGAAGTAGACGCACGAGCGCTCCGTCCCCTACCTTGGAAGGGGTGGCAGCGGAGCTGGCGCCTAGTCAAAGTAGTCGCGCGAGTGCTCCGTCCCCTACCTTTCGAAGGAGTGGCAGCGGAGCTGGCGCCTAGTCGAAGTAGACACGTGAGCGCTCCGTCCCCTACCTTTCGAAGGGGTGGCAGCGGAGCTGGCGCCTAGTCGAAGTAGACGCGCGAGCGCTCCGTCCCCTACCTTTCGAAGGGGTGACAGCGGAGCTGGCACCTAGTCGACGTAGACGCGCGAGCGCTCCGTCCCCTACCTTTCGAAGGGGTGGCAGCGGAGATGGCGCCTAGTCGAAGTAGACGCGCAAGCGCTCCGTCCCCTACCTTTCAAAGGGGTGGCAGCGGAGCTGGCGCCTAGTCGAAGTAGACGCGCGAGCACTCCGTCTCTTACCTTTCGAAGGGGTGGCAGCGGAGCTGGCGTATAATCGAAGTAGACGCTTATTAAAGCCTGGGCGCATGGGAACTTCAACCACGTCTTGTTTATACTCAGTAGCATGCACACGGAGGTGCTGTAGAGTGCGCGCGTGTGCGGAGGCGTCCCCCCGTTGCGTCTGATTTTAGAGGCCGTAGACTGCGCACGGAGGCGAACCTCCGCGCGGAGTGCGTGCGGAGGCGGACCTCGACGCTACGTCTTATTTAGAGTCCAAAGACTGCGCGCGGAAGCGAGCCTCCGCGCGTTGCGGGCGGTGAAAAATGCGTGCGGAGGCGGACCTCAACGCTACACCTTATTTAGAGTCCAGAGATTGCACGCGGAGGCGTCCCCCCACGCGTCTTTATTTATACTCATGGAGAGTGCGCACGAAGGCAACCCTTTGCGTGCTTTTGGTAGGAAATGAGAAAATTTGTGCGAATGGTGAGCTTTATTAAATTCCCGTTTGCGCGGGTGAGCGGTTACAAGAAATGAGGCACTAACCGCTGGCCGCTTAGAGGTGGAGATGACCGCAGCCATCATTGTCCGGTGATGGAGCTACACACGTTACGAGCCTCTAGTGCCAGGGCGGTTCGCGCAGGAGCGTGGCGAGGCGTTCCCCGAAGCCGTCAAAGGTCCTTGCGTTTGCACATCCGGCTCAGGCGTAATACCGCCACAGCCTGTCTGCATTCCACGTGTGGCGAAATGTCTGCCCGTCCAGCGTGGCTAGGCGGTATGCTCCCTTCTGCAGGGCTTCGACGACGATGTATGGGCCTTCCCACCTGGATTCCAGCTTGCCTACCATCTCCGCGTGGAGCGCCATCTTGAGGACGAGGTCTCCCGGTCGAAATTCGCGTGGGTACAGCGAACGATCCTGAGCGCACACCATCTGTCGCGCGTACTTTATGATGTGTTGTGTTGCGCTTGCCCGGTCTCCGTCAAGGAGGTCCATGGACAACTGGTGCTCCTCTTCTGGTGCTTGAACGAGGACCCTTCTCGAGCCAGCCTTTATTTCCTCAGGTGTTACTGCCTCATCGCCGAAGAGGAGCTTGAACGGTGTGAACCCCGTTGGGCGTGTGACCGTTGTGCGGAGGGACCAGAGGACGCTGTGGAGCTCGTCCGGCCACTTCCCCTTTGGTAGCCCGACCAAGCATTTCTTGATCGCAGCGGAGATGGCGCCGTTCGCCCGCTCCACCGCACCGTTGGACTGTGGGTGTCCAACCGAGGCGAACCAGAGCGTGATGCCCATGTTGCCACAGAATTCTTTAAATGGGGCTGCGTCGAATTGCAAACCGTTGTCGACGGTGATCTCCCTGGGCACGCCGAATCGGCATATGATGTTCTGCCAGAGGAAACGTTGCATATTTGCCGAGGTAATCTTGGCCAGGGCTACCGCCTCTGGCCACCTGGAGAAGTATTCCAGAGCGACCGCTACGAAACGCATGTCACTTGGGGCCTGGGAGCAGTCCCACGACGTCGATGCCCCCATCGTGCCAGCGGCCATACCGGGGGTATGGGATTGAGGCTCGTCTGGGGCCTGCGGATGGCCCGTCTCATCCATTGGCAACCTTGACAATGGCGCACGAGGTCTTGGGCGTCGGCGACAGTTGTTGGCCAATAAAAACCCTGCCTGAACGCCTTGCCCACTGGTGATCTTGGTGCAAGATGCGAACCGCAGAGCCCCGCATGAATTTTTGCGAGGAGTTGATTTCCTTCTTCGCGCGAGAGGCATCGCAGGAGCGGTGCGCAGACCCCTTTTTGTATAGCACCCCGTCAAGCACCTGGAAGGTCCTGGCGCGGTGCTGTAAACGCCGGAGCTCGATGGGGTCGTCCGGCTTCGCGATGCCCTGTAGAAAAGCGAAAAGGGGTTCCCGCCAGTCACCCTGCTAGGTGATCTGGTGGACGAGGGCTGCATCACGGTTATCCTGCGCAATGGCTGCCGCTGGCAGGACCTCGTAAAATGCCCCACCAGGAGTTGGGAGCTGCTGACTGGCAACCTTAGCAAGGACATTGGCTTGCTCGTTGTCTGCCCGAGGGATGGCCTTCACCGTGACACCCAAAAAGTGTTGTTCCTTCGCTCGTACGGCTGCTAGGTACTTAGCTAGCTCCGGGTCCTTGGCCTGATATGACTTGTCCACATGGCCCGCCACCAGCCGTGAATCAGTGCGAACGAGGACGCGCCTCGCACCCAGCGCTTTGAGCTTCCCGAGGCCAAAGAGCAACGCCTCGTACTCAGCCGTGTTGTTCGTAGCAGGAAATGCCAGGCGTGCCGAGTACAACAAGCGCTGCCCCTCCGGTGTGGTAATGACCGCGCCGACCCCTGCGCCCACGACACCATAAGCTCCGTCGGTGTTGAGCATCCACACTGGGTCTTCTGACTGGAGGATGGGCTGAGCCGGAGGGGTCCACTCCGCGAGGAAGTCCGCCAGGACTTGGGACTTGATCGCCGTTCGGGAGGCGTATGTTAAGGAGAATGGAGCAAGCTCGGCTGCCCATTTGCCGATTCGCCCTGTGGACTCCTTGTTGTGCAGCATCTCTGCCAGGGGAAACGAGGATGGCACCGTTATCAGATGGGCCAAGAAATAATGTCGGAGCTTTCTTGAGGCCATGACTAGCGCATAAGCAAGCTTCTCGAGCTCCGTATACCGCATCTTGGCGCCCTGAAGGGCTTCGGAGACAAAGTATACGGGTCGCTGGAGAGTGCCCTCTTCGAGGACAAGGACGGCGCTGACTGCTATTGCCGAGGCGGCGAGGTAGAGTAAGAGGGGAGCCTCTGGTGCTGGGGCCACCAGAGTGGGAAGGGTTGCGAGGTGGTTCTTGAGGTCGTCGAAGGCCTTTACACAGTCATCGTCCCAATGAAACCCGTCGCAACCGCGGAGAGTTTTGAAAAATGGCAAGCCCCGCTCCGCTGCCCTAGACAGGAAGCGACTCAGGGCCGCCATGCGGCCAGCCAGCCTCTGGACTTCCCTCGTAGTCTTGGGCGGTTCCATGCCTAGGATGGCGTCGACCTTGTCAGGGTTCGCTTGAATGCCTCGCCCGGATACGAGGAAGCCCAAGAGCTTGCCCGCCTGTACGCCGAAAACACACTTGTTCGAATTGAGCTTGATGCCCGCCTTCCTGAGGTTGTCGAAGGTTTCCTGAAGATCCCGACTGTGGAAGGTGAGTTGCTTGGTTTTTACTACCACGTCATCCACGTAGGCCTCCACATTCCTCCCGAGCTGGGCGGCTAGGGCCAGCGCGACGAGACGGGTGAAGGTTGCGCCTGCGTTCTTCAAGCCAAAGGGCATCCTGACGAAGCAGAAGGTCCCAACCGGCGTAATGAAGCTGGTTTTATCTTCGTCGTCCTTGGCCATGTAGATCTGATGGTAGCCGGAGTAGGCGTCCAAGAAGCTCATGAGCTCACACCCCGCGGTGGCGTCGACCAGTTGGTCTATGCGCGGCAAAGGGTAGTCGTCCTTCGGGCATGCCTTGTTGAGAGCGGTAAAGTCGATGCACATACGCCAGACGCCGCTGGCTTTTTTGACCAGCAATGGGTTGGCGAGCCAGGCCGGATGTTGGACCTCGCGAATGACCCCCGCCCGAAGGAGCTTCGCCACCTCCACCTTGGCCGCTTGCTGCCGGTCCATGGACATACGGTGAAGTTTTTGCTTGACTGGATTGGCGTCAGGGCGGATCACCAGGTTATGTTCGATGAGGGCGCGGTCCACACCTTTGATATCCTCCAGGCACCACGCGAAGACGTCTGTGTTGGTACGAAGAACCTGGAGCAAGTCCTGCTCTATCTCCGGCGGGAGGCCCTCGCCGATGGACATGAACTGTCCTTCCGCCTGGAGGGGCATTCTTTTGACTCCGCCCTCCGGGTGGGGCTTAGGTGTCCATCCTGGAGCGGATGGCGCGTCCGCCTAGCACTTGTCGGTGAGGACGTGCACCTTGCGGTGCAAGCTCCCAGCTTTGGTTTCAATACTCCTAGCCATGTCTTGGTCGCCGAAGACGGTGATGATACCCCGCTAGCTTGGGAGCTTCATACACAAAAAGGCATAGTGTGGGACCGCCTCGAAGGAATTGATGGCGGGCCGGCCCAGTATGGCGTTGTATGAGTGCGGGATGTCCACGACGTCAAAGACGATATCTTCAGTTCTGGCGTTGTCGGCTTGGTACAAGGAGACTTGGAGGCGTACTTGACCCAAGGCCTTCAGTGTCTGGCCTCCGAGGCCTTGGAGAGGGATCTCCGATGCTTTTAATAGACTCCGAGGTACCCCATGCGATCGAGGGCCTTCACGAACAAGATGTTTGCGGAGCTCCCTCCGTCGATGAGAATGCACCTGACGTCGCAGCCTGCGATGTCGGCTTGGATGACCAAGGGATCTTGGTGGGGGAATTCCACGCCCTGGGCATCGGCTGCCGTGAAGGTAATGCTGTGATGCGACGTCCTTAGAGGTAGTTGTGGCGAGGAAATGCTTGACGAAGAGCCTCCCGTGATGACGCTAACATCGCGGCGCTGGGTCCCTCCGGAGGCCCCAGCGCGCAAGGGACCTCCTTGCGGCCACTGTACGTGGGGTACTACGGGGGTTGGCACCTCTGGGGCCTGCACTTGAACCATCGCTTGCCGCAACGCCGCGAGGTCGATGCATGTCCGTGTGAAATGGTCACCGTAACCATGCACCTCGCACCATCTGCCGTAATCTAGAATTTTCTGCTTCGCACGCGGTT
Source organism: Dendrocalamus latiflorus (assembly GCA_017311315.1). Classification (NCBI taxonomy): domain Eukaryota; kingdom Viridiplantae; phylum Streptophyta; class Magnoliopsida; order Poales; family Poaceae; genus Dendrocalamus; species Dendrocalamus latiflorus. The sequence continues at coordinate 29,720,029 of CM029663.1, forward strand.
TCTCATCGCGGCTTCCTTGGCATCCCCCTCCAGTGCGCGGGGTTAAGGTGGCTTCCCGGGGGGCACCTTGTGCGGCGAGGACGTGGCGAGGCCCACGGGGCCTCCGCCGGTTACGCCGGGGCTTGCGTTTATCGCTCGGTGAGTTTTGGTGCACCCCGGCGTCGACGCATTCAGGAACGTCGCCCGTGGATGCTTGCTTGCGTTTTGTCCTCGGGTCATCCCCTACGTTTCCTCTTTGTGACAACTCCTCCGCCTGACCAGCGTCGGGGTCTCCGCGCATCTTCCTCGGCCCGGGCGTACTCTTCCATTTTGTCGAAGAGCTCTGCCACCGACTTGAGTGGCTTTCGTGCATTATATTCGGCAAGCGGCCCTGGGCGAAGACCCTGTATCGCTGCATCAATGATAGTTGCTTCGTTAGCATCCTTGACCTGGCAACGTACCCTGGTGAAGCGCTTGCAGTAGTCGCGGAGCCTCTCCTCAAGTTTTTGCTTGACTGCGAAGAGCTGGTCCGCATCGACACGCTCGACATATTTTCCCTGGAAGTTGTTGTAGAGTCGGTCGCGGATCTGCTCCCACGCGTAGATGGACTGCGGCTCGATTGTGAAGAACCAAGAGAGCGTCACCCCTTGTAGCGCGAGGGGGAGTCCCTTTGCCTTCGTGGTGTCGTCTCCGCCAGCGGCTTCGATAGCGGTCTCATACACGCGCACGAATTCTCGCGGGTCGGTATCACCGTTGTACGCCTCGATGACACTCGGGAACTTGAAGCCCTCAGGCCATGCTGCCTGCTGCAAGCCTGCGGAGAGCGGGGACTCCGGGTCCACGCGTTGTAGTGGGACGCAACTGGACGTAAGGGCGTCACGGCTATCCGCCCTCTCCGGAGTGGGCTCCGATGCAACCGCCGGTGGGGCGTGTTGGCTCCGAGCCTCTTGCATGTCTCGCACAGCCCCGCGGAGGTCTGCCAGCTCCTGCTAAAATGCGCTGAGGGCCGCCAGCAGGGCGGTCTCCACCGTGGACGCGGTTGGGGCCGTCGGTGCGTCCGGCGGCACGACCAGCACGGCGGCGACCACGGTCCGCGCGCCCCGGCTGCCCGCAGCGTTGTCGTGGAGGACCTTGGAGCCGGTGATGAAGCCCGCATCGCCGCCGGAACCGCTCGCTACTCCTGCGCCGAGTGGGAGAGTGGACGCACCTGCATGGCCATCGCCAACCACCCGGGTGGCGTTGCTGGCGATTGCCACGCGTGGGGCGGCTTCGACGGCCGCAGCGACGGCAGCGGGGTTGGTCGTCGTGGCGGTGGTGGCAGGGTCCGGCGGCGCGACGGTGGTGGCTGGGTTGGTCAGTGCGGCGGTGGTGGCGGGGTTAGGCGTCGCGTCGTGAATGTCGGTGTTCACAACCACCGCACCCGCATCGCCACCCGTACCTACGGCTGCAAACGCCGAAGCCCTGGTATTGACGCGAGATTCCGTCGCTCCCCCCCTTTTTCTTCCTCGCCGCCGATGATGAAGCTTTCTTTGATGCCATTCTCCTTCAGATCTGGAGGCTTACTCTTGTCCTCCCCACGGACGGCGCCAACTGTTGTGGTTACAGACCAAACAGAGAGAGAGAGTATGGTAGTGGGTAGTTAGGTGAGTAATGGCTTAGGGTTCCCCCCATGGCTGGTATTGTATTCATATACCCTCTTGGGGAGTGCTTTTACAATAGTACCCTTACACTTGAGTATCCCCCTCAGGGGCACTTATGTCATTATACATATCCCATTTTGGGCCTTACGGCCTTCTAACAGGCCTACTGGGCTTAGGTGGGGGTCACCCCTACAACACATTCAATGTTTATCCAATTAATGAGTGCAATTGAAGCAATTTTGAACTAAGCTAATGAGCCCCACTAAAGAGCTTTTTTCCACCCCTAGCTGGAGGAACTCGAGGTAGGCCTAGAGGAGATCAACAAGGATGACAACATGCAGGTGGAGGAGCATGATGAAGATGGCATGGAGAGTGGTGATAAAGGGTGCAAACTAGACGACCCTGAGGCATGCGTGGGGGGTGACGAGGAAGGCGTTCCCACAGAGGCCATTGTGCCTTCCACTATGGCTTTGGGATCTAACATGGAGTCCGCCTCATCTGCTTCACTGAGCCACCCAATGAAGTGTGCCCGGTTGGAGTCTTCCCTGACAGCCCCGAGACAAGGTACCGTGTTGCTCTAGATGTACTAAAGAAAGATTTGAGCTCTGAAGCCAGGACAACACCACCCCCTATTGACATCGCTGTGGACTCTGTGCTGATGTCATCTCCTATGCACACCCCCATGCACAGCAAGGACAACACTCCCGTCCAACCTCTGTGTGGCCTACCATGGGTTTGAGCCCTTCCTTCTGTTCCAGGACTTCGCCAGGCTTTCTCCAATATGCTCTCTCACACTATCATCATCGTCAATGATACCACCTTCTCCTGCAGCAGGAGTACAAGAGTCCGACGACAGGGTCGCTCGGGGAGGAGAAGGCATGGCTGGGGTGGAGGATACATTGTGAACTGCCACAGTAGAGGTGGTAGACGTCGAGGCACACCTACTATTCCTTGGGGACTTTATCCCTACCCGAAGGAGCTCTGTGATATGTGTGCTATAGCAGATTGTGTTCACATCGCCCTAGACCTGAGGGTGCTGCAATCTTGCAAGACGAACCTCCTCTTCGGCATGCTCAAGGCCAATGAGGTGAAGGTACGTTGTATCCTAGTGTGCTGGCCTCTAGGTTTCGTCTTCTTGCTTTTTGTTTTATGTATAATGTGTTCATACCCATGTCCCCTTTGTTGGTGCAGACGGTGGCTTTGTCATAGGCATTGTAGGCTAGTGCTCAGGTGATAAAGGAGTGGAACAACTTCCTGCAATAAATCATGGCCCTCAAAAGGGAGAAGGATTGCCTAGCGATGGAGATGGTGGTGGTGGTTTACCACCTTCACAAACAATCCACCATTTTGACATGGGAATCCATGGAGGCCCTGGAGAAGACAATGACAGATCTGGCGGTCTTGGTTCTCCCCAAGTTGCACAAGCTATAGGACCTCATGAGTAGCATTTGCCGCATCCGTGACACATCAGCACTGTCCCTGAACGCTGCCCGGGCCTATGGCAACCATTGCTCGTGAAGGTGTTGTTGCGGTGCACACTAGGCAGAGCGATGGACCTTGGAATGTGGCTCGAAGGGGTGTAGTGATGAACCACCCCAAGTGTAGCTGCAGCAAAGGCTCCGATTGAGGATCGGCCAGTGTGAAGTCATCAATCCCTTTCTTCGCGCTTGCATTGGCGCATAGGCTTTAGGGCATGACCTAATATGGTGTTATGTCCCTTGTTTTGTTCTCTCTCTCTCTATTTAGAACGACAGGGATGGATGTTCTCCACACTTGAAGTGGAATACAATTTTGGAGAGTTGCTTTTGATGTTTGCTTACTTTGCACTCATGCTTTGTCAGGCCACGTGGTTACTATCTCTCATTTGGGTTGGATGTGGACCAGTTTCCTATTGTAGACATCCTTCTCCATCGCATGATTCGCTATTGGGATTGGGAACAAGAATCTTTATGCTTTTGGCCTAATTTTTTTGGCTCCGATAGCATGTTCACTCTACCAATTTATAAACATAAATAGCTTCGTCGAGGGCGATTAGCCCACCACTGTACCCTTGCCATCTATTTGCTTTCTATCCGTTAAGTCGAGCAGATTGCTACCTCCGCATTGGCGAGGGCTTTGGTTGAACTTTGTAGGGCCCATGCTCGTTTTGTTAACACACCCGTTGGCACCTCGAGAAACCACATGTTGCCTCACTTCTCTTATCACCTCTTCTAGTAGAATGAGTAGGTCTACGTGTGCTGTGTCCTCTACACTTCGAACAGCTGTCTTCAAAAATGGTGGTAGAACGAGTAAGGTTCACGCACGCTCCGTCCTCCACCCTTCGAATGAGCATCATCAAAAATGATGGCAGAACAAGTAGGGGTTCACACGTGCTCCATCCCCCATCTTTGAACAAGCATAATCAAAGACAACGATAGAATCAATAGGGGTTCACACACGCTCCACCCTAGACTCTCCACTGGGAGGAGGTGGGGGAAAGAAGAGATGACAACTATAGCTGGAAATGGCCAACCCAAATAATTCCACTAGAGTTAGAGGACAATTGTCCCGGGGTGCAATGGCCTCCACGCTCAATTGTAGACTCCGTAGAGTGGGCTAGGACACATGAGGATCCCGATGCTTATTTTAGGCTCTGTAAAGTGGGTTGGGACATACGAAGGTCCTGGTGCTTATTTTAGACTCTGTAGAGTGGGTCAGGACATATGAGGCTCTTGGCACTTATTTTAGACCCTAGATAATGGGCCGGGGCACACGAGGCTCCCGATGCTTATTTTAGACTCTGTAGAGTGGTGCAGAGATGCATTTTGGATAGTCATTCTATCAGGGTCCAAAAAATACTTTATTTGACCTCGTTTGCATGGGTAGGCTTTACACGATAGCCGTACAAATGTGACATGCAGGCCTATCCTTGGAGCGGTCGACCATCATCTATTCAGCTTGGGTTCCCCGGCCATTAGGCATAGTAGCAGCAGAGGTGATCACCATTCCAAGTGTGCTTTAGGTCCATGCCGTCGAGGATGGAGAGATGGTAGGAGCCCAGCTAGAAGGAAGCCATGACTATATAAGGCCCTCCCACTTGGACTCTAGCTTCCCTGTTGTGGCGACGTGTAGAGCCTTTTTGAGAACGAGGTCCCCGATCATGAGTTGGTGCAACTTGACCTTCTTGTTGTAGGAAGCCATAGTCATGCAGAGGTATTTAGTAATATTGTGAGTTGCAAGGACCTGAATCTCATTGACAAGATTGAGTGACATGGCATGCTTCCTTGGTGACTCTTGGACCAGCACACGATGGGATTTTGCTTTAAGATCTTTGGGTGTCACAACTTCATATCTGAAGAGTAGCTCAAATGGAGTGAAGCCGGTAGGATGCGTGGTCGTGGTGCACATGGACTAGAGCACCTTTGGCAACTCCTCCAGCCACTTTCCTTAGGAAGACCAACCATGTGCTTCTTTATACCATCAGAGATGGTGCCATCGGCATGTTCGACTGCTTCATTAGATTGTGGGTGGCCTACGGAGGCATAGCATACTTTGATGCCATACACTCATAGAAGGTTTCAGTGGCCGTTACATCAAATTATAGACTATTATCGACCGTGATTTCTCTCAGGACTCTAAAGCGACATATGATGTTTTGCCACATGAACTTCTATGCCATTGCAAAAGTGATTCTAGCGAGGGGGGCCGCCTCGACCCACTTGTAGTCGTAGGCCACAATGATGAAACAAAGATTGCTAGGAGTGTGAGGGAGTAGGCCTATGATGTCGAGCCCCCAACATGTTAGCAACTATACCGATGGGATTGGTTGGAGGGGAGTGGGCGATGCGTGTGTGAATCTTCCCATCCATTGACGTACTTGGCAGTGCTTGACCAACTCTCACATGTTCAATGCTACTTTTGGTGAGTAGAAGCACTGGCGGAAAGTCTTCCCTTCGAGAGCATGGGGTGCTAAGTACGAGCCACAAAGGCCATCATGAATCTTCGCAAGGAGCTCTCAGCCTTCCCATCATGAGAGGCATCATAGGAGCGGGGCACACATGCCCTGTTTGTATAGCAACCCATCCTCTATGTCAAAGGCTCTTGCCTGAAGTGCCAATCTCTGAAGCTCCTATGGGTCGTTTAACTCCTCAGTCCCTTGAAGGAAAGCGACAATCGGCTATCTCTAATCATCTTGTTGACCGATGTGTAGTACGCTGGGGGTTCCTCGTGGTCCTGGGGTACTGCTACGGTAGTAAGGACCTTAAAGAAAGTGCTGGAGGAGGCTCGTGTCCTTGGCTAGCCACCATTACAAAGGCATCCGCTTCGCATTATTAGCTCTTGGAATTGACTTGACGATGACCCCTAAAAAATGTTGCTCCTTTGCTCTGATAGCAACGAGGTACTTGGTGAGGTTGGGGTCCTTGGCTTGATATGATTTGTCAATATGCCCTACGAGTGAGCGGGAGTCACTGTGCATGAGCACCCTTCTAGCTCCGAGTGCCTTCACCTTGCAGAGGCTGACTAGCAAGGCCTTATATTCCACCATGTTGTTAGTCACTTGGAACTCAAGGTGCGCTTCCTATATTAGGCTTCGGCCCTTAGGGGTTGTGATGATGGACCCTACGCCTGTGCCCACAGAGTTGTGTGTCCCATTGGTGTGTATGGTCCACACCAGCTCTGGGGTGGCTAATAGCTCGATTGGTGTGTGGGGGTCCACTCCATGACAAAGCCCGCTAGTGTCTATGATTTTATTGCTGTCTGGAGCACATAGTTGATAGAGAAAGGAGCCAATTTGGTAGCCCACTTGTCGATGTGACCCGATTGCTGTCTGGAGCACATAGTTGATAGAGAAAGGAGCCAATTTGGTAGCCCACTTGTCGATGTGACCCGTGGACTCCTTGTTCTGTAACATTTCCTCTAGGGGAAGGATGAGGCCACGGTGATCCTATGAGATAGGAAATAGTATTGTAGCTTGTGTGAAGCCATCAGCAAGGCATAAGCCAACTTCTCCAACTCAGTGTACCACATCTTTACTCCTCGCAGCACCTTAGAGATGTAGTACACCGAGCGCTGAGCAGAGCCCTCCTCTAGTACGAGGACCGTGCTGACCGCGTGCGGCGTTGATGCCAAATACAACAAGAGCAGAGTTGCTGGTGCTGGGCATGCAAGCTTGGGGAGGTTGGTAAGGTACTCCTTTAAGTCCTGGAAAGCCCGCACACACTCATCGGTCTACCGAAATTCATTGAAGCCATGAAGGGTTTTGAAGAAAGGTAGTGCCCACTCGACGCCCCATGATAGGAAGCAGCTAAGGGTAGCAAGGCACCCTGCCAGCCTCTGGACCTCCTTGACGGTCTTGGGTGGCTTCATGAATAATATGGCAACAATTTTGTTGGGGTTAGCCTTGATGCCCCTGCCGAACACTAGGAAGTCGAGCAACTTGCCTGCTCAAAATCTAAAGATACACTTGTCCAGGTTGAGTTTTATACCAGCCCAATAGAGGTTATCAAAAGTTTCCTAGAGGTTTGCCATGTGGGAGTCTGCCCGCCTATTTTTAACGACCACATCGTCCATGTAGACTTTGACATTTTGACCTAACTAAGATGTGAGGACCAAGGTGACGAGCCTGGTGAAAGTCGCCCCAACATTTTTTAGCTTGTAAGACCATGTGGCTAGATTTAGAATTTTTATGATGATGAATAATTGACAACATTGCTTAATAATGTTATTTGAGGCGTGTGCGTGTGTACGTGGACTAATATCGGTCAAGTTGGTGAGAACTTGTGCCGGGAAAAATATTCTTTGGTCTTTGCATGTGCAGGTTGGGCGTGGAGACGGGCATGGTCGGTGACGAGGAAGACCGGGACTAGGAGGGGGAAATCTGAGGTCCGGGCGGTCGAGGATGTCACGAGGTGGTCGGGCTCACGCTGGAGCACATGGAGATCAAAAATAGATGATGCGTGGAGAAGATACAGGAGGTGCGGTCCTGGAGGCTTCGACACGCGATGAGTTGAAAAGTCAGGAGTAAAAACCCGTGTTAGGAAGGGTTTCGGGTCCCTTAAATAGTAGTGGGCTAAAAGTCTGGTTGAGAAAAAAAATCTAGGCCCAGCTGGACGAGTAGTATTATGATTTAGAGCTGAGACTTAGTTGGTTTCGGAGGTCACACCGTGTTTGTATCGGAGGTGTGACCGAGTTGTTTGAAAAACGGATTCTGTCGCACATAATAAAAGGGAGGGCTGGCCGAGTTGTTCGGTACAGCTTTTTGGGGGAACCCGACGCGCTTTTGTTCAGCCCACGGCGTGGCCTGTTACGTTGCTGCGGGATTAAATTCAAGTGCAGGCGCTAGCGTACCGAAGTCATCCACCTCTGGAGACGCGAGATTTGTGGACAGCATTACTGCAGCGAGCATCGTCTGCCTCGGTCCAAGTGCTGTGTCTTCCGTCATCTGCTTTGCAAAATTGGTGCACCACAAGCCATCACGTGATGATTGCAAGTCCAACACATTAACACATGCATGAGTTCAGAGGTCAACACAATGCCATGCCGAGGAGAGAGAAAGATTCAGAGTGAATAGTATTGCAATTCCAGAACATTCATGCGTGAGTTCTTTTAGTTCTCTTTGTTTCTTGTTTTTATTTTTTGTTTGATCTGCATGCATACATAATATACTAGTTGATCTTTGGTTACCATCCATCCGTGTAGTTGATTTTTGATACCATCCGTGAGTCATTAAAGCCATCCCATCCATACATACATATACTAGTGATTAGAGAAGTCATTAGTTGGTATTGGCTATGAGATAACTTGATTATTTTTTTATAAGCCGTGTTGTGCATTGAGGAGAGAGGAAAATATAATTAGTGCAGTGATTAGATTGTTTTGCATGCATTGTGGTTGGATATTTTTGTGTGTGCTTCTGTCATTTGCAGGTTTAGAAATATTAATAAATTTTGAAAAGCTTCCACTAAACGCTGCAATCATTCACCCCCCCTCTGATTGCCGTCGACGATCCTACATAGCTCGAAGGGCATTCTGACAAAGCAATATGTCCCACCAGAGACTATGAAGCTAGTCTTGGCTTCATCCTCTTTGGCTATACATATCTGGTGATACCCGGAGTACGCATCAAGGAAGCTCATCAATTCACACCCCACGTGGCATCCACCAACTAATGATGCTCAACAGGCGGTAGTTGTTTTTGGGGTATGCCTTGTTGAGATTAGTGAAATCGATGCACATACACCAGCTTCCATTTGTCTTCTTGACCAGTACCGGGTTGGCAAGCCACTCGGGAAAGACCACTTCCTTGATGATGTTGGAGGCGATCAGCTTGGCCACCTCTGCCTTGGTAGCCTCTTATCTATCTAGGGACATTCTCCTCATCCGCTGCTTCATTGGCTTCATGTCAGGGCACGCCACCAACTTATGCTCGATGTTGGAGCACTCCACTCCTGTGATGTCAGTTGGTGCCCACGCAAAGACATTGGTGTTCTTGTGGAGTACATCCAGCAAGCTCTGCTCAGCCTCCGGGGTAAGGCCACCCTCGACTGATACTTGCCTCACCCTCTTCACCTCACCGTCCAACCTCGGCTTCGGCGTCCACCCTAGCGTAGAGGGAGGTGGTGTTGTTGAGGGAGGGGTTGGGCACTTGCTTACCGCGTGCACTTTCCAAAGCAAGCTCCATGTGCCCCACCCTCAATTTGTTGAGTGAGGTCTTGGTCGCTGAGTACCGTGATGACCCCCTTTGGGCATGGGAGCTTCATATACAAGTAATTATGGTGTGGGACTGCGCCGAACACATTGAGGGTAGCTCTTCCCAGGATGGCATTGTATGGATCCAGGAGGTCCACCACATCAAAGTTGAAAACCTCCATCCTGCTCTGCTCACCTCGGTCGAAGAGTACCTCAAGCGCCACCTACCCCAGCGTGCTAATCGGATGCCCTCTGAACCCTTGCAAGGGGACCCTTAGGGGCTGGAGACTGCTCCGGAGATGCCCATTTGGTCAAAGGCATCGACGAACAGAAGGTCCACAGAGCTACCTCTGTCTACCAGAACCTACCTCATGTCACACCCCATTATTCTACTCTTGATGAATAGTGGGGCTTGGTGAGGGAAGTCCACCCCCGAGGCATTCTCCATCGTGAAGGTGATGTCAGCTTAGGCTCACTCCGGAAGCACTTGTGTTGGGTATGTGGCGATGTGGTGTATTCGGTGCGCATAGGCCCTCCGTTGTCACTTACAGGGGAACTCGAGAACGATCCCCCATGATGGCATTGATCACTTGGCGAGGCCCCACGTTGGGAGCCACTATCTGTAGCATGTTTAGTGGGGCTAGACAAGCTGTATCTCTGTGAGCTGTTATACTTGCACCACCACTAGTGCCCTTGCATCTTGGGCGTGCTCTCTGGCTGTGCTTTCGTGGAGAACCATGATGGTGGAGCAATCGTGTGTGATGTGCTCCCCACGGTCGTGAACTTCACACTATGCCCCTTGTTGGTGCCTGTCTTCTCAACCTTGCCCACTCCTGCAGCAACAGTCATTTCCTCTACCGCCATGGCAACCTTCGGGGGTAGAAGTTTTGTCGCCACCTCCTTCGATACTGAGTACGTATCTGCCCTGAGGTGCCTTCTGCTGCTTGTGGTTTGAACCCTCCTTCGATCCCTACAACGTCGGCCTCGCGCCGCACTGCGTCTTCCTCTGCCCTCATGTACTCCTTTATTTTGTCAAAGAGTGAGCCTTTCCAAAGGCTGCAAATGGTGGTGTTGATGATGGTCGTCTTATTGATGTCCTCCACTGGTAGCAGACCTTGGTGAATCGTCTGAAGTACTCCCATAGCTTCTCCCTAAAGCCTACTTTATTACGAAGAGCTAATCGGTGTTCACCCGCTCTGTGTAGTTGCCTTAGAAATTGTTGTGCGTGGGTCCCGAACCTACTCCCACATGTAAACAGAGCTGGGTCAACTGTGAAGAACCAAGATAGCATGACCCCTTGTATGGCAAGCGGTAGTCCCTTTGCCTTCATTGAATCGTCTCCCCCTCCGCCTCAATGGTCATCTCATAAATGCGTAGGAATTTACGAGGATCCATGTCACTTGTAGGGTTCCACTATGGGCATTTTGAAGTTCTCTGGCCATGCGCTTTGCTCCAAACTTGTGCTGTGGGGGACTCGGAGTCCACCCTCTAGGGGCCGCTACAGGTGCCGGCCATGGCTTCGTGACTCTCTGTCCTCTCTGTGGTGCCTCCGCTGCTATTGTTATGGGGGTCTGTTGACTTCGGACCTCCTGCATCTCACACATGGCCCTTCACAGGTCCACCAATTCCCGCTACAGTGTTTTGCAAATTGCCTCTAGGGCACCTTTGCCTTGGCTCAGTGTAGAGATCATGACTCTCTTTGTTTGTTGCGTAGTGATGGTGAGGGTGTCGAGGTTGGCGAAGGCCGCCATGTTGACAACGGAGACACCAGTGTGGCCCACTGCCACCGAGGCTGGGTGCTTCGTTTGCGATGCTGCCCGCTTTGTGGCCCGCGTAGCTGCTGGAAGCCTTCCTTGTTACCTATCGTGGACCTCGACATGGCTGGTCCAGTGCGCCGCTGCCATGGGGGTGGAGGGCCCTCGACCACTGCCTCCCTCGCTCTAGCCACAGCGGTTTCGGTTATGGTACTTCTCTTTCGCTTGGAGGCCCATGTCGCTTTCATTGGTGCCATCGCACCCCAACACCTTTGGCTTAGCTTGCAGCTTCTACGCCGCTCTCCACAGATGACACTAACTGTTGTGATTATGTACCAAATAGTAGATAAGGGGGCTACGGAAAAACCACAGAGACTACTCGAAGCCTGAGATACAGTAAGAAGTAGTATAGAAGATGTGTACCATGCCACTATTATTACCTAAACCTTTTCTTACAAAAATGAGCTCTCTCACTCTATGGCGCCTTAAGCGTCATATTTATAGTTATGAGAAAGTTGTTTATGTAAATGCTTCTATTGGGTCCGTAACAGTAAGGGCAAATATGTTTTTCCCTTGCACAGCCATTTAGGCTAGCAACATAATTTATACATGTAATAGGCCTTTGATGTAGTAGGTCAATTCGGCTAAACTGGGGGACCATTCCCCCAAGAAAAATCATGCATTAATCTATTTCCAAAATAGAAAAAAGAATGCCCATAGGTACGAGTGAAGACCAAGAATAGGACAATTTACACGAGCACGAGCATATTCCTTGGATTCACTGCGAGTGTAGGCAACAGTAGCAATGCGTTCACTGGTGAGAAATCGCCACGACGTCACGTGTCTTGCGCGAGAGTAGTCAAGTGGCTTCGGCTGTTCGCTTCCGCACGTGCAATCTGAATGCACGCGTTCTTATTCCTATATTACTATTGACAGCTTTTTTTATATAGCATATAGCTTTTTTTAATAAATAAATTGAATAATTTTTTATTACCTTTTTGAAACAGTTTATCAGAATAATTTTTTAAAGCATCTTATCAATATTTATCTCGTTTGTACAATGTTTACATTAGCACTAAAAGCTATCAGGTGCAGTTATAAACTCATCAACCACAACAAAAAAAGGACCAAAATCAATTCAGGGAGAGGGGACCACGTGGAAACTGTGCTTTGCTTAATTCGTAAGCGAAGCGTTTGAGATTGAATTGCGAGTTAACCTATGTAAACAAAGTTTCGTTGGAGTGGCTTCACAAATAGCGGATGTATCAAGTGAGAACTATTATTTTGCTGAAAACTTGAAAAGTAGTTCTTCATTTAGCAAACATCTATTTTAGATTCTGTGTCCAAATTTAATTCATGATGGGACAACGAAAAAAATAAATCAGTAACAAAATATAAGTTGAGATAAAATGGGGGAAAAAAGAAAACGGCAGAAGTTACTATTTGTAACAAACTTCTCTTTTTTGTTTCTCCCAACTCGTTTGAGTACGTAAAATTACTATCTCTTCAATTTGTTTTGGGATTTTTTTTATGCTGATTGGTGCTCAAATCAAAATTATTTTAAGTTCTCGTCAAAGTAATTGTTTTCATTAAATATATCACAACACAGATAAGGTTAATCATGATATGAAAAAATAAAAACCGATGCGGCCTGTTGACTCCCTGTTGTGTAGCATCTCTGCTAAGGAAATGAGGAGGGCACAGTGATGTGATGTGCCAAGAAGCAATGTTGGAGCTTTCACGAGGCCATGACGAGGGCGTAAGCCAGCTTCTCTAGTTTGTTATATCATGTCTTGGCGCCCTGCAGGGCCTTCGAGACAAAGTACATCGGGCGCTGAATGTAGCCCTTCTCCAAAGCGAGGATTGCGCTCACTATTGTTGCTATGGTCGCTAGGTACAGTAGTAGCGAAGCCTCTAGTGTTGGGGACACCAGAGTGGGGAGCTTGGCGATATACTTTTTGAGGTTGTCGAAGGCCACTGCGCAATCGTTATTCCAATGATATCCATCATAGCCGCGAAGAGTTTTGAAGAATGGGAGACCTTGCTCAGCTGCTCTAGACAAGAAATGGCTCAATGTGGCCACATCTTGGGCGGCTCCATGGAGAGGATTGCATCGACTTTTCCAGGTTTGCTTGTATTCCCCGCCCTAACACCAAGAAGCCGAGTAACTTTCTTGCTTGCACCCTGAAGACACACTTGTCCAGGTTCAGCTTGATGCCAGCCCGCTAGAGGTTGTCAGATGTTTCTTGAAGGTCTTGGTTGTGGGATCCAGCTCATTTGATCTTCATGACGACGTCATCGACGTAGGCCTCGACATTCCTTTCGAGTTGGGAGGCGAGTGCAAGGGTGACCAGCCATGTGAAGGTGGCTCCCCCATTCTTGAGGCCGAAGGGCATTCTGATAAAGCAATACGTGCCTCTTGAGATTATGAAACTGGTCCTGCCTTCATCTTCTTTAGCCATATGGATCTAGTGATAGCTAGAGTATGCGTCCAAGAAGTTCATTAGCACGCACGAGCTGGTCGATTCGAGGAAGAGCATAGTTATCCTTCGGACATGCCTTGTTGAGGCTGGTGCAATCAATGCACATATGCCATGCACCACTCGCCTTCTTGACCAACACTAGGTTAGCGAGCCACTCTGGGTGGTGTACTTCGCGGATGACGCCGGCCTAGAGCAATTTAGCAATCTCAGTCTTGGCGGCCTACTGGCACTTGAGGGACATGCATTGGAGCCTTTGTTTGACCGGCTTAGCATCAAGGCATACTACAAGGTTGTGCCCAATGGTGGAGTGGTCCACCCCGGTGATGTTGGTTGGCGACCATGCGAAGACATCCGCATTGTTGCAAAGAACCTAGAGCAAGTCCTGTTCGACCTCTGGGCAATGCCTTCGCCGAGAGGCATCCATGGTATGCGGGGGGACCCTTTTGGCCTCGTTGTCTGGCTTGGGCTTGGGCATCCACCCTAGGGGCAACAGTGTTTGCATGGCGAGGGTGTCGGTGATGGTGTGTACTTTATGAAGAGGACCTCACGCGACGAGCTCTATGCGGCGAGCGAGGTCCTGGTTTCCGAACATGGTGATAATTCCCTACGGATCTGGTAGCTTCATGCAAAAGAAGTTGTGATGCGGGACTGCCCCAAAAGCATTGAGTGTCGACCTTCCGAGGATGGCATTGTATGGGTAAAGATGATCGATAATGTCGAAGGTTACGTCCTCGCTTCTCGCTTGGTCAATTTGTCCGAAGGACACTTGGAGTTGTATTTGGCCCAGGGCTCGCAGGCGTTGGCCCTCAAAGACTTGGAGCGGCACCCCTAGAGGCAGTAGCTAGCTTTGGGGGATTCTCATCTGATCAAAGGTTCCTATGAATAGAATGTCCGCAGAGCTGCCACCATCTGACAGGACACACTTAACATCACATCAAGTGATGACAGGCTAGATCACCAAGGGATCTTGGTACGGAAAGTCGACCCCCTTCGCGTCGGCCATTGTGAAGGTTATATCGTTTTGTACCCACGTTGGGGGCACTGGGCGGAGTATGCGGCAACGTGGTGTAGCCGATGAGCGTAGGCCTTCCACTACCTTTCAGATGAAAATTGCAACGATGAACTACTTGTGATGACGTTGATGACCCAGTGTTGTCCGCTGTTAGAGGCTTGTATGCGTAGAGCGGTGGGAGCAGTTGAGTAGGTGACCCTTCGGGGGCTGCTGCACGTGTGCCACTACTGGTGCCCTTGCTTCCAAGGCCCTGTCCCGAACGACGCTCTCCCAAAGTGTTGCGATGGTGAGGCAATGTTAGGTGAGGTGCTCACCTCAGCCATACACCTCGCACCATAGCCCATGTTGCTGTTGCTCTTCGCGGCCACAGCCACCATCTTCATGACCACGACCTCTTCTGTGACCACGGCCTCTATGACCATGTCCTCGGTTAGCGCGGTGTTGCTATCATCGCCCCTGCTATCAATGTCGAAGACGTACTTGGGCCTTAACCCTTTCATTGCTTGCGGCTGGAGCTCTCTTTCAGAGGATCCATTGCTTGCTTCGAGTCGGAGGTATCTCCCCAGTGCCATTGTGCATCATCTTCTACCCTTGCGTACTTCTCCATCTTGTTAAAGAGTTTGGCGACTGTTTTTATGGGTTTGCGCACATTGTACTTTGCTAGGGCCTCGGGCAAAGACCTCGTATTGCCGCATTGATGATGGTAGTCTCATTTACGTCCTTCACTTGACAATGAACTTTAGCGAAGTGCTTGAAGTATTCTCAGGGCTTCTCTGAGGACTTCTGCCTAATGGCAAAGAGCTGGTCTCCATCGACCCGCTTGACATAGTTGCCCTGAAAGTTGCTGTACATGCGATCCTAGATCTACTCCCATGTGTATACGGTGTTTGGCATGATGTAAAAAACCAGGAAAGCGCTATCCCCAGAAGGGCAAGTGGCAATCCCTTTACTTTGGTGGAGTCATACCCACTAGTTGCTTCAATAACCGTCTCATACATGCAGACAAACTTCCTAGGATCCGTATCACCCTTGTACGATTTGATGGTAGGGAACTTGAAATCTTCTGGCCACGCAGACTGCAGCAGACTGGCGAAGAGCGGAGAGTGTAGTGTGGTCGGAAGCGGGGACTTCGTGGCTATCTGCTCACTCAGCCGCGACCTCTGCTACCGTTGCCGAGGGCATTTGCTGACTCTAAGCCTCTTGCATCTCTCGCATGGCACCCCGTAAGTCTGCTAGCTCGCACTACAGTGTTCCGAGGGTCTTCACCAGAGTGCCTTCCACTGTTAGTGTGGTAGCACCTGTTGGCATGGAGGTATGTGCTGTGAGGTTGCTGGCGATGATGGCTTGGCCGCCAGAACCGATAAGCACGTTGGTGCGGTAGGCGTCACGATTGGCTATGGGGCCGATGCGAGTGTCAAGACCATCGGTCGCTCCAGCACTGGCTCCGGGGTCACTCGAGGTGCCGGCACAGGTGTCGACATTGGCAGTCCTGCCGACACGGGCGTTGTTGTTGGGGTCGACAGTCGTGCCAGTGCGGTCGCCGTAATCAATGGTTGCGCCGGCACTATCACCATGGTCGGTGGTCGCGCCGACGCGGGCTTCGTTGCCGGGGTCGACGGCTGTGCCGGTGTTGGCGCTAGAGCCAGCTTCGCCACCCTTGGCCCTAGCGATCGCCACCATCGTGCTCTACTTTCTCTTCATTGTCGTCGCTGCCTTCTTAGGTGTCATTGCTTCTCTCAAAGCCCGCGGCTTGCTCTACGATCCCCACGGATGGCGCCAACTGTTGTAGCTACTGGCTAAACAGTATATGAGGGGACTAGTATGTTGAGTGTGAGAAATGGTCGGCTTGCCCTCTTTTGGGACTGGCTACCCATATATATGTGGCCACATGGCCTGATTACAATAATGTCCTCATATAGTTGAGTACTATACCAGGGATATACATGTACTTTTTATATGCCCATACTAGGCGTTTTGGCCCAACAGACCGAATGGATATAGGTGGGGACCATCTCCACAACACCTTCAGTTTTCTTGAGAGTTCTAGGCCTCCAGCTAGCTAACCCTAAGATATTTTTGAGCAAACTAAATCAACTCCAAAGAATGGCCTGATATAATAACCCAATGGACATCCCCATTGATAGGCATTTTGTTTTTTAAAAAATAGCCCTCGTCTTACCATATTGGATTGCACAGGTTCAGGGAAGCCATGTCAAATTGCCAAATCTGGGAACAGAAGTCGTTTCCTTACTGGTGGAGAAGTTTGGAAGTGGTCTGGTACTTTAATTATTGTTATCCTAACTCTGATCTCAATATTCTAGCTAATCGGATGTATGAATGAGAGTATTTTTCATTATCTCCTGTCTTTGTGAATTCTAGGCTGCTGCTACTTTCTTCTAGTCGGAATCTTCGATCCACTGATAAAGCAAAAGATTTGAGCAGAGTGCATGCTACTATCAGTCCACGAAAGGGACAGGCATTACCGAATTTAATGTAACATGTTTGAGAAGATGAGATGGAGATAACATTGTTTGTTTAGGCCGTGTTCTTCCACTGCCTCGCCTTAGAGAAGCAATCAAGAAGATATCAGACAGCTACCAGATTAGCCATTAAGAGCTGGGTGCCCAGGTACATTGCTCTTTTGATCCAGTGTACTAATTGCACTAATCTATGGTGCTCTGGCAGCGAAGCCTTTGATTAATCCGAATCGTTATCTGATCTAAAGGTTTATCATTAGTGGTCAATATTCCTCATCCATGGCTGAAAAATAAATGATATACTCCTAATTCATGAAAGAACAATAAGGACGCTTGTTGGTTATCTCTTCTGAACATTGTCCTCTCTTTTTGGTTTCAGGGTCGTGATTTAGCATATGCCAATCTTATATGTAGCCAAAATACAGACAATAATCATGGAAAATTTTGTAGAAATCGATGCCTCTCTGTATCTCCATGATAGTTCCTTTTTTTCTTTAAAAAGAAGAAGAAGATACAATCAGTTGTAAACTAAATCTAAGTCTAAGTGTCAACCATAAGCCTTAACCCTAGATCAGAATCATGAACACCTAGTTGAAACATTAGAGCAGAAGCTTTAGAAGGCGTACCTGAACTCGAAGATGCCATGAAGTTGCTCGGTTGAGATGGTGAAGCAGTGAAGCTGAGATGGCTGACGGTGTAGAGGTGGTCGGCCGGCGTCGCGGTAGTCGCCGTGCACACGAACGGAGAGGTCCGGTCTTCGTTCACTGTAGCGCCCGTGAATGGATCGGGTCTATTAGGGTTTTGAGGCCTAGAACAACTCGTGCACGAAGCCCTGCCGAAACCCCTTTTTATTTGGCGCTAGGTGACCAGGACCGAAACCAAGTCATAGTTGGTTGCGCCCCCGATCAGGGCGCGAGGTGGAGGCCTCCCTGAAATCTCGGAAGTCGTTAGCCGAGACGATCAACCCAACATTCTCCCCTTTGATCGTAAGGCTAACATCATAAGCCCATTTTCAATAAAACAACATACCAAGGCAATGTGTTGCATGGCCAATGAAGTGACATACAACCCCAGTACCTATAGTGTACTACTTTATCTCGAAATGGATATTCATTATACTTAATGGGAGTTGGTTTGCTTTAAGGTCCTTTTATTCAGAATCAGAGGCTTTCCAATAAACCCATGCCGGCAACATGATCACGAAAAATATTGGGTGTTAAGCCTTTAGTAAGCGGATCCGCAAGCATTAAATTAGTACTAATATGCATGATACTTATGGTTTGATCCTGGAATCTATCTTTCACAACATGATACTTAATGTCAATGTGTTTGGCAGCACCACTTGACTTGTTATTATTTGCATAAAAGACTGCGAGTTCGTTATCGCAGTATAAGATGAGTGGTTTAGAGATGATGTCTACCACTCTAAGTCCCGGGATAAAGTTCTTAAGCCATACAACCTGCCCGGTAGCCTCATGACATGCCACAAACTCAGCTTGCATCGTTGAAGATGCCGTAAGGGTTTGTTTGGAGCTTTTCCACGAGATAGCTCCTCCAGCGAGTGTGAAGATATAACCTGACGTGGATTTCTTAGTATCAACACATCCCGCAAAATCTGAATAACCAATAACTTCAAGGTTATCAAAAACTTATATGTGAGCATGAAATGCTTAATAGTTTGCATATAGCGCAAAGCTTTCTTAACGGCTTTCCAGTGGTCCGGTCCTGGATTTGACTGATATCTGCCAAGCATCCCGGTTACAAAAGCTAAATCAGGGCGTGTACATACTTGAGCATACATAATGCTTCCAACAGCTGAAGCATAAGGAACCGACTTCATCTGATCAGTTTCATATTGGTTCCTTGGACATTGAAATGTCCCAAACTTATCTCCCTTAACAATAGGAGCAGAAGAGCCAGAGCACTTATGCATATTGTATCTCTTTAGTACTCTGTCAATATATGCCTTCTGAGATAAACCTAATATTCCTTTGGACATATCTCGGTGAATTTCAATGCCGAGAACATAAGAGGCATCACCGAGATCCTTCATATCAAAATTAGATGAAAGAAATCTCTTAGTCTCAAACAGCATATCCTTATCGCTGCTGGCCAATAAGATATCATCCACATAAAGTAATAAGATGGTGAATTTACTCCCCTTGAACTTAACATATATGCAGTTATCAACTTCATTTTCCTTAAAACCAAAACTCCTTATGATCTTATCAAATTTGAGGTACCACTACCTCGACGCTTGTTTTAAGCCATAAATGGATTTCTGAAGTCAACATCCCATATGCTCCTTACCTTCCACGACAAAACCTTCCGATTGAGCCATGTAAACATTCTCTTGCAAGTCGCCATTAAGGAATGTCGTCTTAACATCCATCTGATGCAGCTCTAAATCATAATGAGCTACAAGTGCCATAACAATTCTGAATGAATCTTTAGTTGAGACAGGAGAAAAGATGTCATTATAGTCAATCCCCTCTCTTTTTGAGAAACCTTTTGCTACGAGCCTTGCTTTGAACCTTTCGATATTTCCCTTAGAGTCATACTTGGTTTTGTAGACCCATTTACAGCCTACTGTTTTGACTCCGTCAGGAATTTCTACTAAGTCCCATACATCATTAGTGCTCATAGACTTTAGTTCATCCTCCATAACTTCAAGCCATTTAGAAGAATGTTCACTCATCATGGCTTCCTTATAAGAGGTGGGATCATCTACCTTCCCTATATCATTAATATCCTCATTCATATAGACAACATAATCATCTGGGATGGCAGATCTTCTCTCCCGCTGTAATCTTCTAATAGGTTCATTAGTTATTTCAGGAGACAGCTGAGGCTCTTCATTAGGTATAACATCAGGAATTTCAGAGACCTCAACAGTGGGTGCAACAACAGTATTCTCTACTAGAGGTGCAACCACCTAAGGCACATGAATAAAGATCTCTGGGATGAGCGGTGTAGGAACATAAACCCACTTCTCCTCAAGATTTATTTTCCTAGGCTCCAAGTCCTCGTTATTTTCTAAGAACACAACGTGCCTTGTCTCTACAAACTTAGTTATCCTATCAGGACAATAAAACCGATACCCTTTAGATCTGTCAGGATACCCAATAAAATGGCAACTTACTGTCTTAGGATCTAATTTCTCAATGTGTGCATTAAATAACTTAGCTTAAGCACGAAAACCCCACACTCGTAAATATTTCATACTCGGTTTTCTCCCAGTCCATAATTCATAAGGTGTTTTAGGTACTGATTTACTGGGAACCCGATTAAGAATATGTGCGGCTGTCTTTAGTGCTTCCATCCACAAGCCAATTGGTAAACTAGAATGGCTAAGCATGCTCTGTACCATATCCATAAGTGTACGGTTGCGTCTCTCAGCTACGCCATTCTGCTGAGGTTCGCCCGGCATAGAATACTGGGCAACGATGCCATTCTCCTGAAGGAACTTAGCGAAAGGGCCAGGAATTTGCCCATAAGTGGCATGTCTTCCATAATATTCTCCCCCACGATCCGATCTTACCACTTTAATTCTTAGGTTGTGCTGATTTTCAACTTCAGCCTTAAATATCTTAAATTTGTCAAGTGATTCAGATCGATCTTTAATGGGAAAGATATAACCATAATGGGAGAAATCATCAGTGAATGTGATGAATGTATCAAAACCATCCACTGATGTCACAGGAAAAGGACCACAAATATCAGTATGAATTAATTCTAAGAGTCCTGTGCTGGGAGTAGCTCTCTTTTTTGTTTGCTTAACATATTTTCCTTTAATGCAATCAATGCAGTGGTCTGAGTCAGAGAAATCTAATGGGTGGAGAATTTCTTCTTTAATGAGACGCTCCATTCTCCCCCTCGAAATGTGGCCTAAACGACAGTGCCACAGTTTTGAGGAAGTCTCATTATTCTTTTTAGCATCACACACATTCAAAGATATAGGAGATTCATTAAGGGAAAGCATATAGAGCTTGTTTTGTCTAAAAGCAAGACCAACATCATTTGAATTAAACTTAATAATGCATTTATTATCACCAAAAATACATTTAAAACCTTCATCATCCAATAAAGAAACTGAAATCAAATTCCTCCTGATGGAAGGAACATAGACTACATTATTAAGATGAAGAATGAAGCCGCTATCTAAAACTAATGAAACAGATCCAACTGATTCAACTTCGGCTTCCTTTCCATCCGCGACTCTAAGACTTTGCTCCCCCTTTCTTAGTGTTTTCGCGGTAAGGAATCCCTGTAAAGAGTTGGTAACGTGCATAGTTGCACCTGAGTCAATCCACCAAGAACTAAGGGAAAAATCAGCATAAAGAGTTTCATCAATGAACGTTATTGTATCATTACCCCTTTTGGCGAGCCACTTTAAGAAACCTACACAATCCTTCTAGAAATGTCCTGGCTGCTTGTAGAAGTGACATTCCCCCCTTTAGGTGCTCCAGCAGGAGCAACATGAGGCTTAGGTGCATTGTGCACTTTAGGCCCCGACTTATTTGAGTTATGGGAGAACTGCAGCTTCTTCTTGGATTTGAAGTCCCCTTAGAACTTCCTTTTATTAGAGCCACCAACAGGAAGAGCAAAATCCTTCTTTTCTGTTCTTATTCTCTCTTCCTCCTGGACACACATGGCGAACAAATCGCTCATACTCCATTTTTCTTTCTGAGTATTGTAATTAATCTTAAAAGCTGTATACTCAGAAGGAAGAGAGGTCATAATAAAATGGACAAGGAAACCATCAGATATTGTTATGTCCATGCCCTTGAGTTTTTCTGCCATATCAGTCATCATCACAATATGCTCTCTTATGCTGCCGGACCTATCATACTTAGTGGTTAAGAGCCTCTGAATTAAAGTACTATCATAAACTTTAGTGGAGCCTTTAAATTTCTCCTCGATTGAAGCCAAGTACTCCTTAGCATTTTCGGAATCAGGGATTGCTCCCCTAATCCCGACTGAAATAGAGGTTTTCATAATCATTAGTGATAAGCGGTTAGACCGCTCCCATTTTTCAGCATTAGCCTCATAATTTTTCTTTTTCTCGTCATAATTCTCCTCACCTTCGGTGGGAGGAATGGGAACGGCTACCCTTAAGGCATAGTCAAGGTCCAAAACTCTAAGGACAACTTGAATTCTTTCTTTCCATGTGTGAAAATTGCTCCCCGTGAGCTGCTCAATGTTATCAATAGTGGCGGCAACGTTTGAAGCATTAAGTGCTGAATTTCAAAATACAGGGCAAAAATTAGAAATATCATAAAGATATATATTGCATGTAATTAACCCTACGTTGGTCTGATTAATAACATGCAAAACTACAGTTCTAATTCATATCACCGTTGGGCAGAAAATGAAAAAGAACTTAATAATTTTATATGGCGACACATAATTACAATCAACGTTGGTCAGAATGTAATTATGTACGTGCATAATGCCAAAATAAAGCATAAAAATCTCTAATTAAAATATCTCGTTGGTTCAATTTTAATCAGAGACAATACATGATAATATGGTAATGATACATGTAATTTGGGCCACTGAAAATTGATTAAAAAAACAGTGCATAAAAGAAATACATAAAGCACAAGAAAATGCACTGAAAAAAGAAAAGGGGAAAATACTATTTTCAGCCGGCCCCAAAAGAAATGGCCCAAAAACATGCAGTCAGCCCACAAGAATTGCACATGGGCTGAAAATACCATGCGCAGCCCAAAAATCATGGTCAGCCCGAAAAGAAATCGCGCACGGGCTAAAAAAAATGTCGCACGGCCCAAAATGCCCCGGCGCGGTCCACAAAACGCGCACGCGGGGACCAAAACATCAGCTCGGCCCACCATTCACGTGCGCGCGGCTCAAAACTCGCCCACGCGCGGCCGGCTTAGTAGACGCGCGCGGCCCAGACTGAAAACGCACACGGGCGCGTGCCGTCCGATTTCGATCGAACGGCCGAGAACTGCTGCCGGCCCAAAAATCCTTGGCCCGTAAAATGACAGTCGTACAATCTAATCCTACAGCCGAAAATGCCCCGCACGCAACTTAAAGACCCAAAAAACCTAACCCTAATTTCATTCAGCCCGTTCACTCCCAAAAAGCATGGGCGGGCGATGGCGCACGCACGCAGAGCGGCGGCGGTGGCCTTCGAGCGGAGTGGCAGCTCGGCGAGGTCGGCGGCGGCGGCCCCGAGCGGAGTAGTAGCGCGCGGCGACGGCGGCGGCGCCCGCACGGAGCGGCGACGACGACGGCAGCGTGAGGCGGGGGCGCCATGGCGTCAGCAGCAGCGGAGGCGGCCGCCCCGCAACCGACGATAGCGGCGCCGAAAAACGTAAGTTTCCCCTTTTTTGTTTGTTTGTTTGCCGAACCTAGTCGTAAGTTTTCTCCCGCCGCCGATCTAATTTCATTCGGGTGATTTGGGTTTTAGGGAACTTACATTAGGGTTTTTTTAAAAAATTTCCCATGTCCCCTCCTTCTAAATGCTAAGCCGGGCCATTAAAAAAACTTAAATCCGAGCCTCTAATCCCAGATCCAAAGTTCAGGTGGGGCTTAATTAGGGTTCATGAGGATCATAGGGGTGCTCTGATACTAAATGTAAACTAAATCTAAGTCTAAGTGTCAACCATAAGCCTTAACCCTAGATCAGAATCATGAACACCTAGTTGAAACATTAGAGCGGAAGCTTTAGAAGGCGTACCCGAACTTGAAGATGCCATGAAGTTGCTCGGTTGAGACGGTGAAGCAGTGAAGCTGAGATGGCCGACGGTGTAGAGGTGATCGGCCGGCGTCGCGGTAGTCGCCGTGCACACGAACGGAGAGGTCCGATCTTCGTTCACCGTAGCGCCCGTGAATGGATCGGGTCTGTTAGGGTTTTGAGGCCTAGAACAACTCGTAGTTGGCACTAGGTGACCGGGACCGAAACCAAGTCATAGTTGGTTGCGCCCCCGATCAGGGCGCGAGATGGAGGTGGAGGCCTCCCTGAAATCTCGGAAGTCGTTAGCCGAGAGATCAACCCAACATCAGTTTCAGACATACTTTATTGAGAGGTACCCATTGAACAGGAAGTCATTGCCTACAGTAGACAGGATCTAAATCAAACACTAGCGATACCTGTAACTTGCGCTGCCCAGTTTTTGTTTAGTATCCATGCATGCTTCCCGTTTGAGTATGCATGGTCAACACTGCTTGTTGGTGCGCATGCATCCATTGATCGATCACGTACCAGCAGAGCCGCGTTGCCGTCAATTATCACTCCACTTGTACTTCACCATGCATGTGTACAATAATAGTAGGCAGCATATATAGTGTTAACGAGCATTTCAGTGCTAATATCCTAATGCCATCTAAGGACGTTGGATCTAGTACAAATGGCTCGGATCTAGGCAGGTGAAAAGCCCTCAACTCAGTTATGCACTTTTGTCAAAAAAAAATCCCCACTAGTCCTATTCTTCTCACGAAATAGCCTTTACCAATTTACTTCCCCTATTGTTCACTCGAACAAATCGAGTTGGGGCCGATTCAATTCCCCATCAAGTCAACACTCCAGGGTTTTCGGTGACCGTCTCCCACACCACCTCCAGCCGCCATCCTCCTCCCCGCCACCAGCAGCCATGACCCTCCAACCTCTGGTCCCTGTACAAAGCATTTCTTCCTCCAAAATATTCCCAGCTGCTTTTGCGGTTTTTGCCTTTCCCCACACTAAGTCTTCTACCTCTTTCTTTCTCCTTCCCCCATGGTTGCGAATGAAGTCTTCTAACTCCCCTTTCATTCTCTTCCCTCTAGGACAGAAACGAATTAAGCCGAGCTGGCTCGAGCCAGGCTTGCCCAAGCTCGACTGGAACTGTGGCTCGGGTCGGGTCGGCTCGTTAAGGAATCGAACTAGGAGCCCAGCTCAGCTTGGCTCATTTTATGGCTCGAGCTAGCTTGCGAGAGCTCGAGAGCCGAGCTGCCGATGGCATGAACTACAAATGTCTTGGACACTTAGAAAAAGAATAATTGTTATAAAAATTACCTCACCATCTAGTTGTTTTATTTGTTCTGTTCAAGTAAGCATCCCAACAACAAGCATTTCATTTGTATAGTTCTGAATCATCCCAACAACCAGCATGCAAGAGAAGCAAAAGCAAGATAGCACTTGTATAGTTCTGAAGCAGAAACCAAGAGAAGGCAAGAGAAGCAAGAAGGCAAGAGAAGCAAGATACAGCATCATTTAGTATAGTTTTGAAGCATAATCATCCATCTTCTTTCGATATCTGAAAGCAAAAAACAAAACATTTATTGAACATACAACTGATTTCACAGAAGAACCCAACGGAGATGGATATACATGGTTTTCAAATAATTTTTTCATACCATCTTCTTTCGATAAATCGCTGGCATTGGCGATGCTGCAACTTGAGTGAAGAGTTATTTGGGCGGTGGCTATCTATACATGATCAATGTGTAATGGATGAGTTCTTACCACATATGACGTAGTGAGAGAAATTATCCGCACCACCAGTTCTGTCAAAGGCAATGACTAGACAAAATAAAGATTTATTAAAGAAGAAAGATCTAAAATTTCAGTAAATTCACGCAAAACGATTGCAAATGTAATACGACTTGCCCACATATGCCATATCCGTCACAGTGAAATTGGTTCTTTGATACCTGAAATAAGTGGGCACGCCACACAAATCAGAGAAAACAAGAGATACTTCTGAAATGATAGTGTTGTGGCTAATGGCCAAACAATAAACTAGGAGAGTAGTGGAGTGGTTGTAAAGTATAAACTATGCTTGCCCTTTTTCCATGTCCAGGACGTGTGTGTATAAAGCATAATTACAACATTGCCCCCTTATCGTTGTGTGTCTCCTACCTGGGCATACATATCATTACACATATCACATTGGGCCCTATAACTCCCCCAACAGGCCAGATGGACTCAAGTGGAGGCCACCCTACTATAGGAGCATCTCATGGTAAAGGACTTCTCACGGGTCAAAACCATACCGCCGAGCCCTTTGGCTCCCTCCGTCCCTGCATCTTGTGATTAGGGGTGGATATCGAGCCAACTGCTCGTCTTATCGAGCTTTTTTCTAAAATTGGCATATTTTGATTTAATATAATTTTACGGATAATTTAAAAGTATTTTTAGAAACGAGCTAACGAGCCGAGCCGAGCTTGAGCAAAATTCAAATTCATTTGAAATCAACTTATTTTAATGTTTAATCAATTAACAAATATAATTGAAGCAATTTTGAACCGAGCCAACGAGCCCACTAACGAGCTTTTTTTCCACCCCTACCTGTGATGCAATCCGTCATGGGCCTTACGGTTTGAGGGCGTGCTGAGGCTTGACCGAAGTCACACCGCCTTTTCGTGCGTAGTGGGAGACGCGGCCGAATGCTGTTGGCGCATCATGCGGTGCTGGTTGAAGTCTGACCATAGTCATGCAGCCGTTTCTAGTGTTGTGGGACACGTGTGCGCACATGGTTGGCGCGTCGTGCGTTGTCAGTTTTCGCGGGTTGCGCTTTCCAATCGTGAGGGAGCCGAACAGGCTTTAAAGGTGTGATG
The DNA here is from genome assembly GCA_017311315.1 of Dendrocalamus latiflorus. Classification (NCBI taxonomy): domain Eukaryota; kingdom Viridiplantae; phylum Streptophyta; class Magnoliopsida; order Poales; family Poaceae; genus Dendrocalamus; species Dendrocalamus latiflorus. The sequence goes on from CM029663.1 coordinate 29,746,609, forward strand.
GCCATTGCATCGCTATTCCCTGCACTTTAGCTGCTGTGATAGCATTGCTTTTTTTCCCCACTATTCCCATGCGCACTGCTGCCACATTTGTCGCTCATTGTCTGCCGTCCACCGCCGCCAAAACTCTCCCTTTCGCCGGCCCCATTTGGTAGGCGGTGTTGTGACCAGGCCAGCCGGAAGCACCCCGTCATTTGCCACTGGCCGTTCTCTAAAGAACTGTAGCGAAATGGCCCGTGGTGATGACCGTTCCCGCCGGCCGAGCGGCGGCACATCATCAAGCCGCGGTGGTTCTTCTAGCCACTGTGGGTCATCCATGACCGAGGCGGAGTACAAGTTGGTCGGGCGCGACCCATCCACGGTGAACAAACGGTGGAGTGCAGCGAGGAAGCTGAACGACATATGCTCGAATCTGCTAGGCAGAGCTTGGTGACCAAGGAGACCATTCGGTCACTTGTCCGCGAAGGGAAGATTTCGGATCGCGATGCGGTTCGGCTACCCTGCATTGACAAGACAAAGCCCCACCCAACGGAGTCGGAGGCCGTGGTTTTCATCGCTTACCTTGAAGCTGGGCTCCAGTTCCCCTCTGCCATATTTGTCGGTGAGGTGCTAAGGCTGTACGGGCTGGAGCTACCGCAGCTGACTCCGAATGCTTTGGTTCGCTTGGCTGTATACTGTTGGGCTTCGCGAATGGAGATGGTGTGGCCTAGCGCGTCTCTGTTCACGTTTCTTCATGACGCGTGATGCCAGCCAAAGAAGCTGGACGAACAGGAGTACTCCAACTTCGGGAGCGTGAACTTCGTGCTGCGTTTGGCGTGCACGAAGTTGTTTCTGGTGAACACAACCCGGACGAAGTGGGAGTCCAACTGAATGCGGTAGTGGTTTGTCGAATCCCAAAGCAACAACTCCTGGACCCTCTGTGTAAATCGCACTATCCTAGGAAAAACTAGTGCACACAGGGTTAACAGTAATGCATATCACACATAACAACCACACTTTATTATAAAACAAAGGTATGAGCCTTATAGCCAAAGTTTACAATAATGGCTTGAAGCCAAAACAAAAAGGGGACAGTGGAAGATAAAATAGAGCAGCAGCCCATACAGCCTTCCCACAAGCGAATGACTGTAAGACGTGGCCTATACGTTGCAATCCTCACCACAGTCATCGAAGGCTTCTTTTGAAAAGATGATAAATTAAGCAACGTGGGCACATAAAGTACTCCACAAGTTATACCAGGAGTTTAACAGAATTGATGCATGCATAAAGATTGACAAAGGAAGACTTAATATGGTTAGTTGAGTATAAAGTGAAATTGAAGTAAATAAGGTAAGTAGATTCAATAGCTACATTTGATACAATAATTAGAAACAAAGTTTTAACAAAATAATACCGTTAGTGCAGGCTCTAACCAAGCACTAACCTATCCGCGGGTATCCCACCCGGACTATCTTTTCCAAAACGAACTTATATGGATTCCATCCATCCATAAGGTTTTCGTAAACCATTTTGAAAAACAAAGTCTAATCTGTGAAAAACTTCACTCAGCCTGCCCATGACCGTAGGCACGGCTATCCAGGATAGATTATATACTTTGCAGAGGTGTACAACTTTACCCACAAGACATGATCATCCCATATTGCCACCAGATAAACACACTTCCTTTGGTGTGCAGCGAGGAGATTATGGTAAGGCCTTTACAATGCTCCATTGTCAACTTAATCATTCCACCACTAAGGTTTCACCACAACATGAATCCACATATTGGAGCCCCCTCTTGTGCCATGTGAGACTTCTCGCGGCCTGCGCCACGCTCACATTTAGCCTATAGCGAGATCAAGTTGGAACTTCAAAAATTATTTGGCTAGGTCTGTCCCATACCAGACTTTGTGGTAGTACGGTGTGACATTGTAACAGTAGCTCACAAACTGGTCCTTAACTTGACTTAGGCCTAACCACATACCCCTTGTGCCTGGCAATCGACATTGAGATATCAAACAACAATGCGTGCCAGCAAGCACCCACCACCATACCAATGCCTAAGTCTAAACCAAGTTTTTATATTTTGTTTGAAAAATATTTCATAAACATTCTTGACTCACCAAAGTCAAGAATATACTTCAAAAGTTTATCATTTTATGTGAAAAGTTATCCCAACCTATAATTATTCTAAGTATGGCTAGGCAATTCTATAAAATTTCTAGTTAATACTATTGTACTAACTAGGTTTTCATTTAGAGTTACAAGGCATAATTGTGTTCAATGTCAAGTTTGGTTGTACAAAGGATTTAGACATAACTAGAATTTAAACTGAATTTAAACTAGATTTGAATAAAAGTTCGCATGCATAACAATTTAAAATCAACTTAACTAATTTAAATTATTGGGATCAATATGACCAACTGTGTAACTTGCCTTGCTCAAGGTCCTGGTGCGAATCGTTGAAGTCGTGCTCTCCGAGATCGTCGTAATCTACGCGCAAAGAACCAAATAAATAAATTCAAATAAAATTAAAATAAGATTCAAAATTTCAAAAAGAGTCTAGAAATTGGTAGTTTAGGATTTTATAAGCATTTAAAATTTTGAACAGGTCAAATCAGAGTTAAAATGAAGAAAGACGGGCTTCCAGAAGTTTAAAAAGAGAGAAAATGGAAAAGGCTAATTTTCTAGAATTATTTTTGTACTGAAAAAGTTATTTATGACGTCAGTAGGAAAATTAATTTTTGGCTGAATTATTTTTGTATGGGAAAAGCTGACGTGGCGAGGCTGGCTGACATGGCCGCCGTGGCATGCCACTAGGTTGCCACGCGGCCGCCACGTGGATTGGGGATGGTGACGTGACCGGGCCAGTGCAGCGGCGCATGGAGCCCACGAGCTCAACAGAGCTCCGGTGCTCGGCGGCGGCCGACGAGGGGCGGAGGAGGGAGAGGAGGCGGCAGGGTTTCGGTTCCTACCGGCGCCGGACTCGGGGATGGCCGGAGGACGGTCGGCAACGACGACTCTCAAGGGCGGCGACGCTCGGGCGGTTTTGGGGCTCAGCTGAGGTGGGGGAAAGGGAGAGCGGAGAGAGGAGGTGCGGAAGAAGGCGCTGGGGGTGGGTTTTACAGGCGACGGAGACGACGGCCACCATGGGCCTGATGCGGATGCAGGAGGTGAATGTGAAGCCTCGTCGCCCACACCTACTGCGGGGTCGACGAGGTGCCTCCTGAGGTGCCCATCTCAAAGCGTGCTCGCGTGGGTCCACCGGTAAGGACAAGCGAGCATTTTCAAGTGGCGGTGCCCACGCTCTTGGAGGAATCCGACTCTGAGGTGGAAGCCATCGACCCCGAAGTGGACTCCATCATGTGGGCTACCGGTGGTGCCCCCGCGATCGTCCATCCGACGAACACTGGCATGGCTACCTCTCGACGGTCTTCTCTCGTCCGTGATGCAAGTATAAATAACTCCTTCTCCTCTCGTGACTTCGCGAGACTTTCCCTAATTTGCTTGCTGACAATATCATCAGCATTAGGGCTACGGTGCGTGCACAGGGCTCGAGCGATGGGACCGGCCGTAGGGGGATTGGCGCACCTACCATGGACGTGTCGTTGATGTCCACCCCTATGGAAGCTACCAGCTCGGATACTCGACGCTTAGTTGTGGCGGACTTCGTCCCTCGTCCGAAGGTGCTACGAGCCTTCCAAGGGGCCGCGGACTACGCGGACGCTTGTTTGGATCACCGAGCGCTGTCGTCTTGTGGATCGGAGCTCTTGGAAAGCGTTTCAGAAGCCACAGAGATGAAGGTACTTATGCCAACACTCAATTGTATTTGCGTTTGTAGGGACATTGCTACCTGTGTTGTACCATGTAGGCCCTTGCCCTTGCCCGCGCATTACAGGTGGCCAGGGCTCGTGAACGAGGTGGCCTGCAGGACTGACTCAACGCCGTAGAGTCGGAGGCTATCGCTACGCGGCAACCCACTGAGGATGCCCTTGCGGCTTGCGCATCCAGGGATGAGCACATTCGCTTCCTCGAATTTGAGGGCGCAAAGGCTATTGCTGATGTGCATGCCTTGGTGGAGCGAACCCAACGGCTTGCCTCTGAAGAACGCGAGGGCCTGTTGTAGTAAATCACTGGGTTGGAAGAAGAGAAGGCTCGGCTGATGGTGGCACTCCGTGAGAAGGACCGGGCGCCGGGCGACACGTCGCAGACAGCATGGAGCTTGATGGAGGCATTGGAGAACACCCTCTCTGAGCTTGCCGTTGTGGTGCCTCTGTACACCTTCAGGCCCGAGGATCTATCAAGCACCCTTCGGAGGATTGGAGAGGCTTCAACGCTCGCGCTGAGCCGTGTGCTCCTATGGCAACCACTGCTCACTCTTGATGACCCGCATCATCCTCAGCCTTCTCCAGCACTGGGGCTGCCTGCACATCGGCGAGTTGCTACTCTACAGTTGGAGCTACCTGCTGGGAGCGGAATCATGTCCGGAGCCATGCACGTGATCTGGTGCTCTACACGCGCCTTCCATCAACGCATATGGGACTACATTGGCGAGGTCGCGACGAAGGTAGCCATGAGGTGAAGCCTGCAAGGTGGTGGCAACCTTGAGACCTGGCTTAATGAAGTGCCGCAATGAGATGAAGGTGGTGCCACCGGCTCTGAGCATGGCGTCGATCCGCAGGTGTGATGCCGAAGCCCTACGCTCGCACATGTAGCCCACTGTGTACCCCCCGTCAATATTATGTAAAACGACGCTACATTGCCACAAGCCTCATCCTCATGTTTGGTGTTTGTGACAAGTAGGTGCTTGACAGGGGCCGCTTGCTAATTTCGGACCTTATGGTTCGGTGACGCCTTCGGCACTAGGGCTAGGCGGAGGATTCTCTACATTTTTGGGAGGAGCGGCGTTCGACGGGAGAGGCCTCAACGCGGGAGTATAGTACAAACAGCTTTCGCAAGTTGCGGTGGAAGTATAGTATACTCTCCGTCCAAGTTTATAGGGCACATTTTTTTAATGACCCTGTTCATAAATATAGGATGTATTTCATGTTTCAATACAAAATTAGTGTGATGTTCTTTTTATACCCCTAATAAATATGCAAACTTATTGCTATTCTTTGCATGCATACATTGAATATACTGCTTAGATAATAATTAAAAATAATCTAGCTATGTTTATTATCTCCTTGATTTATATGTTATGAGAAAATACGTCTTATAAATTTGGACGGAGTGAGTAGATTGCTTGCCGTGTAAATTGCTTTCGCCGAACGCCATCTGCCTAAGGCTGGGTTCAAAGGTGCTTTCAACCTGTGGTTTATGTACGAATGAACAGTAACGCGCCGTTAAATGGTGTGTTTTTTAAGGCGGGGTCTAATGGTAAATTGTAATACAAACTGTATCGAGTTCAATTGTACTGGCCAAAATCGCATACGACTATTTCTCTCTGCGTATTGCCTTCACAAACAAACTAAAATTCAAAAATAATAGCTATAAGGCTCAATCAAAAAAAACCCAGCCTAAGTTAACCAAGAGTCATGCATGCATACAGCGCAGAGGTCGAGACGCGTCGCGGGAGCGAATCGGATACATGTCAATTAGGAATAATACCCTAGCAAAATAGCACTGACAAACTGGCGGAATCTAGATGGCATGACAATCTGATCCCTGCAGGTGCCTTTCGTGGCTGACAAGAACCGTTGCGCGAGCGAGGATTGCTCCGGCGGGGGAGGCCGTCTGTACTTGGGTTAACTGCATTCCAACAGGCTCCTGTGACTGCCCTAAAAAGGAGATCTACTTTCTTGTTCCTCTTGGATGTTCAACGATCTATGCTTCTGTTCGTGTCTTTAGGTCCACATGATCTGCACCAAGTGCACCGATCCAACTGCTATCCATCGATAAACACAGATGAACACACATCAGAGGAACAAATAAGTCGCATGCACACGTTCATTTCACAGATACTTCAAAGGGGGAAAATTACAAGAATGCAGATGGGCCCGTTTTATGTCTCTAGGTAGGCCCATGCTTTACAGAAACCCAATTGAAAGAAAGTAAGCCCAACACGTCTGGCAAGATAAAACCCATCAATCTTTTAAACAAACGGGCCCATTAACACACCGAAGACCTAGGCCCAAAAAGACAAATCTCAAGTCTAGAAAGAGATAAGCCCACAAGAGCTACAAATGACGGAAATACCCCCAGCTCACACGCGCAGCAGTTGCCAGCCCCCTCACGATAGACAGTGGTAGATCCGTAAATACTGTAAACTTGAACCCCTAAAACGTCATTTCATAAAATAAACCATACACTAATAGCCCTCCGCTCGTGCTCTAGTAGCAGCTGGGGAGTGTTGGGTCCAGGTGGCGGCTAGGGTTAGGGTTTACCAGCTCTCGTCTGCTACCTCCGCTTCGATTCGTCCATCCATGGCGGTCTCATCACGGGAGGTGGTGTTCTAGGTTGGTGTGAGGGATTGTCGTGTGAGATTATTATTATTATTATTATTATTATTATTATTTGTGGTGCGTCGCGCGTGGGTGAGGTAGGGAGGATCCGATGGGGACGAAGAACCAGTTCGATCTCCTTGTCGACGTCGACAACGACGACCCCTCGAACCTCATCGCCGCCGCCGAGAAGAGGGCGGCCGCGTCGTCCAAGCCGGCCGCCGCGGCACCCGCTGCCCCGGCCAAGCTGCCCACCAAGCCGCCGCCGCCCGCGCAGGCTGGTGAGTTGATACGGTTTGGTTCCAATCTGGTTAGAAGGCGTGGGGTTTTAGGGTTTGGGACGTGTTTGGTGTGGGATTCGGGTGATTTGGTAACTAATGTTGCTTCGTTTTGGCCGAAATGTGCGAGTGCCATTTGGGTTTTTCTTCCTAGATGTGCCAAGCCGACAGGGTGGTGTGGAACATTGTGTTTGTGTACGTCTGGGGTTGCTGCCGTGTGAAATTTCGTCCTTTATATCTCCAGGGTATCATAGTTTTAACGTAAAGCTTCGATTTTTATGAGAACTTCATAATGCCTTATGTAGCCTAGTTATTCATTTTTTCCGCAAAGAGATGTTTTTAAATATGAATATATTTGTGATTTAGTGTTACTTTGCCTGTGCAGTAAGGGACTTCAGGAACTATGGTGCTTCACCCCGCGATGGGGCAGGACGTGATCGACCAGGACATGGCAGAGGTGGCTTCCGTGGAGGCAGGACGGACCCAAGGCGTGAATTTGGTGAGGGTGATACCAACGGAGCAGATGGAGGGTATGGTGGAGGCGGCTTTGGAGATGGTGGAGTGGTGAGGAGGGAGGACGGTGAAGGGAAGGCTTCAGAGAGGGGCCGTGGACCACGCCAGCCTTACCGTGGCGGTGGCCGTCGTGGCGGCTACACTGATGGAGAGGCAGGAGATGAATCTGGTCGTGCCCCTCGCCGGGCCTATGAGCGCCGCAGTGGCACAGGCCGAGGATATGAGGTCAAACGTGAGGGGGCTGGCCGTGGCAACTGGGGAACTGTGACTGATGAAGCCCTTGCACAGTCAGTGTTCATCTCTGAAGCTTCATTTTCCTTTTTGGGAGCTAATTTTTGTTTGGTGGATTGATTCAAGTGTAAAACTCTGTTGCTTACGATTCATTAGGGAAGCTGTTGAGGCTGTTAATACTGAAGGGGCTGCCGCTGTGACTGAGGATGAGAACAAGCAGGAAGATGTACCACAATCTGAAGTTGAGAAGGACAAGGAGGGTGAGCGAAATGAAGTGGAAGAACAGGAACCGGAAGATAAGGTAGAATTCATTTTGTGTTCTGCCATTATAGTCTAATAGTTTCTTTCTGGTGTAATCAAGGTTGTGCTGGTACCAACATAGACAGGGATATGACATTTCTCCTAAAAAAACTAACCCAGAACTGCTATATTTTAAAGAAATAAAGAAAATCACTTATGAACCCAAGCCTGATTAACAAATTTAGCATCTACAAGCAAGGTACACAACTAGAAAATAAATTTAGCATGCTCTTTTCTAGCTCAAGCCTGTTTTCTAGCTAAGCTCTAATAGCACATCCTCGAAACATAAATTTGACATCCAGATGTGAGCCCTGTAATGGGCATTGCACCCCAAAAGTGTCCATGCTGTATCTGGAGTATTGATTATGTCTAAACCCTGCTCAGCAGTGCACCATTATTTGAATGTGTATCTGAGCTGTGTTTGTGCTGCAAGTCACCTCAGCATTGTCACTGCAATTTTGTGAGTAACACGCTAGATGTAAGGTATCAGTGCAAACCTTGTAGTATCTGAATTTATGAATTCTGAATGTGGCAAAACATCAGAAAAATAGCCCCTTGGCACTGCAAAAGTCGGAGGCCCTGTCTTGTGGTCTTTTGGCTTCAGCTTCTCCGGAAGCCAAAACAAACTGGGCTTCTTCTCCAAGCGACTTCTCGAAGCCGCTTCTCCGAACGCCTTTTTGAGCTCACCGGCACGTGCGCCATCCACATTAGCATCTCCGTTGTCCGCTATCGTCTCGAAAAGCGTAGCCAAAAGCCATCAGCTGTAGCTAAAAGCCATCAGTCGTAGCTCAAAAGAATAAGGCTAGAGTTAGTAAAATACCATCAGCTGTGACAATGATATGTGAGGACAAGGCTCACATGTCAGTGACAGTTGTATCTTACTAAATGATTTTTTCTGTGCTAACAAGGAAATTTTTCACAAAATATATCGTGTACATGATATGTGCGTCAGTATACTTAGGGCTATGCACGCACATTTCAACCGGACTGAAAAAACTGAACCGGTCAACTCGGTTTGACCGGTTTTCGGTATTCGGTTCGGTTTTTATATTTAAGGTTTTTTTGGTATTTGGTTTTTTCGGGAAAAACCGATCAAAAACCGAAATTACCGAAAAACCGAAACCGGAAGGCATACGAAACTGCGGCGCGCTTGCGTCTGTGCGGTTGTGCCCTTGGTTCACGTGTCCCCGCTTCTCAGGTGGGCCCTGTCCATGGCGCTGCCGGGCCCCACTCGATGCTAAGAGAAAATGGTTGGCATTCGATGGATGTTCCGGCCGGTTCGACGGTTGAGTTGGACCATCTGTATTCACTGGACTGCTAGTAAAAGAAAGAAGTTGCCTTCCTGCTGCTAGGAAGCTTCATGCATTCTAGTTCTACGGAAGGAAGGAGTACGAGAATACGAGTCTATCACCAAATCACCATTACGAGAATACGAGTACTTCACAAAACAACTAGTACTTGCAGTCTTGCACTAGAGTAAATTACCCCTACTAGATTGTAGCTACGTGAACAAATGCACATATATACTTCGCCTATTCATCTTGCTAGTCACTATATTGTTTGTAATTTGCGTCAACTTTGGTAAATATGGTATTTACCGATACCGCACCGAAATAAATTGGGATTTACCGATACCGAACCGTATTTTTAAAAATATTGTATACTACCGAACTAACAATACCGTAATACCGAATATACTGAACCGATTTTACCGAACTAACCAAACGCACAGTCCTAAGTATACTTCTGTGTTGCCAGTGGTATACATTTGTTAAAGTCACTATGGTAGTTATTGATATTTACTAAGTGATATAGGGTGTAAATATATTTCAACCAGATGTCTCACATGCTCACCAAAAATTGTTGTGTGTTGCTTGATGCTGAATCACAGTTTTGTGTATTTTGGACTAACCATTTATATTCTTTGTGATGCCATTTTTGTCAATTATGGTGCTTAATCTTTTGAGCTATGTGGTAAGTTTAATCATAACTTCTTTAGAGCAATGATTCATAAATGTCACTGTTACGAATCTAGAAGGCAATGGAATGATGAAAATGGTTATCTTTATTCTAATGTTGAATCATATCTTTGAAACTTTATTCATGAGAAGCAACAAGTGGGCAACCACATGTCCACATCTCAAATTGAAGCGTAAGATGATAACAAATGTTCTGTTCTTCCTAATCAGTTATGAAGTCCATATTGAAGACTCTTATTGCAGTTTTCTAGCTCATCTGGTTATTGTTCTCTTCCACTTAACACAACACATGGAAACTAAACAAATGCAGTCTGCATTGTTGGCCGTTTTACTTAATTTACATTAACATAACCCAAGCCTTGTGACCAAAATTAAATAATCTGTGTGACAGGTATTCTCCTTTCTTCATTTTAAACTGTCTTGTTACTTCTCAGTTGAGAAGAAGCCAGATCCATTTTTTAGGCACCAGCTTGAAGTATGGAGAGCCTTCACTGCATTTGTACTCAACCATATAAAAATGATTAGTTGTGTATAGCATCAATTAATAGGTTGCTGTCTTGTGAATTTTGAGCACGTGAATTCAGACATTTGGTGCTCAGGCAATACCATCTTGCGTTTGTACAGGATTTGTAAGTCCGGACAGGCAATGTGCCGGGGGGGTGTGCCTTAAAAACTTTCCCCAATTATTTACCTATACTTTGCTCCGGCGACCAATGAGTGGTCGAAAACAGAGATGTTGAAGATCAGAAACTGGTCGTAAATCAACGTGGTCGAGGGCCAATGAATGGTCAAGAACCGACCTCATCGATGACCAAAACATGGTCGAAAAACCAACGTGGTCGATGACCACTAAGTAGTCGAAAACCGATGTAGTCGATGGCCTGAGAGTGGTCAAAACACCAACGTGGTCGGAATTCCTCTCTAGTAGTAAACGACTAGAGAGTGGTCGAAAACCAACGTGGTAAGTGACCAGGGGTACTACCGCTACACAGCTTGTGGTACTACTGTTGCCATCAGAGGAACAATGTTTTCAAACTGACCGCAAGATTTCAATTTCGCGTAACTTTTGATTGAGTGATTCAAAAGCTGTGAAACCTCGCACATAGATTGCTCAAGATCATAGGAACCTATTCCATTCAACGATCAAGAGGATCGTTGTCAAAGTTCCGGCCTTTTTGCAGTTGAATGAAAAGAGAGCCAAAACTGATCAGAAAACCCAATCGGTGAATACGACCTACTTGTGGGTAGATGATGGCCAAGATGGCTCTACATGCATTTTCACATGTTACTGCAAGTTAGAACACCAAAGAAATCGATCTAAAATCCCTTGAAACAAAAATCACCCGATTAGGTCAAGAACCATCAAAAACAAGGTTTCTTGAAATCTTACTATTGAAGTGACTAGATGATTGGAGATTGATTTTAAGAGGTTATCTCTATCGCGTTCATGTCTTTGGCACAGCAAGATCAAGAAAAGGGCAGAAGAGAGATCAAACCAATCGAAACAAGATCAAATCAATCAAGACAAGATGGATCCATGAGAGAGCAAAACTGCTCTCTAACGCGTCACCCACACGCCGCGATTTTGATCCAAGGTGGACTACATTATTTTGGCCGACATTCGACCATGCCTTCAACATTTCCCGCATTTCTCGTGACATGCTTGAGCTCACCGTCTCATCCAACATCCCTGATTGTTCCTCCATGAGGCTAGCTCCGATCCTCACCGTTGACCACGGTTAACTCCAAGCAATCCTGCACATCCAAAGACAAATAAATCTTTTTTGGACACAAGTTCTTGATCTATGTTAGCCAAAACATGCCTCATGCAACCTTAATGCAATAACACAAGATATCCAACTCATTCCAAGACTCCATACTTTTAGAAAACGACTTCAGACCACCGAGGGAAACCGGTCTTACGCCATACACAAGCTAGTCAGTCCGCTAGTTGGTCTGACACGTACTTCGTCGGACACAGGTACTGAAGCACTCGAAGTATACGAGTGCTGATCGTGAGGTCTACGATAATCGGATGCCAAGCCTACGACTACAACAACAAGCGAAGTCTACGACCACCGACTATCAACCATTGACCATCCGTGGTCGTTTAGGCATTGTAGCTTTCGACCACCAACCATCCGTGGTAGTTCAGGCACTGTAGCTTTCGACCATTGTCCATCCGTGGTAGTTCAGGCATTGTAGCTTTCGACCATCGATCATCCGTGGTCGATCTTCCTTAGTCGATCTGCCGTTCGGACAGATCGATCGGACCGCCTAACACAAGGTCATTCACTTCCGATCGTCATCCACGCCCTTGACTACCGTTTGAAGTTGAAGTCTGCTGGTTAGACCATCCAAACAGAGCAGTCAGATTCGTTATCCTGAAAAACTGATCTACCATGGTAGATCTGTCGTTCTGACAGATCGATCAGACCGTCTAATACAAGACCGTTCAGACTTTCGATCGTCGTCCATGCCCTCAACTACCGTTCAAAGTCAAAGTCTACCGGTCAATGTTACTCGCTGGAGTCTTGCTGTTGGTGATAGCAAGATCCTTACTCATGGAGAGGATGACACTAGGAGATGGGGCAAGTTTTCTTGTTTATTGCTCACACAATGCCATACCAACCTGAGGGGTTGGGGATACAAATTTATAGGCTGAGAACCAGCCAAGCATATGCTAAGATGCTATCCTAGATGCTGTCCTAAAGCGTCAATATGCTGTCCTAAAGCAGATGCTGTTCTAAAAGCAGATGCTGTCCTAAAAGCAGATGCTGTCCTAAAAGCAAATGCTGTCCTAAAGCAAAAGCAGATGCTGTCCTAAAAGCAGATGCTGTCCTAAAGCAGTCAAAAAACAAAAACTACCACAGCCCCACAAAGACCACAGTATAGGGACTTATTCATCATTCTCCCCCTAAGTCTTGTGCGTCGTCTTGTGGGAGGGTTGAACCATCCTGATCTTGGAGCAGAGCTCAAGGAACTTGATCCTTCCAAGAGGCTTGGTGAGCAGATCCGCAAGCTGATCCGTGGTGTTGATGTAGCTTGCCTTGATGCTTCCTTCATCCAAGCAGCCTCGGATGAAATGGTACTTCACCCGGATGTGCTTGCTCCGTTCATGAAAAACGGGGTTCTTTGCCAGGGCTAGAGCGGACTTGCTGTCCACCCTGAGCTCCACTGCTTCAGTGTCCCTGCCGAGGAGATCACCAAGCAGTCGAGCGAGCCAGAGTGCCTGAGTCGAAGCGGTGGAAGCCGCTATGTACTCGGCCTCACAGCTGGACAGGGCCACCACCTTCTGCTTGACTGACTGTCAGTGAACGAGACACTTGCCGAGGAAGAAGAAAATCCCGCTTGTGCTCTTGCTGGTGTCGATGTCGTCCGGTTCCGCTCGACGGCGTCCATCTCCTGCTTCATTGCGACACGCCACGCCGCGTCTCCCTCCGCCTCAGCGAAGGAGCGGGGCTCGCCGTCGTCGCACGCCAAGTGTAGCTCCGCCTCGCAGTCGCGCTGCGCCAGTCCAGAGACGGGCAGCTCGCCGAGGATGTTGTCCATGGTACGATAGCGCAGAGGCTCGTCGTCGTGGTAGGCGTCGACGCGGTCCTCGTCGTGGGACAGCGGAGTAGCGAACTCCACCATGCGCTGCTCGTCGTGGACCGAAGCTGTTGGGGCCGATCCCGGTGGTGTGGCCGCCGGTGCAGGAGAGTGGTGAGCCAGTGCGGGAGAGCGTGGAGTGGTCGGTGGTGAAGAGTGGGGCGTAGCCGGTGCCGAAGGTGGTGGAGCACTCGCCGGAGCTGGTGGCGAGCAAGGTGTCGAGGTGGACGAGCTCGGTGAAGACGAGCTGCTAGCTCCCCCGGCTCTCTCGAAGTGGACGTAGTCGACAACAAAGTCCCTGAGAGTCGAAGTCGAACCGTCGTCCACCGCCTTGTCCCACGTCCAGCCTCGCCCTTCGTCGAACACAGTGTCATGCGAGATGCGGACGCGCTGTGTGACAGGGTCGAGGATGCGGTAGGCCTTCGAGCCCTCCGCGTAGCCGATGAACACTCCCGGAGTGCTCCTGTCGTCGAGCTTGCCGATGTGGCCAAGCTCCTTGGCGAACGCGAGGGAGCCGAAGACCCGCAAGTGGGAGACCGCCGGCTTGCGCCCATGCCAAGCCTCGTACGACGTCCTGCCGTCGAGTGCCTTGGTAGGCGAGCGGTTGAGGATGTAGACGGCCGTCACCACCGCCTCTCCCCAGAAGACAGCCGGCATCCCCCTCTGCTTGAGGAGGGCCCGAGCCATCCCCACAACTGTCTGGTTGCGCCGCTCGACGACGCCGTTCTGCTGCGGGCTGTACGGCGCAGAGTAGTGGCGCTGAATGCCCTCATCAGCGCAGTACGACACGAATTCAGCCGCCGTGAATTCGCCGCCGTTGTCTGTGCGCAGCACGCGCAGCTTGCGGCCGCACTCCGCCTCCGCAGCAGCCTGCGTGCGCCTGATGGCGTCCGCAGCCTCTCCCTTGCTGCCGAGGACCATCACCCACATGTAGCGGGAGAGGTCGTCGACGAGCAGCAGGAAGTAGCGTCGTCCTCCTGGTGTGGCCGGTGTCACCGGGCCACACAAGTCCCCGTGCACGAGCTCGAGCCTCTCCTTGGCTCGGAAACTCGCCTGCTGGGGAAAGGGGAGTCGCCTCTGCTTCGTCATCACGCAGACGTCGCAGAACTGCTCCACATGGTCAAGGCACGGCAGGCCTCGCACCATTTCCGTGGCACTGAGCCGCTTCAGGGCCTCGAAGTGAAGGTGCCCAAAGCGCTCGTGCCACTGCCACGCCTCGTCGTCCCGACGAGCTGCGAGACAGAGGGGTTGTGCCACCTGCACGTGAAGAGTGTAGAGTCGATTTGCGCCTCTGGTTACCATGGCAAGGAGGCGGCGTCGAAGATCCCAAATCCGCAGCACCCCGTGCTCGATCTCGACACGCGAGCCGTTCTCATCCAGCTGTCCCAAGCTGATGATGGAGTTCCGCAGATCGGGGATGTAGTAGACGCCGGTGAGCAGCCGGTGCTCGCCAGTCTTGGCGACGAAGACGACAGAGCCGACGCCCTTGATCTCCACGGCGGAGGCGTCGCCGAACTTGACGGTGCCTCGAACGCCTGAGTCGAGCTCGGAGAAGAACTCCCGCCGCCCGGTCATGTGGTGGGTGGCGCCGGTGTCGAGGCACCACCCGTCGGTCTTGTCATTGCCGGAACTGTCGCCGAGGAGGGCGTGTGCTTTTGGCTCGTCAAGGTGGAGGAGAGCCACTGCGGCCGGTGCCGCTGGAGGTAGTTCGATGCTCGCATGAGCAATGAACAGGACCGGCTGCTTCTCCTCCGCTTGCGCGACGTGGGCCTGGCCGCGTCGTGGCTGTCGACACTCCTTGGCCCAGTGACCAAGCTTGCCGCAGTTGTGGCAAGAGTCGTCTCGTGCTGGCTTTTGCTTGCCAGCATCGCCGCCCTGGGCGCCTTTGCGCGGCTTGCCGCGCTTGCCACTCTTGCGTCCGCCTGTCGTGGAAGAAGGCTCCCCCTTCTTCTTGTCACCTTGGCCGGCATCCCACTGCTCCCGAGTGAGGAGGAGCTTCCCGCCAATGGTGACGGGTCCCGAGGGGCGCTGTGGCTCATCGATGTCGACGACCTTGAGGCGACCCAACGCCTCCTCGATGGTCATCGTGGAGAGGTCCAGCAGAGACCCGATCGAGCGAGCCATCTGCTTGTACTTCTCGGGGACGCAGCGGAAGAGCTTCTCCACAGCTCTCTCTTCGCCGTAGGTGTCGTCGCCGAACTGCACCAACTTGTGCAACAGAGTGTTGAGACGGAGAGCAAAGTCATCAACGTCCTCACCTGGCTTGAAGGCCAGGTGCTCCCACTCCGTGCGTAGTGCCTGCAGTGTAGACTTGCGGGCGCGGTCGCTGCCGATGCGTGCTGCAGCGATGGCGTCCCAAGCCTCTTTGGCAGTCCGCTTGTTGGTAAGCGAGAACTGCATCTCGGGCGGGACTGCAGCGATGAGAGCATCCAGCGCCCGTCGATCCTGGTCGTAGTCGACGTCGCCGTACCGGACTGCATCCCACATATGCCGCACCTGGAGCTTCACCCTCATCACCGCAGCCCACTCGACGTAGTTGGTCTTGGTGAGGGTAGGCCACCCGCTGCCGGGGCCGACGTCCCTGACGACAGCCTGGTACTCGTGTTGACCACGGTACCGAACCGGGGAGAGAGAGCCGCGTTGCCTGTGAGGGCCGCGCTCTCCGTCGACCCGTACGCCGTCGCCGTGCGTGCCTCCTCCAGGAGCGCCACCGTCGTGTGCGCCTCCTTCAGGAGCGCCGTCGGCGCGTCCGCGCCTGTCTGGGCTGCCGCCGCGCTCGTGGGCGTGCGTGGCTGCCCATTGCGCCGTTCGCCCTTGCGCTGCCTCCCTCTCCAGCAGCTGAGGGTCCGCGTCGGCGCTGTCATCAACAGAGCCGGAGCTGCTGTTGCTGCCGCGCAGAGCCTTGACCTCTGCTGCTGCCGCACGCGCTGCATCTGCCGCCGCCGCTGCTTCCACCTCCGCCCTGGCTGCTGCCAGCTCCGCCGCTGCCAGCCTTGACGCCCTTTCCGCCGCCGCAGCGGTCTCTGCCGCTGCTCGCTCGCGCTGCTCTGCCGCGACGAGCTCGGCCGTCTGCTGACGCTGCATGCTCGAGGCGACCGAGCGCTGAGACTGCCCTGCGGACATGGCGCGCTACTGGGGGGCTGTTGCGTGGAGAGAGGGCTGCTTCTGACGAGCTGCTGCCCGTCTCCGGAGAGGAGTGAGCGGGGACAGCCGGAGCTGCTGCTGCTACTCGCTGGGGCTGCTGCGAGGCCGGAGAAGGAGATGAGCAGGAGATGCTCAGGCTACAGGATATTAAGGCTCTGATACCACTTGTTACTCGCTGGAGTCTTGCTGTTGGTGATAGCAAGATCCTTACTCTCATGGAGAGGATGACACTAGGAGATGGGGCAATTTTCTTCTTTGTTTATTGCTCACACAATGCCATGCCAGCCTGAGGGGTTGGGGATACAAATTTATAGGCTGAGAACCAGCCAAGCATATGCTAAGATGCTATCCTAGATGCTGTCCTAAAGCGGTCAATATGCTGTCCTAAAAGCAGATGCTGTCCTAAAGCAAAAGCAGATGCTGTCCTAAAAGCAGATGCTGTCCTAAAGCAGTCAAAAAGCAAAAACTACCACAGCCCCACAAAGACCATAGTACAGGGACTTATTCATCATCGTGAGATGTTTTATAATTTTTCTCTGTTATTTGCTTTGTTTCCCTCGGGTTTTATTTGTCAATAAGTTATTTTTATGGGAGGTGCTTCTATGCTTCACCCCTGAGAATTGCACAAATTTTAAAGCAAAAATGAAGGGTGAATTCTAACAACTTACCCTTTCTAGTACTTAAAGATTTGTGCAACTCCATCTCTCTTTTTGCTATACGCCTCCATTTCAGTAGCTTTACTATTAATTGAACATAGATACGTTTTTCTTTGCTTATGTCTTTGCGTATGCTCGCAGGTCAATGTGTGTGTGTGTGTAAATGTTTTATTTGAATGTTTGATAGACCTAAATGTTCTGATTGTTTATTCTAGCATGCTTGGGTTTCTCCTTGATGTTTTGTTATCATGCATTTTACCGTTAAGATAAAAAGGGAAATGTGAACTGCTCTATTATAAACTATTTATGTTATGTTGTCACCAATCTTTGTTCAATTATAGTTTATTTTGACCTACTCGATTACACAGGAGATGACTTTGGAGGAATATGAGAAAGTATTGGATGAGAAGAGGAAAGCTTTACTTGCACTGAAGGCTGAAGAGAGGAAGGTTGAGGTAGACAAGGAGTTGCAGTCAATGCAACAGCTTTCAGTGAAAAAGGATTCTGATGAGGTCTTCATCAAGCTGGTAGGTTCAAGCTGTATTTTCCTTTCTTCTCCTTGCGCAGAACTAATGCTGTTGCTCACGGTGTACTGTGTTGCATTCTAGGGTTCTGACAAGGACAAAAAGAAAGAAAATGTGGAAAGAGATGAGCATGCCAAGAAGGTGTACATTATTTTCCCAAGCTTCAGTCCAAACTGCTCTTATGCTGTTCCAATCTCTAACCATTACCTTCTATTCCCTAGTCTCTCAGCATCAATGAATTCTTGAAGCCGGCTGAAGGTGAAAGGTACTACAACCCTGGTGGCCGTGGTCGAGGTCGTGGCAGAGGGCGTGGTGACCGTGGAGGATTCCATGGTGGCTATAGTTCTCGAGGACCAGTTGCACCAGCAATTGAAGATCAAACACAATTTCCCATATTAGGTGGGAAATGAGTGCGGCTACCTGCCATGAGCTCCTTGCATATTTTATGGGATTTACTTGTGTCCCCTTGCGTCACCTGCTGCATCAGTGCTGTACTGTGTGTTGCTCGATATCTGCTCCTGCATCGTGTCTCGCATGTATATCTGAGCCAAGTGTTCTTAAAGGTAAGCTTCTAAACTTTTACGCATAGGATGCTGTCTGCATGTTATCATGTACTCGTCTATCGGTTAAATGATTTTGCTCAGTGAAGTTCAGCCAGTTCTTAATATTTTAATACTCTTATTTATAACAAACAATTAAGTAAGCTGTGACATCCTGGAGAATAGTTGACATATCATTTCCAACAAAGGTAATCTGGTGATATGAATCTGGAGAATAGTTGCAGCTGCATTCCTTTGAGTTGGAGCTTTGATTGTAGAGGAATTGTGTGTTGTATAGACGTAGAGATGCATTCTTATGTGTGGCCTATGAATTATGGCTTATTCCTATTGTGAATGTTTTATCATGCAGTTTGTATTAGTAGCCGAATTGCATTAGAATTAGGCCGAGACTCCCATCACAATTTACGGCCGCAACTCAGCCTTGGCCTATCTGCCCCGTTTTTGTGTTCTCTGCCTTCTAGGGGTAAGCTGTAGCGTTGTAGTATTCTGCCTTTGGATCGAGGGGGAATATAGATTTACCTGGAATTTGAAGCCGGGAACTTACAATCAAATGATTCAAATCTGGATGTTCTAAATTTTGATAGTCCTCTTGTTGTGGCTGAGATTTTGGGAGTTGAAAATGGGTGAACCCCACAGGGGTCAGGAGCAAACAATCTTGGAGTTAGTAGATCAAATAGTTGAGAAATGCCCGTATTTCTTTCGGAAATAGATGTACTTGATAATTAGAAAAGAACGACATAATGTTGATTTTTGGAGGAAGAAAAGACATGACACGGGTCATGAGAACAATGCTCTCTAACAATGCTGCTACGACTAAACAACTCACATGAGAACATGGGACCTGGGTTACGGGTTTTGGGTAAAAAAGGGAAAGAAGAGTGCGTAACGATCGAAGCGGAAAATGGAGTGAAACCTCTATTTTTTAGAGGGTAGGGAATAATTGGCTAGGATAGTCATCTTAACACCTCGTAACTTACAGATCACAGGGTTTAAATTCTGGACAATTAAAATAAAATTTCTACACAACTAACACACATAATCTGAGGTTGGTGAGAATTGAACTGCGGTTAACATTAGTAAGCGGTACTTGAGCCTTTGATTTTTGAGGCTCACGCGATGGGATTTATCGTGTGCATTGTACCATTAGCATCGTTCCTCGTACGCGAAGCATTTTCCCGAGGATACGTGTGCGTCACACTCACATCTGATGCGATGGTGGTGAGATCCATGCTCCACTGGTGAACGTAGAGTAATTAAGTCGTAGGGGCAATTAGTTTTGTAGACATGTCCATGAAGCATGGATTACTTCGTCACGAAGGGCTGGCTTGTATGGGCCGAAACTCCATAAACTCGGCCCCACCTAATTATAGTAGTGCAGCCCATTACTGTTGATGGACGCGAGTAATTTTTTATCTTCTTAGGGTGCCTTTGATTGAGCTTTTGGGAGCTGCTTTTGCTTCCAAAAAGTCAAAAGCCAACCAAAGGGGTGGAAACCAGAAACTGCTTTTTCAGAAGCAGCTACTTTTGGGTAGTACAGTTTTGAAAGCACCTTGGACCCTGCTTTTGGCTTTTGGCTTTCTGCTTTTTGAAATGGTGAAAATAGAGAGCTGTTTCACAGTTGTTTCAAGGAAAATAGAGATAGGAGGTAAGTTTTATACTTGTTTGAACCAAACAGCTTATAGCTTTTCCACAGCCCACAACCTACAGCAGCTTTTCCACAGCTCACAGCAACTTTTTCAGAAGCCACAGCTCAACCAAATACACCCTTAAAAATCTTCCCTTCCTCTCTCAAAAAAACATTCTCTTAACTAATACTTTCGTTCTGCTAAAAAAAGCTAATCCTTTCGTCCTCCAGAACCTAGATCTTTCGGACAAACGGCATGCAGCCAATATATATATATATATATATATATATATATATATATATATATATATATATATATATATATATATATATATATATATATATATATATATATATATATATATATATATATATATATATATGACTGAATGTAGACACGTATTTTTAAAAGAGAAACTAGAACTACCGTCCAAATAATCTTCTTAATCTAGCTTTGATCAAACATTCCTTGGTTCATCAGAGCACCTTTCCCAATTCTCAGTAGCTTGGCATAGTTACACGACACTGTCATCTCTCTTTTACTCCAATCACACTGAAAAGCCCTGAAAAATTCAAAATAAAAATTTCCAATTTTTGCTGCATTTTTGAGTGAAATTCCGAAACTTTCCTTTTTGGGAAAGTTCCCCCGGAATGCGCTTTCCCTTTTCGGCCTTTCCGCTTTCTCCCTCCTTTAGCGCCCCGCCTCCCTTTCCGCTTTCCCTTCCCTCGCGCGCCCCGCGCCCGCGCCTCTCGTTGGCGCCGCTCCCTGCTGGCGCCATCTCCCCTCCCGCAGCGCCTCCCCACTCCCTTCCCCTGTTGGCGCCGCCCCGAATCCCCGCCTCCTCCTCGCGCACGCGCGTGCGCTGCGCGTTGCGCCCGCGGCCGCGCCTGCGCTCGCGGTCGCGCCCGTCTCCGCGCCGCCCCGGCTCCTTCCCCGCACTGCGCCGCCCCGACAGCCCCCGGGTCTGGAGGAGTGGCCGCCTTCGCGCCACGTCGCCCGCTCCAGCTCCGGACCCACCTGGCGGTCGCCGCCCCTTCTCCCTCTCGCGCGCGGACGCACCCCGCCCCGGCCGCAGCCCACCTGCTCCCGTCCCTCGCCTTCAATGCGCTACAGCGCCGGCGTCACTCCCCCGGTCACCGCCCGTCCTGCGGAGGAGACGCCCCGACCTGCTCCCCATCTCCTCCTGTCGCCCCAGCGCCCGCCGTGGCTTCTCCCCGAAGGAACCCCCTCCCCTCCGCGCGGGTATAAAGCTCCCTCCCCCTGCCATTTCTCTCCCTTTGCATTCCGAGCTCCCCCACCGCCCCCATTCTCCTCCCCACCCTCCAGAGCCTTCCCCAGAGCGTCCGATTGAGCTCCCGCCGCCTGTAGCTCCGCCGCCGTCTCCCCCTGCGCCGGCGACCCCCTGGAGTCAATCTCCTACTCCCCTCCCTCATTCTCAAATTCCTTTGCTCCCCGAGCTTCCCCGCAGCTCACTGACCCTCCTCTTGCTCTTCCCTGGACAGGAGGACCCACGAGGAGCCCTGACGCCGTCGACCTCCGCCGCCCCAGTCGTGCTCCCGTGGCCAGCTCTCCTCGACACTCTTCAGCTCACGCCGCCGCCGTGAATGTGAGCCCCCTCCCCCGTAGATGGTGTAGCCGCCGCCTTTCGGCCCCTCTCGCCGCCGGTGACCCCCTCCACCGCGAAATCCCCGAACCACCCCCTTTTGCCTCCCGTCCCCTCCGTTGATCCCCTTCTCCCCCCAAGCCCCAAAATGAACTCCCCTCGTCAAGCCCGACACGGTGGTGTCCTCCATTGCCATCGGGAGCCTTCGCCGTGGCCGGAGGGCAAAAGCGCCGCCGTCCCCGTCCCTCTGCTGCGCGCGTGCGGCCGGAGGAAGAAGAAGATGGCGTGGCCCCTCCTCCGCCATCGGATCCGCTCGTTGCCATTTAACTTCACCCGTTAGATCCTCCGTACCGGTTCGCCGCCTCCCTTAAGTCTCAGCCGTCTGATCTTCCCGCCTCCCCATCTCGGCCGCTCGCCCCGTCGCGCTCCTCCGCCGTCCGCCCCGGGCCACGCGGCGGGCATCCGAGCCGCGTGGGCGCGCCCGCTCTGGGCCGTTTTCCCTCGGCCCGCTCCATCCCGCGCGCGCGCACGCGCGAACAGGCCGCGCTGGCCTTCGGCCGCACGGGCCGCTTTCCCGGCCGGGCTGCACTGTTGCGCCGGGCCGGCCCACTACTGTTCACACTAATTTCCAGTGATTTGTTAATTTCTAAAATTCCAGAAAACTCAAATAAATCCTAGAAAATCACAGAAAATCCCAAAAATTCCCAAATTTCACCACATTGCTCCAAATATTATTCCAAACACTCTGGTGAAATCCATTTCCACAGATTCTTCCTAGAAAAATTCCTAAAATTCCATTTGGGGTGTTTATGCAATTTATTTCTTTTTAATTAGATTATTTTGCCTCGCTTGATTAGTCTCAAGCTGGATTTAATTTATTTTAATTGTTTGCGTTAGTGTCGGAGATCCCGGAAGCCCAGGAGCAGATTCAGGATTCAGGTGCTTCGACGTTTGAGCTCGCAGAGATCATCCGGATAGACGGCAAGTCCCAAATCCTTTGATCATATTGTATCCCATAATGTTTAAATATGCTAATATGTTATTTGCATTGAGCTAGTTCTGAAATGTTAGTTCGAAAATAAAAATAAAATGTTTAGAATGACATGTGATATAGTTAGTCCTACCACCGCTAAATGCCATGATTAAATTGCAGCCATGCCTTTGAAACCCTAGAAATAATTATCTGATAATCTAGAGAATTGTAGGCTATTATTATCATGCAAAATGTTACACTAATAAGGTTGTGGCTGTGGGCCAATAGAATCTGGAAAACCCGACTCTAAGGTAGGGTGGTATGGGACACCGTATCTTAGAGCGGAGAGTGCCGGCGTGCACAAGGTAGGGTAAGGGTTGGGGGAGAGCCGCAAGACGGTCTTTGCCCACCTCTTATCCTAGGGCTGGAGTAGGGTAAGGGTGAGTGGGAAACCGCGGGACGGTCTACGCCCACCGCTTACTTTAGTTTGGGTCGCGGACCTGGCGAGGTTGCGGGCCATGTGAAAATATAAGGACTGAAACCCTTACGCTGAGCTATTGTCATAGCCATCGCTCAACCACAGGAGTTGACTTGTCAACACTTGTCTTTTAGCTGCTCAACTCGATTGAAACTCTACAGGAGGGTAGCAGTGAGGTTAGGTAGGCCGTGCTACGGATG
Organism: Dendrocalamus latiflorus; assembly: GCA_017311315.1. Lineage (NCBI taxonomy): Eukaryota > Viridiplantae > Streptophyta > Magnoliopsida > Poales > Poaceae > Dendrocalamus > Dendrocalamus latiflorus. The sequence continues at coordinate 29,769,683 of CM029663.1, forward strand.
CCTAACAACGGTGGAATTCACTCGAAGCGGACGTTGTCCTCTCTTGTGTGTGTGTGTGTGTGGGTATGAGCCAGACCCGAGTGAATTCTACTGGGTAGAGCCTATATAAAGAGTCGAGCAGTGAAAAGACCTGGTTTTCTTAACTCTTTAGCGGGAGTTGAGAGATCGTGTGGGTAAAGCTGAGCAAACTCTGCAGAGTCAAATAAATGGTATTCGAATACGCCGCGCTCCCGGTTATTGGAGCTGTGTCACTTGGGTGATTCCAGCAGCAAAGCTTAAGTAGTTTTGTACATGCTTTAACTTGGTTAATTGGTTAATGAATTCTTGTTGAAAACCCTGAGTTCTTAAGAAGTAAGTTTTGTGTCCGTCTTATGAAAATGTTTGCAAATAAAATTGCATCCACCAAATGTAATAAACCAAGTATACTCCCTTCCTTTGACTTTCCGTGCATATAGTAAATTAAGATCCCTTTGGGATTTGCTGAGCCGGTTGTTTGGCTCACGGCTTGCTTAATCCGATCTTTAGAGGATCAAGACGAAGGAGAAGGTCTCCCCGTTGAAGAAGTCCCCGAGGATCTTTTCTTCGACGAGGACCCTTGGCTGTAGGTCTCCGCCGCGCTCGAAGCAGTTTCTGGAGCCTTTTGTAATGTATTATACTTTGGGCTTGCACGCCCCGCTGTAAAAACTGGATGTTAATCCGTATGTCAAAATATGCTGGACTTTTGTTGTTAGCATGCAATGGTATACTATTGCGCGACAGTCCATAACTGTTCATGCGTGAATAGTTACGGGGTGCCGTGACCGTACGCGCCCCTGGAAACGGGGCGTTACAAGAAGTGGTATCAGAGCAGGCTCTTTGACCGTAGGTTGAGACCTAAGGCTGTCTAGGAAGCGATTTTATCGCAAAAATTAATTTAAGGCATAAAAAGAGTTTATGAAAAATATAAGTATTATTGCTGTCTTGTTCCTCTCTTGTTGCTACTTTCCTGTCTTAGTTTATTTCTGCTTAAGTTTTAATTTTCGCAAATGTTTACTGTCTTACTTGTCTAATTTCAAAATTTCGTTTCCGGCAGATGGTGCGCCTCGTTTTCTCCCGCCCCGACCGTAGGGATGGATGGCACCACAAGTTGTGGGAAATGCGACGTTACCTCGGAGCGAGAGGAAACCACGGCCCAGTGATCTACGCTGAGGGACAGTTCCGCCAGGACCAGTTCTACGAGTACAAGGCTTGGATGGTCCTCGATCCCTTGCCTATCCGCCCAGACAGGAAGCGGAGGTTCACCGTCCGACGGGTGGGCAGTGAGGATGCTGTTCAGGACGTGGCTCAGAAGGCCGCGCTCTATCTCAGAGACTACTACCACCAGGAGCTAGCAGGGACACCTTTCGACCTGGTGCCGCGTCCGCACTTTGGGGACTTTATAGTCCCTAGGTTCGGTGAGGATGACGATCCCCGCCTAGCGGGTATCGCCACCCTTATGTCGCAGCAGGTCGCCAGCTACGACAGAGCAGTCGAGGAGGCCAGAGTCTGGCAGAGGCAGTTGTGGGACACCCGTGAGGAGGTTCAGCGCCTCCGGGAGTCCCTCGTCCGCTACGAGGCCCAGGAGGCAGCAGAGGTCTCAGATAGTGCGGAGTCGCCCAGCGTTCACTCCTCTTGTGCTTCGGTGCAGTCTAGGCCCAAGCGCCGGATGACTGCAGCGCAGTACCGTGCCCGGTTCCGCCCGGCAGCCCCGCTTGCCCTTCCAGCACCTGGGGACAGGGAGGAGTAGACGCTGTACGCTAGTGGTAGTCTGACCTTTTGGTGATAGATGTACTTTTGTTATGTAAATGCAAGTGCAAACTCGAACCCTAAGTGGTCTGCGTACCACCTGCTTTATTGTAAATTTATGTTAATTAATCTTTTATGTTGTTTGTCTAATTATCAGTATGCTCTTCTTGTGTTCAAAGCTTTCTCCTGTCCCCTTTCGCTCTCGTTCTTATCTTTTCGTCCTATACTTGCCTTGAAAATTCTAAGTCTTACTTATCTGTTCTTGAATTGCCAAAGCCGCTGCAAAGCTAACCTGAAGTTCCCAATCAACAGATGGAGCCAGCAGAGCAGGCAGCAGAGCAGACGGGACAGACCAGCAGGCAGGGTGCACCTGCCACCGACCAGAACACACTCGCTGATGTTATTGCAATGTTAGAAAAGAATCGATACCAAGGAGAGCAGAACATACTGCGAGTGTTGGATCAACAGGCCAAATTGATTGAACAGATCGCCACCGGATCTTCAGGAGTACAGGGTGGAGGGAATGTTCCTCGGGATGGTGCTCCAATTTCCACCCGGTGGAATGACTTCCTAAAAACACGTCCACCCACTTTCTCCACAACCGCTGATCCCATGGTTGCTGAAGATTGGTTGGCAGATGTAGAGAGAAAACTTCAGACTGTGCGGTGCGATGATAAAGAGAAGGTTTTATTTGCATCCCACCAGTTGCAGGGTGCAGCAGCGACCTGGTGGATCAACTACCAACGCACACTCCAGAATAGAGAGATTAGTTGGGAAGATTTCTCCAAGGCCTTCCGTAAGGCCCACATCCCTGAGGGCATTATGGAAGCAAAGCGCCGGGAGTTTTTGGCGCTTAAACAAGGTGGCCGAACTGTGATGGAGTACTTGCACCAGTTTAACCATCTTTCCAAATTTGCCCCTGAGGATGTTGATAATGAAGACAAGAAAATGGGCAAGTTTCGTGCAGGGTTACAGCAGTCCTTGAGATTCCACATTTCAGCTTTGAAGTTCAAGGATCTGAATGATATGGTTGATGGCTTGATCACCTCCGAAGAAGCTAGAAGTGACATGGAAGACTACAGAAAACGCAAGGCAGCACATAGATCGCAGTCATCGTCACACACCACTCAACGAGCCAGGACATCGGGATCTTCTTCATATCGATCCCCATCCTCCCGACAATATGTGATGATGCCGAGGAACCAATCCAACCAGACTCAGCATTATGCTTCCCCCCTACCATTGGCTCTCAAGTGTCCCACTTGTGGAGGGAATCACCTGGCTAGTAGCTGCCCGCGAAGGTCAAACGCATGTTTCCACTGCGGTGAGATAGGGCACTACAGAGACCAGTGTCCTAGGAAGAACTTGCCATCAGATGCAGCCAAGCTACAAGTTCAAAACCAACAGCAGCAAGAGGCTAAGACACAGTCAACCCCCGGTACCCCCAAAGGAGGATTCTTGCAGATTAAGGCAGCCAACCCTCAGTCACCTGCAGGCACTGCAAATTTCTCAGCTACAGGCAGAGGCAGAGGCAGAAGCAATGTCAGACCTACTTTCTATGCCAGAGTGAACCATGTATCTGCAGAGGATGCCGCTGGAGCAAGTGACATCATTGCCGGTATGTTCCCAATCAATTCCATACCTGCATTGATTTTATTTGACCCTGGCGCAACGCATTCATTTGTTTCGAAGAGTTTTGCCGCAAGAAATCAATTACCTTCTGTTGCATTACCAAGACCTTATGTGGTGGAAACCCCTGGGGTTAGAATGGAGTCCCACCGTGGGTGTGCGGGACTTAACATAAAAATCCAAGGGGTAGACTTTAGAGCAGACTTGTTGCAGTTAGACATGTCTGGTTTAGATGCCATCTTGGGCATGAACTGGTTGGCCAGAAATAAAGGCAAGGTAGATTGCGAGATTAAAACAGTGTCATTGGTCAACCCTGAAGGTCAGAAAATAGTAGTAGAGACAGATCGACAAGTGCTGAAAGATGCCAAGAAACGTATGATCAACATGATAGCAGCCACACCTGACCAAGTGCCAATAGTACAAGAGTACCCTGACGTATTCCCAGAAGAATTACCGGGAAGACCCCCTGACAGGCAAGTTGAACTTGCAATAGAATTGGTGCCTGGTACTCAGCCAATTGCCAAACACCAGTATAGAATGTCAGCTAGTGAGTTAAAAGAACTGAAGAAGCAGTTAGATGAATTACAAGAAAAGGAATTCATTCGACCCAGTACTTCACCGTGGTCAGCCCCAGTATTATTTGTGAAGAAGAAAACTGGAGAGTTGAGAATGTGTGTCGACTACAGAGGTTTGAATGCTGTCACAATCAAGAACAAGTATCCCCTCCCAAGAATTGATGACCTGTTTGACCAACTCAAAGGTGCCAAGGTATTCTCCAAAATCGACTTGCGCTCGGGTTATCATCAGCTAAAGATTCGAGAGCAAGATCGAGAAAAGACAGCCTTCATTACCAGATATGGGTTGTTTGAGTTCACGGTCGTACCCTTTGGTTTGACCAATGCGCCAGCATATTTCATGAATCTTATGAACCTGGTGCATATGGACCAATTGGATCGATTCGTGATCGTTTTCATTGATGATATCCTGATATACTCCAAGAGTGAAGAAGAGCACAAACAGCATTTGCATATGGTCTTGACCAGATTGAGAGAGCATCAGTTATATGCAAAATTTGATAAATGCAGTTTTTGGTTGAGAGAAGTCGCTTTCTTGGGTCATATTATATCTGAAGATGGAGTGAAGGTCGATCCAGAAAAGATTTCAGCAGTCATGGAATGGAAACAGCCTACGACAGTGACTGAAGTGAGGAGCTTCCTAGGATTGGCGGGTTATTATCGCCGATTCATAGAAGGTTTCTCAAGAATATCGCGTCCACTCACTCAATTGTTGAAGAAAGATAAACCGTTCACATGGACTAATGCATGTGAAGAAAGCTTTCAGATGTTGAAGACCAAGTTGACAACAACACCAGTGTTGATTTTACCCAATCCAGAGAAGGAGTTTCAGATTTACTGCGATGCCTCAAAGCAAGGTTTGGGTTGCGTGCTTATGCAAGACGGAAGAGTTGTTGCCTATGCATCAAGGCAGTTGAAGCCGCATGAAGAGAATTACCCCACACACGATTTGGAGCTAGCAGCTGTGGTGCATGCCCTCAAAATTTGGCGGCACTACCTGCTAGGAAATCGTTGTGAGATATTCTCAGATCACAAGAGTTTGAAGTACCTATTCACACAACCAGAATTAAACATGAGACAGCGCAGATGGCTAGAACTGATCAAGGATTATGATGTTGATCTCCAGTATCACCCGGGCAAGGCAAATGTAGTTGCTGATGCCCTTAGCCGCAAGGCTCGTCCAAGCAAAGGCAGTCAATCAGAGTACCCACCAGAGTTGCAGAGAGATATATTACAACTGAACTTGGTAATCTCAGAACAAGGTGAAGAAGCAGCCTTAGAGATTCAACCACTATTGCCAGATCAGATTAAAGCAGCCCAGGATGAAGATGAAGGGATTCAAAAACTGAAAAAGGATATTCAAGGAGAAAATTCATCAGAGTATGCTATAGACGAACATGGAATCCTTACCTTCCGTGGTCGCTATTGCGTACCCGACAAGAAGGAGTTGAGAGAATTGATCCTAGCTGAAGCCCACTCCTCTCAATTCTCAATTCATCCAGGAGGCACGAAGATGTATCAGGATTTGAAGAAAAGATATTGGTGGAACCAAATGAAGAAAGAAGTGGCAGAGTATGTAGCTAAATGTGATGTCTGCCAACAGATCAAGATAGACCACCAAAAACCATCAGGATTGTTACAACCTTTGCCAATTCCTGAATGGAAATGGGATAGCATTGGTATGGACTTCATCACTGGACTTCCCAAGACTCGTGAGGGATATGATGTTATTTGGGTCATTGTTGATAGATTGACCAAGGTGGCTCATTTCCTCCCGATCAAGCAAACTTATGGGAAGGATAAACTTGCCGAGCTATACTTGACCAGAATTGTGACATTGCACGGAGTTCCGAAGAAGATTGTGTCAGATAGAGGAGCACAGTTTACATCTAAGTTCTGGGAAAAATTGCATGAAGCTGTGGGCACAGATCTGAATTTTAGCTCAGCATATCATCCCCAAACAGACGGACAAACAGAGAGAACCAATCAAATTTTAGAAGACATGTTGAGAGCTTGTGCGATAGTATACGGAGCAACATGGAACACCTGTTTACCATTTGCTCAGTTCTCATATAACAACAGCTACCAAGCCAGTATTCAAATGGCACCGTTTGAAGCACTTTATGGCAGAAAATGCAGGACTCCACTGAATTGGACAGAAACAGGAGAACGACAACTCATTGGTCCCCAGATTGCTCAAGATGCAGAAGCACATATCAGAATTGTCAGAGACAGACTGAAGATGGCACAAGACCGACAGAAGAACTATGCAGATAACCGCAGGAAAGACTTGAGTTTCGAAGTTGGAGATTATGTCTACATCAAAGTCACACCATTCAAAATAGTCAAGAGATTTCAAGTCAAAGGCAAATTAGCACCAAGATATGTGGGACCGTTTCAGATAATTGGAAGAGTTGGGGAAGTAGCTTATCAAGTGCAGCTTCCGCCCAACTTATCCAGAATTCACAACGTGTTCCACGTATCCCAACTTCGGAAATGTCTACGCCAACCAACAGATGAAGTGCCATTGTCAGATATTGAATTGCAAGATGACTGCACATATGCTGAAGAACCACTACAAATACTTGAAACGACAGAAAGGCAGCTCAGAAACAAGAACGTCAGGTTTTGCAGAGTACAGTGGAAGAATCATACACCTGAAGAGTCAACTTGGGAACGAGAGTCAGATTTGCAGCGAGATTTCCCCAACTTACTCCCTGGACCAAGTTAATCTCGGGGTCGAGATTCTTTTAAGGGGGGCAGGTTGAAAAGCCCTGAAAAATTCAAAATAAAAATTTCCAATTTTTGCTGCATTTTTGAGTGAAATTCCGAAACTTTCCTTTTTGGGAAAGTTCCCCCGGAATGCGCTTTCCCTTTTCGGCCTTTCCGCTTTCTCCCTCCTTTAGCGCCCCGCCTCCCTTTCCGCTTTCCCTTCCCTCGCGCGCCCCGCGCCTCTCGTTGGCGCCGCTCCCCGCTGGCGCCATCTCCCCTCCCGCAGCGCCTCCCCACTCCCTTCCCCTGTTGGCGCCGCCCCGAATCCCCGCCTCCTCCTCGCGCACGCGCGTGCGCTGCGCGTTGCGCCCGCGCCTGCGCCCGCGGCCGCGCCTGCGCTCGCGGTCGCGCCCGTCTCTGCGCCGCCCCGGCTCCTTCCCCGCACTGCGCCGCCCCGACAGCCCCCGGGTCTGGAGGAGTGGCCGCCTTCGCGCCACGTCGCCCGCTCCAGCTCCGGACCCACCTGGCGGTCGCCGCCCCTTCTCCCTCTCGCGCGCGGACGCACCCCGCCCCGGCCGCAGCCCACCTGCTCCCGTCCCTCGCCTTCAATGCGCTACAGCGCCGGCGTCACTCCCCCGGTCACCGCCCGTCCTGCGGAGGAGACGCCCCGACCTGCTCCCCATCTCCTCCTGTCGCCCCAGCGCCCGCCGTGGCTTCTCCCCGAAGGAACCCCCTCCCCTCCGCGCGGGTATAAAGCTCCCTCCCCCTGCCATTTCTCTCCCTTTGCATTCCGAGCTCCCCCACCGCCCCCATTCTCCTCCCCACCCTCCAGAGCCTTCCCCAGAGCGTCCGATTGAGCTCCCGCCGCCTGTAGCTCCGCCGCCGTCTCCCCCTGCGCCGGCGACCCCCTGGAGTCAATCTCCTACTCCCCTCCCTCATTCTCAAATTCCTTTGCTCCCCGAGCTTCCCCGCAGCTCACTGACCCTCCTCTTGCTCTTCCCTGGACAGGAGGACCCACGAGGAGCCCTGACGCCGTCGACCTCCGCCGCCCCAGTCGTGCTCCCGTGGCCAGCTCTCCTCGACACTCTTCAGCTCACGCCGCCGCCGTGAATGTGAGCCCCCTCCCCCGTAGATGGTGTAGCCGCCGCCTTTCGGCCCCTCTCGCCGCCGGTGACCCCCTCCACCGCGAAATCCCCGAACCACCCCCTTTTGCCTCCCATCCCCTCCGTTGATCCCCTTCTCCCCCCAAGCCCCAAAATGAACTCCCCTCGTCAAGCCCGACACGGTGGTGTCCTCCATTGCCATCGGGAGCCTTCGCCGTGGCCGGAGGGCAAAAGCGCCGCCGTCCCCGTCCCTCTGCTGCACGCGTGCGGCCGGAGGAAGAAGAAGATGGCGTGGCCCCTCCTCCGCCATCGGATCCGCTCGTTGCCATTTAACTTCACCCGTTAGATCCTCCGTACCGGTTCGCCGCCTCCCTTAAGTCTCAGCCGTCTGATCTTCCCGCCTCCCCATCTCGGCCGCTCGCCCCGTCGCGCTCCTCCGCCGTCCGCCCCGGGCCACGCGGCGGGCATCCGAGCCGCGTGGGCGCGCCCGCTCTGGGCCGTTTTCCCTCGGCCCGCTCCATCCCGCGCGCGCGCACGCGCGAACAGGCCGCGCTGGCCTTCGGCCGCACGGGCCGCTTTCCCGGCTGGGCTGCACTGTTGCGCCGGGCCGGCCCACTACTGTTCACACTAATTTCCAGTGATTTGTTAATTTCTAAAATTCCAGAAAACTCAAATAAATCCTAGAAAATCACAGAAAATCCCAAAAATTCCCAAATTTCACCACATTGCTCCAAATATTATTCCAAACACTGGTGAAATCCATTTCCACAGATTCTTCCTAGAAAAATTCCTAAAATTCCATTTGGGGTGTTTATGCAATTTATTTCTTTTTAATTAGATTATTTTGCCTCGCTTGATTAGTCTCAAGCTGGATTTAATTTATTTTAATTGTTTGCGTTAGTGTCGGAGATCCCGGAAGCCCAGGAGCAGATTCAGGATTCAGGTGCTTCGACGTTTGAGCTCGCAGAGATCATCCGGATAGACGGTAAGTCCCAAATCCTTTGATCATATTGTATCCCATAATGTTTAAATATGCTAATATGTTATTTGCATTGAGCTAGTTCTGAAATGTTAGTTCGAAAATAAAAATAAAATGTTTAGAATGACATGTGATATAGTTAGTCCTACCACCGCTAAATGCCATGATTAAATTGCAGCCATGCCTTTGAAACCCTAGAAATAATTATCTGATAATCTAGAGAATTGTAGGCTATTATTATCATGCAAAATGTTACACTAATAAGGTTGTGGCTGTGGGCCAATAGAATCTGGAAAACCCGACTCTAAGGTAGGGTGGTATGGGACACCGTATCTTAGAGCGGAGAGTGCCGGCGTGCACAAGGTAGGGTAAGGGTTGGGGGAGAGCCGCAAGACGGTCTTTGCCCACCTCTTATCCTAGGGCTGGAGTAGGGTAAGGGTGAGTGGGAAACCGCGGGACGGTCTACGCCCACCGCTTACTTTAGTTTGGGTCGCGGACCTGGCGAGGTTGCGGGCCATGTGAAAATATAAGGACTGAAACCCTTACGCTGAGCTATTGTCATAGCCATCGCTCAACCACAGGAGTTGACTTGTCAACACTTGTCTTTTAGCTGCTCAACTCGATTGAAACTCTACAGGAGGGTAGCAGTGAGGTTAGGTAGGCCGTGCTACGGATGCCTAACAACGGTGGAATTCACTCGAAGCGGACGTTGTCCTCTCTTGTGTGTGTGTGTGTGTGTGTGGGTATGAGCCAGACCCGAGTGAATTCTACTGGGTAGAGCCTATATAAAGAGTCGAGCAGTGAAAAGACCTGGTTTTCTTAACTCTTTAGCGGGAGTTGAGAGATCGTGTGGGTAAAGCTGAGCAAACTCTGCAGAGTCAAATAAATGGTATTCGAATACGCCGCGCTCCCGGTTATTGGAGCTGTGTCACTTGGGTGATTCCAGCAGCAAAGCTTAAGTAGTTTTGTACATGCTTTAACTTGGTTAATTGGTTAATGAATTCTTGTTGAAAACCCTGAGTTCTTAAGAAGTAAGTTTTGTGTCCGTCTTATGAAAATGTTTGCAAATAAAATTGCATCCACCAAATGTAATAAACCAAGTATACTCCCTTCCTTTGACTTTCCGTGCATATAGTAAATTAAGATCCCTTTGGGATTTGCTGAGCCGGTTGTTTGGCTCACGGCTTGCTTAATCCGATCTTTAGAGGATCAAGACGAAGGAGAAGGTCTCCCCGTTGAAGAAGTCCCCGAGGATCTTTTCTTCGACGAGGACCCTTGGCTGTAGGTCTCCGCCGCGCTCGAAGCAGTTTCTGGAGCCTTTTGTAATGTATTATACTTTGGGCTTGCACGCCCCGCTGTAAAAACTGGATGTTAATCCGTATGTCAAAATATGCTGGACTTTTGTTGTTAGCATGCAATGGTATACTCTTGCGCGACAGTCCATAACTGTTCATGCGTGAATAGTTACGGGGTGCCGTGACCGTACGCGCCCCTGGAAACGGGGGCGTTACACACACAGCCACGCATAGTCCAAAATCTGCGGTAGATGCAGATGCGAGTACCCGCATTAGGTGCTCCATCCACGCCCTCTGCAATTTTAGACGTGTGCAAGTGGACCCACCTGTGTGCATATCTTGGTCGTGTAAGTGTGTAGAGTGTGAGCGTGTATCCGTCTGCATTGTACTGAAAAATAGGCACCCACACAACCACATAGAGACACCGAGAAAATGTTGTAAACACTACCGAGTTTTTTTTTATATTATGATACCTTCTTATACGCAGTAGCCTCCGAATCAGATTAGAGTTTATGAAATATGATATTAGCATGTATATTATCAAGAACGAAGAAGATGAATCTCCTAGAGGGAATCAAAGTAACAATGTTGAAGTAATCACGACGAGAAATAAAAGATTTGGCAAAGCTAGCTGCATATTCTTTAAGAACATCCTCAAAAGAGTACAAGATATCAAGATTGTCAGAATCGTGATCCTAAATCGGATCAGAAACACTTTGGTAGGATCATATTCTAGGATCGAATCGTAGAATCTGAAATTCTACCCGATTCTACCAAAAACATATTTTTTTTTCAATTTACCGTGTATTCTAAGAGTGGTATGAGTGTTTATTTGGTCATTTAACATCTAATTTTATTAATAAATGCATCTTATTCATGACTAGAATCGTAGTTTAAATTCTATGTCATTGAGAGCTACGACTAGAAGAGTGATGTTATTAGTATTGCCATAACCTGATCATTTTACATAAAAAGTAAGATAAATAAATAAATAAATTTTTATTATTCCAAAACTTTGAATACTAATGTCTAAACTATTAACTACTTAGTACTTAACATACAACTTGAATTGAGGGATAGGACACAACCAAACACCAAAATCTTTTATAATATTGGATGTTGCATGATTCTACGATTCTACCACGATTCTACTGTAATTCTACATGATTCTACGACTAGGATCGCGATTCTACCACGATTCTACCTGATATAACTCAAGATGCGATTTGAGTCGGGTTAGTTTCATGGGATCATAGAATCGTATGATTTTATAACTAAAATCACGATTTTAGCAACCTTACAATTAGAGATTGTCACTCACTCACAATCCTCTCGAATCTTTTAGGATACTTGGATGCTTGCCCTTTACAAGAATCTATTGTTAAAAAATATCCTAGTTTCTAATCCTCTCGCGCCCTCTGCTTTGGATGAGTATGCTTGATTACTTTGTTGCTTGATTCCTCTCCTTGGTCAACTCTTTTCTAATTTAGAGTAGAAATCCTAATATGTAACACCCCAGTTCAACCAAAGTCCAAGATGTCACCTACAACCACTACCAATGGTGGATCCAGGAGCTAAATTATACCAGGCTAATAGCCTAAGAACGAATGTGAATTTAGACCCACACCACAACACATAGAATAATAGAAGTACATCGCAAATAAAAAATTAACTCAATGCCTGCAAAGTTTACACTGGTAAAAAGACTTACAATCAGAATCACTTGATTATGAATTGGTTGGGGGATCATTATTTGAGCATCAATTAACATATATACACTGTAAAAAAAGACTTGCAAAGTTTACACTAATAAAAAGACTTGCAATTCTAAAAGGCATCAAATATTAAAACTTGACGTGAGGAAGACATTATTTAAGTATTCAATGAACATCAATTAACATATATACACTGTTAGAAAAAACAATTAACAGATGTAGCAAACCATTTAAATCAATTCTAGCCACTTTCAGCATATTCCCATGAGTAAGCAGCATGCTTCAGTATAGTTTCAGGGATGTCAAAACAAAGAGCATCATCACCCAATGTGCAAAAAGGAAAATGTCACAACAGAGAGCATCAATGGGGACTCTCTGTGAAGTGACTATCCTATTCCTGGAAGAAACAGTAGATCACCTCATGGTATTTTGCCCTAAGCTAAATCATTTGTTCCATTTGACATATGGAGCTGTGCATCATGCTTCTTGAGTGTTGCAGTCAAGAGAGAACTTACCTTCGATATTATGGGTTATTAGGACAACGGTTTTGCATGATTAACAAAGTTCATCAAGAAAATTTTGAGAAGTGTTTTGTGCAGCAGTATCAAGAACACTTGAATAGGCAGCCTCAAAACATGGCATTCAGTACTCAGCAGTCAACACATGGCATTTAATATTTGATATTTCAACACTAGCCCACCATCAATCCATCATGATTCATGAACACTTGAACAGTCGAACAGGCAGCCTCAAAACCCTCAATTTGCAGCCTCAATTCCTCAAAATATTTTTTGATACAAAATATAAGAAGGAAGGATTTTGACCTGTCGATTGGGGATGACTAGAGCTGTGGAGGGGAGGGCCGGGGTGCCTGGTGGTAGTAGCTGGGCAGGACTAGTGGTAGCCGGCTCCCGGCTGCTCGGCTTGTGGTGCACATTGGTGGGTTGTCGCTGGTCTCGCCGGTGCTGGAGGGAGGCCACACCAGAACTGGAGGGAGGCCACACTGACACGGCGGCATGGGACAACGGGAGGGAGGCAGGCCAGGTGACGGCCCTGGAGGCCGAGAGCCGGCGATGGCGGGAGGCACCAGCGGCCCGTTTAAAAACATTTTGCACAACTAAATTTGCTAGGCCTCGGGCTACAGCTTACCTAGCTTGAGGCCCAGATCCGTCCCTGACCACTAATACTACCAATTCAAACCAATAAACAGGTATTAAACTAAACAATTACCAGAAATATCATAAATAAGACTAAACTAAGTAACACATCATCTAACAATATTACAATCTATAAGAAGATAAGGAAATCCACAATTAACCAATTATTACAATGGATGAAACTAAAATGTTCATGACCAAAAGTGACATATTGCTAGGTGAAGTGAAAAGCTAATAAGTGCAAACATCCATATGCTACTCCTTCCCATGCATGGCGCCTTCAACACATGTCTAAAATAACAAATAAAGTAAGAATAAGCCCATGACTCAGCAAGTACACAAGAAAATAACAGCATCAATCAATTTAATTCCCTAATGAATAGAATATGAAAAATACCACATGGTATAAACAAAACATCAATTATCAACTATCATTTTACTATTCACTTGTCTCTTTCTAATTGCAATTACCAGAAAGATTTCAAGGAGACAACAAACCCAAAGTTACTCCTCCTATAGGAAATATTCACTCTCAAAACCAGCTATAACAGTATAAGACATCAATCAATCGACAATGCTACTACACACTTTCCAAAACCGCCTTTTTTTCTCCCTTTACCGTACAGTTCCCCCTTGTTGTCTCGGTATCCAAAATATCATAACTCTTAATTCCCACATCATAAAATAGCAAACCATACTAGTTATGGATTCTACACAAAATTTTCTACATTTTGTTAGTTGGCCAAAATTTCATATTAAATCATCTAAATCCTTATTTTTAATCTAGAAGACAGATCTATCATCTTCTAGACAGCAGTACTTAACAATTTAATATCTTTTAACCTACCTAAGCAAATATATTAAACAAGGATATTATTAGATTCTACAGAAAATTTTCTATCACTTTATAGTTGTCCCTAAAATATAATTCTGGTATTTAATTAGTCAAATTAAAGCTTTCCCATGACTACATCCAGCAGCGCCGGAACCAAACAATAGCCTCCCAAAATTTATAATTTTTAATCTACCTATCTACAAGTTGTGTTCTTAGATTCTCTTAAACCCTTAAGAAATTATCTATAATGTTCATGATGAGCAAATTTCCAGATTAGATCATTTACTATTTTCAATCTACTAATTACTACAAACTGAGAAAACACAACTAATTCTACCAGACAACAAAACTATAAAAAAAATCATAACTCACAATCTACTAATCTAATTGATGTGAATAAAAATTCTACAGAAAGTTGTCAGAATTCCCTACAATTCGCTAGTAGATGAAATTCTTAAATTATGTCTCTACACAAACGTAAAAAGAGTACAACAATATTGCAGATATATTACCCGATTTTCCTCCGATGAGTGTTTGTTCTCTCTCTCAACTGTATTTTAATCTCTAATTAAATTAAACAACAGAGGGAAATCAAGTCACCACCCACGATCTAATCCGCTACTATTCAAAACCTATACAAACAAATACAAAGGAAGAAGATACCACTTTAGTCTCAGCATGAGCACTTCTAGTCGAGTCACGACCGTGCGTGGCAAGTCTTTTCTCAACTTCCCTTAGTTTTCCTTGGTTTTGGCGAGCAACAGCTACAGCCCAACAATAATCATCATGCACACATACAGCGAAGGCATCACCATGAATGCCCTAACGTGATAAAACTAGTGGCAGGCGCGCGAGTGGTTGAATTTTGGACACATCTGGACTTTTGAACATCCGAAATTCTATTTTTAGACCCCAAACGAAAAAAATTCCGAATCTATAGACCCCCCGCCGAGCGCGCGTTCTCCTCACGCCGCCACCTGTCCGGTCGTGCGGTGTGGTACCGCACTGTAGCATGGATCGTGCGGTACCACACCGCACGACCACCCCGTTTTGCGCACCGAACGCACTACCTGCCTCCTGACCGCACGTTCAGTTTTTCCGACCGCACGTTTAATTGATACGCACTCCCATGAATGACCAAGTTTGTAGCTAACGCTCCACCATATAGTCAATCTTCGTCCGATCAACGTGCCGAAGGAGATATAGACACGCGCCTTATTTGATCGGATCAGTGTGGAAGAGATTAATCGACGAGAGAGTGGAAACATAAACTTCGATTTTGTCTTTGGATTTGGAAATGCGAGTGAGAAAAGCTCCTAACTTTGTACGTTCTGCATATATATTTCTCTTTTGTATATATCATGCATACGGGATTATCGGCCGGTCCTCGTCACATTCACCATGTGATGTGCATCCTATAAGTAATTGATACGCACTCCCATGGCTACAAATTTATGCTTGGATTGGAGTCATGCGGCCCGGATAAGAACCGTGTGGTCGGAAAAAGTAAACGTGCGGTCGAGAGGCGGGTCGTGCGGCCGGTGCGCAAAACGGGGTGGTCGTGCGGTGTGGTACCGCACGACCCGTGCTACAGTACGGTCGTGCGGTACCACACCGCACGACCGGACAAGTGGCGGCGCAAGGAGAACGCGCGCTCAGCGGCGGTCTAGATTCGGAATTTTTTTGTTTGGGGTCCAAAAATGGAATTTCGGGTGTTCAGAGGCCCAGATGTGTCCAAAAGTCCGAGTGGTTATGCTGGCGGATGCGTGGCGCTCTCTACATGGCTGGCCAGCGGCGGCTGCCTGCGCAGCTGGCGCGTGGGCGTGAAGACGCTGGCGTCCACGCGCGGCCTGGCGCTAGTGGAAATCTGGCGCGAACGCTCTGTCGGAGCGGCGTGTGGCGGCTGGCTACTCGTCGAGCGGCGAAGCAGGCGACGCAGGTCGTGCGGCGTGAGAGGTGCTGACACTTTCAATAAATTTAACCATATATCAATTAGAGGTACTATTGTTATTTAACTTCTTCCTGTTGTAGAGACTAAGTCAGCCACCAGGCACGCGACTCCACGCCGTCCGCAGTGGATACAGCCAAAAAACAGATCGATCGAACTTGTCAGCCGTCCTATCTGAATGACAACGGCAGTGGAAATATCGACGATTTGGCCTCGTCCGACGCAAGTGCTGCTCGTCGCTCGTAACCGACCATGGGCTATAATCTCAGTGAGTCAGCCTTGTCGTACACGGGCGGCTCCTCGTCGGCCGCCGAGTGACCACGGCGGCGGTAATCCCGGCAATTTGGCCCCCGTCCGGCGGCCAGCGCACCTGCTACTTGTCTCTCGTCGCCGACCACGGGTTGTAATTTCAGCGAGGCTGCCTCATCGTACACAGAGGCGGCTCCTTGTCGGCCCTCCCATTCGGGTGAGCATGGCGGCGGCAATCTCGACGATTTGGCCCTCGTTAGGCGAGCCTACTACTTGTCATGTGTCGCCGACTAGCAAGACGGTGAGTTCTTCTACCAACATTTAGTACTAATTCACTATTACTTTTCTACCAAGATGATGAGGATTGCAACCTGAACTGCTTGAGCTACTATCAGGAGTAATAGGCCTTGTGCTGTTATTGTTTCATTCTCTGCCAATTGTCCGAGCAGCCAGGAACATAACAAGAACACATCATGCAACCTTAATCCAATGACAAGGTCATGTAAACTCGATCCATGACTCAATTCTCCAAACTCCTATTTTTTGGAAAGATTGGTAACACCAGGCCTAACACGCCGGAACTTCTGCACTGCGGTACTATCGCCTCCCAAAGCGGTACTTTTGCATACTAAAAACCTCACCTGGAGCTCTCTGGAAAAACGTACCGTAACTCAACCCGGTACTTCTGCCAACGGTACTACTGCACTTATACTGTGGTACTTCCGCAAAGCAGAACTACCGCACTAATACATGTGGTACTTCCGATTTTCCTAACACTTCCATAAAACAGCCCAAATCAAATGCAATCTTTGCAAAACCAATTCACCACTCCACAAATCTTGCAATGTTTCATCACAACAGTATTCTGAACCTTCTCACATAGTCCTTCATAAAGGTGTGGTTTGAGTGTGTGTACTAATATCGGTCAAGTTGGAGAGAAATTGTGCTAGTAGAATATGTTTTTTGGTTTTTGCATGTGCAGGTTGGGCATGGAGATGATCATAGTTGGTGACGAGGAGAACCGGGATTAGGAGGGGAAATCTAAGGTCCAAGCAGTCGAGGATGTCACACGAGGTGATCGGGCTCACGCTGGAGCACATGGAGATCAAAGGTGGAGATGTGTGGAGAAGCTACAGGAGGTGTGGTCTTGGAGGCTTCAACACGTGAGGTGATGAGGCGTGATGAAGATACAGGAGGTGCGGTCCTGGAGGCTTCGTCATGTGTTGAGTTAGGAGTTGTGGGGAGAGTCCATAATTGGAAAGAGTTAGAGATATTGTAAAACCCGTATTTGGAACAGTTTCGGGTCGCTTGATTTTCGAAAGAGAAAGAGTTGTGTGTTCGTGGTTGAGGCGGACACAGGTTCAGACGTTGGCCTATAAAAGCAAAGATAGGCTAAAAGCTAATGTGACCAGTTTTGAGGGCTTTTGACGGGAAGGCTTTTAGGAGTGCTTATGAGAGCACTTTGTAAATCCATAGAAAACCAGCAATAAAGATCATCTTGAATCAATCTAGTTCGTGATTTGTTTGAAGACCGCTAGTGATTGCATATGGATTGGATCTCATGACAACAGGCAAAGCTGAGCGAGCGGACAAACAGAGCGGTCGAATAGATCCATCGATCAAGCGGTCGTGAATTGAGCTTTGATTAGGCAGGAGACTTCAAAAAGCAGTGACAATCATTCATCCCTTGATTGCAATATTGGATCCTACAAGAATTGATTTCATGGTACCACTTATGCATAGGATCGTCACCTCTAGGGTTCTTTTTTCTTAACTTTCCTAATAATGTTTAGGATAGTAATGTGTTCCTTTCAAATGCCCTCACGAGTAGAAAAAGGCATAGGAGCACATAGTCATTTGGTTATGTTAACTTTATTCCAAGAGAAAATGCACACATCATAAATAAACTAAGAGAACACAGGAGAATTTCTAAATTTCTCTATTCTCTTATTTGCTCCCCCTCTTTTATTACAAAACTGGTTACAAGTTTTCTCAATATATAGGCTAATACTCTCCTACTATCATACGTATTCGGACTTCAAGTTGGGCACAACTTCAACTTGAGTTACACACAGAGACAAACTCTACTACGTCTGGGACTCGAAATCAAGATTATTTCTAAAAATCTCCCCTTTAATCTTGACTTGACATACTCTAGTTTTGGTCTCAATGCATTTTGAACTACCAGCCACGCCTCCACAAGAAGCATTCTACGTGCAAGCTACATGTAGGAACTCAACTTAGCTGGCACAGGTTCATCCAGATGCAAAGATTCTAAAACATTGAGCCAGTCGGTCTCAACTACGGCTTACTAAACTCATACTTGACACAGAACGGTGGCACAGCTCCTGAACGTTCCGATTTCTTTTCACCTTACTTGAGTTTGGACGGCGACACATCTTATCGACGTCTCTAACTCAGCTCATAATCAAAGAATTGTTGATTCATCATCGCTAAGCGCTTCAGCAACAAATGCTTTCTTCATCCTCGGCTTGGGGCATTCTGAAGTAAAGTACCCATAATCGTTACAATTATAACACCTCACTTTTGCCTTATCAAACTTTCGATTTTGACAGCCTTGGCCACCACCGCTAGAAGTGTTCTTACCTTTACGCTTCGATGATTGGATCTCCCACTCAACGTGGGTCAACAAGACCTATCCGTTACCGTTGTTACTATTGCCGTGGATGCGTTCCTCATACGCCTTAAGACGACCGATAACCTCCTTCATGGTCATTATCTTTAGGTCTCTAAATTGCTCTACGACTGAAGCAATTGGGAAAACTGTGAGGGAACAGCACGAAGGAATTTCTTCACTACGTACAACTCTTCCACCTTCTCGCCAAGGGTCCATATCTTGTTGACAATGATCGTCAACCGGACGGCGAAGTTATTGATCGACTCCGTTTCATTCATACGTAGTACCTCGAACTTGATCTTGAGAGTTTGTACCTTTGCTTCCTTCACACGATCAACACCAAAATGCATCATCTTCAACGCTTCCCATGCGGCTTTGGCCGTCTCTTTTTCGGCCAGTAGGAAAAACGTCTCCTTTGGGATGCCTTGATAGATAGCTGCCAATGCCATCTGATCCTTGCGCACATCAACATTGTCGTTCTCGATCGCGTCCTATACTCCTTGAGCCTTCATATGCACCTTCATCTTGATTGCCCATGCTGCATAATTGCTCATCGTGAATATTGGATAATGCAGCGAGACAGTGAAACCCTCCTTCACCATCATACTGGATGATGCGTCGTCATCGGTGACACCACTTCCCGGAGAACACGACATGATCTTGAGCACGGATCAAGAACTCGGGCTACTTTGAAGCAACTCTTGGACCGAGGGAACAGAGAAAAAACTACACTATTTTTTCTTGTTCTCTTGATGGATTTGCTTGTTGTCTTAGATCCGTTCTCTGTTGCTTCTTCGTTTGGACTCGCTCCGCTTTTGGAGTACTCGCTCGGGACGATGAGAGACCGCGCTACTACCTTGCCTTGGAAGCGCTGCGCGCGGATTCGGCAAAAATATGCCCAAACGAAATCGCTGACAATTTTTTTCTTCCGATGCAACGTGATGTTCCATTGGACCGAGCGTCGTGCGCCGAGAGCGCCGTGGGAGATGAGCGCGAAACGGAATCGTCGAGACGATTTTTTTCAGTGACTCGGTTCTTGCCTAGGCTCTGATACCACTTGTAACTTTATTCCAGGAGAAAACACACGCATCGCAAATAAACTGAGAGAACATAGGGGAATTTTCTATTCTCTTATTTGCTCCCTCTCTTTTCTTTCAAAACTGGTTACAAGCTTTCTTAATATATAGGCTAATACTCTTCTATTAGTATATATATTCGGACTTTAAGTTAGACACAATTTCAACTTGAGTTACACATATAGACGGACTCTACTATATCTTAGACTCAAAATCAAGATTATTTCTAATAGACTCCCGCTCATATCGTACGGTGAGAAGCCTCGGAGCTAGCGTGCTAACCGTCGTGGTCTGGTGGAGTTCGGAGTCAGAACTTGTTCTTCGTTGCGAGTTTGAAGCAACCCTAGGGCAGCTTTAACGGCTCCAGGAGACTGGAGCTGCGTGGAGCGATTCCAAGATTAAATTACCCTGTCCATCGAACCTCGCCAATCGCCATCGATTGTCGCTGCCCGTCAGAGCCTCGCCGCCCTACGTAGCCGGTTAGCCAGAGCAAAGCCATCATCCTTAGGCGCCTCCTACAGAAACGTCGAGGCCTTCTCGAGCCCTGTCGTTATGGGAGCCAAAATTTACGCTCCATCTAATCCATGCTAATCTGATACAAGCTAAAGTAAAAGCAACTAAAGTTACGCGAGAGACTCAGACACTAGCATATTCTTGACCATTACTTATTAGATCTTGTGTAAGGAAAAGATCCAAGAATTGAGAAGCTTCGAAAGTGTGGTGACTTGTGAGCGAGCCATAACCCAATGTACTATTACAAGGCTAACTTTGTGAAATGTGTGTTAGCTTCACCAACGCCTTGGTTTCCGTTTGTAGCAGTGGCTGTCTTCTTGTGCTCTGTAAATTCGTTGGAAGGAACGAAAATGCGAGCACATGTACGATCTTTTGAGAAGTAAGACAAACAAATCCGGCCAGAAAAAATAGAGAGATAGGAAAACTCCAATAAAAGACAATGCAACAAAAGTAAACGTGTGCCACAGACTGTCCAGAGCGCGCGAGCTCAAGTTGAAGACAAATCCTACGGCCCAGCCACGGGCAGGATGAGGAACATGGTCCGGTACAGCGACCGGAGTCAAGCGTGCAGGGAACCCTATTCACCATGATTGCCTTCTTTGCACAGTACTGCCGCTCACTGTGACATGCTGTGCTGGCACAAGTTACAACTTGGCGACGTTGGCGTACGTTGGGAGTGAGAGAGAGACTCTGACCTAATTATCTGATGCGCACAGTACGCAATGATACGGCACACCAGTGCACGATGTGATGGGTCGATGCGACGCTTCAGACGACGCTCTGACGTTACGGCCACGGTAGTAGGGTAGTAAAACCAAGCAGCAGCAGCAGCCCCCAGGTAACGAGTGAAGAAGCAGTAGATGCGGTCATCTTTTCGCCGTCGCAGAATGGAGGAGAGAGCCGCAGGCTAGGCGCAGCCGTTACAGTGCGGCACTGTTGGGCGCCGTGGCTGTTTCTGGAGGAGTGCACTTGCATAAAGCGCTTTTCAGCGCGCTGCTGTCCTGAACCGTGTGGCTCAAGCGGAGATTTGCTCATGTTCTCTAAAGTTTAATGGTGTTTGCTCATTTACTCCATGATGTCTTATTAACATGTGGGTATTGGACTCGCATGTCAGTGAGATATTATGGGGCAAATGAGCAAACACTATTAAACTTTGGGGCAGGGGAGCAATTTTTCCTTAGTTTTTTGGGTTGGAATAGAATGGGATGGTTCTGTTCGTGTGTTTGGTTCATAATATGGGATGGTTCTATTTTTTGTTTGGTTAGTGGGATGGAGAAGAATGGAACCGTTCCGTCTCTTGTTTGGTTGGTGGGATAGGGATGAAAAGAAGGATATGCTAACCTGCTTGGTGAGGTTACCCTTTGACATACTTGGTGAGGTTCTAAAGTACGATATGCACATTTATTAGAACTTTTTTCCTCTTGACATAATTTTGTTTAACTAGCACGTGATAGCACATTTAGAACTGAAATAAAGTGCATATAAATAGGTCCATTTCATAGATTGAGTTTGCATCACATTAATCAATTCATACATTACAACACTTAGCAGTCCTAATTAACCCCTTAACAGTACACAAAAGGTCCTTAACAGTACAAAATACTACATAGTAGGATAATTGTTCCAGTACACAAAAGTCTTCAAGGTGAAATGCTTTCAGTACACAAAAGTCTTCAAGGTGAAATGCTTGTAATCCCAACTTCAAGGAAAATGCTTGGTAACATACCTAGTAACCCAAACCAACTTTCCTGTCAAGCTTTGATCCATGAATGCCTTAGCAAGCCCAACATTCTCACACAAATAAGCATAATAATGAGAGAGATGTGCCTCATCAAAACTAGGTACATATGCAAGACTGCCCAAAGACCAGCTGGGATAGTTGACTCAGAAGAGGTGCCCACCTTCTCTATAGCACTAGCTATCCTCTCAAGACCCAAAGTAATTGTTGGTAGCAACATATCATCATCAACAGATGCTGGGGCTGACACTCTAGCCCTTTTACGAGGTGGTTTGGTACCTGAGGACTCACCAACACTTGCATCTGCTGCCCCATTGTTCCCAATGTTAACTTCAGTTGAAGATGCCCCACCGTCAACATCAATTGGGTCATCTACAATGTCTGTAACTTCAGTGGCAAGTGGATCACTTGTGCCTTTGGCATACTTTCCTGTAGCCAAACAATTCCTAAATATTGTAGACATGGCATGATAGTGCTCAATAGGTTTGTTTAGCATGTCAGCATCACTTTTGTTTTTCTAGCAAACATAGAAAATAGAAATCAGATTGTTTGCAACATATATAGTAATTGTTGAATGTAAAATAGAACATAGATTGTTTCCAAAATTGCAGAAAGCTTACCGAATGCTGAATGTAATTGTTGTAATGCTCTTCACATAGCTTTAACTAATATGTGAGGCAGAAATTATTGCTCAGGTGAGGCGGAAATTTAAAGCTTTAACTATAGACAAATTAATCTAGAGTGGAGCTATTACCTTGTGGGACACGTAAGCCATTCTTACGCTCTAATGCATCTGCTAAAACTGTAGCATCATGTGTAGTTCCCTCCCAACCAGCCAACACATATGTGAATCGAAGATCAAAATCTACCGCTGCCATCACATTTTGTGTAGCAAATGACTTCCTACCACGAAAAGAAGGCTCCATGGATTTACTAACGATTGCCCTTATGTGTGTACCATCAATGGCTCCAATACAATCCTATTTTCAAAAAATACAAATTAGTAGCTAAATAGTTGAGCTTACATCTCTAACAAACAATTGTCAATGTCATACCTTGAAATATGGATCCCATCTTGGATTCCCTGCAATTTTGGTTGGGGTCTCCGAGGAAGGTGGCCTAATAAGTTCACTTCTAAGCTCTCCTATGGCATGGAGTACAGCTCTAAAATATCGACTAACTGTTTCAGTGGACCTATCAAAATTAGTGTGGACTAACCTATTCCTTAGGTTATGCCCCACAATATTTAGGAACATTGCAACTTGCTCTTCAACACTAACATGTATGGTATCTCCAAGCAAACCACGACCTCTCAAAACTTCACATAAATGGAAGAAAGGAGCTCTAGTAAGCCTTAACATTTTTTGGCAAGTTGAGTCATCTCTATAAATTTTCTTATTTAGATAATCAATTCTTGCTCTATCTCTTTCTTCCATTGGACCATAGGTAATATGTGTTCTTCTTTTCATTAATCTAGATCTGACTTACAAAGCTACCATAGCAACAGCCACGAAAGCAGCAGCACCATAAAGCACACACTTTCTCCTTTTAGCTAGTCTCCTGTCCATCTACAATATAAATAGCACAATTGATAACATCACAATGTAACATATTTCTCATATTTCACAGATTCCACAGATTCCAAACACTGCACATATTTCTCATATATATTTCTCACAAATACTGCACATATATCTCACCATACCTTCACTGGAGCTCCCGCCGGCCTCAGTCGCGCCCACGCAGGCCTCCCTGGCCGCCGCCCGCGCCGGCCTCAAGCGCCGCCGGCCGCGCCCGATCTCCCGGGACGCCGCTCGCCGCCCGACCTCCCGCGCCGCCGCTCGCGCGGGTCCCCGCCCGGATCTGGATCTGGAGTAGGGAGGGGGAGAGAGAGGGGTGAGAGCACGGGAGAATGGGAGAGGGTGACAGAACGCGCGTGAGTTTTCTGTGGGATGGAGTCGTTCGGGATTTTTTGTGGAATGGCATGATACCGAATTTTTGAGGAATATTCCTTTGGGAGGGACCATTTGCTTTTATTCCATTCTCCCCCATACCACAATCCAAACAGCTGGATGACCTCAAAATTGGAACAGGACCATTCCATCCTTGGGTCATCCTAGCATCCAAACACACCCTTAGGATTTCTAGGCCTATTCCTATTATTTTTGGCTTTGGTTTTTGATTTTAATTTATAAATAGTAATAGTTTGTCTAAAAATTTAGAGAGATACTTGTATATAATTTTGACCGACATAAATAAAGTCACTACAATATGTACTACAATCAACTAGTAGATCTCATGTTGAAAAGACACTTCGCTTAAAAATTAATACTGTAGAAAAGATATTTATTATAGAAAAATAGTTTTTAGAAGCAAATACGAATAGAACCTTAAGTGGTTGGGTGACCTGCTGCCATGCCATGGCATCGATGGTTATTTCATGACGAAAAATATGATGTTGGAATTCCTGCATTTTACTGTTGTCAGAATCAATTTATAGCCGTTCCATCAGTATAAACTTGGCAGCTGCGCAGAGTCAATCATGTCCATTCATCCGTTGGAGGATTGGTCTAGTCGCTGGAAATGTTTCGTAAAGTAGCTCAATCCGTTTGGAACTTTGAAATGAAAATAAATGCATGACAGTAACCCAAATCTACAGCCCGTTTGGAACACAGGAATTTCGAAAAATTGCCGCACGGATCCTTAACAGGTTCATGGATCTCCTCGTGTCCAAGTTTCCATCAATTAACCGACGCACGCATCATCTAAGTGCTTTTTAAAACAAGAGTGAAGTAACCGAATAGGTTTAAGCACCTGTGCTTCAATGCCTTTATTCTTCGGAGTACATTAGTGCAGATATTAAGAAACAAAAGGCACCAGGACCCTCTTGAATGAATGGACTCAGTTATGCTTAAAAATGCAGGCCCATGCACCATTCCTTGGTTGCTCCACAAGGATTAGTACAAGGGACCCTTCAATACCCGCATTGTACCTGTACAGCAAACGCATCCATCCAGCATCAGCCACTCACTACATATCTAGGTCCATGATTTCGAATTGCCATACTCACAAGCATAACAGCTCAGGGCCCTCCTCAGGTCAGTCTGATAGACAACCGACCATGTGTGACATTATTGAATACCAACTGATTATCTGTATCACAATTCACGAACCACGCAACACCATGATTGATTGCAACAGCGTCGAGATACCCCAAATTGGGTATTGTGCAACAGTGTAGAGATCACATCGAGATCCATAACCAAAATAATTGCTGGGGTCAACCATAGTCTAGTGTACCTTGGAGGAAGATGGCTGATCTTGAAGAATGGGGGCGTCGGATTACGCCTATCAGCTGAAGAAATTGAGCATGCAATCTTTACAGGACTGTTGACTTGTAGGTATAATCAAGTTACTGAGATTCTAAGCTAAAAAAGTCATTTGAGAACACATTTTCTGGATTCATACACAAAAGAAGAGCTAACTCAGCGCTCAATATACTGTAAACCTATTAGCATTTCTACTATACACCAGGGCAAGGTAGCAGCAAAAGCTTTGAGCCTACAATTACTAGAAAGTAGGGGGAAGGAAAAAAGGCTGGGAGAAAGGGTGAGGGAATAATACATAATTGTATAGCCCAACTTCGCAGCATTTTGGCAAATAGCATTAATATCTGTGAGAGATGCTCTGCTTGTCTCGGTCCCAGGCAGCCCTCAAAGCATCATAAGAGTGTTTTCCTTCAGCCACTCGCTGTGAATCTTGTCGAGCTGGGCTGCTGTAATCCTGATAATGTTGTTGATCATTTGGCATTCGCCAGCTCCTGCTCCCAGAATCGCTACTTGGGGCCGAAACAGAGCCAGAATCGACAACCATGTCACCCTCTAGTATGCGAAGAACCTAGTGAAAAGGTAAGGGGTAGGCATTCACATAATTTAGTTTACCAATGGATATTTAGAAAACATACTTGCAAATTGAACCCAGAAAGAACTAACATGAGACATGCGAGGCCTTGAATGAGGATCACGTCGTATACACAGGTTTGCAGCATGCAACATGCAAGAGACCTCATTTTCGCAGTAGCGGTCCCCCAAGCGTGGGTCTATGAGTTCATCAATTGCATACTCCTCCAAGAAAGGACGCACCTGTTACAGTTCAAATTTTTGTGAGTTCAAACTAAGCAGGGCAAATTGAGTAAAGCACTTCTAACACTCCATGTACACAATTTTGACATAGCTGTACAATTTACGTTGCTAATTCTGAAACCTCCAAACAGAAGTTTATCTGTCAAAAGAGCATCTCTAATTAATTGCAATCAAAACTATGACACAGACCATCCTAGAAAATGGAGTTCCTCAGGCCATATATCATTAACACTAAAACATCCTAACCATCCGAAAATGACTTGTCTCACAAGAAATGAGGACTGAAAAAACCCACCCATTCAGTTAGAAACTGCTGGCCCTTAGGTCGGTTAATGTCAACAGCCTTGCGACCAGTGACAAGTTCCACTAACACAACCCCAAAACTATAGACATCAGCCTTCTCTGTTATCTGTCCACTCTGCGCATATTCTGGTGCCAGATAACTGCAAGGAGTCATAAAGAGTCTATCAGTGCTCAAAACTGCCTCTGATAAGAAAATAAAATTGCAAATGTCAGTATGTACCCAAATGTGCCAATGACTCTTGTTTCAACGCCCATGTCTCCATCAGGTTGCCATCGAGCCAGACCGAAATCTCCAACCTGTCAGACAATTATTGGGAAACTTAAAACACTATCATGAAATTATGAAGTCAACAGCCATGCATAATATAAGATTGGATAATTGGCAGAGGAAAACGAACAGAGAAACATTAGATGCTAGCCAGATAATATGGGAAAGTTCAACAAATAACTGTCGCAATTCAATCCAATTTGCACTAGATAAAGACCCTATTATCATCCAGAAAAGTGTAGTGGCAAGATAGGCCACCTCAATTCAATATGAAGTATGGTTTCATCATTGCATCAGGAACAGAAACTTAAAATGAAATCTGGAAAGATGTTTAATGCAACAAACAGAGCGATAATACTTATTTTTACATTCCATTGATTCCAATAGGCAAATGCAGACCGTACCAGTGGTTCAAAATCATGTGTGACAAGGATGTTGTTTGGTCTCATGTCGCGATGGATTATACAGCCAACTCTACATTCCTCATGTAGGTACCGCAACCCTCGAGCAGCACCAACTGCAATCTTTTGTCTAGCAGCCCATTCCAATGTTTCTCTATTATTGCGACCTGGAAGATATTTCAAGAATAGCTTAACAAAGATAGATGGATGACTTATATCACTAATTTTTGCTCAGATGGATGACTTATATCACTAATTTTTGCTCCATTGTTGGTACAAGACAGAACAGCAAGAGGCAAGTCAAGACTACAGAAGTCTACTGGCATGTAGCTAAAAGCTACTAACTGCAATAGTGGGCTTGCAGACAAAAAAGTACCTTAACAGGACTAGCTATTTTCTATAGATAAGTGCAAGAGAGAAAAAAAAATGATCTTACCGTAAAGATGTGAATCCAATGATCCATTGCAGATGTACTCATAAACAAGCAAACGCCTCCTTTCCTCGACACAAAAACCAATCAACATTACAACATTTCGGTGTTGTGCACAACTCAGAACTTCCACCTCTGAGCAAAATTCAACATCACCCTGGGAACTTGCAAGCTTATGTTGCTTGACAGCAATTGCCTGGCCATCAGGAAGGACACCTCGGTGAACAGATCCAAAGCCACCTTCAGCCAAGAAATTTGCTTGGGAGAAACCGCCAGTTGCAAGTTCAAGTTCAGCGTAACTAAACCACCGAGGAGGTTTTCCGAAAACAGGTGCCTTGTGCTGACATATTGAACACAACGGAGGTGGTCCAGGAGGTGCATTCCTTGCCAACGAGACAGCATCCCTAACATTTCCTCGGAAGTTTAAGTCTGATCTGCTTCTGATAGAACTAATTTCATTCAACAGATCCAGCTTAGAGATCTTCTCAAGCAAAGCATCTGCTGTTGGAGTGCGAGTTTTTTGTGGACCTTTTCCAAGTGATCTTGAGGATGCAGATCCTTGTAGAATGTCAACCATCCATGGCTGAAGTGAGAATGTTGCTGGAGGGCTCAATGTTTCACTGTCGGAATCAGAAATATTCACATCTGAATGCTGAATCTTATCCTTTGTCGCCTGTGCCTCTTTCTTCAGAGAGCCATTTGTTTCAGAAGCACAAAATGGGGAAGCCCCATGATCTGAACTTGAGACAGAGGATGTTCCAGCTTCAGTACTCCCGAAAGGCGTCTCTAAGTCAGGGCTGCTACTTGGTGTTACAGCCGGTCCTCGAATTGAAGTTCGTGGCCCTTTTACATCAGATGCCGTTTTACCAACGGAACTATCCAACACAGATGGAAGTGAACAGGAAGATTTGGACTCTTTATCGGGAGATCCCACAAGATTCAGCCGGAGAACTTTAGGCTGAGAACGCTTCATAACAACAATGTTGCACTGTAGCTCTTCCACGCAACGTTTCTCTTCATGCTTCAACTCCCTAAGCAGCAGCAACATGGACAGCTAAGCAAACAGAAAATAAAAGGGACTAGGATGTACTGAAGAAAACTACTGTAGTAGGAGTTGACCATTACTTATCTAGCACAACCCAGCTTGCTTGTGCTCGCTTAGACTCAGCAGCTACAACACCAGAAGGAGATCCAGACACAACCTTCACCTTCACATTTATCTACATAAATGACAATAGCCACAGATAAAACATTCAAGTATAAGACAGGGGTCAAGCAAACATCTACAGAAGCAGTAACTCGAGCCCAAACCTTGTTTGCATCATAAACATTATGAAGTTTTAGCATCATTTGCGAACACAGCTCTGAGATATCTGACTTCTGATCCAACATGGTCTTATGGCCACTTGCGCAATCCCCCGCAAAGAGTGGAAAGCCCCAGAACTTCCTGCCTGAGATAGAGAAAAAAAACATAGTGATATTCCAGGCCACTAACCCACAACTCAGGTAAGAACTCAACAGGGGAAAAATTAGGACGGTACTGGACAAAGTGCAGCAACTTCAGTGATCATGGTAAGAGAAGAGTTTAGGAATCAATGTTGACAGTCCATATATGCAAATAGCTGGGCAAGCTAATGTGCACAAACGTATTTACGCAAGCACAAAAGCCAAGCCCCCAAAACAACACAACAGTACAACAAAACTTGTATTTGCAAAGGACTGGTAGGAATGCAAGGAAAAGGAAACAATACCAGAGCTATGCGCCGGGATGACGACGAGGAGTATGATGCTGCCACCGGGCTGCACGACGTGCGTCAAGGCCCACACGATGGCCGTCTTCGAGATCTCCCTCGTGGCCGCCCGCACCGCCACCACCACCTTCTCCGCCGCAGCCGCACCGCCCTTATCCACCACAGCCTTCCCCTTCCTCTGCAGCAGCAGCAGCTGCTGCTGAGTAGAGCTTACCATCATTTCCTCTCCTTCCTCTCCAGCAGCAAAGCCTACAAATCCAGAAACTCTCTAGGCAGCAGCCCAAGAACTACCCACACCAACCCAAGAAGCAACCGAAGCAGTAGTAGCAGAAGTAGTAATGCATAGTACAAACAACACAACTGCCACGCCGAGTGCTTTAATGCCAATGGGGTATAGGAGGAGCAGCTAGCACCGTACCGAGCTACTGACAGTTGCCACCAGAGTTCGGCACCGAACCTGTTCGCAGAACCAAAAGGCGAAGCCAAAGACCAGTAAAGATCGCGTTAAGGTAAATTAAAAGGAGGCGCCCTTTCCCCCTCCTCCCCTGGGTCCCGAGCGGGCTGCCGCTGCTGCGGATTTGAGAGAAAGATCTCCACTTTATGACTGGCCGCAGAGGGGGCACACCACTGCGCCTGTGAATGTCCTCGCCGCCACTGTAGCCGGGATAGGGACACGGGGAAGAGGAAAGCCAAAGGCAGGTGAGCGAGCGAGCGAGCGGGCGGGCGAGCTCTCGCTGAGACGAGGCGACCCCTACTACTCCTCTCCCTCGCGTTAAGACTGGTCAGATTGCACAGTGCCGCCTCGTCCTCCTAGCATGCACGATTCCCGGCACGCCGTAGGAATCCCCAAATTATTCGAAATCGTTCGAATCCTCGCAGATCTCGCCGCGCTCTCCGCCTCAAAATTGGCCACCAGGTGGGACAAAAACGAGTCAAATTTTTCCTAAAATTCCCCATCCCATATATATTATCAAGCGAGTAAGATCCACGACGAGAGATTTGACTCGCAAAACGAATATCTACACGCAAATCGAAGCTCGGACCCTCGCATAAACGAAAACGCAAACCGGAACGACGGCGCGAAGGTGAAGAGACCCACCGGAGAACGCGTGGAGAGGCCGCCGGTGACGACGACGAGGAGCTCCGCGCCGCAGCAGCAGCAGCCGCCACCGCAGTGCCTCCCGACGCGTGCGAAGCGAAGTGCGCAAACCCTAGCCCCTTAGTGCGTACGCGTGGGAGCGGGGGCGAAAGCGTAGGTAGAGGTGGCCATTAAAGAGCCAAGGAGCCGAAGGAGCGAAAGCAATTAAACCTCCATTGCCGTTCGCTAACCTCCTCAGCTACCACCACCAGCCAGCACCGATCGCGGTAGAGGGTACTAGATTACCCGTTCTACCCTCCAAACCTCGTCATATTAACAACCATGCCACCGCGGTGTAAAGTATTTAAAAACCGGTCGCTGGGGCTGCAGCCGTGGTCCCGTCGCTGTCCGCCCGTCGATTTCCGATCGGACGGTCCGGGGAGCGCCCGGGTGTAAATGCCGCGCAGGGTGCTGCCCCGTGAGCAGGCGGTCCCAGGTGGGGACCGCGTGGCAGTGTCAGGCACGGCCCGTGGTCCCGGTGCACAGGCGAGGGCATTTGTATGGTCCTTCGTGGACGTGGTCCACGAAGCTGCATGCTATCCGCTGCTGCTGCTTGCCGCTGCCCTGCCACCACTGGCTCCCAGGGTCGATCCGATCTGCGTTTGCTGCTGCCAAAAAAATTTCTCTGCTTTGCTACAGGCTTTTCCCCCATTTGATGCAGCGGTGCATGGGATCTACCTTTGCAATAGCCTCTTATTCGTTCTTGTGTTTTCGTGTGTACTTTCTATGGCGATATGATGTGAAAGCAGGTGAGCCTAGCGGCGCCAAGGAGTGGAGTGGAGCAGATCAGGCTGGTCCAGTGCCTGTGGCTGTAGGTCAGTGTAAGAATGCAACGGGTTAAAAAGTGGTAAAAAAGGCGACAGAATATCTGTAAATGTAAGTATCTTGGTCTTTTGCCACTCCTGTGACATGCGTGAGCTAGAGTGGTGTTCAAAATATAGCAAGGTGATTCTGGGTAAGGCTGACAATTATTGTGTGCAATCCTGATTCCTGGCCGTTTGGCTGGCAAAAAACGAGAAAAAAATTTCATATATAAGGTGTATAGATAATATGATTGGCACCATTCGCTAAACAATTTGCTGGAGATTCTCATTCATTAGTACACCCATATGCAATGTAATATGAGTACTGCAACTAATATGAAACTTAACATCGATCGGGGGTACGTACGTTTTGCAGTTGATTTTTGCTATCTGAAATGTATATACGTACGTACATCACATCAATATACGTGAATAGTACTGCTACATGGTACAGCAACGTGTACGAAAGGGCGAAAACACAAAGCGTAGTGCATTAATGTACCTACTAATTAAGGATAAAAGAGTCATGTACAGTGCGTGACATCCACGGCATGATGTAACGGGCAGTTTGGCTATATATGTACTGCTAACAATCTAATTACGTCTGTACTATGTATAAGAAAATATGAGCTCCGGATGTCCTGTACGTAATACGATGTCGATGCCCCCCAGACAAGTGGTACGTTCCCAACAAATTAAATCGTGTACCGATCAATTGTTGGTACACGCGACCGTCAAATTGTGAATCATCGAAGATTTCTTGTCTATCTCTTGTACGCCACCACATGCACGGCTAAAATATGTCTCCACCAGAAGAAGAAGAATCCTTTTTTTAGGGAGCAGCTAGATAACAGTTTATCATTCCAACGGTTTTATAAAGTTTCAAGAAGTATTGCGAAAACAGTTTAAATGTTTCAATAAATTTCACACATTTCCTGGAAGTTTCCAGAAGATTCCAACAAGCTTCAACCTAAGTTTTAATAAATTTTAGATTTTGAAAGTGAAGTTTTAACAAGCTTTAGCAAAAGAGTTTCAACAAATTTTAACCAAAATTTCAACAAGTTTCATCAAAAAATTAAACAAAAAGCAAAACTGCGACGTGCTCACTTGCGGCTCTTTGACGTTGTTGCTTCGTCTCACGGTCAGCCTTCTTCCTCAGCGACAGGGAACAATTAAGCATGTGCGGCCCTATTCCCCGGCGACAGTCAGAGAGGGACCTTGATGCCTATGACCACCCCAACGCCGCCCAACCCCCACCGACCGTCCAGCTCCACCGTGCACCCAAAGCTCGAAGACACGCAGCACATGCCACCATGGCTAGTGAAGATGATGGAGAGAGATGACACAAATGGGGTGGGTGAGAGAGGAAGGGAGGGGATGGTGGGAGTGGTGGGAGAGTAATAGATGAGAGAGAGTACACACCCGTTGGATCGGTATAAATGGTAGATTGCTATACCATTGGGATGGTATAGTGTTCTATAGTTTTTTCTCCTTTTTAAGGCAATACAGCCCCGAAGGGCTTAGAACTTTGGCATTAACGGTGAATATGAAAGTTTGGTACATCTACCACCTTACATGAAGAGCCCAAAACAAAACAAAAATTACAAACTGACTCCTTGGATTCTTCTTGTTGGAGGTGCCTCGCGCGGAGAAGGGATGAATGTGATCTTGAGGTAACCTTGACACACCTAACGAGACTGGTGAGTAGCATTAATGACTACGCTCGTCGAGCAGCCACTACAGATGTGGAGGGCGTTAGCTCCTTCTTGTTGACCAATTGTCCCACACAGGCATCTTCAATCTCTAGGGCCTTAGTGCTAGAGGTTAGAGGAAGCCATAGCTAGTGGCGAACTTCGTTGAAAGCATTAGACCACCGCGTTAGAAGCTGAAAGGGCAAGATGTGGCTCTCTCTCACCCAATATACTAGAGAGAAGAAGCAATAGAAGAACCAAATCCAGAGCCCAAGAGGTGAATCAACTAATCTGGCTGGAGAATCGCTAGAATCCCACCTTGGAGCGATCAGCTGGATCATCGCAAGGTAGAAGAAGACTATGAGGACACTTGGATTTACCAGAAATCTCCGTACTCACACAACTATCTAGGATTTTAGTTGTGTGCAAATGATAAATAGCTTGCTTACAATTATAATACCATAACAGAAGTCATACATAAAAACATGATATAGTTATTGATTATAGAGTTTTAAGGCTTTCAAGCCAAACTTACTTATGTTACAGACAAAAGATGACCACACCATAGGCTACACTTGAGTGTAGGGAAAACTAGAATGTATGATCTACACTCTTGTAGTACCCATCATCTGTTGGCATATCCTCCTCATATTGATCATTGTCTGAACCAAAATATACAAGAATAAGTACATTCATACTTAACAAAGCCATGGTGGTAAAGTTTCATAATGCAATGGAGGTTTTCAAGGAAATTGTCTGACAGGAGGGTTTATCTTGGACACATCATCACTAGTACCTATAGTTTTATTTGCAAATCATTTTGATTTAAACAAAGCAGTTTTATAGTTTTTTTAAGAGTAGGGAGGTGAGTGATTCAACATTATCGCTAAATTACTACATTTAACCATTTAGAGAATACTTATGCCTTGAGTTTAGGAATCACTCCACAAAATAGCTTTATTAGCCGGAAGCACGACACGTTTGAATTATTCAGGTTCAATATCTACGGAGAGTACCCAACTTTACCGATGAGATGTCTTCAACTTGCAATCATTGAGAGATAGCAGAGCCATTCAAAAGTCCCACGACATTAGTTTCTATCTGACAGACGTCGGGGCTATCCTAACCATTAGGGTCATACCAGGCCTACAGTATGTTGTTTGCTGACTGCTTACATAGGATCTACCGTTATGTAGCTCAGCAACTAGCACTCGAAAGTCCACTCCGATTCACCCTCAACTACTAATATCAGTCTCCTCCCATAGACTTCATGAAGTGGGATAACATACTAGGCTAAGTTTGATTTCTCGGTCTTATGGACAGGCAGCAATCATGTCAATTTCATGGCACAAAGTTCTATCCTTATATGCTTCAGGCGAGACATCCAAAACAACCAACGTGCAAACCAACGGGAGCATAGAACATAACCAACTACTTGCCCAATCCTTGGCCTCAGCCAGTATTTTCGAAACATCATTCTTGACGAGTGATCCAACATAAACATCGTGATTCATTCATTTCATGTATAAGTCCCGACACATCCACTCGTGATGGTGGAGGGCAAGTGTAAGTGATTGTAGTTCTTATTCATCCCCTACTATGTTAATCTAAAGTATGTACACTAGCTCTAAGTTTATCAAGTAAAACCAGATCAAACTGTTATCAAATATGGCATGTAAACGATATAATTAAAAGCATTAACTACATAAGTAGGATCATTCAAAAGTAATTGATAACAATTAGCATTGACAAAAAAATACTCTAGAAAATTAACCATATGTAATATAACCCAACTAATAGGAATTCAACATAATCAAGGATCGTTGCTTGCCTTGCGACTCATAGCCGGTGCTCACTCCTTCGTGGGCTTCGAGATTGTCACTTCTAATTCCAATTGCCCGGTGGTTTCTTCTCCATAATCTAGCGTACACACATGAATAAAGCCAAATAAGTCTACTAAAGAGCTACAATACTTACAAATAAAATACTACAAAAAGGGGGAACCGAGCTAAAAAGCTATTGTTAGGAAAAACTAGTAAAGAATTGGCTTCAAAAAGTTTGGATTTGGAGATTGAGGGTGAACAGTGGTAATTGAGTAGTCTACAAGGGTCTAGGCTTAGTGTACTATGTGGAATCAGGGCTAACTCGGTGAGAAGCGGCACATAATCATGTGATTTTCTAAATCAACTTAAGCCCAATTGGTGGAAAACGGGGTTGACTCATGCTAAACGGGTTTTTGACTCATATTGGACTCGATCTAAAACTAGTTCGGGTCAGATTTGGCTCGACGTGAGGTGGTCTGTCTTGACCGCATGTGCACAGTGATGCACACATGCTTGCTCGGGTACAAGCGGCTTAGGTCAGGCGTGCTAGTCGACTTGGTTGAATCATGAGAGCACAGTATCAACTAGCACTATTCTTCTTCTCAGCTGATCAAAGAGGGAAACATAGAGAGAGAGATAGCAACGACGACGTGGTGGTGGAACGGGGATGACGACACACGCACATTGTTTTCCTAGGCACCGCGAACCTATTTTGGGTGGTTTAGAACAGTGGGGAGGACCGTGGTGGTCGAAAAAGGCAGAGCAAGAGTGGTAGTAGCGAAAAGGGGAAATCATCGGCGATGATCTCTGATGGTCTCTGGTGTAAACGGTAGGTGCGTGAGCATGGGGAGTTCTCTGGTGGTGACGGCTTGGTCTTAGGTATAATGGGGAAGGCTGGCTGTGAGTGGTGGCTGTGCACAGCTTGGTCTTAGGCATAATGGGGAACTTGCACTTGTTGATATTTGGTTGAGCCTAGATTTTGAAACTCAAAGCTTGTTGAAACTTGTTGATCACCAGAGCTTGAAACTTGTTAAAAAGTATGGCTTTGAATAGTGAAACTTATTGTCCCATTAAAATTGATTCTAGCGATATACCGTGCGTGCTTTAGCAGCGCTAGAAAAATATTAGTCCAATTTACGCTTTTACAAATCATAATGCATTAGTGATTGTTTATCTTGTACGTACCACGTACACGGTTAACACATAGTTCATGATCTTGAGCATGGATAAAAAAACAACCTTAGGAGATACAATTAAACAGTAAGACAGTAACTACCATCTGAGCTCACAATCTTTTTTTTGTGGTACTTCTTTTTGATATATCTTTTTGGGGTGATACTGAGCTCGCAATCTTGACTATCTTGGAAGTGAACGTTATATTCGTTCAGTTTACGAATTACGCTTCCGTTCAAGGGTTAGAAACAGGAGGAATCTCAACCACTTACGTATGGAAGGAAAATAAGATCTACACGTACGATGACTTGATCGGAATCTCACCAATTCTGACCAATCCGAACGACGCAAAGCCTTGCTAAGCATCGTATGCTCGAATGCTGGTACAAATCACCATGCACGGGAGCGGTAAAAATCATCCACAGACGTCAGTCAAACGCCCCACGGCACTGCGACACGAGTGAAGACCGAGGAGGAACAAGAGACAAGAACATCAATCAAATCCGCTCGAAAAGTACCTGAACGACTCTAGTGAGTCAGCTCGATCGGCTCCTTTAATGTTTTGGCCTTTCCTTTTTGGCTGACAAGCCGCCTCACATCGGGCGCACACGGGCACAGTCGGCGCGTGCTGGCTCTGGCTGGCTGCTGCCCCCTCTCAGCAGGTTGGGTGCCCGCGCCGAGCGTGCTGCTCCGCTCGTGAGAAACATCAATTCAAAAGCATTAGCGGCTTTCCGCCTCATATAGGGTGCACACGGGCGTTTTTTTTTTTTTGCTTGTTAGCGGATTTTATCTATTAACTTCTCTTAATAATAACTGTTTATTATATTAATAAATTATAGTTAAAATTTATTAATCATAGTTAAAAAGAACAGATAACGAGCAACTGACTGAGCAGAAAGAAGAGCAGGATAGTCTACCTTAATTACAGTTCGGACGCTGCACCAATATGGTTAGCACTTGTCCAATCTAGTAGCATTCAAACGGATGGTGTGAGCCAACGTAGAAAGCATCAGCGCTGGATCCAGAATAAAAATTTAGAAGAGATTAATGGGACAAGACCAATACATGATAAACAAATGAAACATAAATTGAACTACCTTTTATAAATAAAATTATACATAATTAGAATAGAGACATACCAAAAAATATAAAATATAATGAAGATTTTACCTTGGTAATAGGTGGTGTGCCTCGCAAAGCTCATGATACACACACACACACACACATATACATATATATATATACATATATATGTATATATAGGTAGCTATCTGTACACCAAAATTAGTAAACTTAGTGCTAAAATCAGAAATTACGATTGTGATTAGTTATAAAGATTGAAAAAAAGATAAAATATGCCACTAGCTAGGATTGAGTAGTACAGGTTCGAGGCAATAGCACTCTACGAGCATTCATGCTTTGAAAAGCATTTTTTGATTCTATTATCATCAAGGCTTCTAAATATCTCTTGCTCAGTATAACATATCATCAAGTCATTGAACCACTTATCCGCTACTTTATTGCGTAAATCTGTCTTGATAATATTCATTGCTAAAAAGGCTCTTTCAACCGATGCTGTTGCCACTGGAAAGATCAGTGTTAGCTTAATAAGGTGATAGACCATTAGAAAAGTTCTATTTTTTTTCCTGTTTCAACTATCTTTTGAGCTAGTTTTGCAATATCATCACATCTATGAAATTCTACGCTTGCCCTAACATTGAGAACAAAGGTTTGAAATTGATTTCTTAATAACAAATGGTCAGCCATGTTAAAGTCATCAACATAAATCTTAGCAAGTTGATCAAGCTTATTTTACAACAAACTTGAAGAAAGTCTCTTGGATCAAGACAAGACGTACATACCAGTAACTCTGAAGAAACTTCATTGAATCGATAGTTCATCTATGATATAATGGCATTAATAGTAGTGATGAAAATCTCAACATGGTAATAATGAAGGTAATTAAGTCACCGTATACTTCCTACGTGCAGATATACCTCTAACTGGAATGAGTTATTCTATATTTGGTAGATGAATCCCAATTTCTTGCAACGCTACGAATCGATAAATGACACTAGATGAAACTATCGTACTAAATAAATGATAATTGCGCAAATTGAAAACTAGATTTGTGCTTTATACCTCACGGCTGCTGCCTCTATTATCTCTTGTTACGATTTTTCTTTGATTCTTTGCTCCTGGATCACGTCGCTCGACTTTTATCTTGCGCTCTCCCTTCTCTGGACGTGACGAGAAGCTTCACGTCTAGCACCTTTTCTAATCACAAGCATGCAGAAAAACTTGTTTTGTTGGCCTCTCCTCTCTCTCCTTTATTACTCTGCAGATGCTCTCCTTCTCAACTCTCTTTACAATGCCACGTCTCCAGCACACCTCAACTCACGTTGGCTTACATTGCATTGCATGGCTTTTTAAAGCCTGTGCTCTCTCCGACTCCGAACTGCAAACAAAAACCCGACTCCAATCCAAAAAACCGTCTCCTGTTCTCACGCGGAAAACGGGCGACAACGCAGTGTATTCGTATACAACTCGTATACGTATACGGCAAACCGACGACTCGAATACGACTCGCAAACGGACTAGACTTCTACGTATACGGCAATTATACGTACACGTATACGACTCAAATACGTCTAAAAACAAGATTATACTTTAACAATCACCTCCTTAATCTTGATTTTCCTTCTTGATCATATTGACCTTCTCTCTTGCTTCTGCTTCTTCCTCGCATGCCTGCTTGGGCTGGAGCACCTGCTCCTGCTTCCTCCCTCCACCTTGGGACCCATCTCCGACTTCCTTCCGCTGCCCGCGTGAGAGCTCCTCCTGAGCCTTTGCTCGCCACGACCATACCTGCTGCATGTGGTCGGTGCCGACCACTCGAACCGTCGCTCCGCTTCTCTCCACCTGCATGCGCTCGTTTGGAGTTGGTTGCATGCCTGTGCGCACCCCCCGAGCCGCTTGCTTCGATCACTGCGCCTTCTGCCTCATCTTGCTTCTTTGCCGACTCGGTCTCCTTCCTTGTTACGTCTTCTTGTGCGCTAGGCTTGCCTCCTGCTGCATCTGCACCTCGACCATCTGTGCCTTTCTCCACCCAAACCTGTTTACAAGTGTTCAAAGGAATCTTGTACAACCGATTTGGAGATCTCTTTGCCTTCATCAACAAATCTCTGTTCTTGTCATACACTCGCAAGAACTCATCCTCCAACACCACCTTGCACCCTCTCTCCGTCATCTGCCCGAGACTTAGTATGTTGTTGCATAGGCTTGGTATATAATAGATTCCTGTCAACAACTTCTTAGCCC
Organism: Dendrocalamus latiflorus; assembly: GCA_017311315.1. Lineage (NCBI taxonomy): Eukaryota > Viridiplantae > Streptophyta > Magnoliopsida > Poales > Poaceae > Dendrocalamus > Dendrocalamus latiflorus. The sequence continues at coordinate 29,808,853 of CM029663.1, forward strand.
CGTTCCTGCATTGTAGCATCATTGTCCCTTTACCCTTTATCTCCACAGTGGAGCCATCGCCGAACTTGACCTTGCCCCAAATCTTCTCGTCGAGCTTGTGAAACATGGAACGATCTCCCGTCATGTGGTTGCTTGCTCCATTATCCAAGTACCATTGATCTGTGTGATCATGACTTCCTTCCTTCGTGCGTAGTTTTGGAACTACGTTCTCCTCATTCAGTTCCACCATGACCGACTCCTTTTCAACATATGAGGAGAGAAGTACTAAATCTCCATCATCTTCTTCTTCGTCTTTGGCAAGGTTCGCCTCCCCGTCCTTCTTCTTGCTCTTGCAATCCAAAGCAAAGTGCCCAAGCTCGTTACAGTTGAAGCACTTTTTGTTGCTGCGGCATCTTATTGCGTAGTGCCCGTATTCGCCACATTCATAACACTTGACATGTGACAAATCATAGGATCTCTCGCCACCTCCTTGCCCAGCATTGTCTCCACGACCACCCCTGCCGCCTCGACCACTCTGGCCACCACGATCACGCCACCTCCCGCGGTTGTATGAAGAGCCACGACCGTCTCTCTGATCTCCCCTTACTAGCAACGCCTGCTCGTTGTGAGATCCTTGCTCCTTGCGCGATTGAAACCCCTTCAATAACTCCTCATGCGCCTTGAGAGATCCGGTGATCTCCTCTATCTTCTTCTTGTCCAGATCGGGGGAGTACATAAGTGTTGTAACAACAGGTATGTACTTCTCCGGAAGCACGCGCAAGTACTTCTTCACCGCCACAGATTCCTCCATCTTGTCGCCAAGAGAGTTAATCTGATTAAACAACGAACTCAACTTACCGGCGAACTCGTCCACCGACTGGTTTTCTTCCATCTTCAGATTCTCGAACTCGCTCCGCAAATTCTGGAGCCGCACCTCCTTGACACGATCAACTCCTTCGTGCATCGTCTGAAGCGCCTCCCACGCTTCTCGTGCCGTCTCCTTGCCGATGAGCTGATGCATCATCGCGTCTGGCACCGCCTGGTAGATGAGGGCCAAAGCCGCTTGATCTACTTTGTCGTCCACCTCCTTGTCCTTCTCCTTCGGATCAACTGCGCACCAGACTCCCTGGGCACGCATGTTCGCCTTCATCTTCATTGCCCACACCGGGTAGTTGTCGACCGTCAGGAGAGGGTACTGGAGGGAGATTAACCCACTTTGAGCCTTCGTCTTGTCACCCATACTCTGATACCACTTGTTACGATTTTTCTTTGATTCTTTTGCTCCTGGATCACGTCGCTCGACTTTTATCTTGCGCTCTCCCTTCTCTGGACGTGACGAGAAGCTTCACGTCTAGCACCTTTTCTAATCACAAGCATGCAGAAAAACTTGTTTTGTTGGCCTCTCCTCTCTCTCCTTTATTACTCTGCAGATGCTCTCCTTCTCAACTCTCTTTACAATGCCACGTCTCCAGCACACCTCAACTCACGTTGGCTTACATTGCATTGCATGGCTTTTTAAAGCCTGTGCTCTCTCCGACTCCGAACTGCAAACAAAAACCCGACTCCAATCCAAAAAACCGTCTCCTGTTCTCACGCGGAAAACGGGCGACAACGCAGTGTATTCGTATACAACTCGTATACGTATACGGCAAACCGACGACTCGAATACGACTCGCAAACGGACTAGACTTCTACGTATACGGCAATTATACGTACACGTATACGACTCAAATACGTCTAAAAACAAGATTATACTTTAACAATCACCTCCTTAATCTTGATTTTCCTTCTTGATCATATTGACCTTCTCTCTTGCTTCTGCTTCTTCCTCGCATGCCTGCTTGGGCTGGAGCACCTGCTCCTGCTTCCTCCCTCCACCTTGGGACCCATCTCCGACTTCCTTCCGCTGCCCGCGTGAGAGCTCCTCCTGAGCCTTTGCTCGCCACGACCATACCTGCTGCATGTGGTCGGTGCCGACCACTCGAACCGTCGCTCCGCTTCTCTCCACCTGCATGCGCTCGTTTGGAGTTGGTTGCATGCCTGTGCGCACCCCCCGAGCCGCTTGCTTCGATCACTGCGCCTTCTGCCTCATCTTGCTTCTTTGCCGACTCGGTCTCCTTCCTTGTTACGTCTTCTTGTGCGCTAGGCTTGCCTCCTGCTGCATCTGCACCTCGACCATCTGTGCCTTTCTCCACCCAAACCTGTTTACAAGTGTTCAAAGGAATCTTGTACAACCGATTTGGAGATCTCTTTGCCTTCATCAACAAATCTCTGTTCTTGTCATACACTCGCAAGAACTCATCCTCCAACACCACCTTGCACCCTCTCTCCGTCATCTGCCCGAGACTTAGTATGTTGTTGCATAGGCTTGGTATATAATAGATTCCTGTCAACAACTTCTTAGCCCCGTTCCTGCATTGTAGCATCATTGTCCCTTTACCCTTTATCTCCACAGTGGAGCCATCGCCGAACTTGACCTTGCCCCAAATCTTCTCGTCGAGCTTGTGAAACATGGAACGATCTCCCGTCATGTGGTTGCTTGCTCCATTATCCAAGTACCATTGATCTGTGTGATCATGACTTCCTTCCTTCGTGCGTAGTTTTGGAACTACGTTCTCCTCATTCAGTTCCACCATGACCGACTCCTTTTCAACATATGAGGAGAGAAGTACTAAATCTCCATCATCTTCTTCTTCGTCTTTGGCAAGGTTCGCCTCCCCGTCCTTCTTCTTGCTCTTGCAATCCAAAGCAAAGTGCCCAAGCTCGTTACAGTTGAAGCACTTTTTGTTGCTGCGGCATCTTATTGCGTAGTGCCCGTATTCGCCACATTCATAACACTTGACATGTGACAAATCATAGGATCTCTCGCCACCTCCTTGCCCAGCATTGTCTCCACGACCACCCCTGCCGCCTCGACCACTCTGGCCACCACGATCACGCCACCTCCCGCGGTTGTATGAAGAGCCACGACCGTCTCTCTGATCTCCCCTTACTAGCAACGCCTGCTCGTTGTGAGATCCTTGCTCCTTGCGCGATTGAAACCCCTTCAATAACTCCTCATGCGCCTTGAGAGATCCGGTGATCTCCTCTATCTTCTTCTTGTCCAGATCGGGGGAGTACATAAGTGTTGTAACAACAGGTATGTACTTCTCCGGAAGCACGCGCAAGTACTTCTTCACCGCCACAGATTCCTCCATCTTGTCGCCAAGAGAGTTAATCTGATTAAACAACGAACTCAACTTACCGGCGAACTCGTCCACCGACTGGTTTTCTTCCATCTTCAGATTCTCGAACTCGCTCCGCAAATTCTGGAGCCGCACCTCCTTGACACGATCAACTCCTTCGTGCATCGTCTGAAGCGCCTCCCACGCTTCTCGTGCCGTCTCCTTGCCGATGAGCTGATGCATCATCGCGTCTGGCACCGCCTGGTAGATGAGGGCCAAAGCCGCTTGATCTACCTTGTCGTCCACCTCCTTGTCCTTCTCCTTCGGATCAACTGCGCACCAGACTCCCTGGGCACGCATGTTCGCCTTCATCTTCATTGCCCACACCGGGTAGTTGTCGACCGTCAGGAGAGGGTACTGGAGGGAGATTAACCCACTTTGAGCCTTCGTCTTGTCACCCATACTCTGATACCACTTGTTACGATTTTTCTTTGATTCTTTTGCTCCTGGATCACGTCGCTCGACTTTTATCTTGCGCTCTCCCTTCTCTGGACGTGACGAGAAGCTTCACGTCTAGCACCTTTTCTAATCACAAGCATGCAGAAAAACTTGTTTTGTTGGCCTCTCCTCTCTCTCCTTTATTACTCTGCAGATGCTCTCCTTCTCAACTCTCTTTACAATGCCACGTCTCCAGCACACCTCAACTCACGTTGGCTTACATTGCATTGCATGGCTTTTTAAAGCCTGTGCTCTCTCCGACTCCGAACTGCAAACAAAAACCCGACTCCAATCCAAAAAACCGTCTCCTGTTCTCACGCGGAAAACGGGCGACAACGCAGTGTATTCGTATACAACTCGTATACGTATACGGCAAACCGACGACTCGAATATGACTCGCAAACGGACTAGACTTCTACGTATACGGCAATTATACGTACACGTATACGACTCAAATACGTCTAAAAACAAGATTATACTTTAACATCTCTTAATGCCAACGACCAACAGCCTCCCTCAGTCACAGTCGCCCACATGCCATGCCCAATTTCTCCTCCCTCCCAGCCTCTTCGCCTGCCCTCCCTCTCCAGATCTGCCTCTTAGCCTTTGCCCTCTCTAAATCGGCAGATCCCTTCCCTCACAACCTCCGGTGGTCTAGCCTCCCTCCCGGCTCCCTCCCTTAAGTCCCTTCCTCAAGCCTCAGCTGCCTCCTCCTGTCGACCCGCCATGCCCCTCCTGCTTGAGCGGCCTGCCACCCACGCAAGCCTCAGCTGCCTCTAAGGTGCCCGTCGCCCGCCTAGCACTTTCCAAGCACAGGAGAGCTCAGGAAGAATGGAAAAATCAATTGTCTATTGTTGGCTTGTTGCCGAATTGGTTGGCCACATATGGGCTTTGGTATAGTTTGGCGGCTTTGTTGGTGTGTTGCATGGTTGGTCCAGCATGGATTTAGGTAATTCAAACCCAAGTGTGTACGAAACTTTTCTTCACTTCTTCTACCTGACTACCTCAGTCACACTTTCTGACTTTCACCAACGAATTGTCAAATTTTCATGATGAGGAGAAAGCCATGGCGCCCCATACATGGCTAGAGATACATACTCTCTAGCCAGAAGTAGGGTGGACGCCAGCCCCTCTTGACCCCTAATAGGTCTGCCACTGAATAGCATCTTTCCATTGTCCTTTTACAAGTTCTTAACATTTCAACTTCTCATCAACTTTAAATTCAATAGTACATGGGTTTGGAAAGCAGACAGCCTCAAATGCATGTCTTCTCCGTTTGGAACCCATATATATTGGTCTCTTCATAGTAGTTTGCTCAAAAGTTAGCCTGTTTGGAATACAGAAATTCCAATGCAAAGATTCCTATCAAATTCAATAGTAGTTTTTAAAGCGGGATTTGTTCGTCAGGGACGACGATACTATACGATTTTGTGCTGTGGCATGCCGGTGCCGTCCGAGCAGTACTAAAAAATTTGTCCGGAGCCGATGCCTAGCGTGTGTCAACTGTGCGCGCACGAGGCTCCCTCACTTCCCGCGCGGGCGCCATGCGAGCAAGTGGCGCTCCCGTAAATAGTCCCACCGCACGTGGGCGCTTACCGTGGCCTTTCCCAGTTTGAACGAGCAGGGCAGGGCGAGCAGGCCCACATGGCGTCCTACCCGCTTGACGCCGTCAGGGTAGCGCGCCGAGTCGCCGTCGCGTCCCTCTCCGCCATAACTGCCGTCGCCGTCGGGACGCCGTCACGGCCGCGTGCGTCGCGGCTGGTTGGCGCGCGGGTCGCGGATCGTGCTGCGGACGGAATCGAGATCGCGGCGTGCGGCGATGGGGGATTTTTTTTTATCTCCTGGGAAGCGCCCACTGAATTCGAGGTGTTGCTGTCTTGGCGCGATGATTCAGGAAAACCATTCTGAATTACGGGGGCCTTAATTATTGCGGCTTTTCATCCTTGGAGCCTTGGTGGTTGCGACTCCTTGGACTGGCAGCCGATGTGCTCCTGCGTCTTGTCCTGTATGAGATGCTGCCCTCCCTGCTGCAATGCAAGTTCTATGGAAATGTTGACGTGTCGTTTTGAACGTGTAGCCTGTGCCTGTTACTGCAGAATTTCAAAAATATTTTAGATAAATGTAAAGGGGATGTTCTTGAAATTATACTACTCCAATGGAAACTTGGCCTACGGTAATAGTTTGATCGGTACCCTGTGGAGTGTCTTGATTGTTTATCTAAAAGCGGTTGGATCAAACGCCTACTTGCATGCGAAAAACACATGCGTACTAGTTGAAGCCCAAATGGCACGCTCAAGTACCGGTCGGTGCAAAAGCACGCTAAGAGCAAATATAATAAGAGGCTATTAGTAGGTTGTATGCTAAGGTGGAGAAGAGAGAGGAGGAGAGAGAAGAGAGATGAGCTGTAAGTTTACAGTCAGCTGAAACACAAGAACCAAAAAATTTTGTGAGAGAAAGAGGTGAATCATACCGCCTTCAGCTGACTATAAACTACTATATTATTAGCTTTGCTCTAAGTCGCTAATGCGTTGCTCGATCTTGGCTTGTGCCACCGGACAGAAAGGACAAAGCCACAGAGATTAAAATAATCAGACGGTGACTTGTCACCTGTCTCGAGCCCGAGGGAAGCAGACAATAATTGAGCATTTCCAGAGCTCTGCGCCAAGCCAGAACGTTCCCCACGCTACGACCGATTAATTTAATCAGTTCATGTGCTCGCGGAAAATGAAACAATCAGTGCATGGCAGCGGCTCCCACGGGCCTGGGCACTGTCCGGTTGCTGGGACGGAGCGCGGTTTTGGTAGTGCTCAAATTGAAAAATGCTATAGCTGTTGAAAACGCACGATAGTAGACGTTGATTTTTTCTAAATAATTAAATTTAAAAATAAAAAATAAAATATTCTATCATCATTAACAATATAAAGAAAAAACAAATAATCTAAAAAAATAAATTTAAGAAACAGACGCGTTATAGAAATTAGAAATTTGGAGCTGGGCTTGTCCGCATCCGCGCGGTGCGGCGCGGTGAGCGCGCTCGTAAAGGCGGCCACCTTTTTTCTACTCCACCCTCCCGTGCGCCGGGTGGGCTCCGCGGCACGGGCCAGGGATTTGGGTTCGGGTCGGTTTGTTTAACGGCGGGCGGGTTTGGATTGGCGTGTCTCGGCGGTGGCGCGCCTTTTTTGAGTTTTTGCGCGGACCACCGGCTGTTGGGGGCTCTATTTGGGATACGGACAGCACGCGCGTGTACGTGAATGTGTGGATGTTTTATGATATCCGTAGTTGGCCCAATCTTTTCCGTTGATATATAGGTAGAGATGGCAACGGGTAAATACCCATCGGGTATTGCCATTCCATACCCGTACCCGCTAGGTGTAAATTTATCCGTCGGGTTACCCGTATCCGCACGCGGGTAGGAAAATTTACCCATACCCGTACCTGCGCGGGTATTACTACCCGACGGGTAACCCGTACCCGTAAGCATACCCGGTTCAACACATAAGAATATCATCAATTTAGACATTCATTAATCATACATATCAAGCACAAAAACGTCTAATGATCAAAATTAGTACATCACATAAACATACTTGACATGACCATATCAACATATGACAAACAAATAAACAATCAACAACAAGTAGATAATAAAATTAACATTTGAGTGGGATGTCTAGTTGTCTAATGCGGGTATTCATTACCCGCGGGTAGGCGGGTATGGGTAGTATATACCCACACCCGCACCCGCCTACCCGGCGGGTAGAGGATTTCGCCCAATAACGTACCCATGGGTACATAAAATTTTCCATACCCGTCTCTTTATCGGGTAAAACCCGTCGGGTATTCGGGTATCGGGTACCCATTGCCATCTCTATATATAGGGGATCAGCTGGGAAGGGGTTTCTGGTGGTCGTACATGTTTTTCTGTACATTAATCTGCATGTTCTAGGTACGAGCGAGTAGAAAATTACTCTCAGTACATGCATGTATCATTGGCACACCGAACAAATGAACAGATTGGAGTAGTGAGTACCGCTAGATGGATCATCCACTTCCCCAAACAGTAACTTCTCACTAATCATCACTTGCCGAAATGGTCAGGCGCCTGACTGTCGATCCTTTCAATCATTCAGAAATGCCACGCACTGATGGTAAGCTGTACAACTCCTTCAAAAATAAATTAATAACAACTCTGTATACATCGTCAATTTTCTGTTTTAGAAAAAATACATCGTCAAATTTGAGCAGGCAGACGCGTACGTGTGCTCTGCTCTAGTTAGCTGCACCCGTGAGAAGAACATGGAATCGCACACGTAAAACCATGCGTAAGTTCAGAAACAAGTCGAGCCGATTGAAAACTAATAATGAGCACAAACCAAAACATGGTCCTCGAAAATTATTGCGGACATGGTGTTAACATCTTAAATTTGGGTAGTAGGAAATTTCGAACATTGGATGTAGGAGATTTTCAAAAATTTGGGTGCATGTTAGATTTTCTGGAAATTACATAGGTTTTATTGGATTTTTGTGGTGCAAGAATCAAATTAATATAAGGAAAGGTACACAATAAATATCAATAACAATATTAATATTAAAAGAATAGCAAAATTTAAATCTAGAGTAAATTCCATACAAGAAATTGTATTGTAGGCATCGAGATGAGTGAAAGTTTGAATTCTAATTGAAATTTGATTTGAAAACAAAAGACAAAAACAAGAAAATAATTGAGAAACCAATAAACTAGTTTTGGCTGGCCCAACTCTTATTTTCCCTCTTTGCTCGACCCGCTCGGCTCCTCTTTGTCTGGCCCGCTCGACCCAGTCACTCTCCTTTCTTTCTTTCTTTCATTCTTTTTTCTCTAACCCATTTTTCTCTAGCCCAGCAGCGTGTCGTCGTGTGCCCTATGCCCCCCTTCTCTTCTTCTCTCTCCTTTCTTCCTTCTCCCAGCCACGTCTGCCCTAGCTCGCGCCTGTGCCCACATCTGCCCTGGTTCATGTCCCGCCTTGTCGCTTGCGCCCTTGCCCCTACAAAATAGCACTGCTTGCTGCCCACCGACTCTGTTGTTGCCGATGCCACTGTGTTCACACATCGTCGACGCTATGGCCATGCCACCGCCCACATCAAGCCATCCTTGCTCGTGCTGCGTGCCCGCATGCCCGACCTTATCTCAGCCTCGCCACGTGCTCGACCACATCCCATCCTCGTCGTGTGCTCGTCCGTATTCCAGCCTTTCCACCCATGCTACTGAACGTGCTCCATCCTCACCGTAGGCGCACCCTCTGGCCCATGTCGACCGTGCATGCACATGCACAGTCGCGTCGTTGCATAGCATTGTGGTGCCACGCCACATCGCTCCACCCTCTATTTAAGTTGGCTGAGCCTCAGCGTTTTTGCCCCGTATCTGTCACTTTGCTCCCGCTTCACCCTCACCTCCAGAGCCTTAAGGTGAACTCAAATTCTTCACTGACCATGTGATGGCCGTAGCTTCGCTGCATGCAAAGCCCATCTTCGGTGAGCCTCTCTCCCATTTTTCCCATGTCATGATGTGTTCTCGAGCCTCTCATTTATTTTCCCTCACCCAATTTCTTGTGCCGACCGTAAGAATTCACCGTTGTGGCCTTCATCCCAAAATTCGACCGAAATTGCCACCCACATCGCCATTTATGCTCCGGTGAGTCTCGATCTAATTCATCGCCCCTGGACCATCTCCACACCTCCCTCAACCTATCTCCAACAATAACATTGGCCATCTCTCTTTGCAGCTCACCATCGCCATTGAAGACCACCATGCCACCTCGGTCTCTGTCACCAGCCCTCCTCGATTCGTCCTTGACCGCACCAACCACCCCCTAGATGCTCACGTGCCCTCTATTTTCTCATTTAGTCACTGAATGGTCGGTTTTCCATGTTTTCCGAGCCATCCCCACCACCGTCCTCAGTCACCTTGTGCCATGCCATCACCTCGCATTGGTGCGTAGAAGTGTTAGCAACCCATTTTGAGTGTCGTCGATCGACCACCGCCATATCTCCGCACGCCAGCGCAGTGCAGGCAACGCCGTTGGTGACATTGCTCTGTTTCGGCAGAGAGAGTAAGACCACTATAGTGAGATCACTATAGCATTAGCCCCACCTGTCAGCGGCTCCGGTATTTCTTTTATAGAAATAATTGTTTTAGATATTAAAAACCCCAAGCCCCACCTGCCAATGACTCTTTGATGTTCCTTTAAAACATAATTTAAAAATAAAATAAAATAATGGGTCCCAACTGTCAGCTAGAGATATTCTCTCCACTATTTATTTTTGGGATTTTTGAATTTAAATTTTGGAGATCCCGTTCTCTCTCGGTTTTAGCCCTGATTTTGTCGATTCTTGTTTCTAAATTCATTTAAATTCAAACCCTATCCATCAGTACACACACATTTAAATTTTGGAGTTTATTTGATATTTATTCAAATGGATTTGAACTATTTTGGATTTATTCGAATTAGTTGTATTTTATTTATTAGAATTTTGAAGTTCTGGAAGAGCTATCGTTCGAGCCTGATCAAGATTGTGAGCAAAGCGAGTCAACACTTTGATTATTTTACACCTACATTTTGAATATAAACTATATATTTTAAATTATGAAAATGCATGCTTGTATTTGATTGTAATTATATTGTCAATATATTGTAGTTAATGCCTTGTTATTAATTGTGCTATTAAATTCTATTCCTTGGTTTTGGACACAATTACATTGTCACTCTAGATTTAATGGTATATATACTAGTGATAAGTCCATATTTAAGTGCCATACTTAGCTTTGCTTAGATACACTGTCATGTGGTTATTAATTTGCTTTGGCGTTATTTCAAACATGAAAATTTTGTTTTGGACAACCATTTGATGGAAATGGCTGGTATTTTAAACTTAGAAAAGGTTTTCAAAAATAAAACCCAAAAACTATTTTATACTTGGATGGATTGTATATCTGGCTGGTGCGGATAGAGAACGAGATATTGGTATGTGGTGGAACCATTCTAAGTCAATTAAGGACCGAATCTTGAGATGACCTCTTGGGTAAAACAATGCAACCACAAGATATAATGGGTGTCACCTAGCTAATTAATTTGCATTGCCTTAATGTTGTCAGAGTGAGACTTTTGTCCGTACGATGCAAGAGGGACTTCTGTTTCAGGTGGACAAAACCGTCCGACGGTGGAAATCTTGGTGAGAATAACTACATTAGGATGCATTGTAAAGGCCTCGTGATGGTCTACTTGGTCTGCATGTCCAAGAAGCATGTGGAATATAACTAGTTGAATATCTCTTATGGATAAAGTGTACAATCTCTATAGAGTGAAAACTGTCTGAACAGTCATACCTATGGTCAAGGGTGGGAGTGGGAACTTGCTTGATATAGTCTCAGTTTTATAAAAACCACTTGTGAGTGGGATAAAAATGATGGATAGATGGAGCCCTGAATTTTTAGTCCTAGGTGGATAGAACCTAATGGATGCAATAGGGTGGATGGAACCCTATCTATGAAAACTAGTATATGATAGATAAAACCATACTCTGTAAAAGGTGGACGGAACTTTCTCTATTATTTTACAAAAATCATCTGTGTTCTTAATAAATGGTCTTGGTCAAAATGCGGTTGTTTGTGCTCACACCCTCACTCACTATCACCACTCAGAATACTTGGATCAAGACCCGTATGACTACCACACGTGTCTGGACCAAACGGACAAGACAGTGGAGTGTAGGCTAGCTCAGTATTGCTGTCAAGACCTCATAGGTAGACTCTGATGGTGATTGTGTGCATATCTATTATATATACATGTATTACCCTAGTCATTTGCTTGTGGGCGGTTTGGTTGGAGCCGTTTTTTGTTCTCCCCTTCCGCATCTACTTTTGATTTTTTTTTTGTAATGTGCTTTGTATTAAGTTTTGGCCTGATCGGCCTAGTTGTAAAGCCTTTTGTCCGTATGGACTATTTGAAGTTGTCGTGGTAGCGTTTGTGTTTATCATGCGATATATATATGGTTCAGCAATATATCTATATATACTATATACTGATCTAAAAAATAATACAATGGAGCACACAGGATTTTAGATTGTAAATCTAGGGTCCGATGTGGTGGCTGGTACTGGTATTTCCTGGTCCAGAGAGAAACATGAGTAGTAATAAGCATGATCCTGGTCCATGCATGTGCATTGGACCATGCATGGAATCTGCTGAGAGGCTAAACACATGCAGCATGGCCTGCGTTTCCTGCACGGTCCAACTACCCGAACTTGGCCGTTGGGATCCCATTTCCCTCTTTATGTTGGAGTGGGGGTACACCTGGCTTGATCCATATCTATCTCCTTAACCTTACATCTTCTTTCAGGTCCGGCGCAAGGTAACTCTATTGTACTAAACTACTAGTACCACTACATTGTGAAAAGAAAGGGTAAATTCATTGATGGTCCTAGCTATACATGCTGGGTTTATGACAGTCTGGTTAAGAGAAGGCACATGCATGAGGTTGCTGGCAATAGACGACTGTCCCAGGCGTTCAACACGCACATACCTACACATTTGTGCTTTCGCTCTCGCTTCGTACAAAAGCGTTCGCTCCGAGGATTGCTACACACGATCCACTAGTGTCATTCATTGTTTATGCCGCATATACAGTCTTCACTCTCGCTTCGCACAAAGCAACGCCCCCAGGATTGCTACTGCCTACACATGGGTTCACTAGTAACGACATTGTAGTAGTAATATTTCAAGATAAAAAACTGCATCTATGATCGATATATACTCGGAACGTGTGGGAGCTAGCTAGCTAGGAGAGACTAGTCATGGAAAACTATCCATCAAGCAGCTGCCAATGCATGGAAATTAAACTCGAACAAGACATGGAGCACCGGCAATAGCTAGCCTACCTCGCTAGGGCGCTCTTGGCATGGATGGATGTGTCGTCGTTGTCGCGGTACTGTGCACGACTGTAGTTGCATGAGGGGCGGCACGCGCAAAGATGCCGCCGTTCGTAACTCCGGGGGGCCACCATACTTGGCAGCAGCTTGAGCTACCCCGTGGACTTCGCACCTAATGGGGTACACTACCATTTAAAGTCAATCATGCATACATACATACTTGTATGTTCTTATCACAAACATGTATACGAACGAAGGTACACTATAGGGCCATGCAGATTAACTAACGACGCAGATTTCCGTTTGTCATGCAAGGAGTAACCCGGTCTTGCGTTACGGCATTGCGTGGCTACGTACGTGTCACGGTGAGTTGGACGGGCTACGTACAAACGGGTGCTTCTCTTAGGCCTTAGCTGTGTACACTAATTGTTCTCCGTATGATCTATGGATGATTGCAATCGAATTAACCTACCACAAACGCAAGCACAAATTAATTTGTGCACACGAGAGGCCCCTGCTAGCTCTTACTTAAGAGGGGATGCATATAATTGTCTATCATCGTTTTAGCATTTTTTTATATGAAAAGAGATATTATGCCGGCAGAAGCCTCGAAATTATCATCTGTAGGACACCAGCTAGGAGCAGTGCTGTGTGGTCTTCCCATTCTGAAACCAAATATGCTGCAATTGTTATGTTGTTTACAGACGCCTGCCAACTTGGGCTGCAGGAACGGAATCGTTGTGGGCCTAACAAGAAACAACCGGCATTTATACTAGCTAAATGCCCATTCGTTATTATGAATAAAAAATATACTTTATTCCTTCTTTTTACTTCATGTTCTAGAATCAGTGCAATCAAATTTTCTAAAGTTTGATGGCCAATAGGTTTAACATTATTTACATTGGCTATATAAAACTATATCATTAAAAACAATTTCACAACATTATAATTTTACATGCATATCTTACTGTAAAGTTATAAAAAGTAAATGTTAAAGTCGTATCTCAAAGATTGTGAAATATCAAAAACATCAAGTAAAAAAAAATTGAGGGAGCATTACCTAGCATATCAAGGCCCCGTTTGGCACAGCTCAGCTTCACTAGTGAAGCTGTTTTTTTAGATTCAGCTTCACGAGCAGCTTCACCGGTGAAGCTAAAGCTGTTTTAGAAAACTGTTTGGCAAAACAGCTTCACCAACAGCTTCATGCATGGCTGAGAGAGGTCAATTGTCCAAGATGCCCCTGTCTACCTGACTTGTTCTAACATTTGGAGTTGTATATTTGTATATGGTCATATGAATTAAAAAATAATATATTTGAATGAGTATGAATTAAAAAATTAAAATAATAAAAAAAAAAAATAAAATACGTGAACGGGAGAGAGCGGTGCGTACGCGAAAGAAAAAAGTGAACGGGATTTTTGTGAACTGAGCGGTGCGTACGCCTGAGGGAGAGAGTGGCAAATACGTGTAAATTTTTGTGAACTAGAGGGGCATTCGCTTCCTTGGAATATGGGCCTGAGGGAGAGAGCTGTGAAAAGCTACTTTTTTCAGCTTCACCTCTCCCTATTCCTTTGTGAGAGCACAAAAAAAGGAGCTTCATGGGTGAAGCTATTTGCAAAAAGGGTGTTTGGCAAAAAACAGCTTACAACAACTCATGAAGCTGTTGGTGAAGCTGTGCCAAACAGGGCCCAAGTCACCATCCCCATGTTTAGCTTGCATGACGCCATCCACTAGAGTCGAAGTGCCCAATTGAGCTCTGCTTCGGTCATGCATGCTTGGCCTACACAATGCCCACGGCTCTATCATCATGCATAACCGAGCTTCGCTAAAGTTTGCATTGCATCCCTACTACCGTACTTGTCATATACCACACTCCCTATACCACGACTTTGCCGCTGTGCCTAGCTTGAGCTCCGCTACATCTGGCGTTGCGCCTTTGCTCCACTGTGCTTGTCACATGCCTCACCTTTGCCTCCGCTACCATGCCTAGCCAAGCTCCTGCTACAACTGGCATCATGCCTTCACTCTACCATGCTCGTTATGCACCTCACCCTCAGCTTCGCCACCACGCCAAGTCGACCTTTGCTGCAGCCCTCATTGTGCCTTCTCCCTTGTGTTCGGTGTGCAGAGCCTTTGGCTCCGACGCCACACCATATATCCGACTCGTCAAATGCACATAAACAAAAATATATTTATGTTCATATATTACTTAATTCACACCAAAACACATGCAAAATATTAAATTTGCTAACTCATCTCGTTTATTTTTTTAGCGGGAAAGCCTTCCGATTTTTGTTATTATTAGAAACCCTAAGTTACAAAGTTGTTCAGGAAGAGAAGACAAAGGAAAAAGAGAGCAAAAGCGAGACCAGAGTGCAGACTGCTGAAACATATCCTCTGCCATTAAGTAACAATGGTATGTGCCATTACCACTATATATGGGCTGTTGGATCGCAAAAGAAAACATACGATTCACCTTGACACTTTTAGCATTCGCTGTAGCTATTGATCCGGTGCGTCGAGCTAATGACAAGGCATTGTAGCTCTCTGCCATTGCAGGAAGCACATCCGCAGACTGGTCTGTCTCCTACCAAACTATGTCTTTCTCAGAGCAAACACGCTAACAAAAAAAAGCAATATTTTTGGGAATGAAGTAACACAGAAGTCAACGTCCAGGCTCCATGTGTTCCAGACATCAAAACGCACTTCCAAATTTTATTTCCATCCAGCATCCTATTGCCTTGTTCACCCTCCATCGATTCTACGAATTCCAGGTAGCCATCCCTGTCGAGGGCTGAAAACTTCATTTCCTACATGCTCTAGCAGCTTGACTCCCCAATGCATTGCGGTCTTCCTCGCTTTTCTGCTACAAAGATAGCAAAAAAGGTCCCAAGATAGCCAAAAAAATAGGTCGAGAATAAAAAAGGTCCATCAGTAAATATCTAGCCAAAATTATGTTCATAGATGTAAGATACATGTCAAAATCCAGCATAAAAAAAAATGCAATTCACTAAGCAAATATGAAGGCTTCCATCATTGGTGAATTTGCAACAATGGGTTGTGCAAGATATAAAGCACAAGCCTAAATTTACACATTGTTGTAGGGGTGGTCCCCATCCACAACCATTCGGCCTACTGGGCCAAAAGACCCAATAAGGCATGTAAAAAGACACCCATGCCCATGGCATAGTAGGCCACTATGAGGATATGATTGTAATAAGATCTTATGGCCATGTATATATGGAGCCTTGAGAAATGAAGGGGGAACACAACTCATTTCTCCTACACTCACTCTACTAGTCCCCTGTTTACTGTTTGGTCCGTAAGCACAACAGTTGGCACCGTTCGTGGGGACGACAAGCAAGCTACAAGCTTGGGAGGAGCAATGGTGCTCAAGAAAGTAACGATGACAACCAAGTGAAAGAGAAGTACAATAGCAGCAACCACTGAGCTAGTACGCAAGAGCCAGTGGTGGAAGGCCTGCCACCCCCATGGCAGCTACGCACGGGCGCCACGAGCGGCGAGCGGTTGACACCGACGCGAGGAGCTAGCTTAGACGTCAACGCTGGTGCAATCGTCGGTGAAACCGCCTACGCCAGTACGACTGTCGATCATGACGCATGTACCGGTACAATTGTCGATCATGACGCTTGCGCCGGTGTGACCGTCAACCATGACACACGTACCGGTATGACCATTGACCATGACGTTCGCGCCAGTGCGACCATTGACAACGAAGCACGCATCGATACGACCATCGACCATGACGCTTGCGCCGGTGCAACCATTGACAACGATGCTTGTGCCAACACGACCGTCAATCTTGATGCCCGCGCCAGCCCATCCATCGACCTTGACGATGCACCAGTACACCTACCGACTCCAGCGTCCAAATTGTCATCGCTAACAACCTCATGCCAGCGCATCTGCGCTAGCAAACCTCGCTGCATGTGCGGTGGAGGGCACTTTGGTGGTGGCTTTCAGAACGCTGCAGTGTGAGCTAGTGAATCTTTGAGTGCCATGTGGGAGATGCAAGAGGCTTAGAGTTAGGAAAGACCTACAGTAGCAGTGGCGGAGGTCGCTATCGAGAGGGCGAATAGCTGCGAGGCCCTACTCCCTCTCGCAGTACACTTCGGTGCGTGGATCTAGAGTTCCTCTGTTCGTCGGCCTGCAACAGTTTTCGTGGTCGAAAAATTTGAAGATGCCTACCGTCAAACCATACAAGTGTGATACGGACCCCTGGGAGTTCGTACGTGTCTATGAGACAGCTATCGAAGCGACCAGGGGTGACTACTCGTAAAGGCGAAGGGATTGCCACTCGCCCTTCAAGGGATAACACTCTCCTGGTTCTTCACTATTGCATTGAACTCTATATACGTATGGGAGAAAATCTGAGACCGTATGTACAACAACTTCCAAGGAAATTACGTCGAACGTGTGGATGCAGACCATATTTGCTATCAAGCAAAAGCCTTCGGAGAAGCTCAGGGAGTATTTCAAGCACTTCGCTAAAGTCCACTGCCAAGTCAAGGACATAAACGAGACCACCATCATCAATGCAGCGATACAAGGTCTTTGTCTGGGGTTGTTGGTTGAGTACAACACGCTCAAGCCCATAAAGACAATCACAGAGCTCTTCGACAAGATAGAGAAATATGCAAGTGCAGAAGAGGATGCACAGCGACATTGGGGCGACGCTTCCAAGCCGAAGCAAGTGCATGATCCTATGAAGGATGGCTCCAGCCACAAGCAACGGAAGGGCCAACGACCAAAATACATCCTTGACATCAAGGGTGGTGGCGACAGTATCTACGCCTTCCACATGAACTATACGGGGTATAAATAGCCGCATGGAGTCCATGGTCTTCACATGAGCTCTATGGAGTATAAAGACCCGTACGGAGTCCACGGCCTCCGCACGAACTCTACGGAGTATAAACAAATGCGTAGAGTCTACGGCCTCCACGTGAACTCTATGGAGTATAAACAGACGCGCGGAGTTCATGGCCTGTACAGAGTATAAACAGACGTGTGGAGTACACAGCCTCTGCGCGAACTCTACGGAGTAAAAATAGACACATGGAGTCTATGGCCTCCGCGTGTGCTCTATGGAATAAAAACAGATGCGTGGAGTCCACGGCCTCCGCGTGTGCTCTACGGAGTAAAAACAGATGCGTGGAGTCCACGGCCTCCGCGCGTGCTCTACAGAGTAAAAATAGACACGCGGAGTCCACACCCTCCGCGCGAACTCTACGGAGTATAAATAGACGCGCAGAGTCCATAGCCCCATGTGAGGTCTATGGAGTATAAATAGGCACACAGAGCACACGGCCTCCGCACAAACTCTGTGGAATATAAATAGCCGTGCGGAGTTCACAGCCTCTGCGCAAACTCTATGGAGTATAAATAGATGCGCGTGCAAAGTCCACGACCTCTGTGCGAACTCTACGGAGTATAAATAGACACACGAAGCCCACGGACTCCGCGTGAACTCTACAAAGTATAAATAGCCATGTTGAGCCCACAACATCCGTGTGAACTCTATAGAGTATAAATAGCAGCGTGGAGCCAACGCCCTCCGTGTGAGCTTTGCTCAGTATAAATGGCCGCACCAAGCGGACTATAATGAGCGTGCGCCTCCACGACCACCTCGTGGTCATGACCTCATCGATGCCTGTTCGACCACCGCATGGTTGTGACCTCATTGACGCCTGGCCGACCCATAGTAGTCGTGATCTCGTCCACGCTCATTCGATCACCTCATGGCCATGACCTCGTCAACACCTATCCAACCACCTTGTGGTCGTGATGTCGTCAATGCCTGTCTGACCACCTCGTGGTCATGATCTCGTCAATGCCTGTACGACCACCTCACGATCGTGACCTCGTCCACGATCGTTCAACCACCTCATGGTTGTGATGTCTTGGACGCCTGTCCGACCACCTCATCATCTTCCTACGAGCATGACCTAGTTGTACGCCATTCAATGACTACCTCAGGCTCGTACATCTTCTATGACCACCTAGTGATCATGTGGTCTATGACAAATGGAGCATGTGCTTGTACAACTTTGTCTCGCCGCTGATTTTATCGACGTTTGTCCAAAGGGTGGGGGACAGAGTGCATGTTTTCAAGACTTTGTCCCACTGCCGACTTCGTCGACAATTGTTTGAAGGGCAGGGGACAGAATGTGCATTTTCAAGACTTCATCCTGTCGCCAACTTTGTCGATGCCTGTCCGAAGGTTGGGGGATAGAGCGTGCACGCTTTTATGACTTCATCCCACCACCGACTTCATTGACGCCCATCCAAAGGGTGGAGACAGAGTGTGCACGCACGCTTTTATGACTTTATCCCATCACTAACTTTGTTAGTGACCGTTTGAAGGGTGGGGGATAAAGCACGCACGTTTTTATGACTTCGTCCCACCGCTAACTTAGTTGACGCCTGTCCTAAGGGTTGGGGATGGAGCGTGCACACTTTTACGACTTCTTCCCGGTACTGACTTCATCGATGTTTGTCTGAAGGGTGGGGGATGGGGCACATGCTTTTACGACTTCATCTTGGCATTGACTTTATCCATGTCCGTCTGAAGGGTAGGGGACAGAGCATGTGTTTCTAAGACTTTGTCCCACCGTCAACTTCATCAATGACCGATCGAAAGGTGGGGGACGAAGCACGCACGCTTTGACGACTTCCTCCCACCATCGACTTCGTCGATGCCCGCTTGAAGGGTTGGGGTAGAGCACGTGTGCTTTTTTGACTTCGTCCCACTACTGACTTTGTCGATGCTTGTCCGAAGGGTGGGGGATGGAGATGCTCTCAAGACTTCATCCCGCCATTGACATTGTCAACGCCCGTCTGAAGGGTGGGAGATAAAGCATGCATTTTTATGACTTCATCCCACTGCCGACTTCGTCGACGTCTATCCGAAGGGTGGGAGACAGAGCGTGTGCGATTTTACGACTTCATCCCATCGCCAACTTCATCGACACCCGTACAAAGGGTGGGGGACAAAGTGCATGTGCTTTTATGACTTCATCCTGCCGTCGACTTCATCGATGCCCATTCAAAGGGTGGGGGATGGAGCGCGAGCTTTTACAACTTTGTCTCACAGCTGACTTCATTGACACTCATTCGAAGGGTGGGAACGGAGCATGTTCTTTCAAGACTTTGTCCCATTGCCGACTTCGCCGACACCGGTCCAAATGGTGTGGGACAGAACACGTGTTTTTATGACTTCGTCCCACCGTCAGCTTCGTCGACGCCCTTTCGAAGGGTGGGGGATGGAGTGCATGTGCTTTCGAGACTTTGTCCCGCAGCTGACTTTGCTGACGCCTGTCTGAAGGGTGGGGATGGAGTGCACGTGCTTTCAAGACTTTGTCCTGACACTGACTTCATCGACGCCCATCCGAAGGGTGGGGGATAGAGCGTATGCACTTTTACGACTTCGTCTCACCGCCGACTTTGTTGACGCTCATCCAAAGGCACTGAGGGCCCTATGACCACAAATTACCAAGGACACAGGTGGCATCTAAAAGCCTCGGCATCACACCTACCGATTGACTGGTACATTGGAGGCGGGGTTGTCGTCTTCGTTCCATCGAGGAACCTCGCCAAGCTAAGCGTCGAGGTCCATCCTCACGCCTAGAGTCTGCTTCATAGCAATCTTAACCATAGCCTCACCAATGTACTCCCATATGTGGTGGTGGAACGGGCGGCCCGAATGACGTATCATGTGCAACACCTCAGACATCGTGTTGTTAGGCAAGTCCAGGTAGGGATTGGCCAGTTCACCCACATGCAAGCAACCCTGAACATGAAACAGACTGAGAGCCATCTGCATCATCACAAGCGAGTAGTGGTTGCCGTAATCCCGGGTGGCATTCAATGCAAGCGATGAAGCCTCCCCAATCCTTTGAAGGCTACTCGGGAGGTCCTCTGGCCCATGTAGTCGAGGGGGACTTTGACCGCAAGATCTGCCAGGGCGGCCTCCAGGGCATCCATTGAACTCCACGCTGACAGAGACATGTCGCCCAGCATTGGGTCCCACTTCGATAGCTCAGATGATAGACGAGTCTTCTCCTCCTTCAGTGCAACAATTTGCTACAGTAGGCCTTCGCGCTCCTCGATGACTGAGCACTGAGTTAGCTCCACCGCTATGTAGGCATGTGCGATAGCCTTCACACCTTTTGCCTCTAGAAAGCAGATGCACTCATCCTTGGCCTCTATCGCAACCATCACGGCTGTGGCAGATTGCCAGGCGGACCATGCCTCTGCCTCCGCGGTGGTTACTTGCTTTTGTAGAGTACTTCATTTGAGGTACCTCGCAGTTTGCAAAGCACGAGCCAGAGCAAGGGCCTGCATCGTATCTACATGTCAATGATCAAGCAAACCAAACAATGAAACCATTATCGTAAACATACCTTCATCTCCATCACCTTGGGAGTGCTTTCTAGGAGCTCTAGCCTGTAGGAGGAAAGCATGCGATGATCTAGAGCCATGTCCGCGTAATCCACTGCTCCCTGGAACACCCTTAGCGTTTTTGGGCGAGGAATGAATTTTGCCACGGGGAGCCACCAGGACTCTAAATTGGTGGCTTTAGGGATGATTGGGCCCAACAAAACATCCATGGCGATAGCACCAGCCAGCCCATGGCCAGTTTCATTGCTAGAACCCTGCGTGCATCCCAGAGATTGATAGCCCACTAACACCGACAACATGGTGAGGGAGCAGATCGGAGAGAGCCTCACGATGTCATGAGAGCAAAATGAGTTATTTATACTTGTAGCTCGACTCAAAGAGGCCAGCCGAAACACAACAGTGCCTACGGACCCTATGGTCGGACTCACCGGAGTAGCACCACTAGCACTGGCAGCGGAGCTTGCCCCGGGAAGGGGGAGGTCGCAATCAGAGCCAGAGTCCTCGACGTGTGCCTTCAGACCTACTCGGAAGCTTACGCCTGTGATCATGGGAGGAGACGACACTCGAGCACGCTTCGCCACTTGTGATGCTGGAGGAGCTTTGTGAACTGGCGAGGCATGAAGCACACCCTCGGCGGTGGCCACAGCCTCACTTTCTAAAGTGATCTCAGGGCCTTTGGTCTCGATCGCCCCATCATCTAGGCCCTCAATGGGGCTCGCACCGTCGATCGCACCAGTGCTACCCATCCGACAGTCCTTCTCGACCTCAAGGTCAGAGTTTGCATAGTCTGCGAACTCTGACACATTGGTCACGATGACCTCATCTGGCCCAACCGACTCTGGCGGAGGGAGTGCTGGCCACCGCGCTGAGGCAATGACTGGAGACTGACCACCCCGACGCGGGGGGATGTTTCTGTTCTGTCGCTCTCCTCACATGCGTGTGGCCGACTACTGTTAGGCACAGGACACTCTGGTACAGGGAGGCTAAGGACTTCACACATACAGTTTACCCGACCGAGGTTTGATGGCACCGATGCTCGCAGACTCTGCTCCTCCATAGTGTATGGGCCAAGGAAGACGGCTGCAGCGCACTCCACATCCTTGTGAGAGAGCACTACCATGAGTCACCATCGGCATCACTAATGAAACAACAAAACACCGACCACAACATTGCTAATAGTTAGCTTAAAAATCTTACCCAGTTCGGTCAGTTTCGGTAGCGACACAATGCTGGGGCAGAGGTGGTCATCGCAAATGAGGCCGGGTTGGATCTACCACAAACAAGTAAGCGGAGACACACCGAGCATGCAATACTACTTTGTGAGGTCCCGCATGTTGAACCGGAGGGCGACCCCGAATAGCCTCCTCGCATGATGCTCGTCCTTGCGGTCGAGTGTCATGGATGGAGACATAAAGTCCAGTGAGTGGCCCGACCACTTGAGACTACCGCTGGCCTTAGTCTGGTGGTAGAACCACTGTCGCATCCAGTTGAACTCCCACTTTGCCTTGGTTGAATGGCCGAGAAGACCTTCGTACATGCAGACTGGAGCACAAAGTTGATGTTGGAAATATGCCCTAGAGGCAATCATAGAGATGATGATATTTCGTTGTATCCATGATTTAATAAATGTTCCTTGAATATTGCCTTTGTGTTGATTAACAAGTATGTGACTTGTTTGTGAAACTCTTTACTTATATGGTTATTCTAAAGTTGTCCCTGGTCGGAGTTCATGTGAGGACACACGTGAATGATGGATTAGCACATGTATCGGTTGATGACCATGTTTCACAGGTCATAGACATGGAGATGTCAAACCAATAATGTGGACACATGTTTAGAACATGGGGTTGGACCGACCCAACATGAGACATAACAATTATACTTATGATTCTCTCTCTACACAATGTGTACGCCTTGTCCTTAGACCTGAGATTGTCGCATGTACTTGAGATGTGAATCGACCTACTTAGGGGCTATCAAACGCTACTCCGTAACTGGGTAGTTATAAAGGTAGTTTTCGGGTTTGTCATGAAGCATGCTGCGAGGCATGGTCAGTCGAGATGGGATTTGCCCCTCTCTATCTGAGAGAGATATCTCTGGGCCCCTCGAGTGATCGGATCCAGAAATGCATGGCCATGCTACTTAAGGTTAAGAGTTAACCTAGTAAGGGATTCCGGATCACAGGATCGAGAAAGAGTGGTCAGCTTGGAGCTCGACCAAATATCGTGAGGCAAAGGGATTGGCATGTACATAAAGTTGTGATGGTTCGTCCGATATGATCTTTGTGTATGTTTAGGAGTTGGCACGTCTTGCTAGAGGCCGCTACCAACTATTGACCAAGTATGTGTACTCGCGTCATGTCTAAACATACGTGAACCTATAGGGTCACACACTTAAGGGCTGAAGCCTAATTCGGATTGGATCCGGGTTAGACTAGGTATTGAGTCCTAATGAGCCTCCATTCGCAGAAGCCCATTGTGAGGACGTCTATAAAAGGAGGGCAAGGGCGCACAAGAGAGGTGAGTTTTTTCGTGACATCCTCAAACCCTGGCCGCCACCCCTCCCACGCCCTGGGCGCTCGCGCGGATCTAGTAATCCGGCGTGCGTCGCTTCCTCCCGTACGTGTGGATACCTTTTGGCGGCGCTGCATCTGTAGCGTTTGGACGAACCGCAATAGAGGAGTTGTACGTGGGACGCCGCGACGTGGACGAGGAAGTAGTACGACTACTCTGCCCCGACGTGCTGCATCGACGTAGTACGACTACTCTGCCCCGACGTGCTGCATCAATTCCGCACCTGCGCGTCTAGTGGTAATTCCGTGATCTATAACTGCAGTGATATTGGTTTACGGGTAGAATTTTTATTAATTTGCGCTAGCGTAGCCTACCCGTAGTCCTACAGTTGACACTTCCCAGGTTGGAGTACTCGCCCTCGATGACCTTCTTCAGTTGGCACAAGGCATCATGGAGGAAGAGGAATAGCGTCGAGCTAGGCCACACCGTCTTTGCTCGTAAGGCCCAGTTGTAAATGGCCAACCAGACAAAAGCATTAGGCATCAGCTCCAGCCTGTACAGCTGAAGGACCTCACCAACAAGTCGACTGTAGGGTTTCGAAGCTCGGTGTCGAAATACATGCTGAAGGCAACGGTCTCCAACTTCACCGACCGGGGCTCTGTCTCGCCGACGGGAGGTAGACGAACCGTTTCACGTTCTGAGATCTTCTCGTCACACGCAAATGACTGAATCAACTCTTCGGTCGCCATAGTCGTACCCAGCGTGTTCGTGCACACTCACCTTTCTCAACACACTCCACTGCTTGTTTGCTATTGATGAGCCATGCCCCACCAGCTCGTACTCCACCTCCATGGCCGATGAGCTCCCGCGACTGGATGAGCCTCACAACTAGATGAAGCGCCTGCGGCATTGCGATGAGAACATTTCTCGCCACCACGAACCATCCTCACAGCGGAGAAGGAGGTGGACAAACGGTGGCAAGTGTGCTTGGCGGCGACTGGACGGAGCAACAAGACTGATGGCAATGGCCGGCATTACGAAGAAGGGGGGAAACATGCAGTGTCGTAGCACCCCCCGAAGGATGCCGACCTTAAAGGCACAAGGTTTTTTTTGGGACGTGTCTCGGGAACCGACTACGAGCTAGTCGGTGGCGCACGATGCACCAATCACACTCGGCCGCGTGTCCTGTGCTACAGTACATACAGCTGACCGTGGTCAGCACGAATTAGCCCACAAGACAACCACTCCACAGGCCGAAGGGACGGAGGGGGCCAAAAGACCTGGCGGCATGGTTTTAGCCTGCAAAAATAAAGCCCGTTACAATGAGAGGCTACTATTGTAGCGGTGGCACCCATCTACATCCATTCGACTTGCTGGGTTAAGAGGCCCAATAAAACATGTAAAAAGACACTTATACCCCTAGCATAGTAGGCCACTATGATGGTATTATTATAATCAGGTCTTATGGCCATGTATATATGGAGCCTTTAGAAATGAAGGGGAACACAACTCATTTCTCCTACACCCACTCTACTAGTCCTTCTATTTACTGTTTGGTCCGTAACCACTTCACACATTGAACTACAGATGTAGAGATTGGAGAAATTTCCACCAGGAATGCATTTTGACGCAACTTCTCTAACTCGATCTTTGGAGGTAACAATGTATATACCTGATCTGGTGATCATTGATTGAAGAGGCATGCCGTGTTTAATCTGTAATGCAGCTAGTGACCTATTGAGATGGCAATGTCGATCCAAAGACTTCATCCGTAGAGTACCAAAATTGATTAGTAAACTTAGAGGGTACCATAAAAACATGTCTGTACATGAATCACCAACATGGCAATGCATAGCCAAACAAATGAAGGCATTAGTGAATTTCATCCAATGAAGCTAGCGTAGTTCATAAAAACCACGGTAAGAGGCACTCACCTGGCTCCTGCCTGTCTTTGCTAGTTCAGATCAAATATGCTAATTCAGATCAAATGCTGCAATCAGAAAGGTTCCTTGTGAATTAAAAAATGCTCCCGTCCGAAATTAACCCTTGTGAATTGAAAAATATTCCTGATCACAGAGAATTGCTTGAACGGCGACAACACTGGCCAACAGCGGTGGTGCCAAGAGCAGAGATGACAACGGCTTTACAATGGACTTGAGAGGAGAGCAAGGAGGAAGGCCGCAGGGCATGGAGGAGAATGGGAGTGGGTTGACATTTGCATCCATAAGTTGCCTACGTCTGCGTCGGGACTCAGCAGCTGTGGATGGGTTTGGTTGATGGACTACAATATGTGATGACAGATGTCTTCGGCGGCCACGGCCTTGAGAAATTGTATGACTATCTGGATAATGCGAAGAACTTTCTTCGCTATCCATTCTGGAAAATCTTAAAAATGCAAGAACTCATATTATTGAAAAGGATGAAAGTAACAGCTCATATAAAACACTGCAAACAGAAAGCAGTGTATGCAGTAATATAAACCTGATCAGTGATATAATCCAAATAAAAATCGTATTAATACTGCTGCGTAGCACAAAAAGGGACAATTTAAAATGCATGATCCAAAAAAAAAAGTTGAAGTAGGACTGCTATAAAGCACAAAATGACCGATTAAAAAAAGGGAGTGTCTATACAACATTTGACTATTTTTGAGGGTAAAATTAATATGATTTTAGAGCATTAGATGGGGATCTAACGCCCTAGATCATTTTTTTAGAGGGCTTGTATGGGTGGATCCGATGGATTGAGATCCAACGCCCCAGATCATTTTTAGGGGGCTTGTATGGATGGATCCGTTGGATGGAGATCCAACGCCCCAGATCATATTTTTTGGAGAGGGTTGTATGGAGGGATCTGTTGAATTGAGATCCAACACCTTAAAATATAACTAATTTTACCTTAAAACAGTTGAATATTCTATAGTACTTCTCTTAAAAATACGTAGCATAGAAAATAACAATGAGAAGTGAAGTATACGCATACTACCAGATTTGGGCTTACGCATACTACCAGATTTGGGCTTCCCTATTGCGATTTTGGCAGATGGTTTTGCAGCAACCGAAACAGGAACAATGTCGACGGTTTGACCGATGGAAGAACTGCCGTCGGAATCGGGCAGCTCCCTCATGGAATCCCAGTGTCGAAGCGGCCGGCGCAATGTGTGCTGATGTCAGCCATCGACATCCCAATCTCACCAAGGATTAGAGGTGGGAATTGGGCCGTGCCGTGCCGGCACGGCCCAGGCCCACCGTGCTTTGGGCCGCTTCGTGCCGTGCCGGTTCGGCCCAGTCATCCCGTCGTGCCGTGCCGTGCCGGCCCGCCTCGTCTTCGGCCAGGCCCAAGCACGGCCCAAAGCCCACCGTGCCGGTGTTCGTGCCGTGCCAGCCCAAGCCCAGCCCAAAGTAACTATACACGACAAAAGCGACAGCGACAATGGTAGCGGTGGCCGCTATCTTCCTTTCTCTTGTATCCGCCTTATTAAAAACCTACTTAAAATTCGATTCTATTGTCTCATGCCATTTCACCTTCGAACTTGGTCATCTAGTCTAATGGAATGCATATCTTGGTGCAAATTAGACTATGGCGTACGTTGACATCGCCCGACAATCTAGCATAGGCCTACCCAACTAGTCAAATAGAAAAGCTTAAGGAGAGTCATGAGTACAATTTACTATAGTTAATAAATCAATTTTAAATAGTTACTGGCCAACCGTGCTCTTCGTGCCGTGCCGGCCCGAGCACGGCCCGATCTGTCGTGCCGTGCCGTGCCGCCCACCGTGCCGGATTTTGAAGCCCAGCCCGGCCCACCGTTCGTGCCGTGCCGGCACGGCCCGCCACGTGTCGGGCCGGGCCGTGCTTGGGCCGGGCCGTGCCGGCCGTGCTTCGGGCTGGCCCAAAGAAGCCCGGCCCAAGTCCCACCTCTACCAAGGATGCGGGGATGGCGAGCAGTGGGGAATGAAGGACCTCATGACGTACGCGATCGATTAAAGACATATCTGACATGTAGCTCGTCAAGGTCATCGTCCGTGATGCCCCGACTCTCGCCGCTGCTCCCACGCCTTGTCCTACTTAATGCCGGTTGACCACAAGTTCTGGAGGATGACTTCGATCAAGGACGGGGGTGACGACTAGACTTGATTGGATCTGGATGGACTCGATTAGATCTGACCGAGGAACGGTGACAGGGCGGATCACTTGGGGGCGGTGGTGGTTGGACAGGAGAGTGGGAGGGAAAATTTCTGTGGGAGAGGGAGGGAGGGAAGCGGTCCATGCGGTCGGAGGTAGAGGCAGTGGCAGAGGGGGAGAGTTCGGCGGGGTGGCATAGAGAGAGAGAGAGAGCAGGTGGGAGGCAGCTGGGCAATGGTGATGTGGATGGTGGCAAGCATAGGGAGAGAGCGGGCGGGACAGCGGCCGGGGCGACAGCAATGCCGATGGCGGCAAGTAGGGAGAGAGAGCAGGTGGGGTAGTTGTTGAAAATGTGGGCAATATTTTGATTTCAAGTTTTACTAGGAGACAACTACAAAAAACTAGTGATGCAAAACTCTTAACTAACAGCAGACTACTTATCATACTTCAAAATATACACAAGTAAATTATAGTATCAAAGTCAAATGAACGCGCGAACAACTTATAATTAGGCTTGGTGAAGAATAGGAAGTAGCGCAGGCTTGATGCAATGCAGAACATAGATGAAACAGTGTAGTGAGGTGTCGCGCAGATGTGCGCTGCCCAGAAACCTTATTGCCGCCCTGTGCAGGTACTCTCTGCGGCAATGGTTCGGAAATAGCCGCTCTCCCTCCTTCTAGGTGCACGCCGGGAAGAAAGGTTAGCGAAGTTCAGACAGCTCAGTACAAAAGCACAAGATCGCAAAGAAGAAGAAAATGGAGGCAGTAATATTCTCACACATACTCTGGATGTCTCCAGGCATATAAATAGACAGACTGATAACTGACATGATTAAAACAGCCATTTACCCTTTGATAGCTGACATATTTAACCAGCAATTTACCCATTGGTAACTGCCTGTCATCAACACCTCCAATAAAGCCTCAAATTCAAACGTTTGAATCTCATTCAAACACACACACACACACACAGAGAGAGAGAGAGAGAGAGTGGTGCAGGGTTCAGCAAAAAAATAAAGATAGATTTGGTCTGCCAATGGCTTCACAAGTCACGCGATTTTCACGTGAAAATACACGAATACGCGTGTGCGTGCGTGCGTGTGTGATTAACCAGAATCCTCCTCATGCCATCTCTATCCATATTCAAAGTGTAGTGAGGACTCCACCTTATAAATTTGTTTCCTCCACCTTGCCTTAGCAATATGGTATTAAATCATGCATGCTTTAGAATTAAGGAAATGAGCCTTGCTAATATGTGCCAATTTCTAACAATCTCCCACCAATTCCAAAGCAAGAAGTAAATAGATGTCAAAGATATTGTGCTGAAGTACTGTTAATATGCTAGTCTTTTAGTGTAAGTCCCTACGGGTTGAACTTGCACCTAGAATGACAAGATTCATCTTCTCAGAATTGATGAGTGGACTATGCCTTGAATCCACAGCTTTTCGTGATCAGAGTTCACTTAAAATCTCAACTAGTACTAGGCTGCCAATGAATCATGCCTAAACGGAGCATTAGATGGTCATGCTCCCTTATCTGCTCATGAGCATTCTAGAGAATGTCCCGTTCTCATGAACTGCGACCACATAGTTAAGCTCAAGTAGGTGTATTCTTTCTAGGTATCCTACAAGCTAATACCTTTCTCTCATTTGGACCACAGAATACATTAAAACTTTATGCCAACCTTCCAAACAGTCGAAAGTACATTGTTTATTAGGACATAGATACAACAAATATATACTCTCTTGTTACAACATCAATTTATTTTTCCCATTGCCTAAGTCACAAGATCTCCGATCAAGAAGGTATGGGTTACCATTGTGATGTAACTTAAATAGGCCTCATTCCCATGTCCATAGATGCAATGGAAATCACTTTCCATGCTAACCCCTTTGTAAAAGGGTCTGCCAGATTTTTCTCAGTGTAAATATAGTTCACCGTAATCACTCCGGTGTTCCTCAGTTTTCTGACAGATTTAAGCCTACGCTTCACATGTCTAGAGAACTTCATATTATCCTTTGTACTTGTGACTTTGGCTAACACTGTTTGATTATGACAGTACATCAGGATTGTAGGTATTGGTTTCTCAACCAATGGCAAGTCCAATAGAAGCTCTCTCAGCCATTTAGCCTCAACAGTGGCTGTGCCAAGTGCTACAAGGTCTGCTTCTATGGTTGACCTCATCAATATAGTCTATTTGCAACACCTCCATGAAACTGCAGCACCGGCTAAAGTAAATACATAACCACTTCTAGTTTTGATCTCATCCGAACCAAAGATCCAATTAAAGTCACTGTATCCTTCTAATACAGAAGGATGTCTAGTATAATGTATTCCAAAAGATGTTATGCCCCTCAAGTAGCGCAACACTCTTTCAAGTGCCTCATAGTGATCATCTCCTGCGTTAGAAGTAAACCAACTTAATTTGCTCACAGCAAATGAAATGTCAGGTCGGTGGTACCAGCTAAATACATAAGTGACCCAATAATTTGTGAATATCTTAATTGATCTTTTCCTAACCCCTGGTTCTTTCGAAGCTTAATACTCGCATCATAGGGTGTTGGAGAAACTTTACAGTTTTCAAAACCGAACCGGCTCAATATTTTCTCAGCATAATGAGATTGATTCAAAGTGATCCCATCCTTACTTTTGATCAATTTAATGTTCAGAATAACATCTGCCTCTCCCAAGTCTTTCATATCAAAACACCGAGATAAGAAATATTTGACCTTGTTGATTATGACAGTATTTGTTCCAAATATAAATATGTCATCTATATACAGACATAAGATCACTCCTTGACCCCCACCATAACGATAATACACACATTTATCAGCTTCATTCATAACAAAGCCATCGGATATTGAAGTTTTATCAAACTTCTCGTACCATTGTTTAGGTGCTTGTTTTAGGCCATACAAAGATTTCAATAATCTGCATACCTTATTTTCCTGTCCAGAAATCACAAAACCATCCGTTGGTCCATATAGATTTCTTCCTCTAACTCTCCATTAAGGAAAACTTTCTTCACATCCATTTGATAAACATGTAGATAATAAGAAGATGCTAATGCAAGGAGCACTCTGATGGTGGTAAGTCTGGCGATAGGAGAATCGGTATCAAAGAAATCTTCTCCCTCTCTCTGGGTGTAACCCTTGGCCACAAGTCTTTCCTTGTACTTCTCAATAGTACCATCAAGCCTTAGTTTGTTTTTAAAGACCCACTTACATACTATAGTTTACACTCGATAGGACGATCAGTGATTTCCTAAGTCCCATTAGCCGTGATAGGGTCCATCTCACTATGGACTGCCTCTTTCCAATACTCAGCATCAGAATATGCATAAGCCTCTGAAAGATTTTTTGGCACATCATCCACAAGATATCCAATAAAGTTGTCACTAAAGGTTTTCTCAACCCTTTGTCTCTTGCTTCTGCGAGGAGCTTTTGCGACTAGATTGTTATCCTTCTCAGGGATATCACATATTGATTCAAAAATAGTGGAAACATTCAGAAGTTTGATCATTCTCACTTTCAATATTATTAGTTTGAACATTCTCTGTTCGTGAAGTACTGCTTGCTATTCCCATAGGAAATATATTCTTAAAAAAATGAAGCATCTCTAGACTCCATTATTGTATTAGCAATAATCTCAGGAGTGATTTAACTACTAAAAATCTATAGGTCGTGCTATTTTTAGCATTTCCTAGAAAAATACTATCGACTCTTTTTGGTCCAAGTTTTCTCTTTTTTTGCAATGGTATATTGACTTTTGCCAAACACCCCCAAATTCGCAGAAAATTAACATTAGGTTTTCTCCCCTTCCATCCCTCATACGGAGTAATCTCACTCTTTTTAGTGATCACTCTATTTAGGACAAAGGTTGCTTTTAGTATAGCTTCCCCCACTGCGCCTTAGGCATACCGGCACTCTCTAACATGGCATTAACCAAGTCTGTTAGTGTTTGGTTTTTCCTCTCAGCTACCCCATTTGATTGGGGTGAGTATGGTGGTGTAAATTCATGGACCATTCCATGCTCAGAACAGAATTGGAAGAATTTATAAGAGACGTACTCTCCTTTTATTTTCTTCTCTAGTTGGCTCTCAACCTCGGCCTTATAAGTCTTAAAGTAGTTTAAAGCTCCATCCTTAGTATTTAGCAAATACACATAACAGTAGTGTGTTGCATCATCAATAAAAGTTAGAAAATATCTTTTGCCTCCTTTTGTCAATAATCCATTCATTTCACACAAATCTGAATGAACAAGATCTAATGATGTCAAGTTCTTTTCGTCCTCTAATCCCTTAAAGGGTTTTCGAGGTTACTTTGCTTGTACACATGACTGTCATTTTGATCCTTTGACAAATTCACATTTTGGAATTAAATCTAATCTAGACATTCTAGCAATACTATCAAAACCAATATGATAGAAACGAGAATGCTAAATATTTGCCTCACATTTATTTAAACCAGTTGCAATATTCAGATTAAAACAAGACTCTAAAATACTTAGGTGGAACAAGTCTTCACTCTCATAGCCTTTACCAATAAAATTTTCAAACTTGGATATTACAATTTTATTTGACTCAAAAACTAGCTTATAACTATCCCTACATAGGAGAGAACCACTAGCGAGGTTGTTGTTTATTGTAGAAGCATGTTGCACGTTCTTCAAGTGGACTGTCTTCCCTAAAGTAAGCTTCAGATCCACTGTGCCAACACCAAGAATAGAAGCATATGACCCATTTTCCATTAGGACGGAAGAAGCCCCTACTGCCTGGTAAGAAGAAAAATAAGGAAATATCAGAACATACGTGAACATTAGCACTAGTATCAACCCACTAATCAGTAGATTGACATGATCAAAAGACAATAGATGGATTACCATAACCTCCTGAAGTCGAGGCCTCGCCTATGATCACATTGACAACCTTCTTCTTTGGCTGTTCACCATCTCTAATCTTGCGGAAGCGATAGTCCTTCGTCATATGATTGCCTTTTCCGCACATAAATCAAGTGATGTCCCTCAGATCCTTTTTCTTAGTTTTCTTCTTCTTAAATCTAGTTGTCTTGTTCAGTTTGTTAGATTTGTACTTCTTTACAACAGTTTTTTTCTCTATGGCATTTGCATTGTTCTGGCCAGAGGTGTTAGGTGCATATTTTGCTCTTACTTTTTCTTCCACATCGAGGGCTGCAATGAGATCCTCAACAGAAATCTCTTCTCTCTTATGTTTCAAGCTAGTAGCAAAATCTCGCCAAGAAGTAGGGAGTTTGGCAATAATGCCCGTAGCCACAAACTTTAGAGAAAACACACAGCCCAGGTGCACAATCTCACCGACTAGTAGCTGGAGATCATGAGCTTATACAACTATGGACTTAGCCTCATCCATGCTAAAGTAAAAAAATTGCTCACACATGTAGAGCCAGTGACCTGCCTCTGCATCTGCATATTTATGCTCTAGTGCATCCCACAACTCTGTGGCGGACTTGTAGTCCATGTACACTGTTGTAGGGGTGGCCCCCACCTAAGCCCAGTAGGCCTGTTAGAAGGATGTAAGGTCCGAAATGGGACATATGTAATGACATGAGTGCCCCTGAGGGGAATACTCACGTGTAAGGGCATAGCTGTACAAGCACTCACCATTTGGATATATATATATGGCATAGGCCACGGGGAGGAACTCTAAGCCATTTTCTACTCACCTAACTCCCCACTACCATACTCTCTCTCTGTTTGGTCTGTAGCCACAACAGTTGGCGCCGTCCGTGGGGAGGACAAGAGCAAGCCTCCAGGTCTGAAGGAGGATGGCACCAAAGAAAGCTTCACCGACGGCGGCGAAGAAGAAGAAGGCGGAAGCGGCGAAGTCTCGTGTCAGCACTAGGGCTTCGACTTTAGCAGCCGCAGGTACGGGTGGTGGTGCAGGTGTGACCGTGAACACTGGCGTTCACGACGCGACGCCCAACCCCGCTACCGACGCGACGCCCAACCCCGCCACCGACGCGACGCCCAACCCCGCCACCGACACAACGCCAGAC
This sequence comes from Dendrocalamus latiflorus, assembly GCA_017311315.1. NCBI lineage: Eukaryota > Viridiplantae > Streptophyta > Magnoliopsida > Poales > Poaceae > Dendrocalamus > Dendrocalamus latiflorus. Next base: position 29,842,492 of record CM029663.1, read on the forward strand.
CCCGCCAACACCGCCCCAACGACCAACCCCGGCGATGGCAACGCAGGCGCATCCGTTTTCCCACTCGGCGCAGAGGCCACGAATGGTCCCAGCGGCGACGCGGACCTCGTCACCGGCTCCAGGGTCCTCCAGGACAACACGGTGGGCAGCCTGGGCGCGCAGGCCGTGGTCACCGCCGTGCCGGTAGCACCGCCAAGCGCACCGACGACCCCAGCCATGCCCGCGGTGGAGGCTGCCCTGCTGGCGGCCCTTAGCGCGTTTCAGCGGGAGCTAACAGACCTCCGCGGAGCTGTGCGGGACATGCAAGAGGCTCGGAGCCAACACTCCCCCCGGCGGTGGCATCCGAACCCGCTCCGGAGAGGGCGGATAGCCGTGACGCCCCTACGTCTAGTCGTGTCCCATTGCGGCGCGTAGACCCGGAGTCCCCGCTCTCCGCGGGCCTACAGCAGGCGACATGGCCTGAAGACTTCAAGTTCCCGAGCATCATCGAGGCCTACAAGGGCGACTCCGACCCGCGAGAGTTCGTGCGCGCGTATGAGACCGCTATCGAAGCCGCTGGCGGAGACGACACCACGAAGGCAAAAGGACTCCCTCTCGCGTTACAAGGCGTGGCGCTGTCCAGGTTCTTCACCATTTAACCACAGTCCATCTACGCGTGGGAACAGATCCGCGACTGACTCTACAACAACTTCCAGGGAAACTACGTCGAGCGTGTCGATGCGGACCAGCTCTTCGCAGTCAAGCAAAAACCTGAGGAAATGCTTCGGGATTACTTCAAGCGCTTTGCAAAAGTGCGCTGCCAGGTCAGGGATGTTAGCGAGGCAACCGTTATCAACGCAGTAATACAAGGTCTCCGCCTGGCAGGCCGGGACCACTCGCTGAATATAATGCGCGGAAGCCACTCAAGTCGGAGGCGGAGCTCTTCGACAAAATGGAAGCGTACGCCCGAGCCGAGGAGGACGCGCAGAGGCGCAGCGGCAACGGCTCCGACGCCGGGCAAGTGGAGGACTTGTCGCAAAAAAGCAGCACAAGAGACAACCCGAGGACGGAACACAAGGAAGTGTCCGTAGGCGACACTCTGAGCCCGTCGACGACGGGGTGCATTAAACCTCACCAGGCGACAGGCGTAAGCCCCGGCGTAACCGACGGAGACCCCAAAAGGCCCGCCACATCCTCGCTGTGCAAGGCGTTCCCTGGGAGGCAGCGCCAACCTCGCGCGTTGGAGGGGGACGCGAAGGAGGCCGCGATGAGAAGCCACGTGCGGAGCAGGAAATCCTAGAATATGGCAGATGGTGCGAGGTACGCGGCTACGGGGGCCATTTCACGCGGACATGCACCAAAGTCGCGGCACTACGACAGGCGGTGGCCCATGTACGGGCCTCGGAGACACTGACCCCCGCAACAGCCCACGTACATCATATACAAGGCAGTCCCTCGCGTGCTGGGTCCCCCGGAGAGACCCAGTGCCGTGGCATTAATGTCATCGCTGGAGGCTCTTCGTCGAGCACTTCCCCAGCACAACTACCTCGACGGGCGTCCCATTGCAGCATCACCTTCACGTCAGCCGATGCCCAGGGCGTAGAATTCCCCCATAAAGATCCCTTGGTCATCCAGGTCGACATTGCAGGTTGCGACGTCAGGCGCATCCTCATTGACGGAGGGAGCTCCGCAAACAATTTGTTCACGGAGGCCCTTGATCGTATGGGAATACCTTGGAGTCTATTAAAATCTTCCGAAGCCCCCCTTCAGGGCCTCGGAGGGCAGCCTCTGAAGGCTCTGGGTCAGATTCGCCTCCAAGTCTCCTTGTGCCAGGCCGACAACGCCAGGACCGAAGATGTTGTCTTTGACATCGTGGACGTCTCGTATCCGTACAATGCCATACTGGGCCAGCCTGCCATCAACTCCTTCGAAGCCGTCCCACACTACGCATTCCTATGCATGAAGCTCCCAGGACGGCGGGGCGTTATCACCCTCTTCGGCGATCAGGATATGGCTAGGAGCATCAAAACCGGAGCCAAAAGCTTGCATCGTAAGGTGCACGCCCTCACCGACAAATGCCAGGCGGACACGCCATCCGCTCTGAGATGGACACCTAAGCCCCACCCGGAGGGCGGAGTGAAGAGGGTGCCGCTCCAGGCGGAGGGGCGGTTCATATCCATAGGCGAGGGCCTCCCTCCGGACGTAGAGCAAGACTTGCTCCGAGTCATCCAGGCCAACATAGATGTCTTTGCATGGTCCCCGAAAGATATCAAAGGAGTGGACCGCGCCCTCATCGAGCATAACCTCGCGATCCGCCCTGACGCCAAGCCCGTCAAGCAGAAACTTCGCCGTATGTCCATGGACCGGCAGCAAGCGGCCAAGGTGGAGGTGGCGAAGCTCCTTCGAGCGGGGGTTATCCACGAGGTTCAACATTCGGACTGGCTCGCCAATCCGGTGTTGGTCAAAAAGGCCAGCGGAGCTTGGTGCATGTGCATCGACTTTACCACCCTCAACAAGGCATGCCCGAAGGACGATTACCCTCTGCCGCGCATAGATCAACTGGTCGATGCTACCGCCGGATGTGAGCTCATGAGCTTCTTGGACGCCTACTCCGGCTACCATCAGGTCTACATGGCCAAGGACGACGAGGATAAAACCAGCTTCATTACGCCGGTGGGGACCTTTTGCTTCGTAAGGATGCCCTTCGGCTTGAAGAACGCGGGCGCAACCTTCACCCGCCTCGTCGCGCTGGCCCTGGCCGTCCAGCTAGGGAGGAATGTGGAGGCCTACGTGGACGACGTGGTAGTAAAAACCAGGCAGCTCGCCTCCCACGGTCGGGATCTTCAAAAGACTTTCGACAACCTCAGGAAGGCGGGCATTAAGCTCAATCCGGACAATTTTGTCTTCGGTGTACAGGCGGGCAAGCTCTTGGGCTTCCTCGTATCCGGGCGAGGCATTCAAGCGAACCCCGACAAGGTTGACGCTATCCTGGGCATGGAACCTCCCAAGACGACGCGGGAGGTCTAGAGGCTGGCAGGCCGCATGGCGGCCTTGAGCCGTTTCCTATCCCGAGCGGCGGAGCGAGGCTTACCATTTTTCAAGACTCTCCGCGGTTGCGATGGGTTTCATTGGGACGACGACTGCGCAAAGGCCTTCGACGACCTCAAGAAACACCTCGCAACCCTTCCCACTCTGGTGGCCCCAGCACCAGAGGCTCCCCTCCTACTCTACCTCGCCGCCTCGGCAACGGCGGTCAGCGCCGTCCTCGTCCTTGAAGAGGGCGCACTCCAGCGATCAGTGTACTTTGTCTCCAAAGCCCTCCAGGGCGCCAAGACGTGATATACCGAGCTTGAGAAGCTTGCTTACGCGCTGGTCATGGCCTCAAGAAAACTCCAGCATTACTTCCATAACGGTGCCATCCTCGTTCCCTCTGGCGGAGATGCTGCACAACAAGGAGTCCAGGGGCGAATCGGCAAATGGGCGGCCGAGCTTGCCCCATTCTCCCTAACATACGCCTCTCGAACGGCGATCAAGTCTCAAGTTCTGGCGGACTTCCTTGCGGAATGGACCCCTCCAGCTCAGTCTGTCCTCCAGGTTGAAGACCCGGTATGGACGCTTAACACCGACGGAGCTTACGGTGTTGCGGGCGCAGGGGTGGGCGCCGTTATCACCACACCTGAGGGGCAGCGCCTGTCGTACTCGGCGCGCCTAGCGTTTCCGGCTACGAACAAGACGGCCTCCGCACGCACTCTACGGAGTATAAATAAGACGTATCGTTGAGGTTCGCCTCCGCACGCAATTTCACCGCCCGCAACGCGCGGAGGCTCGCCTCCGCGCGCAGTCTACGGACTCTAAATAAGACGTAGCATCGAGATCCGCCTCCGCACGCACTCTACAGAGTATAAATAAGACGTAGCGCCGAGGTCCGCTTCTATAACATCCCGATTTTCAGAGCCTTTTTGAAGCTTTTAAAATAAAATTCACCATTTGGATTTTTCTGGAATTAATTAAAGCTTAATTGGAATTTTCATTAATTAAAAAGATTTAATATGATTAAATTAAACATTAATATTTGAAAAAAATATTTTATTTGTGTTCCTTGTGTCACAAGGAATTTTTCTGTATTTTCTGAGATTTTTCGGAGTTTGTTTGAGCTCAATTTTAAATTTCCAAAAAAAAGAAAGAGGGGAGAGAATGAATAGTACTCGACACGTGTCATGGCCGGTTCATCTTCAACCTCCAGCTACGATCGATCCCAGATCTGTTTGCTCTCGTTTTCCTTCCTTTTCCTCTCTCTTTATAACTTCCAATCTGGACCTTATCTCAATGTCTTTCCAAAAGAAAAGTTGTGCTAAATCACGTAAGGAATTCATCCCAACTGGCCTCTTTCCGTTTCGTTCATCCGTTTGCCTTTTATCTCCTATTTTCTGAAACGGATTCTAAACCAAAATTCGCGAATTGGAGTCGGTCTTTATCTCTCCAAGCCTATAAATATGACCCCTTTACCCCTCTAAACCCATCCCAAGCCGTGCCAAGTCCCCTCAAAGCCCAGGACGCCGTCGGCACCGAGGCCCTTCGGTCCCGATTTTGCTCGTCGCGTCTCCAGCAATCCGGTGAGTTTTTCCGTGATCCTTTCGCGTCACATTGTGCCTTCGTGTCCCATCTACCTTCTAGCCAAGTTAATTTGATTTTGGTGCAGCCAATCTCCCGGAATCGAGTTTCCTCAATCTAGGTCAAGAGCGTTTCCCGACGTCGATTCGTCGCCTCCGGTAAGCTTTAGCCCGTGCCATAATTTTTCTTAGACTTGCCTCGCCGCGTTCTGCGCCGTGCTTCTTGCCTTTTCCCCAAAAAGCCTCCACAAATTTTCGCCTCCGAACCTCGCCATGGCCGCCAATGGCATCCCGTGTCCCCATTTACCCGGTGATGTTTTCACTAATCCGTTCACGTCATATTGTGCCAAACCATCCCAGGTAGCTACCCTCCAAGTGGTTTTAGATTTCGTTCACCGAGCACCAAGATATTAAGTTTTTCCCTTTTCCTTCCCGACGTCGTTCAAACGTCCATTGCGCCGTCTCCGGTGGGTTTCTGGCCGAGCCGACAATTTTCCTAGCTTTGCCAAGCCGCGTTCTAGCCCGTGCTCACCCTACCTCTCCATGTACTATGCCCGAGTTTTATTCCTCTCCCCTACCCATGTCGTTGTAGCCGCCCGTGCCGTCACCGTGCTCCGTTTGGCGTGTCGTCGCTTCCTATGTATGCCTTAGGTCTCTAGCAACCCATTTTGGTAGTTAGATTCACTGGTGGTTCATTATGTGAATCTTGGCTCGTGGGTGATTCATTGGAGTGAATGGCCAGTTTACTTGGGGTTTGTCTCAATTCCTTTGGTTACTTATTAATACTTTTTTTTAAAGTTTGCTTTGTAATCTATTTATTGTATTTACTTTAAATTGTTGCTTTCTGCAAAATTAACCTTTCAGCCATCCTTTGGTAAGCCTTGCATACTATATTGCATTTTTTGTTACAAACGACTTGCTGAGTACTCTATGTACTCACGGCTTTATCCATATTTGCTCAGTTGAGGAAGAAGGATCCGATCATCTGGAGCTACTAGAAGGAGGATACTTCGACGACCTCGCGGATTAGGACTTCGCTCCCCAGTCGATTGCCTGTGGGCATGTCGAGTGGCTACTACGCTTAATTCTGGTTTTTTCGCTGCTAGATTCTTTAAGCCTTTTAGGCTATTAATTGTAAGCTTGGCCATAAGGTCGTACTCCGATTAATAATATTTGAGTCTTTTCCTAGTAAATCGTGATATGGTCGATATTTCATCTTTGTTTTTACTGTGTGCACTAGCGTGATTCTGGACTAGTGCAAAATACACAGGAGAGTCCGGATTTGCATATTCTGGTCTCTACAGCTTCCGCACGCACTCTACGGAGTATAAATAAGACGTAGCGTCGAGGTTCGCCTCCGCACGAAATTTCACCGCCCGCAACGCACGGAGGCTCGCCTCCGCGCGCAGTCTACGGACTCTAAATAAGACGTAGCGTCGAGGTCCGTCTCCGCACGCACTCTACGGAGTATAAATAAGACGTAGCGCCGAGGTCCGCCTCCGCACGCACTCTACGGAGTATAAATAAGACGTAGCGTCGAGGTTCGCCTCCGCACGCAATTTCACCGCCCGCAACGCGCGAAAGCTCGCCTCCGCGCGCAGTCTACGAACTCTAAATAAGACGTAGCGTCGAGGTCCGCCTCCGCGCGCACTCTCTGGAGTATAAATAAGACGCGGATGTTATCCCTGCGCACTCTACAGAGTATAAACAAGACGTCGATACTCCCACGCACGTGCAGGCACTGTCCTTGTGCGTACTCCCCGGAGTATAAATAAGAGGTGGTCGAAGTTCCCACGCATGCAACGACTGGGCACCAGCTCCGCTGCCACCACTTCGAAGGGTAGGGGACGGAGCGCTCGCGTGTCTACCTTGACTAGGCGCCAGCTCCGCTGCCACCACTTCGAAGGGTAGGGGACGTAGTGCTCGCGCGTCTACCTCGACTAGGCGCCAGCTCCGCTGCCACCACTTCGAAGGGAAGGGGACGGAGCACTCGCGCATCTACCTCGACTAGGCGCCAGCTCCGCTGCCACTACTTCGGAGGATAGGGGACGGAGCGCTCGCGCGTCTACCTCGACTAGGTGTCTGCTCTGCTGCCACCACTTCGAAAGGTAGGGGACGGAGCGCTCGCGCGTCTACCTCGACTAGGCGCCAGCTCCGTTGCCACCACTTTGAAGGATAGGGGACGGAGCGCTCGCGCGTCTACCTCGACTAGGCGTCAGCTCCACTGCCACCACTTTTGAAGGGTAGGGGATGGAGCACTCGCGCGTCTACCTCGACTAGGCGCCAGCTCCGCTGCCACCACTTCGAAGGGTAGGGGACGGAGCGCTCGCGCGTCTGCCTCGACTAGGCGCCGGCTCCGCTGTCACCACTTCGGAGTCTGGGGTCTGCGGCGCAAAGCGTTCGCAAGCCTGCTTGCTACTATCAGAACGAGGGGCGACATCAAGTCTGAATACCCGTGCTTTACGTGACACCCTAGCTCACAGCATATTACATAACAAAAAGAGCACGGGAGAGTTGTCGCTCAGCCCGCGTAAGACAGTAGTTGCATTACAGAAGCAGACATATGCACGGCGCGGAACGCACCAAAACCTGGAATTATTCTATGAGTCCGCACCATCTTCGCCGCGACGAGTGCCCGCACCGCCTTCGCTGCGCCGAGGGACCTCTTCGAGCCAGCAAAGCACGTCCCCCTCGTTCCGCAGCGTCCGCCGTAAAGCAACCGTGGCGGTGCCCTCCCCGATGTAATTCCAAATCCGGTTATGGAAGTTTCGGGTGGCGGGCTGGGCGGCGCAAACCGCATCAGATATCATCCTGGGCTGGGTAGGCAAGTCAAGCTGAGGGTTCGCCAGCTCATTAACATGCTCACACCCACCAGCGTGCAGCAAGGCAAGGGCAAGGCTAGCACTCATGTAGCCGCAGTGGGTGCCGAAAGCCTCCTCGATTCGCCCAAGCGTCTCCATCAGGTCTTGACGGCTATGAGTGGCGTCCTCCACGTGCACGGAAAGCCCCCGGAGGGCCCGCTCCAAAGACTCCATCGCCCCCCACGCGGAGGCACACGCGTTGTCCCAGGATAACGCCTTCTCAGCAACGGAGGCAGTCAACTGCTCCTTCTCCGCCTCTAGCGCGGAGATTCGCTGAAGAAGGGCGGTCTGCTCCTCCGTCGCGACGCGCTGAGCCTCCTCCATCGCGCGTTGTGCGGCCAATGCCGCGTTGTTCGTGTTCGTGCCCACCAACTGCGCGTCGGCGATAGCCTCGTCCCGCTCCGCTATCAGCACCCGAATGTGCTCGTCCTTGGCGGCGTTGGCATCATTCGCGATGCGCAGCTGGTCCTCCAGCGCCCTCTGTTCGCGCGCGCGAGTCTCCTCGAGGGCTTTGCTAATCGCAAGCGTTTGTGTGAGCGCAAGAACAAAGGTTATCTATCAGATAAGCAAAGGACATGCAACAAGAACAGAGACCGTTACCCTCATTTCCGAGGCACCCAGCGCGAGCGCCAAAAGGTCGCCCCCGTAGGACTGCAGCGCCTGTCGATCTAGGTGGCTGCCAGCATACTCTGCCACCTTGCTCCAGGCGCGAAGCGTCTCCCACCGAGGGATGAAGTCGGAGACGCCAAGCCCTAGAGCCCCCGCCTCAGTGCCTTCGGCAGCAGTTGGGGCGCACACAGTCCCCCGCTCAATCAGGCCAGTGACATCGCGGGCACCCCCATTGCTTGATTCTTGTCCTCGTCTGGGAGACTTTGTCTCGCCTGATGTCGACAGAATAAGCGAGCAAATCGGGGAGAGTTTCGCGAAGTCGCGGGAGGAAAACGAACCACACCTACCTCCAGTACCCTCTACCGCGGCACTTCGCTGGGCCTCCACCGGGGTCATGATCACCTCGCTGGCCTGAGGAGCGACAACCCTCCCGGCTTCAGAAGCATCCCCGCTAGGTGTCAGGACCTCAGTCACTGGGCCTACCACGCTGAACCGGCCCCTCAAAGATGGCGGCGACTGCACCCGAGGCCGTTTCGCCTTCGGAGTCGCAGGTGAAGCCTCCGTGGTTACCTTGGCAGCCGCGGAAGCCGTCGTCAGCGGCAACGCTGCGGTTGCCGCTGGAGGTGACGAGGCGTCATCTTCAAGAACAACGAGGCTTGGGCCCGTCGCCTCGCCACCATATAGGGCCTCGTCGGGAGTTGCATGCCTCCCCAAACCGGTCGATCCGAGCTCAGCGCCCGTCTCGCCCCCCATCCCCACGTTCTCGACCGGCGGCACGTCCGGCGAGCTGAAGGCAATGGTCTCCGATTGGACCTCGCATCGAGAGGATGGTGCCACCGCCGTCGCGCCGCTCGGCGATTCCGCAGGCACCGGGCGCTCCGGAATGGGAATTCCCAGAACCTCGCATACCCGGTTAATCCGCTTTGCTTAGCCAAGGAAGTTGCGGACTCACGGGCCTTGTGCTTCTTCGCCGTGTACGGCCCAAGAACCGCAACCACTGCGCGCTCCGCATCTTCTAACCGGCGTACTGCACGCACAAGCGGAGTATCATACCTAAGGGTTTGCAACCACCCAGGTGGTACTTGGCCTATGGCAGGGATACTTACAGGGCGCGGAGGGCCTATGGAGCGAAGACACCCCCGGGTGGATGCCATCCTTCCGGTCGGGCCCCCGCCGCTCGTACTTCCAGTTACAAGAAAGCGGAAATATCCCGTACATGGCGAACTCCTCGGCGAGGTCACGCATGTTGAACCGGAGTGCGATCCCAGCAAGTCTCCGCGCCTGTTGTTCGTCGTTGGGCCGAGGCGTCACATCCGGACAGCAGTTGAATGATATCGGCTCTCCTCGGCTTCGGAGGCCGCTCGTGCTCGTCACAAGGTAGTAGAACCACCGTCGCGTCCAACCGGACTCCCACTTGTCTCGCGTGGCCAACGCGGGAAACAAGTGCGAGCAATCCGTCCTGAGCACGAAGTCCACGCTGCCGAAGTTCGAGTACGCCCCCCTTCCACTTTCTTCGGTTGGCACCGTGCGTCATGCAGGATGGCGAACAACTCGGCGCTGGGGCGGGTACCTTCCGTCCGCATCGCCCAAGTAAAGATGGCCAACCGAACGATCGCGGTCGGAGTCAGCTGCGCCAGCTCCAACCCATATGCTCGCAGCACTTCGCGAACAAAGTATGTCGCCGAGATTCAGAGCCCAGCATCGAAGAACGCCACGAAGACGATCGCCTCCGACTCTCTCGGGTTCGGCTCTGTCTCGTCAGGCCCGGGCAAACGAGCCCCGGCACGATCCACCAGCTTCTTCTCCCGAAGAAGGGTTTGGAGAGTTTCCTCCGTGACGCGACTCCGCCTCAGCACACGGGAGCAGCGGCCCTTCGACTTCTTCATGGCATCCCAGCGATGGTTCGTTTGCTTTTTATCGCGCGGAACTAGGCGGTACTCCGCCGGTGGTGGTGTCAGGCAGCGCTGGCTCGCCGAGGCGCTCTCGCTAAGGCGGCGTGCAGGATCGTCAAGGGCGGCACCCCGGTTAGTGGGGAAGTCATCGCGCGCAGCCATTCCTCTCTCCCCACTACGGCGACGAGCAGAAACGGATGCGAGAGTACCAGCAGGATGCGCAAGAAAAATGGGAAGGAACGCACAAGCAAGCAAGCAGCCAAGGGGAACGATTGCATGCCCACAGTGACGACTTATAAAGCCCCTCGTCTCCCCCGCAGGTAGAAGATCGAACGACAGAATTACAGCGGTTCGGCTACCCACGATCGGGCAGTGCAACCGCTGGCAACCGCGGCAGGCGGCGGTAGGTGGGCGATTAGCGCGTAATGCGCCGATACACTCCTGCCGCGTGGCCACTTTCCCTGGGGAAGAGGCGAACGGCCGTGGTCGTGGGAACGCTGGCTTCCCACGACGCTCCAATTACAGCTGGTCGCGTGTCCCCACCCAGTGCAGGGCAGACGGAGCAGCCGCGCCAGCCTGCCGCTGATAAAGGCCAGCGCGATTCCAGGCGTCATTAAAGCGCACTCCCAGGCCACGCAACCGTCTCCCCGCGCTGGCGCTACATCATGCGGAGCATTTCCCGAGACTCGGCTGCCCGAGGCAGCCGACCAAGTTTGCCTCGCACCCACAAATATCCGGAGCGCGAAGTAGGGTATGCCCGGACCTCGGCCTTGTCGAAGCCTTCGGCCTGCCCGGCGCCTTCGGCCTCGAGGCCGCGCAAGCTCCGGGAGCGGAAGACAGCCCTCGCACAAGCACGAGCGGAAGTGCGAACGCAAGTGTATCTAGGTCATCGAGGATCACAAGCCGATGGGACGGAGGGGGCCAAAGGGCTCAGCGGCATGGCTTCGGCCCGTGGCCCCCACCTGAGCCCAGTAGGCCTGTTAGAAGGATGTAAGGTCCGAAATGGGACATATGTAATGACATGAGTGCCCCTGAGGGGAATACTCACGTGTAAGGGTATAACTGTACAAGCACTCACCATTTGGATATATATATATATATATATATATATATATATATATATATATATATATATATATATATATATATATGGCATAGGCCACGGGGAGGAACTCTAAGCCATTTTCTACTCACCTAACTCCCCACTACCATACTCTCTCTCTCTGTTTGGTATGTAGCCACAACATACACATCATAGAGCTGATAAGCCAGAACAGTCAGAATGCAGCCAAGAGTAGTGTTGTTCGCATTTTCAAACTGCATAAGCTGCTCAATCGTAAATGGATATTGTGGGTGGATAACCCACCACAGCCCCAAAGACATGAGCCAAAACTTGGCTCTAGTTTGCCATCTACGAAAATTCTGACTAGAAAATCTCTCAGGTTTCATCGCATCAGAAGTACTAGCCATTGCTGTATTATAACAAAATTCACAATAAGGTTTCGACAATGTTTCAAATGTGGGCAATATTTTAATTCCAAGTTTTACTAGGAGACAAATACAATAAACTAGTGATGCAAAACTCACAACTAACAGTAGGTTACTCATCATACTTCAGAATATACACAAGTAAATTATAGTATCAAAGTCGAACGAATGCGTGAACGACTTACAATTAGGTTTGATGAAGAATAGGAAGCAGCGCAGGCTTGATGCAGTGCAGAACGTAGATGAAGCAGTGAAGTGAGGTGTCGCGCAGATGTGCACTGCCCAGAAACCTTATTGCCACCTCGTGCAGGTACTCTCCTCGGCAATGGTTCGAAGATAGCCACTCTCCCTCCTTATAGGTGCACACCGGGAAGAAAGGTTGGCGAAGTTCAGACAGCCCAGTACAAAAGCACAAGATCGCAAAGAAGAAGGAAATGGAGGCAATGAGATTCTCACATATACTCTGGACATCTCCAGGCATATAAATAGACAGACTGATAACTGACATGATTAAAACAGCCATTTACCCTTTGATAGCTGACATATTTAACCAGCAATTTACCCATAGGTAACTGCCTGTCATCAACACCCCAATAAAGCCTCAAATTCAAACGTTTGAATCTCATTCAATCAGAGAGAGAGAGAGAGAGAGAGAGAGAGAGTGGTGCAGGGTTCAGCAAAAAAATAAAGATAGATTTGGTCTGCCAATGGCTTCACAAGTCATGCGATTTTCACGCGAAAATACACGAATACGCGTGTGCGTGCGTGCATGATTAACCAGAACCCTCCTCATGCCATCTCTATCCATATTCAAAGTGTAGTGAGGACTCCACCTTATAAATTGGTTTCCTCCACCTTGCCTTACCAATATGGTACTAAACCATGCATACTTTGGAATTAAGGAAATGTGTCTTGCTAATATGGGCCAGGCTATGGCGATGTGGATGGGGGCGAGCACGGTGAGAGAGCGGGCGTGGATCTGAGCCTCAGAGCGGAGGATATGGAGGCGAGCATGGCGAGAGAGCGGGCGTGAACCTGAGCCTTGGAGTGGAGAGAGAAAAGTGGTGGATGGTTGGAACTTGGCGGGCGCAGCCGTTTGAGGGAAGCAGAGCATGCTTGTGGGGAGCGGGTGGGAAAGTGAGCCATCAGTATAGAAGGAGCCCCGCGCACGTGGGGATAGGATGATCATCCCGCTGCACGGGGTCAGATTAGATGGATGTGGAGAGTTAAGGGAGAACGAAATATGACTACTAACTTATATCTTTTAAGTAGTATAAATAGATTAAGGTGGATGTGCTGTTACAATTGGACCAAAATTTGAACAGTTGGGCCTGCACGGTGACTGTGTTTCATCGTCAGCCCAGTAGAACTGGTCCATACGCCATACAATAGACTGAGGTGCCGGCACAGGAAACGCTCCCTTCCTCTGTATACAGGATGGTGGGGTGTTTGGGGATTTTCTCATCTTCACACCGTGTTGTTCGCTTCTGCAGCTTAGGTCAGTCGACCTAGCCGACTCTTATCAGGTGATGAAGATTAGCTTTGATACGAAAATTATCCTATCATCGTGGAAAGGCTACAGTGGATAGCTAGTTCTTTCTTTCTACATGGCCAGTAGCGTCATTTCGTACCTACTAATACAGTTGATCCTAAAGAACTTTCCATGGCCGTACTTACTAATATGATCAAGAATGAATCATGGCCGTAAGTTTTGCTCAGTTGCGGCTGCGGAATGACTCCTTTTGTACCTTTCCATGTGAATCTTTTTTAAAGAACTTTCCAAGTGAATTCAGTATAACAAAACAAAAATTCCACTTCTTGCTCGAAGTACCAATGAGACCGATAAAAATTTCTGCACCAACACGCAGGTATCCGCCTAGTTTCTATCGTGGGTTAGACTGATTTACACCGGGACACCCGACAGTTTGTTCCCCTCATTCCACGGCGTGAACTGAACTCCCTACCGCTTGCAATTCCATGGCTTCAAATTGTTCCCAGTCGGTTGGGGAATTTCATTCGCTAAATTTACTTGGCTGATGGACTGCTTACAGCAAACCACAAACCCACATCTCATTTAAGTCAGCTAACTTCATGAACGGGGCAGTTCGTTGTGTTACCAAGCCGACGCGGCAGGGACTCGGACATTGACATGTGGAATGCACTGTTGCGCCACGAACTCATTAGATCAAGCCCAAGGCAAGGCCAGTACAAGTGCATGCATGCTCGGACGTCGGAGTCTTCGTCATGCATGTTGTAGTGACTGCTGATCATGTTCCTCCATGGGGAAAAAATTGATGCTGAAGATCCTTACATGGAGTATTCGACTTCAAAATTCTCGGTCGGTTGGAATTTCATGTGCTAAAATTAATTTAGCTGATAGAATGTATACTCCATATATATGTCATTCAACCAATCGCACGTCTAGGGGCTGTTTAATTGGATGCTGGCTAAGAAAAATCTTATCAAAATTTGGTAACATGTGACATTGACTTTCGTTGGCGTTACTAAAGTTTTGTCGGCGTTATCAATTTTTGGTAATAAACCAAATGACATCCAATTTTCATTGACGTTACTAAATTTTGATAAGATTTTCGTTGACTAGCATCAGACTGCCCCTAACGTGTGGGCATTTGCGTTCCCAAGCCGGCGGGGCACAGACTTGGACTTTGACTGGCAGCATTATTGCCTCCCTAGCTCATTGTATCAAGGCATCGCCAGTAGTACAAGCACACATACGACAAATATATATGATGTGACATATTACTAAATTGGTAATATGATGTGACATTAAATTTCATTGTTGTTACCAAAATTTCGTTGGCGTTATCAATTTTTGGTAATAAAACAAATGACAATCAATTTTCATTGGCGTTACTAAATTTTGATAAGTTTTTTGTTGACTAGCATCAAAACAGCCCCTAACGTGTGGGCATTTGCGTTCCCAAGCCGGCGGGGCACAGACTTGGACTTTGACTGGCAGCATTATTGCTTCCCTAGCTCATTGTATCAAGGCATCGCCAGTAGTGATTGGAAAGGTGTATATTTGAGGTTCTATATCGTTACAAAACAGTTTTTTTAGATAACGGAACTAAGTTCCAGCCTCTACCATCCGAAGATGATACACAGCTGAGAGTCATACACAATCCAAAGCCATTAGGCTCAACCTCTTACATCCAAAAGAAAAGAAATAAAAGCAACAAGATTCAGCCTAACCAGGGCGAACGACAAGAATCTAAGAAAAGAACAAGGACTAAGCTCCAATTCGATTCCAAAAGCTCCACCCAAACTTTTTGAAGACCGCCATAATCATTGTCTCCAAGTTTCTGCATCCGCGTTTGAACGCCGGTCGCTCCTCCTCCTTATGCAGCAGGGACCACTGTCGGATCCAGTACGTTGCCCTGAAAATTACCTGTAAATAGGTAGTGGACTTAGCCTTGTTAAAAACCACATCATTTCTATTCAACCAAAGAGCCCAACAAAACGCAGCCGCTCCTAACAAAATTTGGTTTCTCAACTGAAGACTCCAGCCATTTAGCCAAGAACCAAACATATTAGAGAAACTAGTGGGAGGTTGAATTCCAAATGTGAAAAGCACGGTATTCCATACAAATCTCGCAAAATGGCAATCAAAAAACAAATGTTGAATAGTCTCTAAGGAACTACAGAAACAACATTTGACACTTCCTTGCCAATTCCTTTTTGCCAAATTGTCTTTAGTGAGAGTAACTCCCTTTTGTAAGTACCAAAGAAAAACCTTAATTTTCAGCGGCACCTTTAATTTCCAAAGAGGGTTTTTTGCCGGAAGAACTCCTTGTTGTATCATGTTCCTATACATGGACCGGACTGTGAACAAGCCATTCTTGCTAAGGTTCCATATAAACACATCCTTCCCATTTTCAAGGTTAACCGAGACCACTTTAGATACTAGATCATACCAAGAAGTCAAATTTTCGTTTACCAAACCTCTCCTAAAAGACACATTAAGCGGTACAGTCCGTAGGACATTTGCCACCGTATCGTCTTTCCTCCTGACTAATCTAAAAAGGTTGGGGTATGCCTCTCTGAAAGGCTTGTCCCCTAACCAAACATCCTCCCAAAATCTAGTTTGTCCCCCACACTTCACTTTGAACTTTCCACCGGCCAAAAAATCATCCTTGATTTTCAAAAGACCACTCCAAAAATGAGAATCTCCTGGCCTGTGTTGCCCTTGTGCCAGAGGTTTGTTAGACAAATATTTCTTTCTTAGAAGATTTTGCCAAACCCCATCCTCGTTAATAAGTTTAAACAGCCACTTGCTCAACAGACACCTATTTTGGATTTCTAGATTTTGTATACCTAGACCACCAAAATCTTTAGGTGTGCACAAGATACTCCACCTAGCAAGTCTATATTTCTTTTTATGTTCATCGCATTGCCAGAAAAACCGTGAGCGATAGTAATCTAATTTTTGAAGAACTCCTCTAGGGACCTCAAAAAAAGATAACATAAACATAGCCAAACTAGTTAGCACCGAGTTAATCAAGACTAGTCTCCCTCCAACTGAAAGTAATTTACCTTTCCAACTAGAGAGTTTTTTCTGGAACTTCTCTTCAATGCAGGTCCAATCTTTGTTCGATAATTTTTTATGATTCATGGGTATACCTAGATACCTAAAAGGAAGACACCCCAACTTGCACCCAAAAAGTTTTGCGTATTCTTGTTCACAATCTTTAGCTGTGCCATAACAAAAAAGTTCGCTTTTGTGAAAATTAATCTTCAGCCCCGATAATTGCTCAAAGGTACTAAGCACTAACTTGAGATCTTTGGCTTGGAGCGTGTCGTGATCCATAAATAGGATAGTGTCATCCGCATATTGGAGAATAGATAAACCATCCTCCACCAGATGAGGAACAACTCCCCTGAATTTTCCATTGGATCTAGCCCGGAAAATCAAGGTTGTAAGCATATCTGCAACTAAATTGAACAAGATAGGAGACAAGGGATCACCCTGCCTTAGTCCTTTTCTGGTTTGAAAGAAATGTCCTACTTCATCATTAACTTTAATACCGACACTACCTCCTCGTACGATTTGATCTATCCATTTGCACCACATTGGTGAAAAACCTTTCATTCTCAACGCTTGCTGCAAGAAGGACCATTTTACCTTGTCGTAGGCTTTTTCAAAGTCTAGCTTTAAAATCACCCCGTCTAATTTTTTCCTATGAAGCTCATGAATGGTTTCATGTAAAATGACCACCCCCTCTAAAATATTCCTACCCTTCATAAATGCCGATTGTGATGGCTGAATCACTTTTTGAGCCACTAGGGTTATTCGGTTTGCCATCACTTTTGTAAAAATTTTGAAGCTAACATTCAACAAACAAATGGGCCTAAACTGTTGAATCTGTGTGGCTTCCTTTTGTTTTGGTAGTAATGTAATTATACCAAAGTTAAGGCTGAAGAGTGGAAGTTTACCCTTGTGGAATTCAGAAAATAAAGGCATGAGGTCATCTTTAATTAAATCCCAGAAGACTTGGAAAAACTCGGCTGGGAACCCATCGGGCCCGGGAGCTTTATTAAGTTCCATTTGAAAAATGGCGTCTCTGACCTCCGTCTCAGTAAATTCCGTCGTTAAGACGTCATTTTCTAACTGTGAAACTTGTGTAATATCACTCGTAAAGGATTCTATCATCGAAAAATTATTACCATCCGGCTCTCCAAAGAGATCTTTATAGTAATTGGTGATGAATTTCTTAAGATTTACATTTCCTTCAATTATTCCTCCCTCTTGTTCAAGCCGGAAAATCCTTGTTTTCCTATGTTTTCCATTGGCCACTAGGTGAAAATATTTAGTATTACAATCACCAGATAACAATCTAGTTGTCTTGGCTCTTTGATACCATTTAATTTCTTCTTCCCGCAAAAGGCTAGCAAGCCTTTCCTTATAATAGTTTTTTAGATCGACTTCACTGCTACTGAGTGGCTGATACTCCGCCTTTTTATCTAATTCATCGGCTTTCTGAATCAACTCAGCCTTTTCTTTCTTATACTTGCCGCTAACATTCTTAGCCCAACCCCTTAGGAATTGTCTAATCCTCTGAATTTTATTTTGCCATCGTTGTAACGGTGATTTGCCTCTAAATTCCTTTTTCCAAACATCCACAACCAACTCATAAAAATCATCTCTCAACAACCAACCAAGTTCAAATTTAAACCCCGATTGTTTGTTGCCATGAGTGCCATTACCGGTATCTAAAAGTAGTGGAGTATGATCAGATATTTCCCTTGACAACGCTTGTACCGTTGCAAGCGGAAATTTTGACTCCCATTCCGTGCTTACTAAGATCCGATCTAGCCTTTCATAAGTTGGTATTTCCCTAGAATTGGCCCAAGTAAACTTCCTATTTGAAAGATCTAGTTCCCTTAAATCCAGACTATCGATGATAGCATTAAACAAGAAGGGCCACCGATCCTCATATCTATCATTGTTCTTTTCCTGCGGGTTCCTAATGATATTAAAATCACCACCCACAAGGACAGGATCACTTTCTTTTGCACAAGTTTGGACTAATTCAGAAAGGAAGGCTTCTTTGTGTTCTACTTGTGCAGCCCCATAAGTTGCAATAAGAACCCATTGAAACCTATCCGATTTATTTCTGAGACGAAACTTCACATAGAAGTCTCCCTCATCAATGCTACCAATATCAAACACTTCCAAATTAATCCCAAGAAGGATGCCCCCGGACCGACCATGAGGTTCTGTCCAGTGCCAAATAAATTCTTGTCCTCCACAAATGTTATTCAGGACCGACTTCGAAAAATCCTTCTTACCAGTTTCAAGAAGAGCGATAAAATCTAGCTTTTGCTCTTTAGACAAATCAGAGAGGAACCTATATTTAGCCAAGTCACTAAGACCTCTGCTATTCCAGAAGATTCCTTTCATGGCGAAACTCTATTGTGTTTTTTAATTACTCGCACTCTCGGTTTCCTCTTTGCCCTAGTCAAAGAGAGAGATTTATTTTCTTTAAAAACATTTCTAAAATCACAGCTCAGGTGATCATTATCATCATCCATAGTTTCCTCCATCAGATCATCACATAAGTGACCGAGAGAATCAATTTCTACCTCATCATCAACTTCATCGCATAACAACACAGAATTAGAAGGAACCTCCGTTCTAGACGGCTCAGTCGTCAATCTAGCCAATTCAACCTCTTTTAAAAGACTAATAGAATTTGAAACCAAACTAGGATTACTACCCAAGCTAACACCTAGGTTAGATATACTCGAAGAAATAACATCCGCAGAGTAAGGAATGAAAGAGAAGTCAGTGATGTTACCTCCACTGAAGTCTAGGTTCTTCCAAGCTGCCCTCTTTTCCGCTTTCTTCAACGAGTCCATGCCATTGTGCTTAGCCAACCGGGGACTTGAACGCTTCGGCGTCATTCGAACCTCCTTGATGGCCGCAGCAGCTACCACCTCCACCACAGCCGAAACCGCTCCACCCTTGCCATTTCCTCCTGCAGCACCTGTCTGCGGTTGTGCTGCACCCCCCACTGCCCTGACCAGCTCTGCACACGCAGCTCCAGGTGAAGCACCAACGCCCCACACACCATCGCCACTCACAGCAGCAACACCCTGGCCACCAACACCTGCCAGCGCACCATCCAGTCCATGGACAGCGCCACCCATTCCAGCCCCACCATCTTGAAGACTAGCTGGTTCAGGAGACAAGCCTGCAGGATCAACCTGCCCCTCAGCAAAAGTCCCAGGCACACTCCATCCCGATGCACCTTGGCCAACACCGATCGAGGACCCCGGCAGCCCGCCTAAAAGACCCTGCTGCACTCCACCATCTTGCAGAACAGCACCAACCGGCTCACCATCAAAATCCAACAGAGCGACATCATCTTCCGAATTGACCTCTTCTACCAAGCCATCAAACTGCGAGTTAACACCATCAGAGAGGACCTTGCCAGCACAATCCGACAGAACTTCAATCACTGCTGTATCCAATAAACTATTGGCCATGCTCTTGTGTTTAATTTCCATCCCATGGTTCTTATCCAAGGACTCAGCCCCACCATCATCAACATTGTTACGGTCTTCCTCCATAGCATCCGAAGGCCTAGCTTTCTTCGCATTCCGATCCGCCTCACTTTCACTTTCCTTCTTCCCATCCCCCTCACCTCCATTATCCCCAAAGTCCAGCTCCACCTCATCACCAAAATTATCAAAACCTACCTTCTCCTTCTCAATTTTGAGCTCAAAATAGTGATCCCCGATAACAACATCCATGCTAGATGGAATTAGAGCGGGATCCAACACAGCAACAAGAATCCGACCAAAATCATTGCTCCGAGTTGTGACCATGTCCACTATTTGAGTTGATCCAAACATGGTACCAATGGCCCATAGGTTTAGATACTCCCTCAACCTCTTCCGAATACCTGTTACCCGAAGCCACACCTTAGGAAGGAGATACCCTTCCTCTTTGACATGCCACTCCAGGAATTTCAACCGTGCGCCTGTAGCAACCCCATTTACCTTCACATCAGCCCCACCATAAGCAATAGATCTCTGTAATTCAGCTTTAGAAGGAAACTGAACTACAAAAGAATTCTCCTCATGTGCTTCTGGCTCCCATCTCCATTTTGTCGGAACAATCCTCTGAAGTTGCAACACAAGTTGTTCCTTAGACAGAGAACCACCAACAACAGTCACCAAAGCACTTTTTGAGTCTTTCTTCCTTGGGAGCGGAGCGTGCGGAATATGAAAAAAACCGAGGCCTACCACAGAATAACCTACCGCATGAGCAACCGGTTTTGGAAGCTTAAGCACTGGACACCGATGATTTACAAGATCAACAAAACAGTTACTAATCAAAAAGTAACAGTGCCCAATGTACAGATACCTTTACAAATAGACACCTTTTATGCCACCTTTTCATCATGTATAAATAATCATGTCTAGATCAGAATGATTAAGAATAAGCATCATTTTCTCTCAAACACTTGTAGTCAATCTCTTGCAATACGTTATCAGCACATTTTCACACACAAGTGAAAAACAGAGAAAGGTATGGCTCTGTGAGAAACATTACAAAGCATTCCTGGATGTTCTTGCATTGATCGCTTCCTTGCGCGAATCGCGGCATCGCCTTCTACCATACCTGCGCCCGGCGACACGGCGACGCCCGAAGCGGCGCAACTCGACGCGCGGCGCGGTGGCGTGCCCGGAGCGGAGCGGCGTAGCGCGCGGCCCGGCGAGGGCCGGCACGCGGCTTGGCGCGGCCGTAGACGGCGCGGTGGCGTGCGGTCCGGTGCGACGCGATCGGTGCGGCCGGAGAAACCCGGCGTGAGGTGCGCGGCCCTGTGCGGCGCGGCCGGTGCAGCCGGCAAGGCCTGGCGGGGCCGGCACGGCGCAGTGGCGCGCGGCGCCCGAGGCGGTCCTTGCGGCCGGTAGCGCCAGAGAACCGGCGGTGGAAGGCGGCGCCCGGGGCGGTCCTCGCGGCCGGCAGCGCCGAAGAACCGGCGGTGGCAGTCGGCGCCCGGGGCGGCCGGCGGCGCTCAAGGCGGCATTCCCGACAGCGGCGGTGGAGGCACCCGAAGGCCGGGCGGTGGAGGCGGCCAGCGGCGGCGACGTGCCCCGGCGGCGGCGCCATGCTCCGGCGGTGGCGGCGGCACTCCTGGGATGGGCATGGCAGCTAGGGTTTGGGGTTAGGGAAACCCTAATCCCCCTCATATATATGGCTGCCCATTTAAATGGGCTTTGGCTCAAATAACTCCCACCTCACCACATGGGCCAAAAGGCCGAATGGGCTCCAGCCCAAGTTTTCGGAATTTTGCATTTCCCCCCTCTAGTTCATGGAAAATGCAGAATTTTTATTTTAAATAAATTTCTATTGTCATATTTACAGTATAGTCCTCGTGCTTGTTTATAATTGTACCCGTTAATTTGTACTGTTATAAATTAGCATTTCAGTCCCTACTGGACCTGAAAATTATGTAATTATTTAAATAAATGTGCAGCCACATTTATATACTTTTTACATATGTAGGATTACTACTTTATTGCAATTTACTTACAATATAAATTGCGACCATATTTAAATTTGCTATCGTTAGCAAATTTAAAATTAAAATTTCCATTAAGTGAGTACCATTGTACTTAATAAATTGGAATTTTTGCCAAATATTATACCTAAAATAAATACCATAATTACAATTTATGGCACTTTGCTACATTTATTTGTACACTATGCCATACAATAAATTGGTGTTCACCACTAATATTGTGATTACATGGTATTATACATATAACCACATGTTATATTTAATTTGGGTATATATATTCATTCGGATTACAATATTCATATTGTTTTCCACATATTTTGCATTTTATTACAACATTACCATACACATTAATTTACCTCATGTAAATTAATTATTTATGGTGTACTTTTTCATGTAGGTTTTAAATGGCTACCAAAGATTTTGAGCCCCTCGCTCTCGATGGTACCAACTACCCTACATGGGCTATGGACCTCAAAATCAACCTAACCACACGTGGGTTGCAAAGGGTGATATTTGATCCTCCAGATGATCAAATTCCTCTGGATATTGTGAAATATTCCATTTTGAGCATAATACGGAATCATATTCATCCGGATTTGAAGGCTGAATATCTGTATGAGGAGAATCCACTCACTTTATGGTTAGCCCTCAAAAATAGATATGAACAACAGATAGCTGCTATCTTACTTGAGGCTAATTATGAATGGGCACATCTTAGACTCCAAGATTTCAAATCTGTTGGAGACTATAACCATGCCCTTCATACTATTTGCTCCAAATTGCGATTTTGTGAAAAGGAACCAACGGATGCAGACAAAATAGAGAAGACTCTCTCGATTATGCTCCCATCTGACAGGGTCCTACAGCAACAATGGCGTGCTGCAAATTGCCAAACTTATTTTGATCTAATGCATACTATGCTTCAGGCAGAGAAGCATGTTGAACTTCTTTTAAAGAACAATCAGCAACGTCCCATTGGGGCTGCTCCACTTACTAAAGTTCATGCTAATCAAAATAACAACAAGTTCAGTGGTTCAAAAGACCACTCAAGGAACATTAAAGGTAAACACAAACGCAACAAGAAGCAAAAACCAAGTGGAATCAAGAAAGGTAAAGGCAATTCTGATAAAAGAGTTGACAAAACTGAAATTTATCAAAAATGTGGTTGTTACAACCATCCTACCAAGAAATATCGCACCCCGAAGCATCTTGTGAACCTCTACCTCCAGTCTTTGGCTCACGGCAAGAATGCTCAAGAGAAGAGATTTGAAGCACACTTCAATCTCACATCCAACAATGATGAAGCCGAATGCTCTCAACAGTTCCTTCAAGAAATTTCCACTAACTATACTGATTCTGGAGAATCATATGATCGTAAGACTACACTTGTCGATATTTATTTCTCCACAACAATTGCAAATAACCTTCAAAATGATCCAGATCCTAAGACCATGGCAGAGTGCAAACAGCGCTCAGACTGGAATCAATGGAAGGATGCAATTCAAGCGGAGTTAGCCTCGCTCAAGAAAAGAAATGTATTCACCAATGTGATACATACACCTCCCAAAGTATTCCCTATCGGTTTCAAATGGGTTTTCGTCCGCAAACGGAATGAAAACAATGAGGTGGTGAGATACAAAGCAAGGCTTGTAGCACAAGGGTTCACGCAGAGACCCGACATTGATTACAATGAAACTTATTCTCCAGTAATGAGTGGAATAACATTCTGATACCTAATCTCATTGGTAGTTAAAAATCATCTATCTTTTTAGTTGATGGATGTAGTGACTGCATATCTTTATGGGTCACTTGATTCGGAAGTATACATGAAAGTTCCCGATGGAATTTCAATTCCGAATCCAAACGCAAATCGCAATATGTATTGTGTAAAATTGAACAAGTCTTTATACGGCTTGAAACAGTCGGGTAGAATGTGGTACAACCGACTAAGTGAGTTCCTAACCAAAAAGGGATACTCCAACAATGATGATTGCCCATGCGTATTCATCAAAAAATCCTCAACATGATTTTGTATTATATCTGTGTATGTTGATGATCTTAATATCATTGGTAACACACAGGATATAGATGAAGCACGTAATCATTTTATGACGGAATTTGAAATGAAGGATTTGGGTAAAACCAAATTTTTCTTAAGTATACAACTTGAGCACCTTCATACAGGCATCCTAGTTCATCAATCAGTCTATGTCCAGAAAATATTGGAGAAATTCAATATGGACAAAGCATATCCATCGAAAACCCTCATGGTTGTTCGATCTCTAGACAGTGATAAAGATTCATTTAGACCCCGAGATGACAATGAAGAGCTATTGGGACCCGAGGTTCCATATCTCAGTGCTATCGGAGCGCTTATGTACCTTGCGAATTGCACCCGGCCAGATATTTCATTTGCAGTAAATCTACTTGTTAGATATAGCGCTGCTCCAACCAAAAGACATTGGATAGGAGTGAAGCATATCCTTATATATCTTCAAGGCATTAAAGATTTCGGTCTATTCTTCCACAAGAATAAAAATATGGATTTAATAGGATATACAGATGCTGGCTATTTATCATATCCCCATAATGCCAGATCTCAAACAGGCTTTGTATTTTTACATGGTGGAACAACCATCTCTTGGAAATATTCAAAACAGACTCTAGTGGCTACATCCACTAATCATTCTGAAATAATTTCATTATATGAAGCATCACGTGAATGTGTATGGCTTCACAGAATGATTAACCACATACAACAATTATGTGGTATAGTTGCTATTACATCACCTACCATTATCTACGAAGATAATGCTGCTTGCGTTGTTCAAATGCAAACGGGTTACATAAAGAGCAATATCACAAAACATATTGCACCTAAACTATTTTACCCACATGAATTGCAAGAGAGTGGGGAAATAAATATTCTGCAAACTAAGTCTTGTGATAATCTCGCAGACTTATTCACCAAGTCATTACCAACTTCCACATTTCAAAAATGTGTTCATGGAATTGGTATGCGAAGACTATGTGATTTGTAGATGTCAGGGGGAGAAATCTCCTAAGACTTAACCCGTTCAAATAAAAATAGTGTACTCTTTTCCCTTTATGAGTTTTCCCTCTAAAGGTTTCTCATCAAGGTTTTTAATGAGGCAATATGACAACGTAATAATAAATATATCTCTCTTTTCCCCACAGGGGTTTTTAGGAGATATAATCAAATATATGTCATATCATTTTCTCCTTCAAATTTTTCCACTGGGTTTTAAAGGAGTTTTTCATGGCATATCTACTCTATCGGTTCTCCTCATATTTTTCTCTACAGGGTTTTGGAGGAGTTTTTCTAAGACGATGAATCAAGGTGATCATATGAAAACACATTGGTCAAGGGGGAGTGTTACAAAACAGTTACTAATCAAAAAGTAACAGTGCCCAATGTACAGATGCCTTTACAAATAGACACCTTTTATGCCACCTTTTCATCATGTATAAATTATCATGTATAGATCAGAATGATTAAGAATAATCATTATTTTCTCTCAAACACTTGTTGTCAATCTCTTGCAATATATATATCCTATTAAAAACCACTACGAACCAGTAATTAGAAAGGTATTTCTGAGTTGCGGACCTAGACTTACATCCTTGGCGAAGTATTAGCCATGTAATGTGTTACTAGTGTGTAGCCCACACAATGTAGCTTTCTCATTTATTACTTGGAAGGAAATTCCTGCCAGTAATCTGAATCAGTGGGTAATTCGTTTGTGGTGTACTGGGAAGCTGGTTGTGCCAATCACTGGTAGAATTTCACACACGAGTGATAACACCTATAGATGACAATCAGCACCAAAGTAGCTCTACACCATCCTCTCTCAAATAGAAAATAAAAATTGCTTTGCACCCAGAAGAGCACAGATCCATGGCAATACACAATGAACATGCTTCAATTTCAATACTCCTGCATCCAAATAGCCCTAGTGCTGCTCGATCTTGTTCGCCCAAACCAACAACTCCGCCGAGGCCATTGGCCATTCAGCGGGCATGGTGACGGGCTGTATTGCCAGCGAGAGGTATGCACTACTCACCTTCAGAGCAGGTCTATCTGTTGGATTGGATAGGCAACAGAGAGGGTGAATGGTGTCTTAAATTTTTTTCCCAAATATTCATCAATTATTTACTCCGATAGCTACAAAGTTATAAAGATTCGGATATGAAGTCTTCTTGAAAAACAGAGTTGAGCACGACTAGTTTGGAACACTACGTGGTCGGGTTACGACCACTGGTTGGAAATCAGTGTGGTCGGTTACGACTATCAGATGGAAGCCAACGTAGTCGGAGTTCAACTATTGGACGGAGATCACCGTGGTCAAAAATCGACTGCTAGTCAGATCCCAACGTGGTCATAAAATGATTATTGGACAGAGATCACCGTGGTCAGAGATCGATTGCCAGTTAGATACCAACGTAGTCGAAAATCGACTCTAGCAGTCAACGACCAGAGACCGGTCAAAAACACACGTAGTCGATAACCGACGTGGTCGAAATTTGACTTGAGTGGTCAGCGACCAGAGAGCGGTCGAAAACAAATGTAATTGGTAACCAACGTGGTCAAAGGCCAACAAGTGGTCTAAAATCAACGTGGTCGAATTCGGTCAAAAACCAACGTCATCGAAATCAACGTGGTCGAATTCGGTCAAAAACCAACGTCATCAAAATCAACGTGGTCGAATATGGTCGAAATACGACCATTGAGGTCAACAACCAGTGAGAGGTTGAAAACCCTACGTGGTCGTAAGACAACGAGTGGTCTGAGATCGACATTGTTGAAGATACGACCAGTGAGGTTGACGACTAGTGAGCGATTGAAAACCCAATGTGGTCGAAAGCCAACGAGTGGTCTGATCGACAGGGTCGAATCAGTTCGAAAATCAATTAGTGAGATCGATGATCAGTGCGTGGTTGAAAACCCAACCGAACCACGGCTCATATGGCTTGTGCAAGTGACCTAGAGCCATCCCGCCATTCAAACTCGCCTTCAATATTCCCGCCTTTCACGTGCCATGCTTGAGCACACTGTCTCACCCAGCATCCTCGATCGTTCTGAGCTTCAACTCCTCCATGACCCTAGCTCTGATCACCGTCGTTGACCACAGTTGACTCCAAGCGACCCTGCACATCCAAAGACAAAGAAATTGTTTCTAGACACAAGTTCTTCACAACTTGACCTACATTAGCCAAGACATACATCATGTAACCTTAATTTAATGACTCGGGTCATCCCAACTTAATCTATGACTCAATTCCCAAAATCCTCAAATTCTGCCCAAAACCACTCCACACAAAGTGCAATCTTTGCAAAACCAATTGATCACTCCATAAACATTGCAATGGTTCATCACAACACTATCCTATCACCGCCGTTGACCATAGCAGACTCCAAGTGACTCTGCACATCCAAAGACAAAGAAATCATTTATAGGCATAAGTTCTTCGCAACTTGACCTATATTAGCCAAGACATACATCATGCAACCTTAATCTAATGACTCGAGTCATCCCAACTTAATCCATGACTAAATTCCCAAAATCCTCAAATTCTGCCCAAAACTACTCCGCACAAAGTTGTTATTCAAAGATACTGTGCAAAAATAATTGAGAAAAATGTAATACCTTGTTTGGAAATAAATTATAGTTAAAGAACTTCTGTTATGTAGTGTTGATCCTTCCATATCCTCTGACGAAATCTTTTTTTCTTTCAAACTATTTCTTCATCTTCTGTTATTCGCAATGCAGCGAGACATCTGTTTGCAACTGGTTTAGAAAAGGGTGAGGTATTGGAACCTAACTTTTTGTTAGTTAAACACTGAAATATTTTTTGTTTTTGGATATTGCAATAGTTGGTGCACACGCACACAAACCATCACTAATGCACACTACGTACGCGCCCTCACACACACACAATTGTGTGCCTTTCAACAGACGCCGGCCAGATTTTGCATAACCTGAGGATAAATCCATAACCTCACAGAATATAATATGCATTTTGAGAGGTCATAAGAAGGCCTGGAATATGTTTGTAATGAGCAAAAACTTAGCCTTGCTTGGGCGAGCGGTTTGTGAGCCACGCGGTTGACTGTTGTGCTCATACGTGGCCGCCAGCTGTCCTCTAGTTGATTGTGCCCTCGTAATTCCCAATCGCTAGGAATTCCAAGCCCTCGTACCAAAGTCGCATTGGTGTGCTATATACTTCCATGAATCGCTATGCTTATTGCTTACTTAATCCCAATCCTAAAAGACATACTCTCTCTGTCCCAAGTATACTCTCTCTGTCCCAGAAGAGCACAGATCCATTGCAATACACCATGAACATGCTTCAATTTCAATACTCCTGCATCCAAATAGCCGTAGGGCTGCTCTTGTTCGCCCAAGCCAACTTCTCCGCAGAGGCCAGTGGCCATTCAGAGGGCACGGTCACGGGCTGTATTGCCAGCGAGAGGTCTGCACTACTTGCCTTCAGAGCAGGTCTTGCAGACCCTGCAAACCTCCTTTCGTCGTGGAAGGGTGATGACTGCTGCCATTGGAAGGGTGTCCGGTGCAGCAACAGAACCCGCCATGTCGTCAAGCTCGATCTCCAAGGCCCTGATTGCGACTACGCAGGTTCTGGGAGTACGCAGGTGCTGGGAGGCAACATAAGCTCCTCGTTGATTGGTTTACGACACCTCCAGTCTCTCGACCTCAGCTGCAACAGGTTTAGCGGGGTGCATATACCGGAGTTCCTGGGCTCTCTCCACAACTTGAGATATCTCGACCTATCTCTGTCGAGCTTTGTTGGAAGGGTACCGCCGCAGCTGGGTAATCTCTCCAACTTGATTTACTTCAGTCTTGATTCCACTTTCGGTGACACGTACTCCACCGATATCACCTGGTTGTCGCGGTTATCTTCCCTTGAGCACCTAGACATGAGATGGGTAAACCTCAGTACTGTTGTGGACTGGCTTTCCGTGGTGAACATGCTTCCGTCTCTTAGTGTTCTTCGTCTATCTGCTTGCGAGCTTAGCAGCAGCCCTAATTCTCTTTGGCATTCAAATCTGACATCTCTTGAGACACTCGACATTTCGTTCAACCGTTTCCATAAACTTTCCACACCCAACTGGTTTTGGGATTTGACTAGCCTTAAGCATCTTGATGTCTCAGCCAATCAATTTAGTGGCCCATTCCCTAACGAGATAGGGAATATGACCTCCATGGTATACCTTGATTTGTCTGGGAATAATCTCGTCGGCATGATACCGTCAAACATGAAGAATCTATGTAACTTGGAAGAATTGATTTCGTATGAAAACAACATCAATGGGAGCATAGCAGAGTTCTTCCAACGGTTACCTAGTTGTTCATGGAATAAATTACAAACCTTGTTTCTACCTTACAGCAATTTGACGGGAAGCCTGCCAACCAAGCTAGAACCCTTAAGCAATTTGACCTGGCTTGATCTCTCTGGTAACAAACTCACAGGCCCTGTGCCACTGTGGATAGGAGAGCTCACAAAGCTAATCGTCTTGTACCTATGCTCCAACAACATGGACGGCGTCATACATGAAGGTCATTTATCAGGCCTATTAAGCTTGGAGAGGTTGTGCTTGGCTGATAATTCGATAGCCATCACAGTGAATGCGACTTGGGTTCCTCCTTTTAGTTTAAATGAGGTTGAACTTCGGTCATGCCTTCTGGGGCCTAAATTTCCAATGTGGCTTAGATGGCAAACAAGTGTAGTATACAATCTTGATATCTCAAACACAAGCATATCTGACATGGTGCCGGATTGGTTTTGGAGAATGGCTTCCTCGGTGAGCAATCTGAATATCCGAAATAACCGAATTAGCGGTTTTCTACCATCTACAATGGAATCTATGAGAACAACCAAAATGGATCTCAGTTCTAACCAGTTCAGTGGTCCAATAACTAAGCTTCCCATTAATCTAACTTATTTGGATCTTAGTAGAAACAATTTATCTGGGCCGCTACCATTAGACCTTGGAGCACCGAGGCTTGAAACACTTCTTCTATTTGACAACACTATCTCTGGATCCATTCCATCTTTGTGCAAATTCCAATTTCTATATTTGGTAGATATCTCAGGAAATAAGCTAACTGGGTCAATTCCAGATTGCTCAGTTAATACATCCACAACAAACATGACAAGCCTGGGAATTCTTAATCTAAGCTTAAGAAACAACAACCTCTCCGGTGAATTTCCTTCGTTTCTCCAGAACTGCCAACAACTCGTCTTAATTGATCTCGCAAATAATCAATTCTTTGGTACTTTGCCAGCGTGGATTGGGGAGAAGCTGCCGTCTTTGGCAGTCTTACGGTTGAGATCTAATATGTTTTACGGTCATATTCCAGTGGAGCTTACGAAGCTAGTTAGTCTTCAATATTTGGACATTGCCTACAACAACATATCAGGGAGCATACCAAAATCTATTGTTAACTTCACAAAAATGATACTAACGAGAGATAATGATAATGGATTTCAACGTGCATTCCATTCTGGAACATTGTCATTCACTGAGTATGAAATTATCGACTATACTGAGAACTTCACGGTAGTCACAAAGAGTCAAGAGCTGCTGTACACCGGAGAAATTATCATATATATGGTGAATCTTGATTTATCCTGTAACAATCTTATTGGAGAGATTCCTGAAGAGATCGGCAGTCTTGTCGCATTGAAGAACTTGAACTTATCCTGGAACGCCTTCAGTGGGAGAATTCCTGAGAAGATTGGCGCCTTGGTGCAGGTGGAGTCTCTCGACCTATCACACAATGAGTTGTCTGGTGAAATCCCTACAAGCTTATCGGCTCTCACATCATTGAGTCGGTTGAACCTGTCGTACAATAATCTGACAGGAAAGATACCATCTGGAAATCAACTGCAAACACTCGATGACCAGGCATCAATCTACATTGGCAACCCAGGTCTTTGCGGTCCTCCTCTCTCCAAAAATTGTTCAGAAACTGGGTTAGTTCCTGCTACTCCAGAATACCACGAGGATGGAATTTTCTTTTTCCTTGCAATGGGTACTGGATCTGTAATTGGTCTCTGGGTAGTCTTCTGCATATTCTTATTCAAGAGTAAATGGAGAATTGTTTGTTTCTCATTCTATGACAGCTTGTATGATCGGGTTTACGTGCAAGTGGCTGTTAGCTGGGCTTCCTTGACAAGAAAAAATGGGTAGAAGCTGAGAACACCAGGGCCGGTCCTGAGATTTTAGGGGCCCGGGGCGAAACTAGAAATAGAGGTTCTGGTATAAATATCTAAATATAAATCTACATACACACACATATATATATCTAATTTTACCAACAAACACTTAAAATGCGTTATGTATTAAAGAAAAATTCATATCAAAGAGTTTATAGATATTACCTTAAAAATTTCTTCAAACATTTTCCAGATGCGAAGTCATTAATGATGGTATTGATATCAATCTCATCCAACAATTTCTTCTCAATACATAAAGTTGCCAAACCGTTTAACCTCTCTTGAGACATTGTTGACCTTGAATGATTCTTCAACAATTTCAACTTTGAAAATCTTCTTTCAGCTAATGCCACTGTCACAGGCATAGTAAATAAAATCCGATAAGCAATAGAAATATTAGGATAACAATCCGCTTCTCTGACAAACTCAAAGATCTCCATAGCAGACATTGGATTATCTGATAAAGTCAATTGCATAACACTTAACTCAGAAATTAGATCATTTAACTCAACATCAGATGAACCATCTAGAGAGAAAGTTTCTGCAAATTTTGTACAACATTCTTTTAATTTAGTTCGATCCAATGACTTCAATGTTGTTGAACTCATTAAAAATCCAAATATATACTTCCGAATGTTTGGAGTTCTTGAATTCTACTTTTCAATGAATTGATTGCCATATCAACCATAACAAAAAAATAATTAACTTCAAAAGGCCCAAGATAAATCTTCAAAGTATGTATATACACTACATAGTATATGGGGGCCTCTAGATTTTGGGGGCCCAGGGCGGCCGCCCCTCTCGCCCCCCCTCAGGGCCGGCCCTGGAGAACACCAGCACTGGATCTTGCTTTGTTCCCATGTATACTATAGGAATTTTAGCATGTGTCAATCTTGTTCAAGTACTGTACTAGTGCTGTTCATAGATATGTACTTTAAGGAGTACGTGCGTGATCGACTGAGATTGGTTTAATCGGTCGTGTGTGTAAGTACATGTTCCTAATTATGAATAAACCGGTGCAGCACTCACCACTCAGCGCCACCCTTTGTATTCCTATTGGGTCATTGCTACAGAAGGACTAATTTCAAACAGAAAATTAAACCATATAGTGGTAGAATTGTCGTCTAAATCATGATATGATCGACTGGATTGGGACGGAATACCAGGAGAGGATGAGCCTGGAGGGCGGCTCACTGTGTCAGTTTGGATACTCGTCGCCCAGTGAGGCTCCAGCCTACAATCTCCATGACCCGCGGGAGATGCGCCATGTCGATTGCTCCTCCCGAGAACTTGCGGCTGCACCGGACATGAGCCACATCCGTTGCTGCCGCCTGCCGGCAATGGCATGGCTTTGCCGGACACGAGAGAACTCGTCGCCCAGTGAGGCTCCAGCCTACAATCTCCATGGCCCGCGGGAGATGCGCCATGGCGATTGCTCCTCCCGAGAACTCGCGGCTGCACCGGATGGTCCGCCGGAGATGAGCCACATCCGTTGCTGCCGCCTGCCGGCAATGGCCTGGCTTTGCCGGATGCGGCCGGCGGCGGAGCAAGCAGGAGCAGGGCGACCCGCATTTCGCGGCGGAAACGCGTCTGAGCGTCTCCTCCATGATGGACAGTATCTGTATCGGAGGGCTGGTATGTCAAGGAGTGTGCTCCATCCAACGGTTAGCGCTGATGTGCAGGTGCAACAACAACCCGGGGTGGCAGATGATTCCCAATCCACGCTGTGGTTTCGTTGGCAATTTCAGTTTATTCGAATTTCGAGGTCACAGTTTGTTTTTGGAACAGGTTGGCAAGAGGATTTCCATCTATTAATTCATTGGAAGAGTTATAGTTATATTGGACCAAAACAGGAGAGGGTAGGATGGCCCAGAGAAGGTCAAAAGAGACAAAGACAATTATATTGTTACACGGGTGATTGAGAGGCCCTTAAGGTTTTTTACGCCCACTAAAACTCAAGCGGCAACCTCTTCATTTATTGCTGCGACCAAGAGTGATGGGGCGATCTTCGTCGCCTGAAACACCCTAGCATTTCATTCCTTCCAAATCTACTAAGAAACGAGCATTGCCATGGATGTTTTGCCTTTTGTGTTGCACCAGGCTTTAGTACTACCGACTCCCACCAGTCGCAGACCGAGGTGCCACTCCTCCAAGAAGCCGACCTTATTGAATCACAAGCAGTCCAGTGGGCTATGGAGGTCCAGATCCTTTTGGTGTAGCGGCACTTGACCAGAAGGTGTATGGCGGATTTTAGCTCTTGTTTGCAGAGTAGGCAAGTTTGGTGATTCAGCCATCCACGTTTGTATAGTCAGTCTGCCGTCTATAGACTATTTTGAATGGCCAGCCTGGCGAAGACTTTGCATCACTATGGTGCCCAAATCTTCCAAATTAAGGGATTCATCGTGGTTTGAACTATCCCTAGGAGCTGCGCTTTATAGGCCGAAGCCGCAATGTATTCTCTGGAAGGAGTTAACTTCCAATCAATTGTGTCTAGGGTATCGTCCCGTAGGATTACGTTTGAAGTGTAACCCCAGATGATGACTAACCCGTGTATGTGTTGCGATGTGAGGTTTCCCATCCAATTGAGGTCATGTTGCTAGTTATTTCCTGCTAGTGCAGAACTTAGAGTGCGGTTTTTCCTCATAGATGCCCTATAGATGGTGGGGGCAATGTCACAGAGTCTGTTGCCTTCCGCCCAGGCTGAGGCTAGAAGGACGCCTTCTTTCCGTCGCCTATTGTTATAGTAGTAGCCGCTGCAAAGAGGTGTCGGTCTTGGTCGTCGCACAAGATTTCCATCCCTTGCCAAGCTTTTGGTCGAGTTCCCCATTCTTGCCATAACCACCTTAGCCTGAGTGTCCTGGAAAAGCGTTCCAGGTCTAGGATGCCGAGGCCACCTAGGTATATGGGTCTACAGATTGTCCCAACTGACTTTGCATTTACTACCCGTTAATTGTTGTTCTGATCCAGCCCAAAAAAACCATCTCATCCATTTATTCAAGGACCTGATCACACATTTTGGTGGTTTGATAACCGTGAGGAGATAGGCAGATTGTGTTGTCAATACCGATTTGACTAGGGTTTTCCTACTTGTTAGGGTGAGCATCTTGCCAGTCCAACCTTCCAAGCGGCTAGCATTCTTGTCTTCCACCGCCTAGAAGTCCACCCTTCGAAGTCTTTTAGTTGTTAAGGGTAGGCCTAGGACTTAAGGGGGGAAGGACGCAAGCTGTGCAGGTAAGTCAAGCAGTACCCCTGGTAGGTTGATGTGGTCACAGCTGATTGGCACCACTTGGCTCTTGTGGAGGTTGGTGTGAAGGCCTGTGGTATCCTCGAATTTTTGTAGAATTCTAACAAAGGTACAGACGTCCTCTTTCTTTGGTGCTAAGAAGATAGCGACATCATCTGCATAAAGGGAGGTGCAAAGGTTCGCCACGTGGCCCCCTAGAGGCCACAAGTCCCCAAGTTGTGTAGCAATATTGAGGATTTTCTACAGTGGGTCTATTGCTAGGATAAAAAGAAGGGGGATAGCAGATCCCCCTGTCACAAGCCTCTGCGATGCTGAATGTGTTCACCAAGGATCCCATTGAGGTATGTGGCGGTGGAGAGAAGATAGGAGATCCAGTCTCTCGATCGCAGCGGGAAGCCCCTGTTCTATAACAGGTCAAGCAGGTATTCCCAGCGGACCGAGTCAAAGGCTTTTGCAATGTCAAGCTTAAGAAGCAGGGAAGGGGTTATGTTTCGGTGATGTCTTTTAGCCAAGTTGCGAACGCAGAGGTAGTTGTCTTGGATGCATCTGCCTCGAATGAAGGTGCACTGACTTGGGGAGATGAGATTGTCCATGAAGGGTGCTAGTCTAAGGGCCAAAATTTTTGTTGTGATTTTGGATACGCTGTGTATGAGACTGATGGGCCTGTAGTCTCGTGCCTCTTGGCAACCATCTTTTTTTGGTACCAAAATTAGACTGCAGTATTTGCACTAAAGAAGTTGTTGATTCTCAGATTGTAGAATGCATGTAGGGCAGCTATGAAGTCACCCTTTATGACGTCCCAACATTTGTGATAGAAATTTCCATTGAAGCCATCCGGTCCTGGTGCTTTATTAGCTGGCAGCTAGAGGATCGCATCATATGCCTCCTGTTTAGTGAAGGGGTCATCTAGGGCATGCAAATCTATTCGAGGTAGCTGGAGGGTGCCCCAGCTGAAGGATACCCCCGTAGACTGTGTCTGGCCCAAGATCTAATTGAAGTGATTAAGGAGTGCATTTGCTTTATCTTCATGAGACACAACCCATCCCTAGCCCTTTGAAAGCCGTTGAATGGAGTTTTACCCCCTACGAGAGTTTATTCTAATGTGGAAGAAATTTGTGTTTGTGTCTTCTTCGTGTAGCTAGTTGATTCGCGCTGCCTGCTTCTTCCTAGATCATTCAATCATTGTTAAGCCAATCACCCTTTTCTTCAGGCGCGCTCGAAGGTCTGTTTCTTCTGGTGAGAGAGGTCGATTTTCTTGCGCAATATCAAGGTGTATGATGATCTCTCGAGCCATGTGTAATTGGAGCTTATTGAGCAGGAGCATTCTCTTGCTCCATTTTTTTTAGTCTTTTGGTCGTGTTAGTCAGTTTATTGTTCAGTCTTAGTATTGAATCAAGTCCAAAAGTTGGTTCCCCCATGCTTGTTGGACCACTTGGAGGAACCCTGGAAGCCTTGTCCAGAAGTTTTCAAAGCGAAAAACTTTTGGCGGTCGCGGCCCACCGGTATGTGATAGAAGTAAGGGGCAGTGATCAGAGTGGGAAGTAGATAAGGCGTGCAATGCATGTTCACTGAAAGTTGTGTTCCAAGCAATGTTACAGAAAAATCTATCCAGTCTAACCAGGGTTGGATTGGCTCTTTCATTGCTCCAGTTATATCTGCGGTTCTGTAGGTGCACCTCCTTCAGGTCGCACGTGTTGAAGTGCATTACGGAATTGGGCAAAAAGGCATCAATTGAGGTTCAAGTTGTTTTTTATCACTGGCTTTGTAGATGAGATTCAAATCGCCAAGTAGGAGCCATCCGGTACCATTATGTGGTTTGGAGTCTCGGATTTCTGCCCCTCATTGTCGTTGTCCACCATAGGACCAAGGGCGGATCCAGGGCCCGGGCTAGGTGGGCTATAGCCTGGGTCCTGGCCCAGCTAAAGCAAGCCAGCTCCGGAGACTTGCCCTTCGGCGCCACCACCATTTTTGGTGCCTGCCTTGTGTTCGATTTGAGGTTTAGCTTAGTGTTGCCTAAGAGCTTTGGACCTTTATGAGTTTCAGAAACTTACTGGGCATTTATGGGCTTGTATCCGATGGATTTTTTTCTATGCATGAAGCACACAAGCCCTAGGGCATCATCATGGTGTTCGGCAACTAAGACCTTTCAAGACAAGTCGACGTGGGCATGTGGAGGCCCCATCACAAAGTGCACACCGTAAACAAAGGTACCACCCCTCCCTCAGCAACACCCCCTCCCTTTGCCCTGGGATGGACGACAAAGCCGAGGCCGGATGGTGAGGTAAAGAGGATGCTAGTCAATAATGAAGACCCATCAAAGCAAGTATCGGTTGGGCAACCTTACCCCGGAGGCTGAACGGAGCCTACAGGAAGCGATCCGCAAGAATGCAGACGTCTTCACATAGTCACCCGTTGACATCACCGTGGTGGAACGCTCTATCATCGAGTGCAAGTTGATGGTGAGCCCCGATGTAAAGCCTGTCAAGCAACGAATGAGACGGATGTCCCTCGACAGATAAGAGACTACCAAGACGGAGTTGTCATCAGTCAAACCTCAAGGCGAATTCTCTTTCAGACAACTGCCGCCGGACAGCAACCCTGGAGTATTCTGCGTAATTTCCAGTTCTCCACCACTGGGCGGCCTATCCAAATTTGGTAGCATGCTTAGTTGTTTAATCACTTCGAGTCTTGGAGCATCAAGCATACACGACTAGATTTTTTCAACATTCGCTAAACTAATCGCAAATGACATATATAAACTGCAGCAAAAACTGAAGTATTCCAAAGCCGTTAATTAGACGGCACAACTTGTGGACTTGTAGTCAATATTCCTCAGTTGTTGTACGGACAAGTTAAAATATTATATTCACATGGGTATATCCCAAGCTCAGACTTCTGATCAAAGGGTATAATGCTCAGAAGTAGCATACCAAAAACCTTGGGAAACCGGTTTCATTTTTTTTTTTAAAAAACTTTTGTCTACGATTTGCATGTGCTGGTTCTATGCTACAACAACATCGAAGGGGGCATGGCAAAATGGAGTTAGCTGCAACAGATGCAGTTGTATGATATGAACCGCGGAACTGCCAATTTGGGTAGGAAATCCAGCCAGTGTAAATGTTCTTGATTTATATATCTCATGTCGTGTTGTTATTCGAAAGATACTGTGTAAAAATAATTGTGAAAAATGTAATACCTTGTTTGCAAATAAATTATAGTTAAACAACTTCTGTTATGTAGTGTTGATCCTTCCATATTCTCTCACGAAATCTTTTTTTCCTTAAAACTATTTCTGTATCTTCTGTTATTCGGAATGCAGCGAGACATCTGTTTGCACCTGGTTTAGAAAAAAGGTGAGGTATCGGAACCTGACTATTTTGTTAGTTAAACACTGAAGTATTTTCTCTTTTTTGATATTGCAATAGTTGATGCACATGCACACACCATCACTAATGCACACCACATACGCGCGCTCACACACACGTCTGCCTTTTAACAGACGTCCAGATTTTGCATAGCCTGAGGATAAATCCATGATCTTATAGAGCACAGGTATGCACTTTGAGAGGCCATGTGAAGGCTTGGAATATGTTTGTGATAGACAATTAACACTTTAGTTGATTTGAAATTAAAATTTGTGAAAGTTTTAGAAAAATCATATTTCAAAGTTGCTGTTAGGGTTCAGATGGTCTGACCGAACCTAAGATGGTGGTTAGGCCAACCTTGACCCATTCATCATATTTTGTGCCTAGCAGTCTGACTGCCATAGGGAACGTGGTCGATCGGCTGGTGGCTGGTGATTTGACCAGCCATAGACTTTTGAAAATTAAACACCAAACACTTATGTAGGTTTTTTGGGAATGAGTTTACACTAGGTGCCACCGAAAATAGATACTGAGCTTGAAATTCGATAGAGTTTAACTGAAATTTTAAAGAAGCTATTTTATGGTATCTATTTTATGTTATTTTTAAGTGGTTAGATCGGCCAGTGGTGGTCGATGTGACGGTGCGGTCTGACCGCCGTGCCAGAAAAAAGTGTGCAATATCCCCCCAAAAAAAGCCTCCGTTCCTCCGTTCTTTTTTCCCGTTCTCTGTTCTTCTATCAACCCATCTACGAATGCTCACATCTCTTTGTATGTTTCACACTTGAGAGTGGATAAATCTGATCCATGGATGGTTGGTTAGCTGTTCCTCTAGTTGATTGTGTAGGATCGTATGCAAAAATCAGAGGGGGCGGTAAAGGATTTCTGCCACTTTTTAGAGTCTTCTGACAGTCGATGACAATTTTTGATCGCTCGAACAACCACACCGTTCGACTACTTCGATCACCCTTCCACGTGGTCGTACAACCTAAATGCAATCACCAGCAATCTTTAATGAATCGCGAACTAGATTGACTCAAGATAATTTTTTATTGCTGGATTTTTGTGGATTTTCAAAGTGCCCATGCAAGTACCCCTAAAAACCTTCTTAAGTAATGCTCTCACAAATCGACACAGGCTCTCTCCTCGTAAGCCCTCTCAAAAAACTCTCTCAAAAGCCACACGTTAACCCATAACTTCTCCCTGCTTTTATATACTAATGTCCAACTGTGTTCACCTCAAATACGAACTCAAAACCTTATCTCTACTAAAAACCAAGGGACCCGAAACCCTTCCTAACAAGGGTTTATTCAAACTCTTCCACTTTCAAACTATGGACTCTATCTGTAACACTCCAATCTTATCACGTGACGAAGCCTCCAGGAATGCACCTCCTGTATCTTCATCACGCACCATCACCACGTATCGAAGCGTCCGGGAACGCACCTTCCGTATCTTCTCTACATATTATCAAACTTTGTGTCGAAGCCTCTTAGACCGCACTGCCCGTAGCTTCTCCACGAATCACTACGTTTGACCTCCATGTGCTCCAGCGTGAGCCCGACCACCTTGCATGACATCATCGATCGCCTAGACCTCAGACTTACCCATCCTAGTCCCGATCCTTCTCGTCACCGACCATGATCGCCTCCATGCCTACCTAAACATCAAAGATCAAAGAACTTTTCTAGTGGCATAAGTTCTCCACAACTTGTCTGACATTAGCACACACATAACACACCCTTGCCTATCCATAGACAAGAACCAAACCATCCATGACCACCAACCTGGCATCCATGACCACCAATACCATCGCTCTCTAGAAATCATTCTTCCGACCACTCAGCACAACTAGCAATTCCATTGCTTTCCAAACCACAAACTTCAGACCACTCATTACAACAGCTAGCTCATCGAGTACTCGAACACAAGTACTCAGGAAACTCTATCGCTCCTCTCAAAACACTTAGGAATAATAAGCATCGCTACCGACTGAGTGATCTAGTACCGACTACTAAGTACCGATCACATACCACAAGTCTTCGATAATTGATCACTAACCATCGAGTACTAAGTCCTTCCGACTACCAAGTATCGAGTCCTTCCGACTACCGAGTCCTTCCGACTACCCAGTACCATGACCATCTGACCACCGAGTACTTCCAACTTCCGAGTATCGAATCCTTCGAGTACTGTTCATCAATCACCAAGCACAAGCTAATCACCCCGCTAGCCTAACACAAGTACTCAAAATACTCGCAGATCACAAGAAGTGAAGCACTCGTACCAACAATGAAGTATACGAGTACCGACTGTGAGGCATACGACAACCGATCGCAAAGTCTTTGACTACTAATTGCATGGTCTACAATAACCGACCAGAAATCGAAGACAACACAACAGACCACAAAGTCTACGAGTATGTCAGTAGTCTACGGAGTCTATGACCATTGACCGCAAAGTATACGACCATCGACCGGAAAAATCTATGACTATCGAGTACGCTGCTGCTACTACCATGGAAAAGAACTGTAACTACAACCATAAAAAAGTATTGTAGCTACGACCATGAACAATTACTATAGCAGATTATCTTATGACCTCTGACTGGTTCCCTGTTGCTTATGACC
Source organism: Dendrocalamus latiflorus (assembly GCA_017311315.1). NCBI lineage: Eukaryota > Viridiplantae > Streptophyta > Magnoliopsida > Poales > Poaceae > Dendrocalamus > Dendrocalamus latiflorus. Next base: position 29,882,483 of record CM029663.1, read on the forward strand.
GGTTCCCTGTAGCTTATGACTGGTTTCCTGTAGCTTACGAACGGTTTCTTGTAGGATACCATCATTGACCAAGTAAGGTCATTCTATCATGGTCGACTTACTATGGTCGAATTATTGTGGTCAAAGTCGTACGTAGTCGAAATGCCATAGTCGAACTGATGTAGTCGAGGTCGAACGTGGTCGAAGTCGAACATGGTCGAAGCCGGACATGGTCGTAAAGCCGTGCTCTGCTACAGTACTCTTTCGAGTACCGACCACTACTACAGTACTCTTCTAAGTGCCAAATGAATTACTTTTCACCTTCGAGTATTGTTCATTGGACCATACAGTTTTGACTAGATCACTGTAGCTTCAGCCGTACGAAAACCCTAAAGCTTGATCACTCTGCTCGAAGGCCGTCCGATCTTCCAAAGGTAATCGGATGTCGTTCGATCCTCCTGGGTCAGTCGAATACCATCTAATCCTCTGGTGGTACTCGAACACCGTTCGATCCTCCGTTGCTACTCAAAAGATGTCCGATGCGCCACTCAGAGTGATCCGAAACTATTTAGACCCGACTGCAACACTGTAAGATCAAGGAGACCGACTAGGAGGGTGAATAAGCGGTCTAAAAAATCTAAGCGGTCTAAAAAATCTCTTTCTAAAATTATCAATTTAAGACCTTTTCTATTTGTCTAAACCAAGTATACAATGCGAAGCTTAAATCAAATTGGTTTAGCACAAATAATGCCTAAATCAATTAAGTTTACCTAAGTGCACCAACACCATAAAGGCTATGTCAAGGTTTGTAATCCTAAAATGACAAGCAATCAATTTAATTCTATAAAAGTAAATTGCCTGAATATAAATTGAGCATAGGAAATCAGACCACAATTGACATGATATCTTTTTATCGTGGTGTTCGGAGACTTGCCGGTCTCCCCTGGTCCACATTAAGGTTAGCCCAAATGAATTGGACCGGCTCCACGAATTAAGCCGAAACACCTTAATCCACTAGTGATAGCTCTTTTACACTTCGAGTAGGTGAGCTCCAACCTTCACAACTTTGCCGAGTCTTCTCACAACCTTCTTTGAAAAGATCACCGCACACGACACCTCCAACATCGTCTAGGAGTCAGCAAACTCTAAGAGTAATAAGTCAAGCCTCTTGCTTGACTCTCACCACGTGCAACGAATGCACACTGCTCAAGTGGATACACAAATCCACCTCTAGATCCAATACATGCAATCTAAAGCCTTCCTCCTTACTCACAAGGTGCAACACATGCACAATTGAGAGGAGGACCTTACACTAGCTCAAAGGAATGAAACGAAGTGCCAAAAGACTTACCCCAACCGGCCACAAGGGGGTATAAATACCCACAGCGTGAAAATGAGCCGTTGGAAGCAAAGATCCAGAAAAATCAAGATTTTCAAAAATACCATCGGCTTAAGACTGGTACTTCCACTCCCCACGGTAACGGTCAGAAAACTAGCTATTAACAATTGAATCCAATAGTTCCGATGGCTAACGACCGGTACTACTGATTGTCGGAAGTACCGTGCCACTCAAGCGGAACTTCCGATTTCCTCGGGGATGAGAAGACTCCACGAAAGTATCTCTCTGGAAAAAGGTTCTGCTACACAAGCCGAAAGTTCCACACATCAAAAGTACCGCTCCACAAAGCCGGTAGTACCGCTTGCTGATTGTTGTGATCTTAGCCATGTCGGCATCCGACCACATTGTCCGATTCGACCACATAGGCCTCTGACCACATTGCCTGGTTTGACCACACAGGTCTCCGACCACGTTGTCTGGATCGTCCACATAGGTCTCCGACCACGTTGTCTAGTTCGATCACCCGACAACATTATCGACTACACTAGTCTCCGACCATGTTGGTTTCGACCACTTAGGTCTAACCATGTCAACCAAGTCGATCTTCGACCATGTTGTATCAGTCACGGCAATTCGACCACGATGGTTTCTACCACATCGGTTAGACTACACTAGTTTCGATCACACAGATCTTGACTATGTTGAATCAACTACGTTGGTTTCAATCACACAGATTTTCGACCATGTCGGTTTGACCACACTAGTTTTGATCACATAGATATTCGACCACATCGATTCTGACCATGCTGATCTCGATCGCATAGATCTTCGACTACATCAATTCTGGCCACGCTGATCTCGATCACACAAATCTTCGATCATGTTGATTTCGACCACGCTGATCTCAATCACACAGATCTTTGACCATGTCAATTCCGACCATGTTGGCTCTCGACCACAAAGGTCTTCGACTTCCAACGTACACAGTAGTTCCGTGATTACAACATCGGTAATTCCGATTAGTGGTAATACTACAGACTACACTACAATAGTTCCGATTTCCCTGAGAAGTGCATATGCTTCAACAGATTTCGCAAAACACATTTGCATACAATAGTATCTTGCATACAAAGATCAAATATGATTCCCAACAAGTTGTAAAACACATTTACATACTTTCAGAATCATGACACAAGGATTATATATAAGCTTCAACTATTTGTAAACACATTTGCAAATGTAAGCCTCATCATAAGGAATCGAAACCTTGACTTTAAACACTTGCAAAACATATTTGCAATGCATAGTCCCATGTTACAAGGATTCAACATATGAGCCACAGCTATTTACAAAACACATTCGCAAATATAGGTCTCATGCCAAAGAGAGCTAGAGCAAGTGAGGTTGAGCTATCAACACATGATGAGACTCAAACTACTAGACAAAACCCCTCTTAATAGTACGGCAACCTATACTAGCAATCCGGTCTTCCAACTAAACACCAAGACTAGTAAAAGACTAGGAACACATCCTTAACCATAGCTAGTCATACATTTGCCTTAGCATCTTATTAAAGCTTGATGACATACATCTTCATTTCAAGTCTGGGTTCTTGTCATTTGAACTCCATCAATACACGATAGATCTTCACTTGACTTGATGATCAATACATGATCATCTCTTCTTGGACATGCATCAACTCATGATGCATCCTTCATATGACTTAATGATTTTTAATACACGAAGTCATCCCAAGTCATCCTCTTTTGTGAAACCTAACCTATTTATCCAACTCATAGAATATGTTAGTCCACAAATCTATTATCACCAATTACCAAACTTCACCATTAACTCATAATGGAGGGACTAGATTTCACAATCTTTCCTTTTTAGTAATTCATGACAATCTCAACAAATAATAAGATAAAGTTTGATTTACGAGTATACAACATATACACAACAATTGTATACTCTAAGATAAGCTTTCAAGGTAAATTTTATTCATCCGGTTGTCATTAATCATCCAACTATTAACACATAATGGAGTAAATAGATGACAACCCGATTATGAGTATATATGAACTACACAAGCAATATATACTCAAGGGATTTGTTTCAATGTAAAGATCGTTAATATGTGGAAGGATAAACATGGATCACTAGTAATGAAACATCAAAACATAGAGTGAACTCCCCCAAATGTGTGCATACAAGAATGTGTAATCAAGACATATGTACATATTCATGTTTGATTATTTGGTGAAGTTTAATCTATATTTGGATTCGAGGAATTTAATAAGAAATAAGAATGTAATATAGAATGCATACCTCTTATGGGTTTCACCTTTTCATCCAAATGAGATTAGATAATATCAGAATCAATAAACAAGATTAGTCTCACAATTTTCTTTGTCATTATCACCAAAATCAACTTAATAGAGCTTGAATTTCCAAACACTCGGAGTGATCCGAAACTACTCCAACCCAACAGCAACTACTCGGCTGCAACGCTTGAAGTGATCCAAAACTACTCGGACCTAACAACAACCACTTGGAGTGGGGCAAAACCACTCATAGCCAGCCAAAACCACTCAGAGCAGATGAAAACCACTCGTGCATGACCGAAACCGCTCGTAGCAGACTAAAACCACTTGGAGCATGAGAAAACCACTTGTAGCAACCCAAAACCACTCGAAGCATCCAAAACCACTGGGAGTGAATGAAAAACACTCGGATTGGAGAAAAAACACTCGAAGCCAATCAAAATTACTCGAATCAGGTTAATACCATTTGATGTAACCAAAACCACTCGAAGTCTCTCGACCTGATCGAAAATCACTTGGATTCAAGACCTTTGGCTGTGATCAAACGAAACTTTCACAAAAGCAAATTCCAAAGTAATCCAAATATCAATTATTTATCATCACTTTAATCATGATCATCCACATAGTCTAATAGATTGTGACTTAGAATGATGATATATACTAAAGATGATTCTAATCGTTATTTATAGAGAAAGAAGCACGTTGAATCTCACCACTTGTGTATATTTATTATATAGATTGTTGCCCCAATTGCTCGAAATTCCAAGTCCTCATATCGAAGTCATCATTGGTGTCCTCTATACTTCCATCATACCGAAGTCATCATTGACCGCATGATCGAGGTGGCAGCGACATCCTAGGCACCGAAAGAAGCAATGAGGGCAAGAAGAGTTGGCATCCTCGGCCACCCGCCCACCCACCATCTTGCCTGGGTCACGACGCTGCTTCACCCCCAGCCGACCATAGGTGACCCAAACGTTGAGTGCCTCTTCCCACTTCACAAGTTCGCAAGTCCCTCCTTCCTTTCTAGCCATTCGCCAAACCCTACACCACTACAAAAAGACTAATACTAGACGCTTCATCACAGACGGTTAACCAAAACTGTCAATATTAAGTATAATTATAGATGATTTTGGTTTAGAGATCGTCTGTGCTGCTATCAGGGCTAAAAACCATTTGTGAAGATGTAATATCACAGATGGTCCATGGTGAAAACCGTCTGTGAATTATCACAGATGGTTATCAATAAGAATCGTATATGATATTACCAAATATCACAGATGGTTTTTTATTTGATACTTCACAGATGATTTGTATTAAAAACCGTCTGTAATAATTAATCATCACAAACGGTTTGTATTAAAAACTGTCTGTGATATTTTGCTACTCTCTATTCAAACTTTCAAACTGAAGCAGTGTGTCCGAATAGGACTTCGTTCTGAGACACCTTCAGTAAAACGGGTATAACTTTTGCATACAATGTCCGTTTTTGATGTTTTTGTACTTGTTGGAAAGCTAACAACGAGTCCGATCCAAAAAAAAAAATAGCCAGTCGCTTCTATAACCCCTAAAATTGGCTATCTTTAGCCTCAAATTTATGTTGCAAGTTTTTTGTTTCTGTTTTTGCCAAAATTGTTTATCTTCCCTTTGGAATTTGGGGTTCGCTTCAACTGCAAAGTTGTAGATCTTGTCGAAACCTTTCAAATTGACATATATAAGCTATATAGAACTTTGCTATTTCATTTTTTGAGACTAGTTATTGACATTGTATCGATATATATATTTATATGTATGTATGTATGTATGTATGTATGTATGTATGTAAGTATGTATGTATGTATGTATGTATCACAAACGGTTTGTGGTTCAAACCGTCTGTGATAAGTATGTTTCATAGACCGTTTGTAGTTTAAACCGTCTGTGGTAATTATGTTTTTGTTCAAACCGTCTGTGATAATTATGTCCTTGACCACTAGGCCCGTCGATCCTCCCCAGCCCAATTCCAGCCAATAGAAACCCACCAACCCCCACTCCACGGAACGTAGCTCCACCTCTCCGTTCCCGCACTAAAAAGTTTTCAACTCCCACATCTCTCTCCTATAAATACTTACCTGAACCCATTCCTTAACTACTGCATGCGCTCAAAATCTCTCCAACCTCTTCACCATCCTCGTTCTCGACCCCGACCTCGATGGCCTTTATGAAGTAGACGACATGCATGTCTATGGGCGGCAAGGCACCACAGAAGCAGCTGGCTATCAAGATCGTGCTCAAGTCAGCGCCTGCGATAGTGGGTATCAAGGATTTCTAGCTCGCGCGCTGCATCAGGGGCGAGAGGGCCACTTGGAGTCGCTCAGACCTGATCGAAATCGCTCGGATTCAAAACCTTTGACTACGATCAACCGAAACTTTCGCAAATACAAATTTCAAAGTAATTCAAATATCAATTATTTATCATCACTTTAATCATGATCATCCACATTGGTCTAACAGATTGTGACTTAGAATGACTGATATATACTGAAGCAGATTCTAATCGGTATTTATAGAGAGAAGCACGTTGAGTCTCGCTACTTGTTTATATTTATTTTATATATCGATGTCCCAATCGCTCCGAATTCCAAGTCCTCATACCAAAGTCGTCATTGGTGTGCTCTATGCTTCCATGAATCGCTTTGCTTATTGCTTGCTTAATCCCATATCCCAAAAGATATACTCTCTGTGTCCCAAAACGTAAGTCCTTGTATACTCTTTCTGTCCCAGAAGAGCACAGATCCATTGCCATACACAATGAACACGCTTCAATTTCAATACTCCTGCATCCAAATAGCCGTAGTGCTGCTCTTGTTTGCCCAAACCAACAACTCCGCCGAGGCCGGTGGCCATTCAGATGGCACGGTGACGGGCTGTATTGCCAGCGAGAAGTATGCACTACTCGCCTTCAGAGCCTGATCGTCGTGGAAGGGTGATGACTGCTGCCATTGGAAGGGTGTCCGGTGCAGCAACAGAACCGGCCATGTCGTCAAGCTCGATCTCAGCAACGATGGGAGTGCGCAGGTGTTAGGAGGCATAAGCTCCTCGTTGATTGGTTTACGACACCTCCAGTCTCTCGACCTCAGCGGCAACAATTTTAGCGGGGTGCATGTACCGGAGTTCTTGGGCTCTCTCCACAACTTGAGATATCTCGACCTCTCTCTGTCGAGCTTTGTTGGAAGGGTACCGCCGCAGCTGGGTAATCTCTCCAACTTGATTTACTTCAGTCTTGATTCCATTCTCGGTGACACGTACTCCACCGATATCACCTGGTTGTCGCGGTTATCTTCCCTTGAGCACCTAGACATGATCTCCGTGAACCTCAGTACTGTTGTGGACTGGCTTTCTGTGGTGAACATGCTTCCGTCTCTTAGTGTTCTTCGTCTATCTGGTTGCCAGCTTAGCAGCAGCCTGCAGCCCTAATTCTCTTCAGCATTCAAATCTGACATCTCTTGAGACACTCGACATTTCGGGCAACCCTTTCGGTAAGCGTATCGCACCCAACTGGTTTTGGGATTTAACTAGCCTTAAGAATCTCGACATCTCAGACAGTCAATTTAGCGGCCCATTCCCTAACGAGATAGGGAATATGACCTCCATGGTACACCTTGATTTGTCAGACAATAACCTCGTGGGCATGATACCGTCAAACATGAAGAATCTATGTAACTTGGAAGAATTGTCTTTGGGTGGAAACAACATCAATGGGAGCATAGCAGAGTTCTTCCAACGGTTACCTAGTTGTTCATGGAATAAGTTACAAATCTTGTCTCTAATTGACAGCAATTTGACGGGAAGCCTGCCAACCAAGCTAGAACCCTTAAGCAATTTGACTTGGCTTGATCTCTGGCGTAACAAGCTCACAGGCCCCGTGCCACTGTGGATAGGAGAGCTCAAAAAGCTAACCGACTTGGACCTAAGCTCCAACAACATGGATGGCGTCATACATGAAGGTCATTTATCAGGCCTATTAAGCTTGGAGAGGTTGTGCTTGGCTGGTAATTCGATAGCCATCACAGTGAATGTGACTTGGGTTCCTCCTTTTAGTTTAGAAGAGGTTAAACTTCGGTCATGCCTTCTGGGGCCTAAATTTCCAATGTGGCTTAGATGGCAAACAAGTGTATACATTCTTGATATCTCAAACACAAGCATATCTGACACGGTGCCGGATTGGTTTTGGAGAAGAGCAGTTTTCCTATCCTTGAGGAGGTACCAAGAGGTACAAGGTACCAAGAGGTACTAAATTAGATCCAGTCGTTCAATCAGTGTGATCAACGGCTCAAAATTTGGTACCTCGCGTCCGGTACCACTAGGTACTGCCAAATCTCAGCCGTTCAATCAGTGTGATCAACGGCTCAAATTTGGTACCTCTTCCCTCTCAAGGATGGTAAAATTTCCTTTTGGAGAATGGCTTCCTCGGTGGGGTATCTGAATATCAGAAATAACCGAATTAGCGGTTTTCTACCATCTACAATGGAATCTATGAGAGCAATTAAAATGGATCTCAGTTCTAACCAGTTCAGTGGTCCAATACCTAAGCTTCCCATTAATCTAACTGATTTGGATCTCAGTAGAAACAATTTATCTAGGCCGCTACCATTAGACCTTGGAGCACCGAGGCTCCAAACACTTCTTCTATTTGACAATACTATCTCTGGATCCATTCCATCTTTGTGCAAATTCCAATTTCTATGTTTGGTAGATATCTCAGGAAATAAGCTAACTGGGTCAATTCCAGATTGCTCAGTTAATACATCCACAACAAACATGACACGCCTGGGAATTCATAATCTAAGCTTAAGAAACAACAACCTCTCCGGTGAATTTCCTTCGTTTCTCCATAACTGCCAACAACTCGTCTTAATTGATCTCGCAAATAATCAATTCTTTGGTACTTTGCCAGCGTGGATTGGGGATAAGCTACCGTCTTTGGCAGTCTTACGGTTGAGATCTAATATGTTTTACGGTCATATTCCAGTGGAGCTTACGAAGCTAGTTAATCTTCAATATTTGGACATTGCCTACAACAACATATCTGGGAGCATACCAAAATCTATTGTTAACTTCACGGAAATTGAGAGACCATGTGGTCTAAATCCCAAGTTGATGATGAGTAATTGACACGTGGGTTGGTTAGAGTGAGTTTGGTTTGAGAGATTCGTGCCACTTTGGCATTTGGCGAGGTCGGGTTGTGATTAGATAGATTTGACGCGTGGTCATCTTCCCGGTTGGTCATTTGGGCCATTTCTCGCTTGAATAGGATTTGTTGGTACTAATCATGTTTATATGCTTTGTGCCGTGCTATGCGATGTGGTTTTTGTCTGTGATGGCTGCAGGACGTCGAGTGGAGTCGTGGCGAGACACGGAGGACTGGACTAGGCGCAGGTGGCGCTGAGGTCAGAACAGTCGGGATGTGTCGAAGACGACGTGGACTCGAGGTGGTTGCGAGGCGTGCGAGACAAGAAAGCGGAAGCTTCCCGGAAGGTGCAGCAGGGGCGTTTCGGTAAAAGCGCAAGGCTGCAAAAGGAAGCGGGTTAGCGGGCAAAGCATGGAGGGGTAAAATGGGCAAAGCAAAGTGTAAACCCATCAAGGAATGCTATAAATAGGAGTGTGTTTCCTGGTTGTTGGTAAGACTTGGTGAGGGGGTTTTAGAGCTTTTGCTTTGTGCTTTAGTGGTTGAGAGTTGTGTGTGTGTTCCTCCCAAGAACCATGTAGTTCTTGGTGCTCTTGAGGATGAGGAGAAGGATTGAGTAGAGAGAGTTATTGTAATCATTCCTCGTTCAATCGTGTCATCGGGACTCCTTGTATTCTTTGTTTGGATGGAATGAAAATCTGAAGTTTATTTCTCAGATTGTGCTCTGTTTTCTTGTTCTGGCTCAAGAATCTGACGGTTGCTTCTTGCTTTAATCCTTTTGTGGTGGCTGCAGTTTCTGTTTGCTTTGATTTGAGATTTTCTTCAAAGTCTGTAGGCTATCTCATTCTCTAAAGCAAAGAATTCATAATTGTTTTGGCCATCAAAGATTCTGTCTACTGTTCATCCTTTTTTTGGCCGTTTGGCTCTTGAGCAAAGGAAGTCTCATTTTTCTTATTTTTGTGCTATCTTTGACCCCACTGCATGCAGTCCATATGACCTCGGTTTCAGCTGAAATTTTTGCTGTTGAATGAGTGATCCAAGGTGATTTCAACAGTGTTGCATGCGTTCTAGATTTCCTTTTCTCTTGGGTGGTTTCTTGCTGTCAAAAATCTGCAGTTGTTTTCTTTGAAGCCTTCAGTAGCAATCTTGCCATTGGGTCTTCATCTCTCACGGCAGCAGGTAGCATGATTGGGAGCCCCCTATTGTGAGTTCGGCCAACTTGCTTTATCCAGTCCTTTGCCGAGAGATGGTTGTTGATCTTTTTGCAAAGGATCACTGTTTGTCTCGGTAGCAGTAGACAACTTTGCTCAGTTTTTGGGTGCCCTCTTTTTAGTCTTCTTTTGATCCAAGTTCTTTTTGCTCTTGACTGTTTGTCTTTTCGGCCAGGGAGCAGTGCTCTTTTGTGTTGATCTGTTTTTGGTTCTCTAGTGAGCTCCTTGATTTCTTGCTTCGTAGCTTCTTAGCTAATGGAGAGGAAAATTGCCGTGAGTACTTGTGCGGGGATTTTTTTTGGTGATCGACATTCACCCCCCCTCTGTCGGCCATTTCGGTCCTACAATTGGTATCAGAGCCGGTTAGCTCTAATTCATAGATCTTAACCGGTCTCAAGAGCCATGGCGACGGACAAGTACTCGACCAAGCCGCCCGTATTCGATGGCATCGATTACCCCTTCTGGAAGAGCCGAATGGAGACATACATCCAGGCCCAGGGGTATGCCATCTGGCGGAAGGTCAAGGTACGATTCGTTGTTCCTGCCGATGAGAACATCAATGCCGGGAACATGGCTGATGTTGAGGCGAATGCAAAGGCAAGGAACATCATCATCCAGGGGTTGAGTCGTAGCGAGTTTGACCGTATATCTCACCTGTCGTCCGCCTACGATATCTGGGTGACCCTCGACGCATACCATGAGGGCACCACCCAGATCAAGACGGTTCGACAGGACCAGTTCAAGCGCGAATACAACAAATTCGAGATGCTTGCTGGTGAGTCCCTGGACGAGTGCTTTTCGCGATTTCACAAAATCTTGAGCAACCTCCGAGCGGTCGGTCTCACATACCCCGACTCGGACAACGCTCGTCAGATGCTCGCGGCACTCGATCTGCGCGTGTGGGAGATGAAAGTGACCACCATCAAAGACACGACAGACCTCTCGACCCTGACTCTTGACGCGCTATACTCGCGCCTCAAGACTCACGAGATTGACGTTGTCTCTCGTCGGTCGAAGTCACAGTCGATGGCTTTGGTCACCGATCCCAGTTCGGCTTCTGGTTTTTCCGCCGATTCGCTTTGTGGGTTCTCCCTAGCTGCTCTCTGTGACGTAACTGATGATCAGTTAGAGCAGCTAGAGGATGAACAGCTGGCCCTCCTAGCTCGGAAGTTCTCCCATGCTTACAAGAGGAGGAGGGACAGAAAGAGAGGCGGTCCAGTCATTTGCTTCGAGTGTGGTGGCCCCAACCACATTCGGGCAAACTGCCCCAAACTGGAGAAGGGCAAAGCTGACTACGGCGGTTCGGGCAAGAACGACTACACCGACAAGAACCGCAACAAGAAGCCTCCAGTCCCTGCCCAAGGCAAGAAGAAGTTCCGCGACTTCGGGAAGGCCAAGAAGCTGTTTCACCGTGTCCTCACCGCGTTCGACGACCTCGACCTCAGTGAGGTGGAGGGATGGAGCGACGAAGACGGGACGGGTAACCAGGACCCCAAGAGCGGCGACAACTTCTCCGGCATGTGCTTCATGGCCCTTGAGGGCGAGATCAGCGACAGCGAGCTGTACTCCGACTCGGATGAGGTACTCCCTTCTTATGACCAGCTAAATGATGCTTTTCTTAAGCTAGGTGGATTTCATGCTAGAGCTAGGTCTAGGTGTACTGAGTTAGAGAAGGAAGTAGATAGACTATCACGGGAGATTACTTCACTTAGATCTGCTCCCTCCCGTGACGATTGTGATACATGCCCTGCTTTGCTTGGAGACATGGAGAAACTAAGGACCTCTCATGATAGTTTGTCTTCTAAGCTTGATGTGCTTAAGGTGGAGAATGTTAGTCTGCTTGCTGAGTTAGAGTTGAGTAGGATGGCTGTTACCCTACTTACTACTGATGAGACTACTTCTCCCACCTCATGTGAGGTTAAGGACATTGCTGCTAGAGGACCTTATGCCATGCTCCTTGATCTGCCTGATTCTTGTGAAAATTGCAATAATCTAAAGATGAACCTAAAACGGGCAGATCACAAAATTGCTGAGTTACATGCTTCTTTACTTGAGCCTATTGATTCATGTTTGAACTGTCCCAAGTTAACTGCTGAACTTGAAGCTGTCTCAAAACAGTTTCAAGAACTGATTGACAACAACAAGAAAATGGCTCAGTATGCGACTAAGGATCCTGTTAGCTCACCATGCATTAGTTGTGATAAACTAAAACTTGAATTCGTTGCTTTGAATGACAAATGTGTGAAGCTAACTAAGGACTTACTAGAGAAGCCACAATCTGGTTGTGATGTGATTGATGGTGTGGGGGAGAAGCCCCAGGGTAAGGGTGAGACGCCTAGAGACGCGAACCAACCTGCTAGTAGTAGGACTGTCCCCTCAGAGTCGGCTGTGCGTGCACAAGCCATTCTTTCCTCTACTGTTGGTTCTTCTTCTGCTCCCTTACCTCCTGCTGTTCCCTCTTCTCCCTGCTCTTCTTGCACCTCTCTCTTTCGGGAGTGTCAGTACCTTATGAACACTCTCGAGAGATTTGTAGGCGGCAAGAAGAAGCTTAATCTTATTCTAGACCAGTCCAAGATTTGCAGATTTAATCAGGGTCTAGGATATGACTATTATGAGGATATGAGGAAGCATCCACCTGCTGTGCTCAGACCCATAGCACCAGGTGTGATCGAGACCGAGCCCAGGACTGAGAAAGTCCAATTTAAGTCAGCAGGCTATGTCCAGGGGATTTCTGACAGCAAGGTGATTGCACCTGCTGCTTCGGCCTCTCAGAAGGCGAAGCCTGACCGTGCTACTTCTACCTCTCAGAGGATGAAGTATCACTGCACCTTCTGTCAGAAGGATGGACACACGGTTGATCGATGCTTCAGGCGCGCCAAGATCGCGCGTAGAGACCGTGTTGAGTCTCCTAGATGTATTCAGGGTCAGCCCCAGATCCTGAGTGCACCTAGGACCAGCACGAGGTCTAGGTTTACTGTTGTTGATGGGTTTGGGCAGCATCGAGGACTTGGTTTTTCTGAGTCTTCTGTTTTTCGTCCTCATGCTGCTCCTGGTCATGACTTCCGCCGTCCTGAGGGTACATCTCATTTCCCCCGTCGAGACAGTCACCCGCGGCGTGTTCAGCGTGTTGCCGGTGTTCCGACTCGCTCTCCCGTAGCAGTCGGACCCCGCAACAGCTTCAGGTCTGCTCACAGACCTTCTGCTGTGAGTGACAGACAGCGTAGGGTAGATAGAGGTCAGTCGTGCTTGACTACTTCATCTGCTCGACGTGTTGTTCAGTATTGGGTGCCAAAATCACTCTTGATTTACCCCAGTACTGAGACTTTACTCTCTGTTTGACTCAGGTTCGCCGGGCAGGGAAGGGAAAGGTTTGGCTTGTAGACTCCGGGTGTTCACGACACATGACCGGAGACTCCCGTTGGTTTTCTTCCCTTGCCCGTGCTCCAGGTGATGAGACGATCACCTTCGGAGATGCTTCATCTGGGCGTGTCATCGCCAAAGGTACAGTGCGCATTAATGATTCTTTCATTTTGAAAGATGTTGCCTTGGTTAGTAAGCTACAGTACAATTTGCTTTCAGTTTCTCAGCTTACCGATGACGACTTTGAGGTGAGCTTTAAGAAAAACAATTGCAAAATTCTTGATTCTTCGGGTAGTCTGGTTTGCGGGATTTCTCGTTTTGGGAGGATCTTTCGTGCTGATTTTTCTGAGTCTTCTGGTGATCCTCTCAGGTGTTTAGTTGCCTCAGAGTCCCGTGATTTGACCTTCTGGCATAGGAGACTTGGTCATATTGGATTCGACCATTTGACCCGAGTTAGCGGCCACGATCTCATTCGTGGTCTGCCGAAACTCAAGATGGTCAAAGATCTTGTTTGCGCTCCATGCCGGCATGGCAAGATGGTTGCCGCTTCTCATCCTCCGGTCACAGTTACTATGACCGATGCACCGGGACAGCTGCTCCACATGGACACAGTTGGACCAGCTCGAGTGCAGTCAGCAGGAGGGAAGTGGTATGTTCTTGTTGTGGTCGATGACTTCTCGAGGTATTCTTGGGTGTTTTTCTTAGCCTCGAAGGATGAGACGTTTTCACTTTTCCGAGGTCTTTTTAGTAGGCTTTCTGTTGAGCTTCCAGGTGCCTTACGAGCGATCCGCAGTGACAATGGCACGGAGTTCAAGAATTCCTACTTCGAGAGTTTCTGTGGTGAGACAGGTGTAGAGCATCAGTTCTCCTCTCCGCACGTCCCGCAGCAAAATGGCGTCGTGGAGAGAAAGAACCGTACCTTGGTCGAGATGGCCAGGACGATGCTTGATGAGTACTCTACACCGCGGAAGTTTTGGGCTGAGGCTATAGCCACCGCGTGCCATGTCTCAAATCGAGTTTTTCTTCGGGCACACCTGCACCGCACTTCTTATGAGTTGAGATACGGGCGAAAGCCCAGCGTCTCTCATTTTCGTGTGTTTGGTTGCAAGTGCTTTATTCTGAAGTCCGGGAACCTAGATAAGTTCGAGTCACGTTCTTGTGATGGGATCTTTCTAGGTTACTCGCCTTCTTCGCGGGCTTATAGGGTCTGGAACTGCGAGTCTAGCAAAATGGTAGAGACCTGTGAAGTGACCTTTGACGAGGCCAGTCCGGGGACTAGGCCTGATATCTCAGGTTCTTTAGAGCAGTCCGAGACCATCTTCGTGGATGACGAGGACGATGGAGATGAGGGTTGTCTACCCGATCCAGTCCCTTATCCACCCCTTGAGGTGTCGTCTTCCACCGCACCTCCAGGTGATCAGCCCATGCCTTCTGCTTCCTCTGGAGCTAGTGGCTCTGTTCCTATCTCGTCAACTCACGAGGTAGAGGCCACTTCTTCATCTCATCCTGGACCTCCCCGACATATCCAGAAAAGGCATCCTTCTGAGCAGATGATTGGAGACCTGTTCGAGCGTGTTACCCGCTCAAAATCTGGCTTATCTCAATTCTGTCTCCATTCTGCTTTCATTGCCTCCTTTGAGCCCAAGGATGTTTCTCATGCTCTTTCTGACGAGTCTTGGGTCAATGCCATGCATGAGGAGCTAGAAAATTTCGAGAGGAACAAGATCTGGTCGCTTGTCGAGCCCCCGCGAGGTCACAATATTATTGGGACTAAGTGGGTGTTCAAGAACAAGCAGAGCGAGGATGGAGTGGTTATTCGAAACAAGGCTAGACTGGTAGCTCAGGGGTTTTCCCAGGTTGAGGGTCTAGACTTCGAGGAGACCTTTGCCCCTGTAGCTCGACTTGAGGCCATTAGAATCCTACTTGCCTTTGCAGCTTCTAAGGGTTTCAAGCTCTACCAGATGGACGTCAAGAGTGCCTTCCTTAATGGCGTTATTGAGGAAGAAGTTTACGTCAGACAGCCTCCAGGTTTCGAGAACCCCAAATACCCACACCATGTCTTCAAGCTTTCCAAAGCGTTGTATGGACTTAAGCAGGCCCCCAGAGCTTGGTATGAGAGGCTTAAGTCCTACTTGTTGAGTCATGGGTTTGAGATGGGTAAAGTAGACAAGACTTTGTTTATCCGTAGGCTTGGTAGTGACCTTCTGCTTGTCCAAATCTATGTCGATGACATCATCTTTGGCGGCTCTTCCCATGCTCTGGTTTCTCAGTTCTCGGATGTCATGAGCACCGAGTTTGAGATGAGCATGATGGGTGAGTTGACTTTCTTCCTTGGCTTCCAAATCAAGCAGTCTCGGGAGGGTACTTTTCTACATCAGGGCAAGTACACTCGTGACCTCCTGAGACGCTTCGATATGAGTGATGGGAAGCCGGTGTCAACTCCGATGGCTTCTACGGCCTATCTTGACCCAGATGAGGATGGCGAGCCAGTTGATCAGAAAGAATACAGAAGTATGATCGGCTCCCTTCTTTACCTCACTGCCTCGAGACCAGACATACACTTCTCAGTGTGTCTGTGTGCTCGTTTTCAGGCTTCTCCTCGCGTATCTCACCGCCAGGCGGTGAAGCGCATCTTTCGGTACCTTCGAGCTACCATTGACTATGGTATCTGGTACTCTTCCTCATCCTGTCTTTCCTTGAGAGCCTTTTCGGATGCAGACTTTGCTGGCTGTAGGATAGATAGGAAGAGCACTTCTGGCACTTGCCAATTCATTGGCACTTCTCTCGTTTCTTGGTCTTCGAGGAAGCAGTCCGGTGTTGCGCAGTCCACCGCAGAGGCCGAGTATGTTGCTGCAGCCAGCTGCTGCAGTCAGGTACTCTGGATGGCTTCGACCCTGCGGGACTTTGGGTTAGTTATCGACAGTGTTCCACTCTTTTGTGATAACACTTCTGCGATTAACATTGCTAAGAACCCAGTGCAACACTCTCGGACCAAGCACATCGATATCCGTTTTCACTTCCTTAGAGACCATGTAGAGAAGGGCGATATAGTGCTCCAGTTTGTGGAGAGTGACCACCAGTTGGCTGACATCTTCACCAAGCCATTGGATAGTTCGAGGTTTTCAGCTCTGCGGGGAGAGCTTGGGGTGGTTTGTCCTTATGGACTGTAGTGAGGGGGAGTTTTGGGCTTTACTGCTTTACTTTATTGATTATGCTTCTGTCTCATTTCTGTCTCTTTGCATTTGGGTGCATTGGGTTTAGTCCTTCTAGCATAGGTTAGAGTGCTTCTCTTGCCAAGATGCTTAGACTTCTAACTCTTATCTTGTGCTTCCAGGATTAGCTGCTTCTTATCTCACTAGGTCGAGCTCACTCACTTCTTGTAGATTCTAGCGAGGGTTGGGCCACCCTCGGGTAGACAGGGTACGTGTTTGCTCTCTAGTGTGTGATTTACTGTCAGCTGATTGTCCTGGAGTCATATGGGGTAGATGAGAGTCAGTCTGAGCCATAGTTGCCTCTATATCTTTTCTATGCTTTAAGGACTGCCTGTTTGCTGTTTTCTTTCCCAGCTTCTCGATTCTTTTGCTTTGGTTCAGGGGGAGTTCAATTGGGAGCTTCTGGAGCTTAATTCTGACATAACTCAACTTGAACTAAAAGTTGCATCTAATGTTGAGGGGGAGCTGGTCTTTCATGCATTTTCAGCATTTCGCATTATAATCAAACTGCATTGAGCCTTGATTATTATCCTGTTATGACATGCTTCAATGCTTTACACCTTGCCATGACTTGTGCTTAGCTTGCTAAATTTATCATGACTTCATATGTGTAGACTAGCGTTTGCCATGATAAGTTAAGTAAAAATTGATCAACTTAAATTAAACTTGTCATGCTAGCATTTGAGTTTAGTCTTTCTTGAGCTATCCTTTTATGATTCATGCCATGTCAAATAGGCTGAGTAGAGCGTTGAATCTATATTGAGCCTTAGTTTGAGCTGTTTTAGTCTCCTGATGATACATGAGTTAGTACAATGTGTTAAAAAGCAAAAAGATCTCTTTTGTGCGAAAAAATTGATCTCACCAATTCTTTCCTATGAGACGGCTTGCCATTGCACTTGGCATGAACTTAGGGGGAGTTTTGGATGACCTAGACTATCTTCTTAAGCTTATTGCTTGGAGTAGTCGCATAAGGCTTGAGATCTAGCACATAAACAAAAATTGGGTTGAAAACAACCATATGCTTTCAAAAGACAATGTTTAATGTGCTCAATTTTCTTAATCTACAATCAGAACCAAGTACCTTAACCAATGTTTCAATCTTGAGCTTATAGCACTCTATTTTGACTCAATGTTAGCTTCTTTGTTCCGCTTAGCTTATTGACATGGCCTGCATCATCCTTGGATGTCTCTAGCTAGACTTTACTCATTGATGACTTGACTTGCTCACAAAATGCATTACATTTCAGATTGTCATCTTTGAGCTCTAGTTGGTTTATATATATATGTCGTCATGATCTAGATAGCGTTTGTTTAGTTATGGCTTGGTGTATTACATTATGGTCAATATGGATAATTCTCATGGCTCTAAATGTTTAAATAAACAAACTTCAGCCATATTCATCCATTGTCATGTTATATTTTCTCTCTTTTGCATCCTTGATGTGTTTATTGCCAAAAGGGGGAGAATAGAGGAGAAAAAGTCATTTGGGAACCTTCTAGAGCTTTGGAGAACAATTTGCTCTTTCAGTTGTTGCTCTAGTGTTCCTTCTGTCGACATGGTCATTAGCTTCTTTGGACCATGTTTGACTCTTTTTCATTTCAAACAAACTCAACGTTTTTCAGGGTTTGTCAATATACTCATCAAGGGGGAGATTGAGAGACCATGTGGTCTAAATCCCAAGTTGATGATGAGTAATTGACACGTGGGTTGGTTAGAGTGAGTTTGGTTTGAGAGATTCGTGCCACTTTGGCATTTGGCGAGGTCGGGTTGTGATTAGATAGATTTGACGCGTGGTCATCTTCCCGGTTGGTCATTTGGGCCATTTCTCGCTTGAATAGGATTTGTTGGTACTAATCATGTTTATATGCTTTGTGCCGTGCTATGCGATGTGGTTTTTGTCTGTGATGGCTGCAGGACGTCGAGTGGAGTCGTGGCGAGACACGGAGGACTGGACTAGGCGCAGGTGGCGCTGAGGTCAGAACAGTCGGGATGTGTCGAAGACGACGTGGACTCGAGGTGGTTGCGAGGCGTGCGAGACAAGAAAGCAGAAGCTTCCCGGAAGGTGCAGCAGGGGCGTTTCGGTAAAAGCGCAAGGCTGCAAAAGGAAGCGGGTTAGCGGGCAAAGCATGGAGGGGTAAAATGGGCAAAGCAAAGTGTAAACCCATCAAGGAATGCTATAAATAGGAGTGTGTTTCCTGGTTGTTGGTAAGACTTGGTGAGGGGGTTTTAGAGCTTTTGCTTTGTGCTTTAGTGGTTGAGAGTTGTGTGTGTGTTCCTCCCAAGAACCATGTAGTTCTTGGTGCTCTTGAGGATGAGGAGAAGGATTGAGTAGAGAGAGTTATTGTAATCATTCCTCGTTCAATCGTGTCATCGGGACTCCTTGTATTCTTTGTTTGGATGGAATGAAAATCTGAAGTTTATTTCTCAGATTGTGCTCTGTTTTCTTGTTCTGGCTCAAGAATCTGACGGTTGCTTCTTGCTTTAATCCTTTTGTGGTGGCTGCAGTTTCTGTTTGCTTTGATTTGAGATTTTCTTCAAAGTCTGTAGGCTATCTCATTCTCTAAAGCAAAGAATTCATAATTGTTTTGGCCATCAAAGATTCTGTCTACTGTTCATCCTTTTTTTGGCCGTTTGGCTCTTGAGCAAAGGAAGTCTCATTTTTCTTATTTTTGTGCTATCTTTGACCCCACTGCATGCAGTCCATATGACCTCGGTTTCAGCTGAAATTTTTGCTGTTGAATGAGTGATCCAAGGTGATTTCAACAGTGTTGCATGCGTTCTAGATTTCCTTTTCTCTTGGGTGGTTTCTTGCTGTCAAAAATCTGCAGTTGTTTTCTTTGAAGCCTTCAGTAGCAATCTTGCCATTGGGTCTTCATCTCTCACGGCAGCAGGTAGCATGATTGGGAGCCCCCTGTTGTGAGTTCGGCCAACTTGCTTTATCCAGTCCTTTGCCGAGAGATGGTTGTTGATCTTTTTGCAAAGGATCACTGTTTGTCTCGGTAGCAGTAGACAACTTTGCTCAGTTTTTGGGTGCCCTCTTTTTAGTCTTCTTTTGATCCAAGTTCTTTTTGCTCTTGACTGTTTGTCTTTTCGGCCAGGGAGCAGTGCTCTTTTGTGTTGATCTGTTTTTGGTTCTCTAGTGAGCTCCTTGATTTCTTGCTTCGTAGCTTCTTAGCTAATGGAGAGGAAATTGCCGTGAGTACTTGTGCGGGGATTTTTTTTTGGTGATCGACATTCACCCCCCCTCTGTCGGCCATTTCGGTCCTACAGAAATGATACTAACGAGAGATAATGATGATAGATTTCAAGGTGCATTCGTTTATGGAATGTGAAACAATGAGTATGAAATGACTGGGAACTTCACGGTAGTCACAAAGGGTCAAGAGCTGCTGTACACCGGAGAAATCTTGATTTATCCTGTAACAATCTTGTTGGAGAGATTCCTGAAGAGATCGGCAGTCTTGTCGCATTGAAGAACCTGAACTTATCATGGAATGCCTTCAGTGGGATAATTCCTGAGAAGATTGGCGCCTTGGTGCAGGTGGAGTCTCTCGACCTATCACACAATGAGTTGTCTGGTGAAATCCCTACAAGCTTATCGGTTCTCACATCATTGAGTCGGCTGAACCTGTCCTACAATAATCTGACAGGAAAGATACCATCTGGAAATCAACTGCAAACACTCGATGACCAGGCATCAATCTACATTGGCAACCCAGGTCTTTGCGGTCCTCCCCTCTCCAAAAATTGTTCAGAAACTGGGTTAGTTCCTGCTACTCACGATGAATATCACGAGGATGGAATTTTCTTTTTCCTTGCAATGGGTATTGGATATGTAATTGGTCTCTGGGTAGTCTTCTGCATATTCTTATTCAAGAGGAAATGGAGAATTGTTTGTTTCTCATTCTATGACAGCTTGTATGATCGGGTTTACGTGCAAGTGGCTGTTAGCTGGGCTTCCTTGACAAGCAAAAATGGTTAGAAGCTGATAGCATCAGCACTGGATCTTTCCTTGTTCCAATCTATACTATGGGGATTTTAGCACGTGTCAATCTTGTTCAAGTATTGTACTAGTGCTATTTATAGATATGTGCTTAAGGAGTACGTGCGTGATCGACTGAGACTGGTATAATCGGTCGTGTGTGTAAGTTTATATTCATAATTACGAATAAATTTCGGTGCTGCACCCACTACTCAGCACCTCCCTTTGTATTCCTATTGGGTCATTGCTACAGAAGTACTAATTTCAAACAGAAAATTAAACCATATAGTGGTAGAATTGTCGTCTAAATCAGGATATGATGGGCTGGATTGGGAGGGAATACCAGGAGAGGATGAGCCTGGAGGGGGCTCACCGTGTCAGATTGGAGACCTGGACACCCCACTTCTCCAGCTGAACTCGTCGCCCAGTGAGGCTCCAGCCTACAATCTCCATGGCCCGCGGGAGATGCGCCATGGCAATTGCTCCTCCCGAGAACTCGCGACTGCACCGGATGGTCCGCCGGAGATGAGCCACATCCTGCCGCCGCCTCCCGGCAATGGCATGGCTCTGCCGGAGGAATGAATTACCCGGTGTTGGGGGGGGGGGGGGGGGGGGGGGGGGGGGGGGGGGGGGGGGCGGGACCTGCCGCCGGCGGCGTAGCAAGCAGGAGCAGGGCGACCCCCGCATTTCGCGGCGGAAACGCGTCTGACCTACTCCACTGATAAGTAAGATTGCCAACAGACTGTAGAAACTACAACTATTCTTGATAACTTCAACTCAGGCCATGGCAGCACCAGAAATGGGAGCTCTTTTCCCTCTCTGTTTGGCAAATTGGCAAATTCAGACCATGGCAGCACCAGAAATTAAGTTGAAGATGAATAATGCAAATAATTATGGAGACGAATTAATTATGGCTGGAGTTCATTTTGTTTAGGTACTATTTTGAAGCCTCCATGGTCCATTGCATTAAAAAACATAATGTGGTGTGTTAGAATTAATCTTGTTTATGGTTTTTGAGTCCGTATACGAGTAAGTTCTGTGTACGAGTATGAATCCGGTTTGCCGTGTACGGTTTATGTCCATATACGAGTATAAGAGTAAAGGATGAGTAAGAATCTGTGCAGGTTTTAAAAGGCACGCAATCATGTAACGAGACGAAGCAATCGGTGTAATCAGACAGAGAGGAGAAGCATAAAGAAAAAAGGAAGCACTTGCTCCTGGAAAAATATACACGTGCTCTCCCAGCGAAGTTGTTTTGTCTTGGTGTGTTTTGCCTTTAGCAGATCGCATTGCATGAGGAAAGGTGAGAAAAGGAGGGAGGCAAAGCTCTGCCTTGTGCTGTCCATGTGCATGCACGGTGAAGACAACAGAGCAGGTGGCACATCGCGCAAGAGGGGAGGGCAGATGTCCTTTGCGTGGGCGTGGAGAGGCGTCATCAATAGGTCGCGTCAAGAGGATGGGCGAGCGTATCACGTTGGGCGGCAAGACTAGAGACAAGACGTATCTCTGGATCGAGCTGTGCCGAGCGAAGAAAAAGTTCTAACAAGTGGTGTCAAAGCCTATTGATCTTGATGATTCTTGAAGATCACGTGTGATAAGACAAAGACCTAGGGTGGGCTAATCTCTCTATAGTATCCTCTCCTGACGACCGACAATTACCCTGTGTAGGCAATGAAGATGAAGGCGAACATACGCACCAAGGAATATGGGGTGCAGTCGATCCAAAGAGGAAGGACAAGGAGGTGGACGACAAGGTGGATCAAGCGGCTCTGGCCATCATCTACCAGGCAGTGCCAGATGCGATGATTCATCAGCTCATCGGCAAAAAGATGGCACGGGAGGCATGGGAGACGTTTCAGATGATGCACGAGGGAGTTGATCATGTGAAGGAGGTGTGGCTCGAGAATTTGCAGAGCGAGTTCGAGAATCTCAAGATGGGAGAGACCCAGTCGATGAAAGAGTTCGCCAACAAGCTAACCTTGTTGTACAATCAGATTAACTCTCTTAGTGACAACATGGAGGAATCTTTGGTGGTGAAGAAATATCTACGCGTGCTTTTGGAGAAGTACATACCTATTGCCACCACACTTATGTACTCCTCTGATTTGGATAAGAAAAAGATAGAGGAAATCACCAGCTCCTTAAATGTGCATGAGGAGTTACTGAAGGGGTTTCAGTCACGTAACGAGTAAGGATCTCAGACTCATAACGAGCAAGCATTGCTGATAAAGGGAGATACAAGGAGTGGTGGCTCATCAAGCAGCCGCGGAAGATGGCACGGTCGAGGCAGCCAGAGTGGCCGAGGCGACGAAGGTGGCCATGGAGATAAGGCTGGGCAAGGCGGTGGCGACAAATCTTATGATACGTCACATGTGAAGTGCTTTAAATGTGGCGAATGTGGGCACTATGTGTCAGGATGCTGTAGCCACATAAAGTGTTTCAACTATAACGAGTATAGGCACTACACTTTGGATTGTCGAAGCAAGAAGAAGATCGAGAAGGTGAACCTCACCCAAGACGAAGAAAAAGATGAAGAACAGGGACTACTTCTCTCCCCATATGTTGAAAAGGTGCCGGTCATGGTAATGCTGAACGAAGAGAACGTAGTTCCAAAACTACACATGAAAGAAGGTAACCACGATCACATGGATCAGTGGTACTTGGATAATGGAGCAAGCAATTACATGACAGGAGATCGTTCCATGTTTCATAAGCTCGACAAGAAGATTTGGGATAAGGTCAAGATTGTCGACGGCTCCACGGTGGAGATAAGAGGCAAAGGGACGATGATGTTGCAATGCAAGAACGGAGATAAGAAGTTGTTGACAGAGATTTACTATATACCAAGTCTATGCAACAACATACTCAGTCTCGAGCAGATGACAAAGAGGGTGCAGGGTGGTGCTGTAGGATGAGTTCTTGTGTGCATATGACAAAACAAAGATTTGTTAATGAAGATGAAAAGATCTCCAAATCGGTTGTATAAGATTTTTCTGAAAACATGTAAACTGATTTGTCTGAAGAGCAGCCTAGAGGAGCTAGGCGATGGTGCAGAATGCGACAGCTCGGATGACAACTGTGGTGCGGAAGGCGCAGAACATGCGCATGTAGCTGGAGGCCGTGGTGGTGCACATGCAACTGGTGGCTCTGGTCTAGAAGGTGTACATACAGATGGCAACAGGCCATATGGCCACACGCATGCAAGCACTGCGCATAGCAGCTCAATTGGTGGGGGCAGTGTGCCTCAAGTGCATGCAGCCGGCATGCATCAGAACGTAGTAAGCAAAGGCGCACATGGTCAAGGCAGCAGGCTCCATGTAGGAGCAGAAGAAGGCAACAGCTCACATGGATTCCACGCGCATGGATCTAGAGGCGGTGGACTCCACACGCATGAGGTGCCTGCAGTTGGCAGAAGCGATGCGAGTGTCACTCTGGTGAAAGCATGCATGAGTGATCCAGGTGAAAAAAAGTGCACAAGGTCCAAGAGGAAGATTGGAGTACAAGTTAGTGCAGTTTTCTATGGTTTTACAGAGGAGACGCAGGAAGTGTTGGAGACAGGAGTTAGGGGTGGTGTAGCTTCAGCTGAGGTGTATGTGGAAAAGTGGACAGACTTGGTTCAAGAGAGAGGAGCGGGAGGCTCAGGTAACAGCGAAACCAAGGCAGCTATGAGAGTAGGTGCTCTGGCCTAGGCAAGCATGCAAGGAAGGACATGTTTAATCCAGGTGCGAGGCACAGCAAGCATTGGATTGTGCAAGGCTCGAGATGGAGCAAGCACAGGCAGTAGGGCAGTGACGGCCCAGGAAGGAACGGTGCATGGGAGTGCAGGTAAAAGGAAGAAGAAGAAGCAAGATAGAAGATCGGTGTGATCAAGATAGAGAAATAAGATTGCCATGTACGGTTTGTGTCCGTATACGAGTATAAGAGTAGAGGATGAGTAAGAATCTGAGTCGGGTAGGCAGACGGTGTGTGTAGACTTTAAAAAGCACACAGTTATATAATGAGACGAAGCGATCGGTGTGATGATCAGACAGAGAGGAGAAGCAATAAAGAAGGAAGCGCGTGCTCCCGGAAAAATATACGTGTTTTCTCCCGGCTAAGTTGTTTTGTCTTGGTGTGTTTTGTCTTTAGCAGATCGCATCACGTGGAGAAATGTGAGAAAAGGAGGGAGGCAAAGCTCTGCCTTGTGCCTTGTGCTGTCCATGCGCATGCACGGTGAAGACAACAAAGCAGGCGGCACATCATGCAAGAGGTGAGGGCAGAGGCATGCTTCTTTGCGTGGGTGTGGAGAGGCGTCATCAACAGGTCGCGTTAGGAGGACGGGCGAGCGCGTCACGTTGGGTGGCAGGAGCTAGAGACAGACGTATCTCTGGACCGAGCTTTGCCGAGCGAAGAAAAAGTTCCAACATGATGCCTACTTGCTATAACCCCATTGATATTTTGGCACATCAATTATGTTCGCTATTTATGAGAGAATAATAAAAGGAAGAGTGCTGTTGATTACTAAGGTGCTTCTTCATGACTAAGTTGAAGCACTCTGTTACTTGTCATGCATTCCAGTTTCATGAGTATCTAATCATTTTTATCGCATAGGTAGGGAAATGGATGGTTGAGTTTAGGTAGAGAATTGCTGATGCAATGTGGGCAGACCGATATCACTACTATGGCAATTAATGTGTACTACTAGTATTGTTGCAATTACTCAGGTGTATGTCTCATTCTGGGTTGGGTCATGGGAAGGTAAATGACAAAATTTTGGTTTGTTACTCATAGTGTTGTGTGTCAATTGTTGGTGATATGCTCCAACGGTGGAGTAGCTGCATTTTCAGGTAGGGCAATCTACGGTTTGCTTATTGTTGTTTTCTTATCATACTTTACAATTGTTTCCGCCCTTCAGGTCAACTTTGCACCGAGTGATCCTTGATGGACGAGAACGCTACTCTGTAAGTTTCTTCTCTCATTTAAATTTCTGAAAATAATATGATTCTCATATCTGGCATGAGCTGAACTAGGGGAAAAAACTACAAATCATCTTATTTGTGCTATTGAAAATAATATGATTCTCATATCTAGCTAGCTCCAGTAGTTTAGTAGTAGTAGTTCGAAGTTTGTACAAACTACTACTGATTATACTCCCACTTGGAGTTTCCCTGTCTTACTTGCGGCCAGACATGTATATGCATAGTGAAGCAAAAGGGAAATTTTGGCTGTGTGTCAGGGTTAGGTTCAGCCAAGGCAAGAAACGAAATTGGTGACTTGTTTGAGACCAGTTCAGAGTATAGTTAAATGGGGGTAACTACCTCGTCAGTCGTCAGGTTGTAGCAATCCTTTTGACTTGTTAGGCATGACTTACTGCTACATATATTTCAGAAGACGATCTCAGACACTAATGGCTATATGCAAAACTTTCAAACGTGGTGGGTTTGTAACGGGTACACCCGTACGCCAGTATAAAACGTGAGATATTTTCCCCAGATTTACGTAAGAATTGAGTTGTCTCGTGTGAAATTTGGTTATATGTGAATGGCAGGAAATGGGAGAAAGTAATGAGGCGTGCTTTAGTGTTGGACCGAAAAAGGCGACAGAGGGGGGTGAATGTCAGTCAATAAAAAAAAACTTGCCCCCAAGTACTCACAAATGATTCACTCATTCAATAGCTAAGACCCTATGAAAGATATGCACCAACTCACTGAACCTTGGACAAGAGTAATTTTTCAGATAGCAAACAGGAGTTCCCTTTCCTTGCCAAATCCAAGAAAATCAATGAGACACTTCTATTCTTTTTGGACAAGGGAAGCAAGAAAGTAACTACAATAGCTAGAGAGACCTAGAGACCAAGGAAAACCAACCCATGAGCAAGAATTTCAGAAATATGACAAAACCTGAACATTACTTGCAGCAGCTACAAAAACTTAAATTCCCACTCAATCCTTAAATATTTGGCCATGAAACTTTGAGGATAGCTACTTAATAGCCATAGGAATCTGCATGCCAAGTTTCGTCATTTTTCATGAAGGGAATTAAGAACAACCTCAAATTGTAGAAAGGACTGAAAACTGAAAATCTTCAGAGAGGAGCACTCAAAAACCCAAATTTCTCCATGGTCTCAAATCCTTTGCTAATGAGACTTTCCAGATATCTAAAAGAAAGCCTTAAGACTCTGGATACCAAGTTTCAAGTCATCTTGCAAAGGGAAACAAGATTTAACTCAAAACCCTAGAAAAGACACAATTCTGAAATTTTGCACGAGCTGAACCAAAAAGGCCAAGTTTCTCCTAAACCCTTGATCATTTGCTAATGAAATTTTGCAGACAAGGAAGCAATAACCAAAGAACCTCTTAGCCCAAAAATCAAGTCATTTCCTCATGGGAATCAAAACCTGCAATAAACCCTAGAAAGAGGAGAAAGATGAACAGAGCAACTCAAAAGGGAAATCTGAGAATAGAATTAAGTTTGCTCTAGGATAACTCGATCAAATGATCTTGTAGTACTAACCCATCACAGAGCAACCCATTTTGGCCAATCCCAGCAGGCAAGAACTCAAAACCAAAAAATCAAGAAATCTCCAAAAGAGAGCATCGTAGAACAGAGAACACAGAAGAAGAAAACTTCAGATTTCATTCATTAGATCAAAGGGAAATACAAGGAGTCACGATACGCATGGACATTAGAACAAGGTGAAAGATTACATGACTCTCAATCCCTCTCCAATCTCTCAATCCTCAACCATGAATGCTTGGAGGGGATGAACTCTCTGTTCTATCTAGAACCCATCGAAGGGGACAGAGGGAGCACACTCTGCCTCTCCAACCACTCTCACCCACTAAAGCCTAAAGCCAAAACAAACTCTCAAAGCCTCTTTTGACTCTAGCAAACCCTAATTCTCCTCAAGTGCTCAAGTGGACATGCAGCCCCTCCACTCCTTTTATAGCCCATGGCTAACGGGTCTCCGCCCCGTTACACCCGCTATTTCCAACGGAGCCCGCTCCCGCTTGTGCAGCCTTGCGAAATTCCCGTTTCGCCCCTCCTGCACCTTCCGGGAAGCTTCCGCGCTCCTTGTCTCGCACGCCTCGCAACCACCTCGAGTCCACGTCGTCTTTGACACCTCCTGACTGTTCTGACCTCAGCGCCACTTGCGCCTAGTCCAGTCCTCCGTGTCTCGCCACGACTCCGTCTCGTCGTCCTGCAGTCACACAGACAAGAAACACGTCAAATAGCACCGCTCGATACATGAAATCATAAATACCATCATACTTACCACAGATGAAGTCCAAACCTGTCAAATCAAAGAATTAGCGTCCTAACCCCATATGACCATGTTTGACCACAGTCCGACCGAGCCCGTTGCACCACGCAACGACTCGACTCCGAACCACCCAAACCAAACTTGACTTATCTAAACCAATGTCAATTACTCATCATTAATACGTGGTTACCTCCACATGGTCCATCATTTAGCATATAGTTTCCGGACCTGCTTGTTCATATCCTCATGTTTTTGTCTCCGGATGGACTATCACACTACCTAAAAGAAGCAATACGCCAACACCACGTGCTTCACTGCTTGCTTGAAAGTGGCAATCATTCTGCGCCCATGCTTCATCAATCGTCACTTAGTTGGATCATGGATGGTTTGCTGCAGTTGTTACAATAACGGCTCAGGGTAAGCTCACCAGGGGCTTATTCTTATCCTTTCTCATCCACCTTTGTTTACCTAACTAAACACAAAATTATCTCATCCCATCCATTTTTATCCCACAAAACAAACAATAATCTATACCATCCTATCCACCTAATCAAATAGGTTCTTAGATCATCCCATCCCACCAAATTTTGTATCATCTCATTTTATCCATTCTTGTCCACCCAACCAACCGCACCCTAGCTCTGTTTGTGGTGTCTAATTGGTCGCTTGCCCTCGACTCTGTTTCAAGGGATGTTGGAATTCCTTGAAAGTTAATGGACTGTTTGCTCTGCCTGTAAAGTCAATCAAACATAGCAATAAATGTACAGACTTTGACTATCCCCACGCCATCTCTGCGTCATTAATCGATCACTTACAAATAAGGTCCAAACACCAGTGCATAATCAGCTTTTAAACCAAGTGCTTTTCAAGACAGATTTATAAGTCGATTATAGTAGACATTGTCCTGACTTCATCTATATTAGCCAATATCGCATATGAGTATCTTTCTCTATGTACTCTCTCGTGATCAGATTTTTTTAGATAATGGAAATATCCGGCCTCTGCAAAACGCACATAGCCAAAACCTTACAAAATTCCCAGCTCGAACACTAGACTAATAAAACGAGAAAGAGTACACTCAAATAAAGAGAAATCAAAAGCAAAGTCTATTATTGTTTGGCCACCCATTCTTGGCGAAAACATCCAAGGCGACAACCTCCAAAGCTTTGCTTGCCAACCGGATTTTTTCTTTTGTGCCCTCACGCTGCAGCAGCGCCCAAAACCGCAGCCAATAAGACCCCCTGAAAATAGTCTGCACAAAAGAAAAAATTGGTTTGTTCTCAAAAACAATGACATTACGAGTACACCAAATAGCCCAAATAATAGCCGCCGCCCCCACAAAAATCAAGTTTCTTTCCACTCTCCCAATGCCTGTTAGCCAACTGCCAAGCATATGAGTAGTGGATCTAGGAGGGGTTAAACCAGTTGCTATATGAACAATGTTCCAAATAGATTTCGCATGGTAACAATCAAAAAAAAGGTGTTTAATTGTTTCATTGCAATCACAGAAACAACACTTTTTGCTACCAATCCAATTCCTTTTAATTAAATTATCCTTTGTTAAGATAACCCCTCGCTGGAGATACCAGAGGAAAATTTTTATCTTTAGGGGAAGCTTCAACTTCCAAATAAATTTATTATTAAAAGGGATATGGTGATTTATGAAATGCAGGTACATCGACTGCACTGAAAACTGTCCATGATTATGGAGATTCCAGCTAAACACATCCCTCTCATTAGCAAGTTGAATATTGGCTATTTTTTCTACTAACTTTAGCCAAGCTGTCCATTTATCCCCAGTTAGAGCTCTGCGAAAAGAGACATTAAGAGGCACTTGATTCATGACAGTCCGCACAGTTACATGGGGATAATTGGCTATGTTATATAAGTTAGGAAATTGGTTTAGAATTTAAAATTTTAAACCAAAAGTCATAGACAAAAGAACCCAAGCAAACACACTTGTGGCCATTAGAAACCCGAAGGAACTGGCCAAAATGACGGAGCTGAAGCTTCAGATCCAACTAATCCTAATTACATGGTGCCTTGTGTTCCTCCAAAGCTCCTGCGCTACCCCAACTGTACCTGAACTCCCACCAAACAACCCCTGCATCGTGCTTGAGCGAGTTGCTCTTGTTTCAAGGTGGGCCTCACGGATCCTAGCAACTACCTGTCATCCTGGCAAGGCGAATACTGCTGTGGATGGGCGGGCATCGAGTGCAGCAAGCGAAACGGCCATGTCGTGACGCTTGAGCTCATCTTTGCAGGACTTGGAGGTAAGATGAGCCCCTCCTTGCTTGCTCTACGACATTTGAAGGCCATGAAGGGAATGACTTCAGAGGTGAAACAATCCCGGAGTTCATCGGTGACTTCAAGAACATGCAGTATCTCTGCCTCTCCGATGCCAATTTCAGTGGGCGGATACCTCATTATCAGTGGAAAGATTATTGTCATTTAAGTTCAACATGATGATTATCCCAAAGAACATTGGTGCATTACAGTCGGTGGAATCTTTGGACCTATCACATAATGGACTCTCTGGCGAAATCCCTACAAGCTTATCAGCTCTGGAATCTTTTACCCGCTTGAATTTGTCTTATAACAATTCGTCGGGGCAAATACCATCTGGATATCAACTACAACCGCTTGATGACCAGGCATTATATTGGTAATCCGGGCCTTTGTGGCCCACCTCTCTCCAGGAGTAGTTCAGAAACGAATTTAACACCAGCACAAGATGCCATTGACGAGGATAATGATTTGAGTGATGCAGTTTTCTTGTACCTTGGCATGGGCATAGGATGGGTAATTGGCCTTTGGATTGTCTTCTGCGCATTCTTGTTCAAGCGGAAATGGAGAATTATTTGTTTCCTGTTTTCTGACCGCTTGTACGACGGGATTTATGTGCAAGTCGCCAGGATTCGGGCTTCCTTGACAAGAAAATCTGGTAGAAGTTGAGATCTCACGCGCTGGTGCTTCCTTTGTTCCACTAGTGTGGGGATTTTAGTAGTGATCTCTCTTAAGTGTACTAATAGCTCTTGTGTTGTACCCAAGTATCTTTGGCATGTTTAAGTCGACATATGACGAATAAAGATTGGGACTACCCCTATGATTATCTTTAACTCATCTTGCTGTTGGTTCGGTCAAGGAGTACTAAATTTAACCATAAGCTCATAGAAGTACAGAATTTGGTTTCTAGGAGCAAGTAGAATCTGGCGTTCAAATTTGCTGCATGGTGGCATTCCTGGAGATGATCGGCTGGTTTCTAGGAGGAAGTGAGATCGTCGCACCGCTTCCCTCAATCCTTGGGAGTCCGGAGTACCGCGTCGCTCTGACTGCTCCCCGGGGGACGCTAGTCGCCGCGCTGCGCGATCAGTTGCCGCCGGCCACCGCATGATTTTGCCATCACCCACCGCTCCTCGTCGCCGTCGAACGAAACACCACCGACGAAACCAATATTTGGACCTATTGGTGGATCGATGTGATCCGTGTATGGTCGCTAAGAGGAAGAGGGGAAAGACAGAGAATATATTTCTTCCATTTTACACTCTTGATCTAGTCAGAAAGTGCTCCAGTATTTCCAAAAAAAAAAAAGTTACTTGCACAACTTATAACGAGAAAATTGATATTATGCCACTCCTTTGGAGTGGCTTCGATAAAATGACACTCTCTATATAGCAATTGTTAAAATGTCATCCAATACATGATTAACTCTATGATTTGCCATTTTTAGAGGTTTTAACCATTTCTTTTTCATTTTTTATTTTTTTCCCTCAAAATTGCATAGCAAATGTCTATAATACCCTCCCCTCCTTTTAGCCATTTCGTTCGATTCATTCCAGACTCAATCGGAAGCCACTCAGTCATTCTTACAAGTTGAGACATGCGCACGGTGAAAACTGATTCGGTGGCATCCTCGCTCGTGCAACCAGAACCAGCAAGTAGATGGTTTAGCCTCGGAAGCACGGTAGTTTCTGTGTCGAAAGCTCGTAACTGTGTCTGCCGGATGTCCAAGGTCTCCAAGTACTGAAGCTTGTCTAGTTGCTTGGGCAGTTGAGCAACGTCTGTGTTCCGGAGGCTCAGATACTTGAGATGAAATGAGCCTTTGCAGATGTTCTTCAGATGGCGCTTCTTCAAGCCTTTGCAGCCATCTAGATCGAGGACCACGAGAAGCCCCAACAGAGACAAACCAGGTACTGAATCCAGGAAGGTTTCAATGCTGCTGAAGGGATCATTCTCTGTCGACGTTTGTTGGCTCAAGAAGTGACTGCAGCAGATGTTCCAGTAGGAGTTGTTCGGCTGCCGAGCTGCTGCCGCTGCATGTATCGAACGAAATGGCTAAAAGGAGGGAAGGGTATTATGGACATTTGCTATGCAATTTTGAGGGAAAAAAATAAAAAATGAAAAAGAAATGGCTAAAACCTCCAAAAATGGCAAATCATAGAGTTAATCATGTATTGGATGGCATTTTAACAATTGCCATCTAGAGAGTGGCATTTTATCGAAGCCACTCTAAAGGAGTGGCATAATATCAATTTTCTCACTTATAACAGATAGTTGAAATTGGACTTTCGCATTCCCAGTAGTTTGTTACTAGAGGAGAGAGAATAGTTAGATAAGATTTTAGATATAAGCATTTTAGTAGTTTATATCTTTAGCTTGTTAATAAAGTTTGTATCTAAATAAGAGAAAATGACCCATCTGAAAAGATATGCCCCCACTAATTCCCTGGTTTCCTAAAACGGCTCGATAAACACGTGAGTAAGTTGACTTTTAATCCGTATATCTAAATGATATAAAATTTTATAGATACCTTCTCTAAGATATCAAGAATTTATTTCAACAAATGATCATAAAAATCATGGTCAAAGTTATCTTTTCTAGTTTGTTAGAAGATTGCATCAAAACCGAGACAACACCCAAACAGTGAATACAATTTGCTCGTAGGTAGAAGATGGACAAGAAAATGATGATGACACTTCACAAAATTTAATGTATTAGTAAAACAACAACAACAACAATAAAGCCTTTTGCCCTAAACAAGTTGAGGTAGGTTAGAAATGAAACATTTTCAAAGTCAAAGAAACGAGAGCTTGAAATAAAACATACAATGCTAAGACACTAAGTTGAATGTATTAGTAAAACAAGTCCTTTAATAACATGTCAAGAAAATGGCACACGAGAACATGTACAAATTCCTACCTTGATAGCTTATTGAATTATAAGAGAATTAAACACTGAGATACAGAGTCGCTTACCTGACTGACAACCAAAAAAGTCATTTGCAGCTAATCGACTAGAGCAGCATCAGGCAGAACCTATTCGAAATTTGTAAGAACAAAACAAAATTATCAACAGAATTGAAGACGCCCGAATGATCACTATATTCATAATGTTATTAAAAAACAACCATTAGAAAGCAATTGCTTGGTCTTTGAGTATGGTTTACATTAGTTCCAAGCCTCCAGAATAGCATACTCATGTGAGGGATAACCTCAACTAATTGATATTCCCCGGAAACGTGGATGATAAATCATGATAAAACAGGAGAAAGACCAAGAATAATGCATACAATTCTATAGACCATGACCATGATATAACAGGTTAACTTCTGCCAACCTTACTAATTAGAGCGCAGGCTAGAAGCAGACATGGAGACAAAGCTTGCTTCCAGTTTATACAGGAAGATGAAGACCAGCAGTTTGCTTTCACCTATGACTACAGCATGATTCATCCAAGAGAATCAAGAAATTCTAACTTGGTTCATCTACATCAAGCAAACATCTTGATCACATTAACACTTGTTCCCTCTGGGGCATTAGCGCAAACAGCTTCCGTGCATTCGATGGGACATCACGCCATGCACGCATGATGCATCTGATCATTCTGAGATTTTGTAGGCAAACAAGCTAACAACTAGTGTGCACTCTCACGGGCACCAGTATGCAGACATATCGCACAGCCTCAAATTGTAGACCTCTATGTTATCCATCATGCTCACCTGGCCATCATCAAGCCGGACATGAATGGGCAGGCGACCCGTGTCGCCAGCCGGAAAGGCCCACGCCAGCGCCAACCCCTCGGCCTCCTTGCCGCTACTGCTGTCTGCGCCCACGGAATCCACCATTCGTCGCAGCGACTACTACTAGTACTCGAAAGATGGATGTGGTTGCGACCAGCCAACAGCTGGAGCCGAGCCGAGGAGGTGTCTCTTGGTTGGTGAAGAGCTCTTGCTGAGTTTCTGTACACTTTCTTGGTTCTTTTTGGGTGTCTGTACCTGGAGTAGTACTGGAATTTAGTACTAGTTTGTTGGGATTTTGGTGAGCTATCTGAATTACTATCTTGGCTGCATAAAAAATTAGATGCATGAGATGAGACTGATGTACAGCATCCTTAGTTTTTCTGATCATCTAATGGTATGGTTGTGTTGTCAACTGTTCCAAGAACTGTTCTTGGGTTGGGCTCCCTTCCTTGTTACCTAATATTATCCTCATTGCTTACTCCATTATGGGTGAAGGTGTTGGATTAATTGGGCTTAGTCCATTTTAATTTAGCAATTAATCAAATGAAATTCCTAGGCCCACATGGAAAAACTGTTTAGTCCCATATAGAGAGTTGAATGGGAGTTACACCACTTTAAAAAGTGGAACATGGTAACCCCCTTGTGGAATTGGAGAGAGCCAATACACGCGCGCGCTCGCTCGCTCGCTCGCCTCGCCGTGCCGTGCTTGCGCTTGCGCTTGCGCAGGTGTGTTGGGTGCGGGCGCGTTTTTCTTTATCTATTCGAAAATCGAAACACACTGACTCGCAGTAAATAGTATTAACGAATGGTTGGCAGTAACGGTGCAGTTACTAGTGAATTATGGCTGCAGTTACTTTCGAGTAATGGCTGCAGTTACTAGTGACTAATGGTTGCAGTTACTAATGGTTGCAATCTCCAGTCCAAAACCTTGCGCGCAAAGGGTTCTGGGCGAGTAGGCCTCCGAAACTCCGTCCGTTTGTGTACCTGCACGGGTAGGCGTACGATCAAGTTTTTGGGGAGCGCATTGGCGCGACTGCTCAATCTGTGACGTCGTCTACTTCCTGGTGGTGAACTGATTCACAAGACTGCACTGCGAACATCGTCCTGCATCACGCCTCGTCCTGTATCACGCATCGATCGACTACACTGAATAGGCCATCATGTCGACTGATGGTAACGGCGCATCCGGTGTCTCCGACACTGGCCCCGCCCGAGGGTATAACCTGAAAACTTCTCTGGTGTATTTGTTTCTGTGCGCTATGAATATGTTAATAGGTGCTGCTGTTAGCTTGTTCGTTAGCGAATATGAATACATCATTGTTGAATCGCTTTTGTATGTCATGTTTTATATGCTGAATTTCTGGATTAAAATATGCCGAAAATTGACTAGATTTTCAACAATCCAAAAACTTGATCGGTCTTTTTCGGTAGTTGGCTTTGCTGCGTCGCTTAAGCCGCACCCTCCGTTTGATGGTTCCAATTTTAAGAGATGGCGTGCACGTGCGATCCTGTGGTTTACTGCCATGGAATGTTTTCATGTTGCACAAGGCAAGCCCGCTGGCCTCTATCTGCTGAGGACGAACGCAAGTTCAATGTAGCGGATAACTTGTTTCGAGGTGCACTTGTTAACATACTGGCAGATAACATTGAGGATGTGTACATGCATTTGCCCACGGGCAAAGAGATGTGGAATGCATTTGAGGCCAAGTTCGGAGTTTCCGATGCTGGCAGTGAGCTGTATGTCATGGAGCAGTTCTATGACTACAAGATGGTCGATGACCGTTCTGTAGTAGAACAAGCTCATGAGATTCAGGCGCTGGCAAAGGAGCTTGAGAACAATAAGTGCGAGTTACCGGACAAGTTTGTGGCTGGCGGTATTATCGCCAAGTTACCACCTTCTTGGTCGGATTTTGCTACCTCTCTAAAACACAAGAGGCAGGAGTTCAGTGTTACTGATCTCATTGGCTCTCTTGGTGTTGAAGAGAAGGCGAGGGCAAAAGATACTCGTGGCAAGAAAGTTGCTGCTGAGGGAGGTTCTAGTGCCAATTTGGTGCAGAAGAAGAACCCTCAGGCTTCCCACAATAAGAAGAAAAATAAGCCTATTGTCAAGCCCAAGGCTACTACTGAGTTTAAGAAGAAAGGCAAAGGAAAGGGCAGCTGCTTTGTGTGCGGTGATTCTGGCCATTGGGCTAAGGATTGTTCAGACCGCAAGGATAAGCAGAAGAAGTCTGCCAACATGGTTATTAGTGATGCTGGAGCAACATCGGGGTACGGTAATTATTTACCTACAGTTCTTTCTATTTGTCAATCACCTGAGTGGTGGGTTGACACTGGTGCTAATATTCATGTGTGTGCTGATATTTCCTTGTTTTCATCTTATCAGGTCTGTCGAGGTTCCTCCTTGTTGATGGGAAACGGATCGCATGCAGCTGTTCATGGTGCTGGTACGGTCGATCTGAAGTTTACTTCGGGAAAGACCGTGCAGCTGAAGAATGTGCAGCATGTCCCCTCCATAAAGAAGAATCTCGTCAGCGGATCTCTACTGTGTAGAGATGGTTTTAGGCTTGCATTTGAGTCCAATAAATGTGTCGTGTCTAAGTATGGAACATTTGTTGGTAAAGGCTATGAGAGCGGAGGCTTGTTCCGTTTTTCTTTGATGGATTCCTATAATAAATTTGTGAACCATGTGTGTAACGATGATGATGAATCTAATGTTTGACATTCACGACTTTGTCATGTTAATTTTGGGTGTATGACGCGCTTAGCTAATATGAGTTTAATCCCAAAATTCACTTTGGTCTAAGGTTCTAAGTGCCATGCGTGTGTTCAATCGAAACAACCTCGCAAGCCTCACAAGGCAGCGAAAGAGGCGAGGAATTTGGCACCGTTAGAACTCATTCATTCCGATTTGTGCGAGATGAATGGCGTGTTGACTAAAGGTGGGAAGAAATATTTCATGACGCTTATAGATGACTGCACTAGATTTTGCTATGTGTACTTATTGAAAACAAAAGATGAAGCGTTGAATTACTTTAAGATCTATAAAGCTGAGGTAGAAAACCAACTTGAGAGGAAAATCAAGCGGGTAAGGTCTGATCGTGGGGGAGAGTATTTTTCAAATGAGTTTACTTTATTCTGCGAGGAACATGGAATTATTCATGAGAGGACGCCTCCCTATTCTCCCGATTCAAACGGGGTTGCCGAAAGAAAGAATCGCACTCTAACTGATTTAGTTAACGCTATGTTAGACACTGCGGGACTTTCTAAGGAATGGTGGGGTGAGGCTATATTGACCGCGTGTCATGTCCTGAATAGAGTTCCTACAAAGAACAAAGAAGTAACACCATTCGAGGAATGGGAAAAGAAGAAGTTGACTCTCTCATACTTGCGCACCTAGGGATGTTTGGCCAAAGTTAACGTGTCAATTGTGAAGAAGCGCAAACTTGGACCAAAAACCGTAGATTGTGTATTTCTTGGTTATGCTATGCACAGCGTGGATTATAGGTTCTTAATTATAAAAATTGGAGTACCTGACTTGCGTGTTGGTACAATCATAGAGTCCAGAGATGCTACATTTTTTGAGAATGAATTTCCTATGAAATGTGATGTACCTAGCTCATCTAGTCAAGAACCTATAATTTCCCTTGATTCTTTTGTGCCGATAGAACATGTTGAGGAAACACCTATGGAAAATCCTGAGGAGGATAACAATGAAGTTACTCGAAAGAGTAAGAGACAGAGGATTGCAAAGTCTTTTGGTGATGATTTCATTGTATACCTCGTGGATGACACTCCAAGAACCATGGAAGAGGCATATTCTTCTCCTGACGCTGACTATTGGAAGGAAGCAGTACGGAGTGAGATGGACTCTATTATGTCTAATGGAACTTGGGAGGTCGTTGACCGTCCTTATGGGTGTAAACCTGTAGGATGTAAATGGGTTTTCAAGAAAAAGGTTAGGCCTGATGGTACAATTGAAAAGTACAAGGCAAGGCTTGTGACCAAGGGTTATACCCAGAAAGAAGGCGATGACTTCTTTGATACTTATTCACCTGTTGCCCGATTGACCACAATTTGAGTACTACTTGCCCTGGCTGCCTCTCATGGTCTGCTCGTTCATCAAATGGACGTTAAGACAACTTTCCTAAATGAAGAGTTGGAGGAGGAGATTTATATGGATCAGCCAGACGGGTTGTGGTAGAAGGTCAAGAAGGAAATGTGTGCAAGTTGTTAAAGTCTTTGTATGGCCTAAAGCAAGCACCTAAGCAATGGCATGAGAAGTTCGACAGAACTTTGACATCTGCTGGCTTTGTTGTGAATGAAGCCGACATATGTGTGTACTATCGCTATGGTGGGGGAGAAGGAATGATCTTGTGCTTGTATGTTGATGACATACTGATTTTTGGGACCAATCTCAATGTGGTTGAGGAGGTCAAGGACTTTCTGTCCAAGAGTTTTGAGATGAAAGATTTGAGAGTGGCTGATGTGATTCTTAACATTAAGCTACTGAGAGGAGGTGATGGTGGGGTTACACTTGTGCAATCTCACTATGTAGAGAAGGTCTTGAGTCGCTTTGGTTATAGTGACTGCAAGCCTGCTCCTACTCCTTATGATCCTAGTGTGTTATTGAGGAAAAACCGAAGAATAACAAGGGATCAATTGAGATACTCCCAGATCATTGGCTCATTGATGTATTTAGCTAGTGCTACGAGACCTGACATCTCGTTTGCTGTGAGCAAGCTAAGCCGATTTGTTTCAAATCTGGGAAATGATCATTGGCGTGCTCTTGAGAGAGTGATGCGCTATCTAAAGGCAACTGTGAGCTATGGAATTCACTATGCTGGGTACCCAAAGGTACTGGAGGGCTACAGTGATTCAAACTGGATCTCTGATGCTGATGAGATAAAAGCCACGAGTGGATATGTGTTCACATTTGGAGGTGGTGCTGTTTCCTGGAAGTCTTGCAAGCAAACCATCTTAACCAGGTCAACCATGGAAGCAGAACTCACAGCGTTAGATACCGCAACTGTTGAGGCTGAGTGGCATCGTGAACTCCTTATGGATTTGCCAGTAGTTGAAAAACCGATACCGGCTATCCTGATGAACTATGATAATCAGACTGTAATTATCAAGGTGAACAGTTCTAAGGACAAGATGAAGTCATCTAGGCATGTTAAGAGGCGGTTGAAGTCTGTCAGAAAGCTGAAAAACTCCGGAGTGATAGCGCTGGACTATGTCCAGACAGCTAATAATCTGACCGACCAATTTACAAAGGGTTTATCACGTAATGTGATAGATAGTGCATCGAGTGAGATGGGCCTGAGACCCACATGAGTCATACCACAGTGGTAACCTGTTCTACGTGATCGGAGATCCCGTGAAGTACGATGGTGAAACAAGCTGTTGGTTGACTGGGAGGAGACCTTTACAGGGCTCATTTCTTCAATGATGCGCTTCTCTCCTATTCTGTATGGCAGGTTGGTTTTTACCTCAATGTGATCCGAGTGGCTTATTTAGAGCAGAGATGTCGGCATACAGGACATCTTAGAAGGAACACACCTATATGAGTTCGACTGCTGGTCACAGTCTATGAGATTTGGGTGATTTCTAGATACTCATGAATAGGCATGGAGTATGACTTATACGCTCCAACCAGAGGGGATGCTTTAGGCAGCCTAGTACTAGTAAAGGAATTGGGTAAAACTTGTTCGCACAAAACTATCAATTCAAGGCATAGTCCATTGTTCAGTTGTGGATGAGTATAACTCCTTTCCTAGGTGGATGTTCAACTTAACAGCCTCCATCGAAACACTGGTATATCAAACAACAGCAGAACTGAGAGCATTTCTCGTGTGCCTTGAAATTTGGTGGGGATTGTTGGATTAATTGGGCTTGGTCCATTTTAATTTAGCAATTAATCAAATGAAATTCCCAGGCCCACATGGAAAAACTGTTTAGTCCCATATGGAGAGTTGAATGGGAGTTACACCACTTTAAAAGGTGGAACGTGGTAACCCCTTTGTGGAATTGGAGAGAGCCAATACACGCGCGCGCGCGCTCGCTCGCTCGCCTCGCCACGCCGAGCCGTGCGGTGCGGTGCGCGTGCGTGCGCGCAGGCGTGTCGGGTGCGGGCGCGTTTTTCTTTATCTATTCGAAAATCGAAACGCACTGACTCGTAGTAAATAGTATTAACGAATGGCTGGCAGTAACAGTGCAGTTACTAGTGAATTATGGCTGCGGTTACTTTCGAGTAATGGCTGCAGTTACTAGTGACTAATGGTTGCAGTTACTCTGGCCTCTTCATTTTTGCTGTTACAAAAGAACAGAGCATAAAAAGGCTCTCTACTCCATACGAAAAAAGGATAAGAAAGAACAGTATTCTGGTTCTATTTTTGTGGCTGTTCTCTGCAATCTCCGGTCCAGAACCTTGCGCGCAAAGGGTTCTGGGCGAGTAGGCCTCCGAAACTCCGTCCGTTTGTGTACCTGCATGGGTAGACGTGCGATCAAGTTTTTGGGGAGCGCATTGGCGCGACTGCTCAATCTGTGACGTCGTCTACGCATTGGCGCGACTGCTCAATCTGTGACGTCGTCTACTTCCTGGTGGTGAACTGATTCACAAGACTGCACTGCGAACATCGTCCTGCATCATGCCTCGTCCTGCATCACGCCTCGATCGACTACATCGAATAGGCCATCATGTCGACTGATGGTAACGGCGCATCCGGTGTCTCCGACACTGGCCCCGTCCGAGGGTATAACCTGAAAACTTCTCTGGTGTATTTGTTTCTGTGCGCTATGAATATGTTAATAGGTGCTGCTGTTAGCTTGTTCGTTAGCGAATATAAATACATCATTGTTGAATCGCTTTTGTATGCCATGTTTTATATGCTGAATTTCTGGATTAAAATATGCCGAAAATTGACTAGATTTTCAACAGAAGGAAGTGAGCCTTTTCGGGTATAGTAAAGATGATGAGCCCGTATAAAGATTGTAGCAGCAACTTACGGTTCTGTACCGCCTAATTCCTTGAGGTCGAAGAAACCAAAAGATGGTATCCTCGAGAGTTCAGAATAGTCAGGGTGTAGTTGTCGGTCAAGCTAGAATGTTTCAGCACTTGCAATCGTATCCTCACGTCCATTTGTCTAACGTTCTGACCTCCGTTTTCGTATACAAAAATGGGGTGGGCCCACCAAAGAGCTTAAAC
Source organism: Dendrocalamus latiflorus (assembly GCA_017311315.1). Taxonomy (NCBI): domain Eukaryota; kingdom Viridiplantae; phylum Streptophyta; class Magnoliopsida; order Poales; family Poaceae; genus Dendrocalamus; species Dendrocalamus latiflorus. The sequence continues at coordinate 29,923,524 of CM029663.1, forward strand.
TTCTGACTTATAATTTCGCTGTTAGTTTTTTGTTAACATTACACTGTAGTGGCTATTAACTTTTTCTGGATCATTCAATTAAAAAATCCAAATAAACAAAATAAATCAAAATTAGAAGTTGACGTGTTCCAAATAGCTTCTAATTTAAATAAGCTGAAAGCCAGAAACTAAACTTGTTTAGAGCGGGGCCTAACGGCGAACATGCATGCACATGCGGTTCATATACCACACCATTTGGTTGTGCTCAATAGGACTTCTTTGTAGCTTTTGGTTTTTTCATTGTAGCTAGCTTCTTTTGCACGGTAACAACTGATAGCTTTTTGTCATAATTAAATTAAAAAATTATAAATAGAAAAAATATGTTATCCCATTACAGACGATGCAAAGGAACACGAAAAAAAGAAAAAGGCAAAAAAGCCTAAAAAACTAAAAAGATAAAAAAACTAAATTAAAGAATAGTGGACTAAAAGCTATAAAAATTAGAAAATAAAACCAAAATAAGCAGGACATAATACGTATCGCTCCCCATCACGCATGTCGGAAGCAACGGAAGCTAAGCTTTTCATTGTCCAGATTGTGCCTTAAAGCTGACTTTAGTTTCAAAAAAAGCCGGAAGCCCCCCACCCCAAACACCCTGGCTTCCTGGCTTCAAATTTTGGCAAGAAAGCTTAAAGCCAATTTTTGGGAGAATGAACTAGAACCTGAAAAGCTAGGGAAGTGATGCTTTTCTGGCTTTTGGCAAGTTGAAGTTAGGATACTGGCAATGAAAGTTGGTGCAAATTACCCACTAGATATCACTGTATAAAAGAAGTCTCCCGTTCAGTTCGTCATCAAGGATACTTCAGACATTTCAACGTTCATATACAGATAAAGCAACCATCTCTAGTCCAACAAAAAATAGATTGTTAAATGATCTTTCAGAAAAAAAACTACAGCCATCGGCTACGGCTGTTTTTCATCCAAAAAACCAAAAATAAGCTTATGACAAACCAAAAACTACGGCTCCCCAAACAAGGTCTAACATGGATCCCTCTTGAACATGAAACCTCGTGAGAGCGGAAGGATGGAACGCGTGTACCCAAATATACAACCTACGACCGTAGATAATCTGAGAATAGCCCCTTCAAAAAATACTTCTGCTAAATTTTTGAGATCTAATATAGATGCAAATTGGTGGTATATATGTGAGATGTCAATTTTTCACTCTTAAAAAAATGTCTATTGTCAAATTGTCACAATGTTGTGCTTTTGAACAGAGAAAAACAAAAACAAAAAGAAAATTCCAGGTTTGCGAAAGTGAAACACAAAAAAACATGATACATGGTAGATGATCAGTAATTCAGTATATATATAAAGGCTCCACCCCGGTTTTATCTCTAGGATCCATACGGTATGCCTTATGTAATCAGAGTATATATATATATATATATATATATATATATATATATATATATATATATATATATATATATATATATATATATATATATATATATATATATATATATATATATATATATATATATATATATATAGGAAAAATCCTTATTACTCCCGGGTGTAGTTACACCCGGGTTATATATATATATATATATATATATATATATATATATATATATATATATATATATACATGTGTGTGTTCAGTAAAAAATCATATATCAACGCTCTGTGAGGCCCTAAAGTCTCCACCAAATTTTCAGTCTGTGTAGTGGACATGCACTGTATATATATGTTTAGTGTAAGTGAGGTGTACATGTGAATACGTTCTCCATGTACTCTATAAAAAAGATCACCGTATATGTAGCTGCTACAAAACCAATCCCAATTGTCAGGTATATGTAGCTCTCCAGGGAAACTAACTAGCCACCGACCGAAAGTTTCTTTCATTTGCATGTGATCTCCGTAAAAGGCCTATTGCTTGACTAAGGTATCATCATCCTTAGTAGTAACGTATAGGGCGTCCAAGAGGGAGATATTCTGTGAAAATGAGCAATTTTTGTGAAAATAGACTAAATTCCACTAAAAATGCTCATACAAGTTTTCACAAATTCTCAAAAAAAAAAATCAATCATAGCTAAGTGCATGGTCTATATCTATACAAAATTTCAAAAACAAACTCAATGCCGTTTATAAGATTCGACAAAGACAAATATGACGTGTAATAGTGCACAACAGTGTTGAACAATTTTGAAATATCCCCTAGAAGAGATGTTCAGCCTAATATGTGAATTTGTTGTTATTTTTATCTCTTTTGTAATGTGTCCCTTTCCTCTTTCTTATTATTCTCCTTTTCCTCTTTCTTATTATTCATACTCACCTTATAAAATGATATTAGACCCCAAAAAATCCATGGCTAACACGCAAAAAATATTTCTATAATAATATTACTACAATAGAATAAATTTTATAATTAATTTCCATAACATTTTTACCTAAGATGAACTTTATTCATATCATTCGTACAGTTAGCCAACACCCTTGTATTTCTATCAACTCAACCTAAGTTGTAACCACGGGAACCACCTTTTGTTGGAGTTATGGGTCTACAACTTTACTTATTAGGGTTTAAATCCTAATGTTCATCTTTATACATATGTGAGTGTGACTCAGTAAGAATTTTGTGGGGGAGTGAATTTATCCATGGCCTCCGTATTTCTAGTGCTTGCTTAGGGGGTGCATTCGCGTATGTGTTGTGTGCGTGCGTGGTAATGTATGCGTGTATGTTCTCTTTATAATTGGAAAGAAAACATAAGTCTTACCAAAGGAGCCACCAACCTGGCTCATCAATTAGGAAAAAATTCCTTACATGTTGTGATAGTTCTAAAATTTTCAAAACTCATAAAGATCTCATTTGTTCTTTTACGTGCTTTCGCTTCGATTTTTCTTGTGTTTTCTTGGTCTGGCTTCTTCTCCCTTCTTCCCCTAGTCTTCTCCGTCCAGTTCTTCTCTCTTCTTCCCCTAGTCTTCACTAAAAATTCCTGAGCAATCAGAGCCCCTAAAGCCCATCTTTGTCTTTCGAGTAGTCAGCTCCGATCAGGTCTTTCGACCAGAGCCTCGACTAGGAACAATGGTGGTGGCACATGGCAGGCTCAGAGAAGGGAGCTTATGCGCCCCTAAAAATGGTGGATTAGTCTTGTGGCAGTCCCTTCCTGGCTCCTACTAGGGTATGTTTCCTTATCTTTTGTTGGAGTTTTTTTTTCTTGATCTTTGCCCTAAGGACATGTTGCGGTCTAGTTGTAGAGTTGAAAATCAAACTAGTTGGGAATTGCAGGAAAAGCAGGATGGAGTTTAGTTGTTTTAGCTTCAGTAAGGTATTAGACTCGGACACAATGAACTACAAGAACTTTATTGATGATATTGGGGAGTCATACCCATGTGGCCAAACGAAAATATTTCAATTAACTACTTTGATGGCACCAATAAAACTTTCCGTCATGTTAGTAATGACCAAGATATGGTAGTAATGTTTGACAAGTTTGTTGTTAGCAAGGTAATACCAATGTTGATTACCTTTCATGGTGTCAATAAACATTCCGATGTTTTAGAACCTATCCTGATTGGCCAACACCAGACAAGAATGCGCAAAAAGATGGTAATGTGTCTGAAGATGTTTTAGTGTCTATAGAGCAAACCAAGGTGAGAAGCAATATTGATGTACCATGCACTCGTCTTCCATTCCCATCTTAGGTAGCTCCCAATCAACCCAGGAGTAGCACTTAGCCTTCTCAGGCCACTCAACCTGTGGACACATACTTAGCAAATCCCTTTGATGAGAATGAACATGTTGGTGTTGATGGTGAAGGCATGTACTTAGATGAGAGCAGGGGCGGGCCCAGCAGGTAGTCTATATAGGCCCAGGACTACCCTGCAACAGTACTGGCCCAAAAAAAATCCCGTGCCCTAACGGCCTAACCCACGCTCCGCCGACGCCCGACCACCAGCGCCCATCCGCCTCCACTCCGCCAGGCTCTCTCGGTCTCTCCGCCTCGGCGCCTCCGCCTCCGCCTCGGCGCCTCCGCCTCCGCCTCGGCGCCTCTGGCCTCCGCCTCGGCGCCGCCTCCGCCTCGGCGCCTCCGCCTCAGCCAGGCTCCCTCCGCCTCCGCCTCCGGCACGGGAAGGGCGAGGCCGAGTTCGATGAGGAGGCGTGGACTAAGGTTACTAACCATCACCGATGCTTCACTAATCACTACGCCCTAACTATCCAATGCTTAGTTTCATACTTTCATTGGTTTCTTATTGTTAGTTTGTTACTATGAGAATGGATTAGTGTAATAAATTGCTCTTTGTGCTGAATTGGTGTACAAGCATTGGATTATTGTGTTCAGGCTTTCAGGGAAGCTGAATTGGAGCATGTTTAGGCAATATGTTTTGCAATTAGGACTTAAATTTTTACTCTAGTTTTACCTCACAATTTCAAATTGTCGCATTTGTAGCAATGAACAATCAAACCACATGTGATGGCCCATATGCGCATTGGTAAATTGCATGATGGATATAATTGTTTCGAGCTTGGATTTCATATATAGTTGGCACAAGGGAAATGTGGAATGTTATTGAATGATTGTAAATATGTAATGGTGATTCTGCTGTCTGTCTCATATGGTCAAACTTCGTTTCACATTTTGAACTTTTGATTGAATGTTCTTCTTTCCAGGACAATAAATCTATATCTGGATTTATAGCCTATGCTCTATGTGCAGCTGATGAGGCTTTAAGAGATGCAAATTGGTTGCCTTCGGAAGATGAGAAGAAGGAAAGAACGGTACCAATTGCCTTTGCTGGAATATCTTAGATGCGTCGCAGGTGGTCATTGAAAATGTTAGTATCCCCACTAGCTTCAATTCTTATTGCTCTTTTTCTTTAGTATTGTCAGTCATAGTGTCAGCTATGGTAATTTCATATGATGCATGGAAGTAGTTAGATCATTTTTTTCACTGGATTTTTGTATTAGATTATACCAACATTGGATAATAATTTTTTAGTTAGGCATACCCTGGATTCAAATCCTGGGTCCGCCACTGGATAAGAGTGGTAGTGAAGCTAACTACTACTACTGAAGTTGGTGCTGAAGGGGTAGGAAACGTCAATGATCCTAACTATGTGCCTAAGGTTGGTGAGGGAGATGATGAGAAGGATTCTGAGGAGGATATCATAGAGGAAGATGATTGGGTGGCAAGTAATGTTGTGATAGATCTCCTTCCAAATATAGCTTTATGATAGAGATGACCCACTAATGGAAGTAGGTAGTATTTATCCTAACATTGAACAATTTAGATTGGCAATAGCTCAACATGAATTAAACATGAGTGTGAATATAACATTGAGAAGAGTGAACCAGGGAGATTCAAGGCAAACTATGATGTTGAAGGATGCAAATGGATAATTCATACATTTGTGACAGAGGACAAGGTCACCATGAAGGTATTTTCTCATTTCATTTTGCTGTGACAAATTTTTATCTTCTGTAATATAGTACTAAACAATCTTTTGCAATTATAGGTCAAGAAGAACCTTGTTGACCATACAAGCTCAAGTACCAGAAGAAGTGAGAAGATCAGGCCTACAAGCAAGTTCTGGATATATGACAAGGTAAAAAGGTTGATTGTTGGAGGATGCTAGTCTTGGACCCTAGAAATTTGCAGAGAAGGATTCATGACAAGTACTGTATTCTGGTCAACTATAAGAGAGTATTTGCTGGCAAAGAGCTTGCATTGACAAAGCTGTATGGGAGCTAGGAGGAAAGTTTTGACATGCCGTGCATATAGAAGGCTAAAATTGAAAGGCCAAGCCCTGGCAGTTTTTACATCATTGATCACCATACAGTGGTAGGAGCAATAAAGTTCAAGTGGTTATTATTTTCCTTGAAACCATTCATTAATGGTTGCCTTGAAGATTGTAGGCCATATGTGGCCATAGATAGTAATTTCTTGACAGGTAAGTTCAAAGGGTAGCTGGCAATTGCTTGTGCTGTAGATGGCCTCAACTGGATGTACGCAGTTGCTTTTGGAATAATGGACTCAAAAACAAATGAAAACTAGATGTGGTTCATAGAATGGCTCGAAGATGCAATTAGCACTCCATGTAGGAACAGGAGTTGATGCTGCAGTTCAATAGGTACTACCTTTTCACACTTTGCTTACATTTCTTAGTTCTTACCATCTTTGGCCAGCAACATATGCACAGAACCCATATTTCTTTGAGAAACACATGGCAACCATAGAGGAAGCAAAACTAGAGGCAATAGCATACCTGAGGAAGCATCATGTCAGGTTATGGACTTTTCAAACACAACCTAAGTAACAAGTGTTCATTGAATAGCATCCAAAGCATTCAGTCAACTAGCATGAAATGGGGCAACCAGAATAACTCTGGTTCATGTTGATTAGTCAGGTAAGTGTTATGTCAATGGTGGTCAGTGCTGTACTAATCTTAATCAAAGGTAAATTCCCTAATACCTACAGAGATCTCATACATATATGTAGGTCTAGGTCTGGTTCAAACCAACCTGAGCATTCGTCCATGATCATACCACTAAAGGTGTCTCAGAACAAAATCCTACTCGGACTCGAATTCGTCTCAGGTTTAAATTGAAACTGCTATATCTTTCAATCCTGTGGGCCAATATTATTGAATTTTTTTGTGAAAGTTTATGGATATATGTAGAAGGACTCCACCAATTTTTACTAGATTTAGCATAAATTTGGCACTTTTTCAATTTTCGAGAAGGTAGACACTTTTAGGAAAGTTCTACACGAAAAAATTGGAAAAACAACTACACCAGATTTGGATTTTAGGAGATCCAACAACTCAAGCAAGGTCAGAGGATTTGGATTTTTTTCAAATGGTTTTTAATTACAATGTCACAGACGGTTTTTAATCCAAATTATCTGTGATAATTCTAGATATCACACACGGTTCTTGTTAAGAACTTTCTGCGAATTATCACAGATGGTTCTTATTAAAAATTGTTTATGATAATTACAGACATCACAAATAATTTTTAATCCAAACCATCTGTGATAATTCATAGATGGTTCTTGTTAAGAACAGACTATGATAATTATGTATCACAGACAATTCTAGCCATCGCTAGTAATATAGATGGCCACGCTTGTAAAATCGTCTATGATACTTACAACATAGACAGTTCTAGGGAACCGTCTGTGATGAGACGTCTAGTATAGTGTTTTTTTTGTAGCAGTGCCTATAAATACTCACCCAAACAAATCCCCTACCTAGTGCGCTCAAAATTTCTCCAGCCTCCTCGATCGCCGTCCTCCTTCTCGACCCCGACCCTGATGGCCTGCACGAAACAGATGGCATGCAAGTCTATGGGCGGTAAGACACAACGGAAATAGCTGGCTAACAAGAAGGCGCTTAAGTCGACGCCAACGACGGTGGGTGTCATGGACATCCAGCTCACGTGCTGCATTGCGGGCGAGAGGGCCTAGGCATAAAGGCCTCATCGATGTGGTTGAGCTTCTATTGTCTGCTAGAATATCTACTTCTTCTATGTTTTTGCCATGTTTAAGAGTTGGGCTCGTAGGATTAGAAGATATTGTCTTGTTGTGTTAGATGGGTAACCTGCCCATTATCTTATGATGCTGTAATGGTGGATTATAATCTTAATGGAAATGAAATGTGTCGCTATATTTGCTTGTTTATAGAGGGCATAGCTAACATTTCCTGAGGCTATCTAAAAATAGAAAAAAATTAGGTATAGAACGAACTATCACATACAGTTTTATAGTATAAATCATCTGTGAAGGACTATCACAGATGACTTGAACAAAAAACTATCTGTAATACTCGCACATCACATACGATTCTATCTACCACCGTCTATGGTGGGAGAGTATCATAGACAGCTCTATATACCAACCATTTATGATACTCGCTGATCACAAACAGTTGGTAACTAGAATCGTCTGTGATGTGCGAGTATCATAGATGGTTTTTGGTTCAAGCCGTCTCTGATAATCTCCTTCACAGATGGCTCTTTATACTAATCGTCTGTATTGTGGCTTATCACAGATGGTTCACAAACTGTATGTGATAATCGCCTGTTATCACAGATACATAAATTCAGATGGTTCAGAAAACTGTCTGTGATGACGGTTTAGAACTGTCTGTAATGACCATTTCTGTGGTAGTGAGGGTAGGAGCTAGGCTAGGGGGACTAGGAGCAAAAGAAAGCTTCTAGGGTGAATTGTAGATTGAATTGTGGAATGACTTCATTTTAGTGTTATAATGTCATGGACTATGGGTTGAACTTAGAATTGTGAACTTAGTGTGCTATTTTGGTATTGTAATGTTCTGGACAAGTGAAACTATGGGTTGAACTTGGAATTGTGATATGAGCTTATATGTTATTTTGATATTGTAATGTTCTGGACCTATGATGCTAACAGTTGTTGCATTATCCACTACAATGCTATTACTCTAGTGATGTGAAAGCATCCAATTTTCGTTGCATGTCATGTTCTGTTCATACAAACGTAGATGCTGGAAGTTATAGATCTCTTGTGGTTCAATAAGCCAATATATTGGTAGCATATAGACACTTAGATACTTCTCCAGACTAGCTAAACAACTTCATAAATATTGCATACACTACAAGAATGAGACACACACACACACACACACACACACACACACACACACACACACACACACACACATAAGCTTCTCCAACCACTTCACATGATCAAGAATCATGTCAAGTCACTCCTCCACAGGTGGTATGTTCACCATTGAAGTTCATATGATCTCTCCATCCTGGTATCAATCGTGTCAGCCCACTGAAAGTATCAGCATCCACTGGCCTATGAATCCGGATGAAGGAGGAGTAAAGAAACTAACCAAAATCTCCAAAACAACATTTACAAAAAGTAAAACTCACCAAGAAATATGGATACTTGTAGAACACATGGCCCCTGTTCTCTTCGGTACTAGAGTACAAGACATTAGCTTCGACCCGACAATTTGGGCAATTGATGCGCCTTGCATTCGCTAGCACCACAACCCTTCAGTTCATGGAGCTTGAGGCCTGAGAGATTTGGGGTGTGCACATATCTACCGAAACCGAATTACCACACCGGACAAGCCAAAATTAAGGGTTTATTCGATTTTCAGTGTTCAGTTCAGTAGCAATTCTTGTGTTGTTTAGTTCTCAGTGTTCAGTTTAGTTCTCAGGTTGTAGAAACCATTTACACTGTAAAAACCAAAATATAGTCAACACCCTGTGAGCTCAGGAGCAACAAGCCTACCGATGCTGATGGGGCCCACTCCCGTACGCCCTCCCCAAGGCCCACCATCCAACACTCATTACTCCCAACGTCCCATGAGCCCACGAGAAATTTAGTAATCGACGACTAACCAAGCGATAGAGAGATGAGCAAACAACTCCTAGAGGTTAGATCCTAACCCTAGTGCCGCCTTTTGACTTAGCAACAACAGCGAACTGATGGGTGCTTCTCCGACGAGCACCTTGTGAGCGCTTTTTTCATACGTGTTTGCTGTTGGTTCAATTGACCGATTTCAATTTGATATTTCGATTTACTGAGGTGTGTGTTGTGTTGTAGCTTCCAATCAAGTCTCAATATGGTAAATACCAAACCGAATTGATTTAGCTTATTAGGTTCTTTTTTCATGCAGTAATTCAGGTTGTCATTGTTGCAAAACCTAATTATTTTTATACCAAAAAAAACCAATAAAACTGAATGACTACCCTGCGAGACATGGCACCGAGAAGAATGAGGAAGAATGGGGCAAAGAGAAGCAAATGAGAAGATAATGAAGTGAAGTTGAGTTGGATAGGTTATATAAGCTGGTAATGGTAGGAGTTTTGGGCGCCAAAAGTTCAAGAAGCATTGGCATATGTGGAAACCAAACTCAAAGGGCAAAATGGTCTTTCCTACTTTAATCTGCAACATTATAATTTAGACCCACCAGACGGTGTAGATCTTTCTCTTTTTCCTCTAATTAATGTAATAAGTTCTTAACTTTGAGAGCGAACATAGTGACTTCTCTTTCTATTGTTTACCAAGATAATAGATAGATAACTTCTCAAGCTTTTTCTGTTATTTATAATATCAAGCAAAACCATTAACATTCATTAATATATATATATATATATATATATATATATATATATATATATATATATATATATATATATATATATATATATATATATATATATATATATATATATATATATATATATATATAATGTCCTGGCTGACTCTTTGGAGTATAAATATAGAGCCAGGACCATCATCAATGTAGTTTCGAATGGTGGGGATCGGAGCGCACGCGAGCCTAGCTTCGGCCTACCGTCGACTTTGTCGACACAGTTTCAAAGGGTGGGGATGGAGCGCATGTGCGCTAGCCCAAATTCATCCTACCATTGACTTTGTCAAAATACTTCCGACGGGTGGGGGATGGAGCACACACCAGCCTAGCTTTGTCCTATCGTTGACTTCATCAGCGTAGTTCCGAAGGGTGGGGGACAAAGCACGCGTGAGCCTAACTTCGTCCTACCATTGACTTCATTGATGCAGTTTCAAAGGGTGGGGGACAGAGCGTACGTGCGTAAACCCAGCTTCATCTTACCGTTGACTTCATCGATGTAGTTCCAAAGAGTGGAGGATAGAGTACACATGAGCCTAGTTTCATCTTATCACCAACTTCATCGACGTAGTTTCGAAGGGTGGGGGACGGAGCGTGTGCGAGCCTAGCTTCGTCCTACCATCGACTTCGTTTACGTACTTTTGAAGGGTGGGGGACAGACCATGCATGAGTCTAGCTTCATCCTACCATCGACTTTATCAACGTAGTTTCATAGGGTAGGAGACAGAGCGCGCGCAAGCCTAGCTTTGTCCTATTGCTGACTTCGTCGATGTTGTTCCAAAAGGTGGGGTATAGACCGTGCATAACCCTAGCTTTGTCCTACCGCCGACTTTGTCAACGTAAGGGTGGGAGATGGACTGTGCACGAGCTTAGCTTCCTCCTACTATTGACTTCGTCAACACCGTTTCAAAGGGTGGGGTGGACCGCGTGCAAGTCTAGCTTCGTCCTACCATGAACTTTGTTGACGTTGCTCCCAAGGGCAGGGGACGGAGCGCATGAAAACCTAGACATTGGCTTACCAATGCCACTCCACTGATACTAGTCCTACTCTACTTATTCAACAGAACGTCTACAACTAGTGGACCTGCAATGACACTTATAAAAATCAAACCCCATGGGGAGTAACGTATACAAGAAACACACGCAGCGCTAGTCCTCATCGGAGCTCTCTACTTTTATGAAATCCTTAGGGTGAACATGAGCCTGTGTGGGCCACTCCACCCAGAACCACAACAACTCCTTCACCCATAACTAGTATTGGAGTTGTCGACTGAGGAGCTGGTCCAGTACGAGGAGTCGGTCTTCTTCAAGTAGCTGCTCACACAACACAAGATGAATGAGATAAGATAGGGCAATTTCAGGGGTACTCCACACTTTTCATTACAAACAGATGGGTACATCAGCTGGCATCAGCTGATAGTTCATAGAAAAGCAAGGGTGTTCGCCCCAAGTGCATATAGCCTACTCGCCCCGAAGTACACTGGAAAAGTAGAGGTGTATCAATGTCACACCTACCGGTCGACGGGCTGAGCATCCGAGGTAGTGTCACCATCTTCGATCCATCGTGGGACTCCACTGAGCCACGTGCCGAGGTCCATCGTCGCACCGCGGTTCCTGCTTCAGGGCAACCTTCACTGTAGCTTTGCCAAGGTAACCCCAAATGTGCTCACAAAAGGCACAGACATATCGGTGTGTGGCACTTAGCACATGGAGAATCGTCGTGTTCCCCACAGGGAGGTCGAGTCGGGGATATGCCAGCTCACCCACATGCAGGCAGCCCCAGAGGTGGAGCAGCCCGAATACCATCTATGTTGTGACCTGTGAATAGTGGTTCCCATATGCACAGGCAGCATTGAGGGCAAGAGACGAGGCCTCATGAATTCTCTGGATGCTGCTAACAAGGCCCTTCACCCATGTGCCTGAGGAGGGGCCTCCATTGCTATCTCTTCCAGGGTCACCTTAAGGGCCTCATTGGACCCCCAGGTTGAGACAGACACCTTGTCAAGGACACGGTCCCTTTTAGCCAACTCTGACACTAGCCGCGCCTTCTCTTGGTCCAGCACGACGATCTGCTGCATGAAGTTCTTGTGCTCTTTGGCAGCAGCTGAGCGAGTTTGCTCTGCCAAGAGTTGCACGTCTGTGATAGCCTTCGTGCCCTCAAACTCAAGGAATCATATGCACTCCGCCCTTTCCCTGGCAATAGCCGAAGCATCTGTGGCATGCTTCCATGTCGAGGACACCTTTGCCTCAATGCCCATGAACTACTCTTGCAAGCCATTGCATTCACACTGCATCACCACATGGAGCACACGGGCCAAAGCTAGCATCTGTAGGACTAGAGGAGTTACATGGTTGCTATGCTCTCCATCTTGTCGAGGGAGAGAACTATGCACACCAAGACATGCAAAGGGTCAATGTGAACTCACCAATCGCCAACACAAATCAGCCATGGGACATGAAAGGTAGGCGGCTTACCTAGACTAGTGGGCTTCAACAATGAGGTGACAGAGGGGTCAGGCTGCATGTGCCACAGCCGGGACAACAAACAGATGCAGAGCATGTATAACTCTTCGATGAGTTCTTGCATGTTGAAGCGAAGTGCCACCCCGATAAGCCTTAGGGCGTGTTTCTCATCCTCGTGGTCGAGCATCACAGCAGGTGACTTGTTGAAGTCCACGAGCTGACTTGTCTAGCGAAGGCTGCTACCAAGCTTGATTCAATGATAGAACCACCTCTGCATCTAGTTTGACTCCCATTTCATCAGTGTAGGCTTCTAAGGAAACAAATTTGCACAGTCAAATCAAAGAACAAAGTTTATGCTCCCTAGGCTTGAATACTGCCTATCGCTGAGTCACTTTGGCTGGCAGTGTGCATTGCGTAGAGAGACAAAGATCGTTCGGCTTGAGAGGACTGCCTCCGCGCAAGAGGCCTAGTTGAAGACGACAGGCCACATGATGGCACTCAGTGTTAGCTGCACAAGCTCCAACCCATACAGTCAATGAACTTCACCGTTAAAGGACATGGTGAGGATTTAAAGGCCAGTGTAAAAGTACACACTGAACACCACTGTCTCTGACTCTGTAGGCTAAGGTATGACCTCACTATCACCATAGAGCCAGACGACTTCATGCCTAGAGATTTTTTCATTATGCGCTAGCGGTCAAACAACTCCTCCATGGTAATGGTCGGGCCAAGCATGTTCACACACGTGCCATTCACCTTCTCCAATGCGCTCAACTACTTGTTGGCCATCGACTCATCCTGATCGATGATGCCACCGCTGCTCGACACAGATGAAGAACCACTACGAGCAATGAAACTGCCATCTGCCCCACAGTGAGAGCACCAATCACTGCCGCAAACCATCCTCAAAGAGCAACACTAACGACGGCGCACACGTGACCACCACAAAACCGGCGATGACCAACGCTTAGGAGGAAAGCAAGAGGAACAAGGAAGGACACTAGCAACCAAGATGCGATATGGTGCCCTTGTTAGCAGAGGAAGCCTTAAGAGGGAAACCGTAATTTAATATGCGCGCCATTTGAGGGGGCACACGAGACCCAAACAAGCACGAAATGATGTTGCACAGCTTGAGAATCTGATGCCATCACGACGCCATGTGGCACGACTGACCAACAAGATTAGGACGCATGTCCTACTCCTCCAGAACACGAAGCGGCTAGCACCACAATGAGCAAAGCCCACGGGGCTGCCAACCTACATGCCGAAGGGACAGCGGGTGGCGGAGCCCTTTACCATGAGAGGCTACTATTGGGGGAGTGGCCCCCACCTTTGCCCATTAGGCCCACTGGGTCAAGAGTAGAGATGGCAACGGGTAAATACCCGTCGGGTATAGCTAAACCATACCCGTACCCGATACCCGCACCCGCACCCGCTACAATACCCGTACCCGCACACGGGTATAGAAACTTACCCATACCCGCACCCGCGCGGGTATTTATACCCGACGGGTAACCCATACCCGAATTGATAAGGGTATATACGGGGCACAGGTATATACGAGTGCGGGTATTTCCATCGGCTTCGTTTCGAATATATATATACGGGCCACAGGTATATGTACCTGTTGCTATATCTAATATACACCCGGCCGGGTATATTTTACCCGCGGGTATGCGGGTACGGGTAGTATACACCCGCACCCGCACCCGCATACCCGATGGGTAGAGATTTTTGCCCATTAGCATACCCGCGGGTGAAGATATCTTTCCATACCCGCCTCCTTATCGGGTAAAACCCATCGGGTACTCGGGTTTCGGGTACCCGTTGCCATCTCTAGTCAAGAGGCTCATTAAGCATGCAAAATGATATTTGTACCCTTAGCATCATGAGACAAAGTAAGGGCATTCTTATAATCCAGTTCTAAGATCATATATATAGCGTTGAGGGGAGGAAGAACCAAGAGACAACTAATTTATTATTTACACCCACTTCTAGTGTACATAGGACTCAGGGGCGGAGCCAGGAATTGGATATAGGGGGGCAACATGGACAACAAGTAGAGTAGAACCAATGAACCATGCCGGATTTACCGATCCAATAGTCACATATCAGAGTAATATGTTTCGCAAATTACAATGCAAAAAATTACATCTCTGTTAACTTAAACTTAGCTCTACGACTACCAGCAATATCATAGGCCTTAATAATATCATCATTACTAATCTTGTGGAGTGGTGCTATTTTCTTTAGCCAGTCACATCCCTATATACCAATATGCTCCGGTACCTAAATCTTGGGTAGGATATGTAGTGTTTTAGAAAAGATCAAAACTTGTCGAGTAATGAAAACAGTACTTGAAGAAAGTCATTACCTTCATATGCTTCTTGCAATTGCTTGAGCATGGTAGTGCTTTTCTCATAATCTTTTAGGAGACCCTGATTCTCTCGCTGAAGAAGACCAAATGTTTTGTTCAAATCTTCCAGTCCAGATCGAAGTTTCTCAACTTCGTCATTTTAACTGGTCTTGAGCCTATGAGCAGCAAAAGATCAACATAAAAGATCCAATTGAAAAACAGGAAAGAGAAAACTAAGATTTTCTAGTTTATCTTTCTTGGAGATCCAGAATGAACCAGCTCCAAGTGGATACCTCCAAGTGGATGAACCAGCTCTGAGATCCTCAGATCCTCTCCCAGACTCCCATCCAAGCGTGCGGCAAGAAGAGTAGAAGACGAACAGACAGACTGACAGATCGTGCGCCGTGCGGCAAGGCAGCAAAGAGCCAAAGGCAGTAGTGATACGTAGGAATTGGTAACATAAACAAGCATACACTGAACCAGAACTAACCAGCTCTGAAATATTGACTGGGCCATACACTCAACTACTAGGCCTAATTGAGCTGTATATGACTGGGTTTTAAACATACTTTACATTTGGGCTAAATTGGGAGGGGCTAAACCACTAATTAAACACATGTAATTAACTACATAATAGAGGATTAGTAGAAGATTGGGGTGCCAGGCCCCCAGCCCCCTCTCTCCGCCACTGACAGGACTTCGGGTAGCCCCTAGTACCCTTTCCATAGCCTCTCGTTCACTATTTGGCCCGTAGCCACAACACTTCCCACCACTCTGCAATAAGCTTAGGTGTCCGTGTATGCTTTCCATTCTGCAATAAGCTGCCGCAGCATGGTTTGCCTTGGGAATGATATGCTTGCAACTGAAAGAGCCCATGTGAACATGGGAAAACACCATCCAAAAACTTTGAGCTAAATGTAACAATGTTTTCCTATAGTTTGGGCAGGCTGTGTGTGTTGTGATCTCTGTGGATGAATGCGCGCGCGATCCACCAAGGTATTCTTAGTGGTAGCCTTCTAGAGTATGAAAATATGTAGGTTAGGTGGGGGTGGTGAAATCCAGACTCAAAACCCAACCCATCAAAACGCAAGCACACAGCCACACATATTCTCTCTCTCTCTCTCTCTCTCTCTCTCTCCGAGGACCCGCGCGCATAGATGGATTCTTGTTGTTGGATGGATAAATTTTCCGTGACGGGAGATTGATGTTTTACCTACTAATAACTCGTATGTGACACTGACTGGCACAGCACGGTACATAGGTCTTTTCTTCTTCCTTTTTTACGGAAACAAGAGTACATGACACGTTTTTCCTCCCTCCCTATCACACGGCTTAACTTTTTGGATACCTCGAAATGCAAGTGAATGGAATATGCTTTAGACTTTAGCGACCAATCGATGCCGGATGCCCCAGCGAGTTGGTGCATTTTTCAAAGAAGGGAAGTTTGATGGAGTGGACAGTTGCATATCAATTTCCCGAATTGAATTGCCAGCATGGACCTATGGAGTGGACAGTTGCATATCAATTTCCCGAATTGAATTGCCAGCATGGCCCTTTTGAGTTGACCTTGAATGTTGCATATCTATTCATCAAAGCCACCACTAAGCAGACCAAGCCATCAACCGCAATCTCTGAAGGACTACGGGTAGGCTACGCTAGCGCAAATTAATAAAAATTATGCCCGTAAACCAAGATCACTGCAGTTATAGATCACGGAATTACCACTAGACGCGCAGGTGCGGAATTGATGCAGCACGTCGGGGCAGAGTAGTCGTACTACGTCGATGCAGCACGTCGGGCAGAGTAGTCGTACTACTTCCTCGTCCTCGTCGCGGCGTCCAACGTACAACTCCTCTCTTGCGGTTCGTCCAAACGCTACAGATGCAGCGCCGCCAAAAGGTATCCACACGTACGGGAGGAAGCGACGCACGCCGGATTACTAGATCCGAGCGAGCGCCCAGGGCGTGGGAGGGGTGGCGGCCAGGGTTTGAGGAGGTCACGAAAAAATTCTCCCAACCCTGTGCGCCCTAGCCCTCCTTTTATAGACGTCCTTATAATGGGCTTCAGCGAATGGAGGCCCATTAGGACTCAATACCCAGTCCAACCCGGATCCAATCCGAATTAGGCTTCAGCCCTTAAGTGTGTGACCCTATGGGTTCACGTATGTTTAGACATGACACGAGTTTACCTACTCGGTCAATAGTTGGTAGCGGCCTCTAGCAAGACGTGCCAACTCCTAAACATACATAAAGATCATATCGAACGAACCATCACAACTTTATGTACATGCCAATCCCTTTGCCTCACGATATTTGGTCGAGCTCCAAGCTGACCACTCTTTCTCGATCCTGTGATCCGGAATCCCTTACTAGGTTAACTCTTAACCTTAAGTAGCATGGCCATGCATTTCTGGATCCGATCACTCGAGGGGCCCAGAGATATCTCTCTCAGGTAGAGAGGGGCAAATCCCATCTCGACTGACCATGCCTCGCAGCATGCTTCATGACAAACCCGAAAGCTACCTTTATAACTACCCAGTTACGGAGCAGCGTTTGATAGCCCCTAAGTAGGTCGATTCACATCTCAAGTACATGCGACAATCTCAGGTCTAAGGACAAGGCGTACACATTGTGTAGAGAGAGAACCATAAGTATAATTGTTATGTCTCATGTTGGGTCGGTCCAACCCCATGTTCTAAACATGTGTCCACATTATTGGTTTGACATCTCCATGTCTATGACCTGTGAAACATGGTCAAAACAGCAGAGAGATTGTCCTTAGAGGCAATCATAGAGACATCATCTCTATGATTGCCTCTAGGGCATATTTCCAACAGTCTCCCACTTGCACTAGAGTCAATCTAGAAGATATCTAATACCCATAGCTCTTGTGTGCGCCTCATGCTTAGGCTGTGGGAGAGGCTTCGTCAAAGGATCTGAAATATTCAAATCCGTATGTATTTTGCATATCTTTAAATCTCCTCGATTGAGGATCTCTCGAATGAGATGAAACCGCCGCAGTATGTGTTTGTTCTTTTGGTGATTTCTTGGCTCCTTGGCTTGCGCAATGGCCCCACTGTTATCACAGTAAAGATCCAGAGGACTGCATGCACTAGGAACCACACCTAGTTCAGATATGAACTTCCTTATCCAAACACCTTCCTTTGCTGCTTCAGAAGCTGCAATGTACTCGGCCTCCGTTGTAGAGTCAGCAACAGTCTCCTGCTTGGAACTCTTCCAACTGACCGCACCACCGTTCAAAATGAACACAAAACCCGATTGCGACTTGTAATCGTCTTTGTCGGTTTGGAAGCTTGCATCGGTGTAACCATTTACAACGAGCTCTTCCTCACCTCCGTAGACTAGGAACACATCCTTAGTTCTTCTCAAATACTTGAGGATGTTTTTAACCGCTGTCCAGTGACTCTCACTGGGATCAGCCTGGTATCTGCTCGTAACACTTAGAGCATAGGAAACATCTGGGCGAGTACATATCATAGCATACATGATAGATCCAATGGCCGAAGCATATGGAATCTTACTCATGCGATCTCGCTCATCAGTTGTCGAAGGACACTGAGTCTTGCCAAGATTTATGCCATGAGACATGGGCAAGAACCCTTTCTTTGCCTCCTCCATGTTGAACCGTTTCAACACTTTGTCAATGTAAGTACTCTGGCTTAATCCTATTAGCCTTTTTGATCTATCTCTATAGATCTTAATACCCAAAATATATGCCGCTTCCCCTAAGTCCTTCATTGAAAAACTATTTTTCAGTGAGGTCTTAACAGACTCGAGCATAGGAATATCATTTCCAATCAGTAATATGTCATCTACATATAAGATTAGAAATACGAGCGAGCTCCCACTTGCCTTCTTGTAAACGCAAGATTCTTCTTCGTTTTTGATGAAGCCAAACCCTTTGACCACTTCATCAAAACGAATGTTCCAACTCCGAGATGCTTGCTTCAATCCGTAAATGGATTTTTGAAGTTTGCATACTTTTCTAGCATTGATTGGATCGACAAAACCCTCGGGCTGTATCATA
Source organism: Dendrocalamus latiflorus (assembly GCA_017311315.1). Taxonomy (NCBI): domain Eukaryota; kingdom Viridiplantae; phylum Streptophyta; class Magnoliopsida; order Poales; family Poaceae; genus Dendrocalamus; species Dendrocalamus latiflorus. The sequence goes on from CM029663.1 coordinate 29,942,527, forward strand.
TACACGTCCTCGGTTAAATTTCCATTAAGGAAAGCCGTTTTGACATCCATCTGCCATATCTCATAGTCGAAATATGCAGCAATAGCTAGAATGATCCGTATAGATTTAAGCATCGCTACAGGCGAGAAGGTCTCATCGTAGTCAACTCCTTGAACTTGCCGAAAACCTTTTGCGACAAGTCGAGCTTTATGGATATGAACATTTCCATCCATATCAATCTTCTTTTTATAGATCCATTTGCACTCTATGGTTTTAACACCATCAGGCGGGTCAACCAAGTTCCAAACTTGATTGTCTCCCATGGATGCTATCTCGGATCTCATGGCACTTTGCCATTTCTCAGAGTCTGGGTCCATCATTGCTTCCGCATAGGTCGTAGGCTCATCATTGTCTAACAATAACATATCTCGCGCATTGCGGAGCCTTTCCGACCTTCGTGGTGGTGGTGCTTCCTTTGCCATGGGTTCCTCAACTTGTTCTGCCACGTGGGCATCATTCGTCGAGTCTTCCCCGATTGGTTCATCTTGAACCTCTTCAAGTTGCACCGTTCTTCCACTTGTCTCCCTGTTGAGAAACTCTTTCTCTAGGAAAACACCACTTCGAGCGACAAACACTTTGCCCTCTAGTCGGTTGTAGAAGTAATATCCAAAGGTTTCCTTCGGATATCCCACGAAAATGCATTTATCCGACTTGGGTGTGAGCTTGTCCGACTGTAGTCGCTTGACAAACGCCTCACATCCCCAAATCTTTAGAAAAGACAAACTGTGACTCTTCCCAGTCCATATCTCATATGGTGTCTTAACTACGGATTTAGACGGTACCCTATTAAGTGTGAAAGCTGCTGTTTCTAGAGCGTAACCCCAAAATGATAATGATAGATCTGACTGACTCATCATCGATCGAACCATGTCCAACAAGGTCCGATTACGCCGCTCGGATACCCCATTTCTTTGAGGCGTTCCGGGCGGTGTTAGCTGTGGAACAATTCCGCAACTCTTCAGATGATTGCTAAATTCATGACTCAAATACTCGCCACCACGATCAGATCGCAGAGCCTTAATTTTCTTGGCACGTTGATTTTCAACCTCATTCTGGAACTCTTTGAACTTTTCAAAAGTTTCAGACTTATGCTTCATTAAGTAGACATAGCCATATCTACTAAAATCATCAGTGAAAGTTATGAAGTAATGAAATCCACCTCTAGCAGTCGTGCTCATTGGTCCACATACATCAGTATGTATGATTTCCAACAAGTCTGAAGCCCTCTCAAAAGAACCTTTGAAAGGTGACTTGGTCATCTTACCAAGCAAACAAGCTTCACATGTCTCGTATGATTCAAAATCAAACGAAGTTAGAAGACCATCATCATGGAGCTTCTTCATGCGCTTTTCACTTATGTGACCCAAACGACAATGCCAAACATAGGTGGGATTCAAATCATTAGGTCGAAGTCTTTTAGCATTTATGTTAAAGATGGGCGCATCATCAAGATTTAAAATAAATAACCCATTCACAATGGGCGCAAAAGCCACAAACATTTCATTTTTAGAGATCAAACAACCATTGTCTTTACTTGCAAATGAATAACCATCTCTCATCAAACATGAGGGAGATAAAATGTTTCGACTCATACTAGGAACATAATAACAATTATTCAATTCCATAATAAATCTTGAAGGAAGCTGAAGTTGCATGGTGCCGACGGTCAACGCAGCAACCCTTGCTTTATTTCCGACGCGAAAATCAACTTCACCTCTTGCGACTCCTCTACTTCTTATTAGCCCCTGCATCGAGTTGCAAATGTGAGCAACTGATCCGGTATCAAATACCCAAGAGTTAATAGGAGAATCAGCAAGAAAAATGTCTAAAACATTTATGACAAGTGTACCATGGGTGGAAGTCTTACTTCCAGCATTCTTCTTGCATTCCTCAGAATCCATGTACTTCTTGCAGTTTCTCTTCCAGTGGCCAGTCTCTTTACAATAGTAGCATACTGTCTCAGCTCCAGGTCCAGCTTTAGGCTTAGGCGTTGGCTTTGAGATCATATCTTTAGCCTTGCCCTTATTCTTTGCCCATGGCTTCTTACCCTTTTTCTTGAAGCTAGACTTGTTCTGCACAGCCATCACATGGCTAGGCCCTGCACACTTCTTAATGTCACTCTCTGCTGTTTTGAGCATCCCACAAAGCTCATTAAGGCCCTTCCACTTAATGAATTGCCAGCATGGCCCTTTTGAGTTGACCTTGAATGTTGCATATCTATTCATCAAAGCCACCACTAAGCAGACCAAGCCATCAACCGCAATCTCTGAAGGACTACGGGTAGGCTACGCTAGCGCAAATTAATAAAAATTATGCCCGTAAACCAAGATCACTGCAGTTATAGATCACGGAATTACCACTAGACGCGCAGGTGCGGAATTGATGCAGCACGTCGGGGCAGAGTAGTCGTACTACGTCGATGCAGCACGTCGGGCAGAGTAGTCGTACTACTTCCTCGTCCTCGTCGCGGCGTCCAACGTACAACTCCTCTCTTGCGGTTCGTCCAAACGCTACAGATGCAGCGCCGCCAAAAGGTATCCACACGTACGGGAGGAAGCGACGCACGCCGGATTACTAGATCCGAGCGAGCGCCCAGGGCGTGGGAGGGGTGGCGGCCAGGGTTTGAGGAGGTCACGAAAAAATTCTCCCAACCCTGTGCGCCCTAGCCCTCCTTTTATAGACGTCCTTATAATGGGCTTCAGCGAATGGAGGCCCATTAGGACTCAATACCCAGTCCAACCCGGATCCAATCCGAATTAGGCTTCAGCCCTTAAGTGTGTGACCCTATGGGTTCACGTATGTTTAGACATGACACGAGTTTACCTACTCGGTCAATAGTTGGTAGCGGCCTCTAGCAAGACGTGCCAACTCCTAAACATACATAAAGATCATATCGAACGAACCATCACAACTTTATGTACATGCCAATCCCTTTGCCTCACGATATTTGGTCGAGCTCCAAGCTGACCACTCTTTCTCGATCCTGTGATCCGGAATCCCTTACTAGGTTAACTCTTAACCTTAAGTAGCATGGCCATGCATTTCTGGATCCGATCACTCGAGGGGCCCAGAGATATCTCTCTCAGGTAGAGAGGGGCAAATCCCATCTCGACTGACCATGCCTCGCAGCATGCTTCATGACAAACCCGAAAGCTACCTTTATAACTACCCAGTTACGGAGCAGCGTTTGATAGCCCCTAAGTAGGTCGATTCACATCTCAAGTACATGCGACAATCTCAGGTCTAAGGACAAGGCGTACACATTGTGTAGAGAGAGAACCATAAGTATAATTGTTATGTCTCATGTTGGGTCGGTCCAACCCCATGTTCTAAACATGTGTCCACATTATTGGTTTGACATCTCCATGTCTATGACCTGTGAAACATGGTCAAAACAGCAGAGAGATTGTCCTTAGAGGCAATCATAGAGACATCATCTCTATGATTGCCTCTAGGGCATATTTCCAACAGTCTCCCACTTGCACTAGAGTCAATCTAGAAGATATCTAATACCCATAGCTCTTGTGTGCGCCTCATGCTTAGGCTGTGGGAGAGGCTTCGTCAAAGGATCTGAAATATTCAAATCCGTATGTATTTTGCATATCTTTAAATCTCCTCGATTGAGGATCTCTCGAATGAGATGAAACCGCCGCAGTATGTGTTTGTTCTTTTGGTGATTTCTTGGCTCCTTGGCTTGCGCAATGGCCCCACTGTTATCACAGTAAAGATCCAGAGGACTGCATGCACTAGGAACCACACCTAGTTCAGATATGAACTTCCTTATCCAAACATCTTCCTTTGCTGCTTCAGAAGCTGCAATGTACTCGGCCTCCGTTGTAGAGTCAGCAACAGTCTCCTGCTTGGAACTCTTCCAACTGACCGCACCACCGTTCAAAATGAACACAAAACCCGATTGCGACTTGTAATCGTCTTTGTCGGTTTGGAAGCTTGCATCGGTGTAACCATTTACAACGAGCTCTTCCTCACCTCCGTAGACTAGGAACACATCCTTAGTTCTTCTCAAATACTTGAGGATGTTTTTAACCGCTGTCCAGTGACTCTCACTGGGATCAGCCTGGTATCTGCTCGTAACACTTAGAGCATAGGAAACATCTGGGCGAGTACATATCATAGCATACATGATAGATCCAATGGCCGAAGCATATGGAATCTTACTCATGCGATCTCGCTCATCAGTTGTCGAAGGACACTGAGTCTTGCCAAGATTTATGCCATGAGACATGGGCAAGAACCCTTTCTTTGCCTCCTCCATGTTGAACCGTTTCAACACTTTGTCAATGTAAGTACTCTGGCTTAATCCTATTAGCCTTTTTGATCTATCTCTATAGATCTTAATACCCAAAATATATGCCGCTTCCCCTAAGTCCTTCATTGAAAAACTATTTTTCAGTGAGGTCTTAACGGACTCGAGCATAGGAATATCATTTCCAATCAGTAATATGTCATCTACATATAAGATTAGAAATACGAGCGAGCTCCCACTTGCCTTCTTGTAAACGCAAGATTCTTCTTCGTTTTTGATGAAGCCAAACCCTTTGACCACTTCATCAAAACGAATGTTCCAACTCCGAGATGCTTGCTTCAATCCGTAAATGGATTTTTGAAGTTTGCATACTTTTCTAGCATTGATTGGATCGACAAAACCCTCGGGCTGTATCATATACACGTCCTCGGTTAAATTTCCATTAAGGAAAGCCGTTTTGACATCCATCTGCCATATCTCATAGTCGAAATATGCAGCAATAGCTAGAATGATCCGTATAGATTTAAGCATCGCTACAGGCGAGAAGGTCTCATCGTAGTCAACTCCTTGAACTTGCCGAAAACCTTTTGCGACAAGTCGAGCTTTATGGATATGAACATTTCCATCCATATCAATCTTCTTTTTATAGATCCATTTGCACTCTATGGTTTTAACACCATCAGGCGGGTCAACCAAGTTCCAAACTTGATTGTCTCCCATGGATGCTATCTCGGATCTCATGGCACTTTGCCATTTCTCAGAGTCTGGGTCCATCATTGCTTCCGCATAGGTCGTAGGCTCATCATTGTCTAACAATAACATATCTCGCGCATTGCGGAGCCTTTCCGACCTTCGTGGTGGTGGTGCTTCCTTTGCCATGGGTTCCTCAACTTGTTCTGCCACGTGGGCATCATTCGTCGAGTCTTCCCCGATTGGTTCATCTTGAACCTCTTCAAGTTGCACCGTTCTTCCACTTGTCTCCCTGTTGAGAAACTCTTTCTCTAGGAAAACACCACTTCGAGCGACAAACACTTTGCCCTCTAGTCGGTTGTAGAAGTAATATCCAAAGGTTTCCTTCGGATATCCCACGAAAATGCATTTATCCGACTTGGGTGTGAGCTTGTCCGACTGTAGTCGCTTGACAAACGCCTCACATCCCCAAATCTTTAGAAAAGACAAACTGTGACTCTTCCCAGTCCATATCTCATATGGTGTCTTAACTACGGATTTAGACGGTACCCTATTAAGTGTGAAAGCTGCTGTTTCTAGAGCGTAACCCCAAAATGATAATGATAGATCTGACTGACTCATCATCGATCGAACCATGTCCAACAAGGTCCGATTACGCCGCTCGGATACCCCATTTCTTTGAGGCGTTCCGGGCGGTGTTAGCTGTGGAACAATTCCGCAACTCTTCAGATGATTGCTAAATTCATGACTCAAATACTCGCCACCACGATCAGATCGCAGAGCCTTAATTTTCTTGGCACGTTGATTTTCAACCTCATTCTGGAACTCTTTGAACTTTTCAAAAGTTTCAGACTTATGCTTCATTAAGTAGACATAGCCATATCTACTAAAATCATCAGTGAAAGTTATGAAGTAATGAAATCCACCTCTAGCAGTCGTGCTCATTGGTCCACATACATCAGTATGTATGATTTCCAACAAGTCTGAAGCCCTCTCAAAAGAACCTTTGAAAGGTGACTTGGTCATCTTACCAAGCAAACAAGCTTCACATGTCTCGTATGATTCAAAATCAAACGAAGTTAGAAGACCATCATCATGGAGCTTCTTCATGCGCTTTTCACTTATGTGACCCAAACGACAATGCCAAACATAGGTGGGATTCAAATCATTAGGTCGAAGTCTTTTAGCATTTATGTTAAAGATGGGCGCATCATCAAGATTTAAAATAAATAACCCATTCACAATGGGCGCAAAAGCCACAAACATTTCATTTTTAGAGATCAAACAACCATTGTCTTTACTTGCAAATGAATAACCATCTCTCATCAAACATGAGGGAGATAAAATGTTTCGACTCATACTAGGAACATAATAACAATTATTCAATTCCATAATAAATCTTGAAGGAAGCTGAAGTTGCATGGTGCCGACGGTCAACGCAGCAACCCTTGCTTTATTTCCGACGCGAAAATCAACTTCACCTCTTGCGACTCCTCTACTTCTTATTAGCCCCTGCATCGAGTTGCAAATGTGAGCAACTGATCCGGTATCAAATACCCAAGAGTTAATAGGAGAATCAGCAAGAAAAATGTCTAAAACATTTATGACAAGTGTACCATGGGTGGAAGTCTTACTTCCAGCATTCTTCTTGCATTCCTCAGAATCCATGTACTTCTTGCAGTTTCTCTTCCAGTGGCCAGTCTCTTTACAATAGTAGCATACTGTCTCAGCTCCAGGTCCAGCTTTAGGCTTAGGCGTTGGCTTTGAGATCATATCTTTAGCCTTGCCCTTATTCTTTGCCCATGGCTTCTTACCCTTTTTCTTGAAGCTAGACTTGTTCTGCACAGCCATCACATGGCTAGGCCCTGCACACTTCTTAATGTCACTCTCTGCTGTTGATAGCCCCTAAGTAGGTCGATTCACATCTCAAGTACATGCGACAATCTCAGGTCTAAGGACAAGGCGTACACATTGTGTAGAGAGAGAACCATAAGTATAATTGTTATGTCTCATGTTGGGTCGGTCCAACCCCATGTTCTAAACATGTGTCCACATTATTGGTTTGACATCTCCATGTCTATGACCTGTGAAACATGGTCATCAACCGATACATGTGCTAATCCATTATTCACGTGTGACCACATATGAACTTCGACTAGGGACAACTTTATAATAACCATACAAGTAAAGAGTTTCACAAACAAGTCACATACTTGTTAATCAATACAAAGGCAATATTCAAGGAACATTTATTAAATCATGGATACAACGAAATATCATCATCTCTATGATTGCCTCTAGGGCATATTTCCAACACGGGCTTTAGACCTGTATACTGTTGATTAAATTGACTGGTATCCTAATCTTATCAAGACTTGGAGAGGTGTGCTGCAAGCCTTTTAGTTATAATTTTCAGTAGGGCTCTCCCCTACTCTTCTCACAAAAAAAAGGTGTGCTGCAAGCATTCTAGGCAAAGTTTGATGGTTTGGACAGAAAAATTGCTGTTTATTGATATCTAGTGACTCATTTATTTTGATTGGTTTTCAACCTAACCGACATGTGGGTCTTCTTGGCATTGAGACAGAAACAAAGGAGGCATGGCTGTGCACGCTGGCAAGGTCACCGATGGTAGCCAAAGCACGAGGAGGTGACGGCTAGGCCAAGGATAGAAACAGGGGAAGGAGAAGATCCACTAGGTTGGTCACGGTGAGAGCAAGCACTATGGCCGAGATAGCTACGGCGAGCAGGGGCGGAGCTGAGCCTTGGGCCGCCGGGACAATGGCCCGAGACCTAGATCAAAATTGCTCACTAGCCTACATTGTAGCTAACAAAAGATTGGACTGGACCCTGCGCTCTCTAGTGGACTGGGTCCGAGGCTTGCGCCTCAACTGGCTACACCCCCTCCCTTCGCCTTGGGATGAACGACAAAGCCGAGGCTGGATGGTGAGGTAAAGAGTAAGCTAGTCAATAATGAAGTCCCATCGAAGCAAGTATCGGTCGGGCAGTCTTACCCCGGAGGCTAAACAGAGTCAACAGGAAGTGATCCATAATAATGCAGACATCTTCACATGGTCACCCGTTGACATCACCATGGTGGAACGCTCTATCATCGAGCGTAAGCTAATGGTGCGCCCCGATGTAAAGCCTATCAAGTAACGAATGAGACAGATGTCTCTCGATAGACAAGAGACTACTAAGACGGAGCGGTCATCAGTCAAATTGTCTTTCAGACAACTGCCGCCGGACAGCAACCCTGGAGTATTGTCCGTAATTTCCAGTTCTCCACCAGTGGGCGACCTATCCAAATTTGGTTGCTTGCTTAGTTGTTTAATCACTTCGAGTCTTGGAGCATCAAGCATACACGACTAGACTTTTTCAACATTCCCTAAACTGATCGAAAATGACATATAAACTGCAGCAAACAGACCTGTCCACTGGGCCGTGCCGGGCCAGCACGGCACGGGCCCGGGCTCGGCACGGCCTGTTAAGGCCCGTGTAATAAACGGGCCGTGCCGTGCCGGCCCGTGGGTCGCGGTGCGAGCCTAGGCACGGCCCGATGCCGTGCCGTGCTGGCCCAGGCACGGTTAAGGCTTAACGGGCCATGTCGGCCCGGCCAGCCCGTTAAGCCGAAAAAAGAGAAAAAAATAAGAAAAATGTAGAAAATTAAGAAAAATTGTAGAAAATTAAGAAAAAAATATAGAAAACTGTAGACATTGTTAATCATAAAAATAAATATTTACAATGATATAATGAGCTTTATTAACTTATTAAATTACATGGGATGGCTGCCTCATTAAAAACTTTACCAAGTAAAAACTTAACTTGAGAAAATCTTGGTAAAGAAAAAAGAGTACAGCCTATAAAACTCATTAGTGACTACATGTGAAGAAAAATATTGAAAATTCTATTCATTGCTATCTAAATACAAATTCTACAAACAGCATACCTCACCGAAGTCCCATCATCGTCAGTCTTGAACTTCTTGTCGAAATCATTCCAAACTGTTGATGTACTAGTTCTTGTTCTTTTTGCACCCGTGCTTTGGGTCGTGGATGCACTTGTTGAGCCAGCAGAAGATGGATCGATTGGACCCTGCGCCACTAGGGCCGTCGTTTCTTCGGCATCTCCAGTTTGTACATGTGGACCTTCCGCGGATGGATATGCTTGTTGAAACGATTGCATATCCTCCGCCGAGAGGCCGAATTTAGAGAGTTGAAAATCGTAGTTCTCCATTAAATCAACTGCAAATTGAAGTAGTAAAGAACGATTAACTTAGTATTAAACCAACAAATATAAGCAAAAAATTAAACCAACAAATAATAGCAAAAAAATTAAAATAAGACAGCACTATTACCTCCTTTGCAGCTCTCCCAAAAATCTTTGAAGATTTTTGAATTTTCGGAATTTTGCCCGAATTTTCACCAAATTTGCGCAAACACTTTCGGATTTTCACAGCTAAACTGAGAGAGGAGAGTGAGGTTTGAGGTGTGGAAAATGGAGGCCGGATGCCCCCCTATTTATACAAAAAATTTCAGATTTTTTTCCGAATTTTTTACTATTTTTTTCAAATTTTTTACCCCCAACGGTCAAAATCGGCTATTTTTTCGAATTTTAGCCGGGCCGGGCGGGCCGTGCTGGGCCGGCACAGCCCGTTTAGAGCCGTTGGGCGGGCCGTGCCGCACCCTCGGCCCAGGCACGGCCTGGTCCACCGTGCCATGCCGTTCGCGAGCCGGGTCTACAGTGCCGAGCCACGGTGCGGCCCGTTAAGGCCCGGCCCATTTGGACATCTATAGCAGCAAAAACTGAAGTATTCCAAAGCCGTTAATTAGACAGCTTTACTTGTTTAATCGCTTGGAATGGTGCCATGTGCGCTATGGCATCATGATAAAACCGAGCATTACGTAAGGACAAGTTAAAATATTGTATTCACATAGGTATATCCCAAGCTCAGACTTCTAATCAAAGGGTATAATGCTCAGAAGTAGCATACCAAAAACCTTGGGAAACTGGTTTCATTTTTTTTAAAAAAACACCTTTTGTCTGCGATTTGCGTGTGCTGGTTCTATGCTACAACAATATCGCAGGGGGCATGGCAAAATGGAGTTAGCTGCAACAGATGCAGTTGTATGATATGAACCACGGAACTGCCAATTTGGGTAGGAAATCCAGCCAGTCTAAATGTTCTTGATTTATATATCTCATGTCGTGTTGTTATTCAAAAGATACTGTGCAAAAATAATTGTGAAAAATGTAATACCTCGTTTGCAAATAAATTATAGTTAAACAACTTCTGTTATGTAGTGTTGATCCTTCCATATCCTCTCACGAAATCTTTTTTCCTTCAAACTATTTCTGTATCTTCTGTTATTCGGAATGCAGCGAGACATCCGTTTGAAACTGGTTTAGAAAAAAAGGTGAGGTATCGGAACCTGAGTATTTTTTTAGTTAAACACTGAAATATTTTCTCTTTTTTGATATTGCAATAGTTGATGCACACGCACACACACCATCACTAATGCACACCACATGCGCGCTCTCACACACAAGGCTCCCTTCTAACAGACGTCCAGATTATGCATAGCTCGAGGATAAATTCATGATCTCATAGAATATGGGTATGCACTTTGAGAGGCTATGTGAAGGCCTGGAATATGTTTGTGATAAGCAATTGACACTTTAGTTGATTTGAAATTAAATTTTGTGAAAGTTTTAGAAAAAAAATCATATTTCAGAGTTGTTGTCAGGGTTCAGACGGTCTGACTGAACCTGAGATGGCGGTTAGACCGGTCTTGACCTGTTCATCATGTTTTGTGCCTAGCAGTCTGACTGTCATAGGGAAGGCGATCGATCGGCTGGTGGCTGGTGATTTGACCAGCCATAGATTTTTGAAAATTAAACATCAAATACTTATGTAGGTTTGTTTGGGGATGAGTTTACACTAGGTGTCACTAAAAATGGATACCTCAAACACAAACTCAAAAGCTTATCTCTACTGAAAACCAAGGGACCCGAAACCCTTCCTAACACGGGTTTTATTCAAACCCTTCCACTTCCAAACTACGGACTCTATCCGTAACACTCCAATCTTATCACGTGACAAAGCCTCCAGGAACGCACCTCTGTATCTTCATCACACACCATCACTGCGTATTGAAGCATCTGGGAACACACTTCCCATATCTTCTCTATGTATCATCAACCTTCATGTCGAAGCCTCTTAGACCGTATTGCCCGTAGCTTCTCCATGAATCACCACCTTTGATCTCCATATGCTCCAGCATGAGCCTGATCACCTCGCGTGACATCTTCGATCGCCTAGACATCAGAGTTCCCTATCCTAGTCCTGATCCTCCTCATCACCGACCATGATTGCCCCCACACCCACCTGCACATCAAAGACTAAAGAACTTCTCTACCAGCACAAGTTCTCCACAACTTGTCTGACATCAGCACACACACACATATAACACACTCTTGCCTATCCATAGATAAGAACCAAACTATCCACGACCACCAACCCGGTCATCCACGACCACCAATACCATCGCTCTCCAAAAATCACTCTTCCGACCAATCAGCACGACCAGCAATTCCATTGCTTTCCAAACCACTAACTTTAGACCACTCATTACGATCGCTAGCTCATCGAGTACTCGAACACAAGTACATGAGAAACTCTATCACTCCACTCAAAATACTCAGGAATAATAAGCATCACTACCGACCAGAGTCATCCAGTACCGACTACTGAGCACCGATCACATACCACATGTCTCCAACAACTGATCACTGACCATCGAGTACCAAGTCCTTCTGACTACCAAGTACCAAGTCCTTCTGACTACAGAGTACCATGACCATCTGACCACTGAGTACTTCCAATTGCCAAGTACTGAATCTTTGAGTACTATTCATCAATCACCGTGTACCAGCCAATCACCCCACTAGCCTAACACCAGTACTCATAGATCACAAGAAGTGAAGCACTCGTATCGACAATGAAGTCTACGAGTACCGACTTGAGGCATACGGCAACCGATCGCAAAGCCTTCGACTACCAATTGCGTGGTCTATAACAACCGACTGGAAAACCGAAGACAACACAACAGACCATGAAGTCTATGAGTATGTTAGTAGTCTGCGGAGTCTACGATAATTGACCGCAAAGTCTACAACCATCGAACGCAAAGTCTACGACCATCGATCGGTAAAATCTACGACTATCGAGTACCGCTACTATGACCATGGAAAAGAACTGTAGCTACGACCATAAAAAGTATTGTAGCTATGACCATGACAATTACCTATAGCAGATAATCTTATGACCTCTAACTAGTTCCCTGTTGCTTACGACTGGTTCCCTGTAGCTTACGATCGATTTCCTGTAGCATACGATCGGTTTCCTGTAGCATACCATCATCGACCAAGTAAGGTCATTCTGTCATGGTCGACTTACCGTGGTTGAATTACCGTGGTCAAAGTTGTACATAGATGAAATGCCGTAGTCGAACGGACATGGTCAAGGTTGAATGTGGTCAAAGTCAAACATGGTCAAAGTCGAACGTAGTCGAAGCCGAACGTGGTCGTAAAGCCATGCTCTGCTACAGTACTCTTCCGAGTACAAACCATTGCTATAGTACTCTTTTGAGTGCCAACTGAATTACTATTCACCTCTGAGTACTGTTCATTTGACTGTACAGTTTTGACCAGATCACTGTATCTTCAGTCATATGAAAACCCTGAAGCTTGATCACTCTACTCGAAGGTCGTTCAATCTTCTAGTGGTTCTCGGACACCGTTCGATCCTCCTGGGCCAGTCGAATACCATCCGATCATCTGGTTGTACTCGAACACCGTCTGATCCTCCATTGCTACTCGAAAGTCATCCGATGTGCCACTCGGAGTGATTTGATACTACAATGACCCGATTATAACACTGTAAGATCGAGGAGGCCGACTAGAGAGGGGTGAATAGGTGGTCTAAAAAATCTCTTTTCAATTATTATCAATTTAAGACCTTTTCTATTTGTCTAAACTAAATATACAATGTGGAAACTTAAATCAAATTAGTTTAGTACAAATAATGCATAAATCAATTAATTTTACCTAAGTGCACCAACACTCTAAGGCTATGTCAAGGTTTGCAATCCTAGAATGACAAGCAATCAATTTAATTCTATGAAAATAAATTGCTTGAATATAAACTGAGTACATGGAATCAAACCACAATTGACACGATCTCTTTTTATTATGGTGTTTGGAGTCTTGCCAGTCTCCCCTATTCCATGTTGAGGTTAGCCCAAATGAATTGGACCGGCTCCATGAATTAAGCCGAAACATCCTAATCCACTAGTTGTAGCTCTTTCCCACTACGGGTATATGTGCTCTAACCTTCACAACTTTGATAGGTCTTCTCACAACCTTCTTTGAGAAGGTCACCGTGCAAGACGCCTCCAACACCGTCTAGGAGTAGGCAAACTCCAAGAGTAATAAGTCAAGCCCCTTAATTGACTCTCACCACGTGCAACAAATGCACACCGCTCAAGTGGACACACAATTCACCTCTAGATGCAATGCATGCAATCTAGAGCCTACTTCCTTGCTTACAAGGGTGCGACGCATGCGCAATTGAGAGGAGGACCACACACTAGCTCAAGGGAATAAAATGAAGTGCCAAAAGTCTTACCCCAACTGGCCACAAGGGAGTATAAATACCCACAACATGAAAACTAGCCGTTGGAAATAAAGATCCAGAAAAATCAGGATTTTCAAAAGTACCGCCGGCTTAAGACCAGTACTTCCGCTCCCCATGGTAATGGTCGAAAAACTAGTCGTTACCAGTCAAATCCGATAGTTTCGATGGCTAACGACCGGTACTACTGATTGTCAGAAGTACTGCGCCACTCAAGCGGAACTTCCAATTTCCTCGGGGATGTGAAGACTCCACGAAGGTGTCTCTCTGGAGAAAACATTTCGCTACACAAACTAGAAGTTCTGCACATCAGAAGTACCGCTCCATAGAGCCGGTAGTACCGCTCACTAATTGCTGTGATCTTTGACCATGTCGGCATCTGACCACGTTGTCCGATTTGACCACACAGGTCTTCGACCATGTTGTCCGGTTTGATCACACAGGTCTCTGACCATGTTGGCATTTGACCACGTTGTCCGATTCGACCACACAGGTCTTTAACCACGTTGTCCAGTTTGACCACACAGGTCTTTAACCACATTGTCTGGTTCGTCCACACAAGTCTCTGACCACATTGTTCGGTTCAGCCACACAAGTCTCCAACCATGTTGGTACCTGACAATGTTATCGACAACACTGGTCTCCGACCATGTTGGTTTTGACCACTCAGGCTCGACCACATCGCCCAATTCTATAGGATCGGATATGGCAACAGAGGGCGGGGGGTGAATGGTGCCTCTTTAAAATTTGCCCCTGACAGCATCCACTAGAAACTCTCTTCTCTGATAGCTAGAGGAGCTATGAAGAAGAAATCATGCTCTCTGGTAATACATGCTGACAAGACACGAGAAAGAAGTGAAGGCAAACAAAGCACTAAAGAGAAACAGCAAAAAACATAGCAGATTGCAAGGGGCAGGTCTGACCACAGGCTTGAGGTCGGTCTGACCGCCTCTATGCGGCCGGTCTGACCGCCTCTATACAGTCGATCTGACCGCCTCAGCCTGGCCAGTGTGACCGCTAGGGTTAGCGGTCTGACCACCGGTTGGGCTCCGGTCTGACCGCCATTGAAAGGCCGGTCTGACCGGTCTCAGTTCAGGCAGAGCCAACAGTTCAGCGAGCACCCGACTGAAAAACCTGTAATTATTGAACTTGCAGATTTCAAGGAAAAGTGAGCAAAGCTTCAGATCTTTTCAGTCCAAATGAACAAGATCTTATTCTAAACATCATTGGGACCTCTGGAAACCAAAGAATTCATCAAGAGAGCTAGTAATCAAGATTTTGACAAAAATCTGAAACTTTGACAGATAATGAGCTAATTTCTAAATTACTCATTATTCTCACATCTTTTGCTCAAAATCTTTTGCAATTAGCTAAGCAATGACATGAGGACTTGAAGGCTCACAACTGGTCACATCCTATTGAAGAGAAATCAGAAGATCCAACCAAGCCCTGCCTTCAAACCCTAGCTACAGGAAATAACAGAGGAAATTGCCTCGCTTCAATTCTTTGAGAAAGTTCAGTTCCTTGAATTCTTGCTCTAGGGAATGGCTAGCCAAATGGCTTTGAGGATTCTCCCATCACAGAGCAACTCAAAGAAGGCTACTCAAACAGAATCAAACCAAAGAGACACAAGAACAAAGAATAAAGGCCATTTCTGAAGACAAACACAGAAGGGAAAAACTTAGTCCATATTAGACAAATGATGTCTCAGATTGATACAAAGAGAGGAATGATTACAAGAGTTCATGCCATCTCACACTACTGCCCCATACGCAGTTGGAAATGAGTAAACACACACTACAAGCTTACAGGAGGAGAGAACACACGTAGAACTCACAGAGCACTCCCTCTCCTACTGCTCAAGCATACACACTCATTTCTTACTTGGACGCATGAGCTACTGCTGCTGCCTCCCTCTTCACATTTTGAAGGCAAGAGCTCACCCCAACTAAGCAAATCAAGAAGTGTCATACCAAACACACTCCATCACCTCACACACCATATGAGGCAATGGTCAAACCACACTTTTGGAGGGAAAAACCAGCCCCTCCTCTCATTGCTTGAGTCAAATCTCCAATTTGCCCCTCAAGCGCCTTCCCGGAAGCTTCCCGCGTCCGGTACCTTGACTGTCTGGACCTCGACTCCTCCCTGAGTCTAGTCCCGGCCCACTTTGCTGTACACGATTGCACCCCGCATCCTAACCGTTTGGACCTCCGACTCCTCGCTGAGCCTAGTCCCGATCCACTCGCCGCTGCCTGTCGTGTCCACCCGACACCGACCGAGACCTCCGACACCACCTGAGTCTAGTCCTAGTCTGTTCCTTCGCACACGACCGTAACCGACCTCCAACCGTCTGGACCTCCGACTCCTCCCTGAGCCTAGTCCTGGTTCTCTCGTCGTCGCCCGTCGTGTCCATCACCGGTAGCTCCAGCTCCGGTTCCTCGTCTCCCGACTCGCAACTACCTCACCAGCCTTGATCATCTTCGGCATCACCGACCGTCTGGACCTCAACACCTCCTGTGCCTAGTCCCGGTCCTCCTCGCCTCACCATGACCTAGCTCCGAAGTCCTGCAATCACACAGACAAGCAAACCATCACATAGCACCGCACGTAACAACATATCAACAATAGCACAAATGAAAAGTACTCAAACCTAGAATACCCAAAACAAACTCAAACTCTCTAATACAATCGTCAATTACTTATCACAAACATGGGGATACCTCCACATGGTCTCTTAAATTTGATCTTCGATCATGTTATATCAGTCATGGCAATTCAACCATGATGGTTTTGATCACTCTGGTTCGACCATGATGGTTTTGACCACGTCGGTTTGACCACGATGGTTTCGACCACTTCGGTTTGACCACGCTTGTTTCGATCACACAGATCTTGACCACGTTGGTTCGACTACGCTGGTTTCGATCATACAGATCTTTGACCACGTCGATTTGACCACACTGGTTTTGATCACACAGATCGTCGACCATGTCGATTCCAACCACACTGATCTTGATCGTACAGATTTTCGACCACGTCGATTCTAACTACGCTGATCTCGATCACACAGATCTTCGATCATGTCAATTCCGACCACGCTAATCTCAATCATACAAATCTTTGACCATGTCGATTCTGACCATGTTGGTTCGACCACGTCGACCATTTCGGCTCTCGACCACGAATGTCTTCGATTTCCAACATACACAGTAGTTCTGTGATTACAATATCAATAATTCTAGTCAGTGGTAGTGCCGCAGACTACACTGCGGTAGTTCCGATTTCCCTGAGAAGTGCAGATACTTCAACAGATTTTGCAAAACACATTTGCATACAATAGTATCTTGCACATAAGGATCAAATATGATTTCCAACAAGTTACAAAACACATTTGCAAATATAAACCTCATATCACAAGGAATCGAAACATGGACTTTAAACACTTGCAAAACACATTTGCAATGTATAATCGCATGTTACAAAGATTCAACACATGAGCCACAACTATTTTCAAAACGCATTCACAAATATAGATATCATGCCAAAGAGAGCTAGAGCAAGTGAGGTTGAGCTATCAACACATGATGAGACTCAAGCTATTAGACAAGACCTCTCTTAACAGTACGGCAACCTATACTAGCAATCCGGTCTTCCAATTAAATACCAATACTAATCATCAAAAACAGTTTGTATTAAAAACCATCTGTGATATTTTACCGCTCCACTCTGTTCAAACTTTCAAACTGAAGCGGCGTGTCCAAATAGGATTCTGTTCTGAGATACCTTCAGAAAAACAGGCATAACTTTTGCATACTGTGTCCATTTTCAATATTTTTGTACTCGTTGGAAAGCTAATGACGAGCCCAATAAAAAAATGATGGCTTGCCAATCGACCTTTATGACTCGCCCACCAACCCCCTACCCCATGGATCGTAGCTCTACCTCTTCGTCCCCGAGCCAAAAATTTTTCAACCCCTGTCTCTCTCTCCTATAAATACTCACTCGAACTCATCCCCTACCTATTGTATACGCTCAAAATCTCTCCAGCCTCCTCATCGTCCTCCTCCTCAACCCCGAGCCTGATGGCCCTTATGAAGTAGACGGCACGCATGTCTATGGGCGGCAAGGCACCGTAGAAGCAGCTAGCTATCAAGACGGCGCTCAAGTCGACGCCTGCGACGGTGGGTGTCAAGGATATCTAGCTCGTGCACTGCATCAGGGGCGAGAGGGTCACTCAAAGTCGCTCAGACCTGATCGAAATCGCTTGGATTCAAAACCTTTGACTACGATCAACCGAAACTTTTGCAAACACAAATTCTAAAATAATACAAATATCAATTATTCATCATCACTTTAATCACGATCAGTCTAACAGATTGTGACTTAGAATGACCGATATATACTGAAGATATTCTAACCGGTATTTACAGAGAAACAAGCACGTTGAATCTCGCTACTTGTTTATATATATTGGGTTTTGTTAAACGTCATCTGGATATTTTCTTCCTAACTATCATCCAGATTTAGAACCATTGGGTTAGAGATCCAATGGTCATGAATTCTCCCCCCTCCCCTTGAATTCTACCCCCTCCCACTTAAAAAAATCTCCTCCCTTTAAAAACAATGGGCCCTTTGATATCTAATCCAAAGGTCACAAATTTAGATGATAATTAGGAAGAAAACATCCGAGTGATGCTTATACACTCCCATATATATATATATATATATATATATATATATATATATATATATATATATATATATATATATATATATATATATATATATATATATATATATATATTATATCGATGACCCAATCACACCGAATTCCAAGTCTTCATACATAGTCGTCATTGGTGTGCTCTATATATACTTCCATGAATCGCTATGCTTATTGCTTGCTTAATCCCATATCCCAAAAGATATACTCTTTGTGTCCCTAAACGTAAGTCATTTTTTACTCTCTGTCCCAGAAGAGCACAGATCCATTGCCATACACAATGAACACGCTTCAATTTCAATACTCCTGCATCCAAATAGCCTTAGTGCTGCTCTTGTTCGCCCAAACCAACAACTCCGCAGAGGCCAGTGGCCATTCAGAGGGCACGGTCAAGGGCTGTGTTGCCAGCGAGAGGTCTGCACTACTCGCCTTCAGAGCAGGTCTATCAGACCCTGCAAACCTCCTTTGGTTGTGGAAAGGTGATGACTGCTGCCATTGGAAGGGTGTCCGGTGCAGCAACAGAACCGGCCATGTCGTCAAGCTCGATCTCCGACTCGCTGATTGTGAGAACAACGTCGATGGGAGTGCGCCGGTGTTTTTTAGATAAAGGATATAAAATCCGGCCTCTATATCCGCTTGGGATATATACAGCCAAAAGTTACACGAGCTCTTAGGCTCAAAGTCTCAACACTGAGGATTACACAACAGCAAGAAAAAAAAAGCTTAAGGACTAAGAAAAAGCTAGAAAGACTAAGCTTCAGCATTTCTTCTCCGTCCTTGCTTTCAACCAATCCCTAAACCTCCTCCAACTGAGCCACCCAAACTCCAGTCTATTTTGCGCGCCGATGAAACTCCGAGGCGACGTCTTCAAAGAAGCGACGAGGGTCGCCGACGCCGCCCGCCTCACCGAGGCTAGGCTTTCACCTGGAGAACCAATTAGGGCTGTGAAGTGCGAAGACAACCCTTCAAGAAGGAACATGGCGTCCAAAGGCGTCATAGTTGTCGAGACCGGTATGGACACCGGCAAGGCTTTCGCTAGCACCTCCACAGCAACCCACGCACAAAAAGACCGCCACCGGCACACCGGGGATCTACACGCCTCAAGGCCATGGCTTAACCATCCTTGAACTCCACGACGAACCGCTTCTCGCGCGAGCAACGTCGCGCCATGGGTCCCTGGACAAAACCAGCAGCCCCAACTCCTGCCGCCTCCCGGCCTTTGCCACTAGCGCCGACCGGCCGACCGAAGAACCAGAGAAGCCGACGCGCTTGCATGCGCAAAGAATCCACACGGGCCGCAGCCCGCAAGGGATGTCGCCGTCGCCGGTCTTGGACACGCCGGCCCCAGCACCGGCAACCACGCCCGAGCACGCACCCCGAGGCATGGCCGCCGCCGCCCGAAGCAGCTCCTCCCGCGCCCGCACGAGCGCCGACTGCCGCTTCGCCTCCTGCGCCCGTACGCGCGCCGGCCGCCGCTTCGCCTCCCGCACCGGCTGCCGCTCCGCCTTCCGCGCCCGCACGCGCGCCCGCCGCTCGCTGGCTCCGCCGGCCCGGCCCGGACGCCGTGCCTCCACCCGAGCCGTATTTCGGGCCGCCTCCTTGCGCCGCCAGAGCGCATAGCGCCGTCGCCTGCATGCGGCCGCCCGGCTCACCGTCACCCGCCCGGCCTGAAGCCGCTCGCCGTCGCCCGTATGCGGCCGCCCGGTTCGTGCTTGCCCGCCGCCACCGTAAGTGGGGGGATGCGCCCGAAGCGCTACCGCCGACGGCCTCTGCCTCGCCGCAGCCGCATCTGCGCCTGAGGCGCCGCTGCGCGCTCGCCGGACCGCCACCCTATGCCGCCGCTCCCGTGACGCCTCGCCCGCTCGCGACAGAGAGCGTATGGTTTAGGGCCCCTCCGCCACCTTCATCGCCCCCGCGCGGACACCCGCCGGCGAGCTCGGGCAGCGGAAGGGGAGGAGAGGGGAGGGAGGGAGGAGACCGGCGGCGGTGATGTTTTTTTGGGAAGAGGAAGAGACGGGAGGGGAAGAGACTATGTTTACAATTATTTCCCCCAAAAAATCTTCGTGCGCCGGTGTTAAGAGGCAACATAAGCTCCTCGTTGATTGGTTTACGACACCTCCAGTCTCTCGACCTCAGCTGCAACATTTTTGACGGGGTGCATATACCCGAGTTCTTGGGCTCTCTCCACAACTTGAGACACTCGACATTTCGAACAACCCTTTCCGTAAGCGTATCGCACCCAACTGGTTTTGGCATTTGACTAGCCTTAAGCATCTTGATATCTCAGCCAATCAATTTAGCGGCCCATTCCCTAACGAGATAGGGAATATGACCTCCATGGTACACCTTGATTTGTCAGACAATAACCAAGTGGGCATGATACCGTCAAACATGAAGAATCTATGTAACTTGGAAGAATTGTCTTTGGGTGGAAACAACATCAATGGGAGCATAGCAGAGTTCCTCCAACGGTTACCTAGTTGTTCATGGAATAAATTACAAACCTTGTCTCTAATTGACAGCAATTTGACGGGAAGCCTGCCAACCAAGCTAGAACCCTTAAGCAATTTGACCTGGCTTTATCTCTGGGGTAACAAGCTCACAGGCCCTGTGCCACTGTGGATAGGAGAGCTCACAAAGCTAACCGACTTGTACCTATGCGCCAACAACATGGACGGCGTCATACATGAAGGTCATTTATCAGGCCTATTAAGCTTGGAGAGGTTATGCTTGTCTGATAATTCGATAGCCATCACAGTGAATGTGACTTGGGTTCCTCCTTTTAGTTTAAAAGTGGTTGAACTTCGGTCATGCCTTCTGGGGCCTAAATTTCCAATGTGGCTTAGATGGCAAACAAGTGTATACAATCTTGATATCTCAAACACAAGCATATCTGACATGGTGCCGGATTGGTTTTGGAGAATGGCTTCCTCAGCGGAGCATCCGAATATCCGAAATAACCAAATTAACGGTTTTCTACCTTCTACAATGGAATCTATGAGAGCAACTGAAATGGATCTCAGTTCTAACCAGTTCAGTGGTCCAATACCTAAGCTTCCCATTAATCTAACTGATTTGGATCTCAGTAGAAACAATTTATCTGGGCCGCTACCATTAGACCTTGGAGCACCGATGCTCCAAACACTTCTTTTATTTGACAACACTATCTCTGGATCCACTCCATCTTTGTGCAAATTCCAACTTCTATATTTGGTAGATATCTCAGGAAATAAGCTAACTAGGTCAATTCCAGATTGCTCAACAAACATGACACGCCTGGTTAACCTAAGCTTAAGAAACAACAACCTCTCCGGCGAATTTCCTTCGTTTCTCCAGAACTGCCAACAACTCGTATTTCTTGATCTCGCAAATAATCAATTCTTTGGTACTTTGCCAGCGTGGATTGGGGAGAAGCTACCGTCTTCGGCATTCTTACGGTTGAGATCTAATATGTTTCATGGTCATATTCCTGTGGAGCTTACGAAGCTAGTTAATCTTCAATATTTGGACATTGCCTGCAACAACATATCAGGGAGCATACCAAAATCTATTGTTAACTTTAAGGAAATGATACTAACAAGAGAAAGTGATGATGGATTTGAACATGCATTCCATTCTGAAATCTCAATCAGTGGCAATGCAATGATCGACTATACTGAGAACTTCACGGTAGTCACAAAGGGTCAAGAGCGGCTGTACACCGGAGAAATCATATATATGGTGAATCTTGATTTATCCTGTAACAATCTTGTTGGAGAGATTCCTGAAGAGATCGGCAGTCTTGTCGCATTGAAGAACCTGAACTTATCATGGAATGCCTTCAGTGGGAAAATTCCTGAGAAGATTGGCGCCTTGGTGCAGGTGGAGTCTCTCGACCTATCACACAATGAGTTGTCTGGTGAAATCCCTACAAGCTTATCGGCTCTCACATCATTGAGTCGGTTGAACCTGTCCTACAATAATCTGACCGGAAAGATACCATCTGGAAATCAACTGCAAACACTCGATGACCAGGCATCAATCTACATTGGCAACCCAGGTCTTTGCGGTCCTCCTCTCTCCAAAAATTGTTCAGAAACTGGGTTAGTTCCTGCTACTCCAGAATACCACGAGGATGGAATTTTCTTTTTCCTTGCAATGGGCACTGGATATGTAATTGGTCTCTGGGTAGTATTCTGCATATTCTTATTCAAGAGGAAATGGAGAATTGTTTGTTTCTCATTCTATGACAGCTTGTATGATCGGGTTTACGTCCAAGTGGCTGTTAGCTGGGCTTCCTTGACAAGAAAAAATGGGTAGAAGCTGAGAACACCAGCACTGGATCTTGCTTTGTTCCCATGTATACTATGGGGATTTTAGCACGTGTCAATGTTGTTCAAGTACTGTACTAGTGCTATTCATAGATATGTACTTTAAGGAGTACGTGTATAATCGGTCGTGTGTGTAAGTTTATATTCCTGATTATGAATAAATATCGGTGCTGCACCCACTACTCAGCCCCTCCCTTTGTAATATCGGTGCTGCACCCACTACTCAGCACCTCCCTTTGTATTCCTATTGGGTCCTTGCTACAGAAGTACTAATTTCAAACAGAAATTAAATTGAACCATATAGTGGTAGAATTGTCGTCTAAATAATGATACGATGCACTGGATTGGGAGGGAATACCAGGAGAGGATGAGCCTGGTGGGGGCTCACCGTGTCAGATTGGAGACCAGCGGAACTCGTCGCCCAGTGTGTAAGCAAGTAATCCTGACACACTGCAGATAGAAGGCGCGAAGGACCAAGCTACCCGGAATTCAAATGTAGGCGCAAAGTTCAGTTAGTAGTAGTTGCAGATTTTCCGGTTCAGTAAAACCATTTTCTGTTTCGTTTTTCAGTCGTGCGGTGCTGCACATTTTCCCTTCCTAGTTTTGTTGATCACGGAATAAGTGGATCCAGGAGTTAAGTTCATGTTTGCTTTTGTAAGTCGATAACTTTTAGCATTAGTGAAATGAGAAGAAAATAGCCCCAAAATCCTGCTGTCATCTGTGTTTCCGGTTCTTCTGAATTTTACTGTAGCACGTCTGAAAATACAGTTCCATGAGTGAATCAGGGAGGTGAGCGCAGATTCCTGGCCTGATCTCCAACATCTGGTGTCAGAGCATCAGGAAGATCACCCAAGGATTCCCGGTTCCGCAGAATGGCGATGATTCCACACACGGCGGTGAAGGAGAGCAGCGGTGCGCCGTTTCACATGCCGATGCTGAACTCGAGCAATTACATGGTATGAGCGATCAGAATGGAAGCGATCCTCGATGCCCAAGGTGTATGGGAGGCAGTGGAGCCAGCGGAAGGAACTCCAGTAAATGTGAAGAAGGACAAGGTGGCTTGGGTGCATATCCTGCAATGTGTCCCTGAAGATGTTCTTCTGCAGATCGCGAAGAAGAAGACAGCACGGGAGATATGGAGCAGTCTCAAAACTCGGTACCTGGGAGCAGACCGAGTGAAGAAGGCACGTTTACAAACCCTGAAAAGTGAATTTGACGCCCTCCAAATGTCGAAAATCGAGTCGATTGATGAGTTTGCTGGCAAAATCAGTACCCTGTCTAGTAAGTACACCTCCCTCGGTGAAACTCTTGATGATTCAGTCCTCGTTAAAAAGCTGCTCGATTCTGTACCCGACAAATTCCTCCAAGTTGTCGCCGGGATTGAATAGTTCTTTGACCTGGAGACAATGGCATTTGAAGAAGCTATTGGACGGCTTAAAGCTTATGAAGAGCGAGCGGCACGGCAACGTGGTAATGTCGGCAATGCCCAGGGCCAACTGTTGCTCACTCACGCCGAGTGGTAGGCGCGGCAGAAGGGTGATGCTGCTGAAGGCTCATCAGGAGGGAGGGGGCACGAGTTCAACTCCACTGACCGTGGCAAGTGGTGTGGACGTAGGCGCAACAGAGGACGGTCTGGCCATGGCATGCCACATCAGGAAGGTACTGGTGGTAACAGTACTGCTGGAAATGGTTCCCGTGACAAAAGTCACATCAAGTGTTATAGCTGCAAGAACATGGGCCACTATGCGTCTGAGTGTCGAAGCAAACGGTGCGAAGAAGTTCATCTTACTCGAACGTCAGAAGAAGAACCAGAGCTGATGCTGATAGTGTCCAAGGAGGAGGCAAGTTTTGTTCATGAGTGACAAGGTGAGGTGTTGCTTACTGAAGAGAAGATGCCGCCAGAGTTGCACCTTGGCAGCAAGAAACTAGAAGACTCAGACACCTGGTATTTAGATAATGGGGCAAGTAACCATATGGCTGGCCACCGGGAGAAATTCCAAGATTTGGATGAAGCAATCACTGGTAGGGTGAGATTTGGTGATGGGTCTTCTGTCAAAATCAAGGGAAAAGGAACAATAGTGTTTACTTGCAAGAATGGAGACCAAAAAAATCCTTCAAGAGGTATACTATATCCCTGAGTTATGTAGTAACATAATTAGCATTGGTCAGTTGACTGAAGAGGGGATTGAGGTGCATATGGTAGGAGAGAGCATGAGGGTTGTTGACAGGAATGGAAAGTTGTTGATGCTGGTGAAAAGAACACAAAATCGCTTGTATAAGATAGATCTGAAGACTTCCAAGGCAATGTGTTTATTGACAAGTCTTGAAGATCCATCCTGGGTGTGGCATGCAAGATTAGGACATGTAAATTTCAAAGCTTTGAGGCTGTTGGCAGAGAAACACATGGCAGTTGGAGTGCCATTGCTGTCCAGACCTAAAAGTCTGTGTGAAGCATGTGTGATCACCAAGCAAGCAAGATTACCATTTCCACACCAAGTAAGTTTTTAGAGCACAAAGGCCCCTTGAGCTACTTCATGCTGACTTGTGTGGTCCGATTTCTCCTTGTACATTGGCAGGTAGTGAATATTTCCTGTTAGTGGTTGATGACTGCACACGTTGGATGTGGTTATACACACTTGCTGCAAAAGGAGACGCATTCCAGGCATTCAGAAGGTTCAAGGTTCAGGCAGAGAGCAAGACTGGCCACAAGATCAGAGTTCTTCGGACAGACCGTGGTGGGGAATTTCTTTCCACTAAATTCACCCGGTTTTGTGAAGATGCAGGTATTGAAAGACACCTCACGGCTCCCTACACACCACAGCAAAATAGTGTTGTAGAGCGCCGAAACCGATCGGTGATGGCTATGACAAGGTCTTTGCTCAAGAGTTTGAGTGTACCGGGAAAATTTTGGGGAGAAGCGGCAAGACATGCGGTGTACTTGCTAAACCATCTTCCAACTAAGGCTCTTGAAGACTGCATACCATTTGAAGCAATGGAGGGTAGGAAACCACACCTTGCACACCTAAAGATATTTGGCTGCACGGCATATGTGAAGAAAACTAGCTATACCAAGAAGCTTGAGGATAGAAGTACCCCAATGGTGTACTTGGGAGTCGAAAAAGGGTGCAAGGCACAACGGTTGTTTGACCCGAGCCGAGGCAAGATCCAAGTAAGCAGAGATGTCATATTTCAGGAAAACCTTGGATGGAATTGGAATGCAGGACCTGACAGTGCAGGGATGTCACCAGACTTTGTCATCCTCGACAAATTTTATTCAGATGAGGTGTCTGCAGTCCAAAATACAGAAGATGGTGCAGAAGGAGTGCTGTCGCCCACGGTAGCCGGGGTAACTGAAAACTCAGGTCATCCAAGTACCTCACCATTGAGCAGTCCAGCACTGACAACACCTCCAGTGTCATTTTCACCTGAGTCTCATGATGGGCTAGTACGCCTTAGATCTCTCACAGATATTTATGCCTAGACTCAAGAGATGGCTGAAGATTTTGAGGAAGAAGGCGTGGCAATTTTGGTGCTGTCAGAAGAACCGACAAATTTCAGAGAAGCTGTAAGTGAAAGATGTTGGTATGAAGCAATGAAACAGGAGTTATTGTCCATTGAGAAGAACAACACATGGATTTTAACTGAGCTTCCCCCGGGACAAAACCTTATTAGTTTGAAGTGGGTTTTCAAATTGAAAAAGGACTCAGATGGGAGGATTGTCAAGCATAAAGCAAGGTTAGTGGCAAAGGGTTATGTGCAGAGGCTAGGCATTGATTTTGAGGAGGTTTTTGCACCGGTTACCAGGATGGACACAGTTAGAATCATCCTTGCACTTGCTGCGAGTAGAAGCTGGGAAGTGCATCATTTAGACGTGAAGACAGCGTTTCTCAACGGGGAGTTAGAGGAGGAAGTTTACGTCAGTCAACCAGAAGGATTTGAGGTGCAAGATCAAAGACATAAAGTGTACAAACTCTCAAAAGCACTTTATGGGTTGCGGCAGGCTCCCCGAGCATGGAACACATGGCTGGACAGAAGTTTAAGGGAAATCGGCTTCAAAAAATGTTCCCAAGAGCAGGTCGTGTATACAAGAGGGGAAGGAGAAGCCAGTGTAATCATCGGAGTATATGTTGACGATCTGGTTGTGACTGGAAGTGACGTCGAAGAAGTGAAGAAATTCAAGATGCAAATGATGAAGGAGTTCGAGATGAATGAATTGGGGCTCCTCTCTTATTATCTGGGAATTGAAGTAGAACAGCAGAAGGGTCGAACACTGCTCAAACAGTCAACTTATGCACAGAAGATATTATCTAAATTCGGGATGGAGAACTGCAATCCGACAAAATACCCGATGGAGTTCAAGCTGCAACTACACAAAGATCCAGACGGCACTCCAGTTGACCCAACTGAATACAGACGCATCATTGGATATCTAAGGTACCTGCTGAATACACACCCAGATTTGTCATATGCAGTCGGGATAGCTAGTAGATACATGGAGAGACCTACAATCCTACACCACAAGGCAATCAAACAAATCCTTCGGTACCTGAAAGGAACGGTTCATTTCGGGGTAGCCTACGAGAAGGGAAGTCATGATGTCAGCCTCTGTGGTTACTCGGACAGCGATCT
Source organism: Dendrocalamus latiflorus (assembly GCA_017311315.1). Taxonomy (NCBI): domain Eukaryota; kingdom Viridiplantae; phylum Streptophyta; class Magnoliopsida; order Poales; family Poaceae; genus Dendrocalamus; species Dendrocalamus latiflorus. The sequence goes on from CM029663.1 coordinate 29,969,877, forward strand.
TGCTGGTGATCTCGAAGGGAGAAGAAGCACTGGTGGTATTGCGTTTTATTTGAATGGCAATCTGGTATCGTGGAACTCACAGAAGCAGAAAACGGTGGCGTTGTCATTGTGCGAGGCTGAGTTTATGGCAGCGACGGCAGCGGCTTGCCAAGCACTGTGGCTGAGAAGCCTGATCAGCGAACTCACAGGGTTGGAGCCGAAACCGTTAACACTGTTTGTTGACAACTGTTCGGCAATTGCACTCATGAAAAATCTTGTGTTTCATGGCCGTAGTAAGCATATAGATGTTGGAAATATGCCCTAGAGGCAATCATAGAGATGATGATATTTCGTTGTATCCATGATTTAATAAATGTTCCTTGAATATTGCCTTTGTATTGATTAACAAGTATGTGACTTGTTTGTGAAACTCTTTACTTGTATGGTTATTCTAAAGTTGTCCCTAGTCGAAGTTCATATGTGGTCACACGTGAATAATGGATTAGCACATGTATCGGTTGATGACCATGTTTCACAGGTCATAGACATGGAGATGTCAAACCAATAATGTGGACACATGTTTAGAACATGGGGTTGGACCGACCCAACATGAGACATAACAATTATACTTATGGTTCTCTCTCTGCACAATGTGTACGCCTTGTCCTTAGACCTGAGATTGTCGCATGTACTTGAGATGTGAATCGACCTACTTAGGGGCTATCAAACGCTGCTCCGTAACTGGGTAGTTATAAAGGTAGCTTTCGGGTTTGTCATGAAGCATGCTGCGAGGCATGGTCAGTCGAGATGGGATTTGCCCCTCTCTACCTGAGAGAGATATCTCTGGGCCCCTCGAGTGATCGGATCCAGAAATGCATGGCCATGCTACTTAAGGTTAAGAGTTAACCTAGTAAGGGATTCCGGATCACAGGATCGAGAAAGAGTGGTCAGCTTGGAGCTCGACCAAATATCGTGAGGCAAAGGGATTGGCATGTACATAAAGTTGTGATGGTTCGTTCGATATGATCTTTATGTATGTTTAGGAGTTGGCACGTCTTGCTAGAGGCCGCTACCAACTATTGACCGAGTAGGTAAACTCGTGTCATGTCTAAACATACGTGAACCCATAGGGTCACACACTTAAGGGCTGAAGCCTAATTCGGATTGGATCCGGGTTGGACTGGGTATTGAGTCCTAATGGGCCTCCATTCGCTGAAGCCCATTATAAGGACGTCTATAAAAGGAGGGCTAGGGCGCACAGGGTTGGGAGGATTTTTTCGTGACCTCCTCAAACCCTGGCCGCCACCCCTCCCACGCCCTGGGCGCTCGCTCGGATCTAGTAATCCGGCGTGCGTCGCTTCCTCCCGTACGTGTGGATACCTTTTGGCGGCGCTGCATCTGTAGCGTTTGGACGAACCGCAAGAGAGGAGTTGTACGTTGGACGCCGCGACGAGGACGAGGAAGTAGTACGACTACTCTGCCCCGACGTGCTGCATCGACGTAGTACGACTACTCTGCCCCGACGTGCTGCATCAATTCCGCACCTGCGCGTCTAGTGGTAATTCCGTGATCTATAACTGCAGTGATCTTGGTTTACGGGCATAATTTTTATTAATTTGCGCTAGCGTAGCCTACCCGTAGTCCTTCAATAGATACCAGGTTCCACTTCATAAGAGAATGCGTCGAGAGAGGACAGATCAAAGTGGAGCTCGTGCATTCGGGAGAGCAGCGTGCAGATCCTCTGACGAAGGCGCTGTTAGGAGTGAAATTGGCAGCCATGCGGCGGCTACTTGGTGTTCGAGACTTGGAACCAGGTCAGGATTAGGGGGGAGCATATGAGCAAGTAATCCTGACACACTGCAGATAGAAGGCGCGAAGGACCAAGCTACCCGGAATTCAAATGTAGGCGGAAAGTTCAGTTAGCAGTAGTTGCAGATTTTCCGGTTCACTAAAACCATTTTCTGTTTCGTTTTTCAGTCATGCGGTGTTGCACATTTTCCCTTCCTAGTTTTGTGGATCACGGAATAAGTGGATCCAGGAGTTAAATTCATGTTTGCTTTTGTAAGTCGATAACTTTTAGCATTAGTGAAATGAGAAGAAAATAGCCCCAAAATCCTGCTGTCATATGTGTTTCCAGTTCTTCTGAATTTTACTGTAGCACGTCTGAAAATACAGTTCTGTGAGTGAATCAGGGAGGTGAGGGCAGATTCCTGGCCTGATCTCCAACACAGTGAGGCTCCAGCCTACAATCTCCATCGCTCGCGGGAGATACGCCATGGCAATTGCTCCTCCTGAGACCTCGCGGCTGCACCGAATGTTCCACCGGAGATGAGCCACATCCGTTACTGCCGCCTGCCGGCACTGGCATGGCTTCGCTGGAGATGATTCACATCCGTTGCTGCCGCCTGACATCAACGGAAGGGAGTCCGGTGCAACAACAAAACAGGCCATGTCGTCAAGCTCAACCTCCGCAACACCGGCTTGGACAACTATTTGTATAAGACTATATATGTTGAGCTTATTGATAGGTGAGATGTGCTCCTCTTTTGTTGCTTTACAACATTTAAGGTACCTTGATCTGAGCTACAATGACTTCAACTGGACAAACATATCTCTGTTCATGGGTTCTCTGAAGAACATAAGTATTGAGTTGCATACACCAATCAGTTTATTTAAAAACTTAAGCTGATGAGGAAAGACGGATATCCACTTATATTTCAACACTTCTCACGTGTATACTCATATAACCTAAGATGTGGAACCAAAGTGGACTGCAATTATTTTTTTAATTACGCCAATCAGGTCTTGAACTCAAAACCTCTTAACTCTAATACCATATAGAGTACTTATATTTTAACACTTCTCCTCACATGTAGACTCACATAGTCTAAAATGTGGAATCAAAGTGGACTGCAATTATATATTTCAATTACGCCAACTTGATCTTGAATTCAAGATCTCTTGGTTCTAATACCATATTGAATTGTACGTACCAATTAGTTCATCAAAAAGGCTAAGTTGATAAGGAAAGACAGATAATTCACTTATACTTCAACGCTAACGTATTTCCGATAATTCACTTATACTTCAATACTAAGGTATCTCAACCTCTCAGATGCAGGTTTTTTTTGGGAGAATACCTTCCCAACTCGATAATCTCTCAAATTTGTAATATCTTAATAATTGTTGGGGTTATTTTAATCTATATGCAGTGGATTTTGCATGGCTGCCACGTCTCTCTTTGTTGAGTCATCTTGACATGAGTACAGTGAAGCTAATTCTGTGAGGGATTGGTTCACTGGATCAACATGCTTTCCACTACGAAAGTCCTTGGCTTGTCTGATTGTGGCCTTAATAGTACAATCTATACTCTATCCCATTCCAACCTCACACGTCTGGAGGTCCTTGATATCTCAGTGAATTTGTTTAACACTTCACTCAACCTGTTTTGGAATCTCACGAGCCTTAAGGAGCTTTATCTTGCAATCCATACCTGATGCATTGGGAAACATGCCTGCCCTTTCAAGTCGTAGATCTTCGTTACCATAATATCGTTGGTTTGATGCCAAAAACCTTGGAAAAATTGTGCAGTTTGCAAATACTGATATTGGATATGAACAGCGTTAACGTGGACATAGTAGAATCTACAATTTTTTAAATAATCCATTTTTTATTAAAAATACAAAATTATACCTACTTTTTTTTTAATTTTTACAAAAGTGACCCCATGTCGCCTAACAGCCGAGCGACGGGAAGGCAGTCGCCCAACCGTTGGGCCACATAAATATAGTAACCGAATGGTTGGGCTATAAATGATGTCACCCAACCATTCGGCGGCAGCACCCTCCAATCGTCCAACTGTTTGGCGATTGAGTGGGCTATATAAGTTGCTCGGCTGAGCGGCCATGCCGTCACTCGGCTGTGCGCAAGAACAGAAAGAGAGGGAGAAGAGGAGAGAAAAGGAAGAAGGAGATGGAGAAGGAGAAGGAGAAGAGGAGGTTCAGCTATTTCTACGAGGAGTGATTCGTCCGTAAGGTAAAAGTTTGTATATTTTAGTCTATGTTTTTATAGTAAGTAAATAGTTTGTTTAGTGTAAAGAATAGTATAACTAGCATCCATAGGAAATTAAAGTTAGAGAAAAATAGTATAATTTCGGGAGATGGCTGGAAAGAAAAGCAAGAAGAGAGGAGAAAGAAAATAAAAGGGAGGAGAAGCGCAAGTATAGTTAATTTATTTTACTGCAAATATTTACTTGCGGGGATCCCGTGGCATGTTAGAGTACTTTGAAAATATAACAGAAACCCAGGCACGTACACTATTGTGAGGACAAGCCATCTAGAATGCTGCCAGGTTGAGAGACCATGTGGAGGTGACTCCATGTTTGTAATGAGTAATTGACACTTGTTCTGGAAAGTTTGAGTTTGATTTGTGAGTTTCGTGTCAAGTCGGAGCGTACACAGTCAGCTGCGGTCGTACCTGGTTGAACGCGGTCGGACCTACTTGGGACGCTTGTTCAACTATTTCGACTAATCATAGGGTTATTTCGTGCTTAACTACCTTTTACTGATGCAAATGTATGATTACAGTATTTCAAGTAGTGCTATGTGATGTTTTCTTGTCTGCGATGGTTGTAGGACTTTGAGGCTAAGTCGTGGTGAGGCATGGGATGGCCGGACTAGACACTAGCGGTGCTGAGGTCTAAGCGGTCGGGAGATGCCGAAGATAGCGAGGGTTCAAGGTGGTTGCAAGGCTTGGACAGCAAGGCAAGAGGGGGAAGCTTCCAGGAAGAAGCATGAGTGGCAATTTGGTAAAATTGACTCAGGCTTGAGGAAGCGGATTCAGTTGGAGTTAATGGGCAAAGTGTTGAGTTGTTGGAGTTAATGGGTAAAGCAAGATGTAAACCCGGTAACTTGAAGCTATAAATAGAAGGGGTGTGCACTGGTAGTGGAGGTAGTTTTACTTTTTCCCCTTTCCTGCGTGAGTGCTTGTTCGACAGCCTTGGTCTTTAGGGTTTTTCATATTTGTGTGCGTTGCTCAAAATGTGAGAGAAGGTTGTAATGGCTGTAGACACTTACATTATGTAATCATTCATCTCTCTGAATCCATTTGAGAACTCTTGTGTTTGAGATGTTATGGTTTCTTGTATTTCTCTGTGTGTTTGCTTCAGGTCTTTCTTCTTCACTGCTCTCTGTTCTTCTCTGCCTCTTTTGGTTTTGAGTTGAATCTTTATTCAAGTAGCTGCAGAATCATTTTGCTTTGAACTGGGAATCTTCTCAAAGCCCCTTGGCTGCTTATTCCTGAGAGCAAAGATTTCAAGAGCAGTTTTCTCTCCAAGAAATTGATCGCTACACACTTCCTCTGTTTTCCAGATTTCTAGGGTTTACTGTTTGTGTAGGCAGAGGAATCTTGTGCTCATGTTGTGCTATCTAAATTTGTTTGAGCTGTGTGTTTTCTTTATCTGAGACCTTTCCCTGTTATGATCAAAAGTCTCATGATCAAAAGATTTGAGAATGCCAAGATTTTTGGCATACGGTCTCATCTTCTATTTTATTTCGGCAATACTAGCAGTTCTCAGTCACTTTGATTTTCTTGCTCCAGTTTTTGGTTTCCAGCAGCAAAAGTAATCACTATGTGTGTCTATTTTCGGTTGCTATGCCGATTGCTCTCGTCCAACCATTTTGATCAATCTTGAGTCGAAAATTGAGATCTTTGTCTCAATCAGATTTTACTCTCAGATTGTCTTGGTTAGTGGAGAAGATTTCCAGCCAAATTTGTTGTTCTTGGTTCAGCTTTCGACTGTTGTTTCAGTTCTCTCTGTTTCTTCATCAGTCTATCTTCGGCTATCGCTTTCTCTGTTCCCGGTCAGACCGAAGTCACTACGGCGGTCCGACCACTATCTCCTTGGCGGTCAGACTGGCCTCACTTTGGCAGTCAGACCAGCCTTGCCTTGGCGGTCAGACCGGCCTCAACACTTGCATTCGATTGTTTGCTCTCTGGCCTGATTCATTTTTCTTGTCTTGTTTTTCCTTGCTGTTTTCTGCTCTTATTCAATTTCCACTGAGCATTTATCTTCTTTCTTCATAGCTATTATACCTATCAGAGAAGAAGTTCGTGGGAATACTTGGGGCAGTTTGAAGGCACCATTCACCCCCCTCTGTTTCCATTTCGATACTACACAGGTTCTGTGGTATTACAAAGGGCCTTCTTAGCTTTTGGTGTTTACATCGAGGCTTTTAGGCATATGCTGCCCGTGCCCATGATCTCAGTTGATGGGATTTTTTTGACCAGGAAATACAAAGGCCATGTCCTTACTGCCATTGGTGTTGATGGTAATAATCAAATTCTGCCCTTGGCCATCGTATTTGTCGAAAGTGAGAATTACGATAGCTAGTTATACTTCGACATTTGAGGGTGGGAGTTGTTGGAGCTCATCGTAGTGTGTGCGTAATTCATGATCACCACGCCGGGATACTGAAGGCCTAAGAAAACTTCAACTATACCCTGAGGAGCCATTCTCTCACCACCTGGGCGCTAATTTCTTCAAGCAGTTCCTGAAGCAACCATTGATGAAGCTATTTAAGAGTCTGGCTATACAAAACCAGCAACACAAATTTGATGCTCTGTGGACACTGTTGGATGAGTACAACAGGAAGTACGTTGATGAGAGGAACAAGGGACCAACCATTCCTAAGGCGGCACTGTTAGTGATATGCCCTAGAGGCAACATGGAGATGTTATATATATCACATACTATGTTTATGATGCATTAGTTTGTTCCTTGAAATAGACATTATCATTATTGATCAATGAGTATGTGACTTATTCATGAGGCTCTTAATGCCAAAATGTTGCTATTTCTAAATGATCCCTGATTATATATCATATGAGGAACAAATATGATTCAAAGATCATCATATGTATTGATTGATGATCATGTCTCATGGATCATGGTATGGAGATACCAAATCAATAATATGGACATGTGTTAGTGAACATATGTTGGATAGACCGGCCATGAGACACTGCAGAGATTCCATGTGTCATCAGTTGGTCTCAAGTAGTGTTTATGTGGAATCCTTAGACTTGAGATCATCATGGTTCCCAACATGCGTAGTAGCTTATTTTGGGACTACTAAACACTACTCCGTAACTGGGTAGTCATAAAAGTAGTCTTCGGGTTTGCTATGAAACATGTAGTGGGATGTGAATGATCAAGATAGAATTTGCCCCTCCTTATGGGAGAGATATCTCTGGGCCCCTCGATGTAATGGATTATGAAAGTGCATGGCCATGCCAAGGTGATTGAGGAGTCAATCACGAGTTTATAATCCATCACGGAATCGAGAGAGTGATTGAGCTATTAAGAGGATGACATAGGTCTCGCCTTGAGCTTAATCTATATCGTGAGGCAAAGGGATTCGTACATGAGAACATTACAGGTTCAGCCGATATGATCTTTACGTATACTTTGGGGTTAATATGTCTTGCTAGAGGCCGCTATTAACAGGGTGACCGGAAAGGCGTTTCCGGGTCGCGACCAAGTATACGTGAACCTACAGGGTCGCACACTTAATGGGTTGGAACACTAATTCGAATGTGATTCGGATGTGGGCTCAATTCGGATAGAGATCCGGATAGACTCCTATTGGGCCTCGGTCCACGAGGCCCAAGTGAGGAGGTCTATATATATGGAGGCGGGGGGGCTGAGGGATACACGCTTCTGTTCCTCCCGAGCAAAACCCTAGCCGCCACCTCCCGATCCAAACCCTAGCCGCTCGCGAGTGCTGGTACACTCGTGATCGGCGTTCCAGCCCCGGACGTGTGGATACCGGTGGAGGCGCTGCTCGTTGCGGCGTTGATCGGCATCAACAATCGACAGATTGGATCTGCTCGTGGTGTGGTTGATCGCGTGGAGGAGACGATCTGTTCGGGACGATCGGCTACTTCCACTACTACCTCGACGCGCGTGGTTGGATCGACTTCTCCAACTCTTCTTCCGCTGCGCTGCGCGTCTAGTGGTAACGATCTATGATCCCTCCTTAGCATGATGTCCTGGTGTGCGCGGTAGAAATTTTTTATTTTTTGCTATCGTAGCCTACGCGCGTTCCTTCAGGCACAACCCGAACGCCTCACACCACTGGCAGAGCCTAAACCTACTAGTCCAAGGAGAAGGATCTTGAGGAGCATCAAGTGCTTCTCCCACTGGATTGAGGCAGCACTATTGGAGAAATGGTCCCTGCTGCACGATACAGATGGCGCAAGGTACGGCATAATGACCACTAACCTTGTGAAGGTGTTCTGTATAGAACAATCGGCTATTTCAAGAAGAGGCATGCAAATGTAGTACTTCATGCCGCCAACCCACAAACATTGTACTGCTCGAATATTACAGCGTACATGCAGGCGAACATAAAGAAGGGCCAGTCACACATGGTGTACGTGATGGGCAGTATGGAGTATTATTTCGATGTGCTCCTCCAGGATAGAGCTAGATTTGGACTAGCTCGTTCTCTTGTTATCCACGAGGTATGCCTTGTAGATCACATGAACGAACCTAGTTACACGTGCAACAAGCCAAAAATCTTACACAAGCCATACTCTCATGTTCTCGCCGCATACGGGGTTGTGCACAGGGACCCTTTGAACTTCATGTCCAAGTACTTGTTCAAGGAGAAGGTGACACAGGCGGGGTGTGGCAAGCTTAAGTGGTTTAGGGTTATGGATAACTTTGCCACCTTGGATATTACACAGAGGACTTGGTGTAACATCCTAAAATTTCAAGTGCTAAAAATGTGGAGTTTTTAAAAAATTTTCTTGCATTCTGCTAGCACTCAAATTTCTTCTGAGTATTTATTTGAAATCTTTTTGAGTTTTGTGCCATACAAGTTAATAATCAAGAGTACTCCCAAATATAAATAATAATCTTGTAAATTACAAAAATGGAAATGTCATTACAGATCATGAATTCAAAATACCAACATCTTAAATTCAAATTCAAGACAATAAAATATTAAAATATACCCATAAAAATCCAAGGTGGGATATTCAGAATTTATATGTATATATATACACATACAATTCATAACTAAATAATGTCAAAAACGAAATCCGAGGGCAAACTGAATAAAATAGAAAACAGAGAAATAATAAATTTTGTAGCTAGATATTTGAACTAAATGTTCAAAAATTGAAATCCATAATCTTAAGGCTAAAATAGAAATTTAAATTAAAAAATCAAATTTTAGAATCATGCAAAAATCAAAATCAATAAACACTAATGTAAGATAAAAATCTAAATTAAAAATCCAAACTACAAAATTTGCTAGAGCCTTTCTTTTCTCTTATTTTTCCCTTCCATGTGGGCCCTAGCCTTTTCTCTTTTTCTCTCTCCCCTTTTCTCTCTCTTTCCCCCTTCCCCTCTCCACCTGCCGCTAGGCCCCACCACCTCTCTCCCTGGCCCCCCTCTCCCTCCCTCTTCCTTCTTTTCTCTTCCGTGTGCCCGCACCTGCCCCGCGCACGTCTCCCCCGACGCACGCCTCGGACCAGTGGTCGCCGGTGCCACTCCGCCTACGTCGCCGTGGTCCCCACCGCCGTCTCGTCGCCCTATCAAGCGCCATCGCCATCGCGCCTGCCCCGTGACCTCAGCTATCCTCCCGCCCGGGTTGGCCACCGCCTCCCATGCCCCCTCGGTCATGCACAGCGCCAGCCGGTCGTGCCCGTGCTACGGGTCTGCGCGTGCACGCCCGCACCCCACGTCGGGCCCTGCAAGCGCCTCACCGCCGGACAACCACCCCGCACGTGCTGCACGGCCGCCGCGGGCCCTCCTCGGTGCCCACGCAAATCACCCGCTTTAAAACCCGCCTAGGCTACCATTCTCCCCGCCCGAGCTCCCTCTTCCTCCCCTAGCGCGCAATCGGCCCCCCCGTTCCCCTCTTCTCGCCGGCACCCCACCTCTTCTCCAAGTCCGGCCGTCGAGCAAACCGCCGAACCGCGCCACCATTTTCAAATTATTTGCTCCTACACACTCCCCGGGACACCGTGAAGTCAACCGCATCCTCCACCGGGCTCCCCGCCGCCTCTCCGTCGCCGGCGTCGATCTCCTCCCGAGCCCGCCGCTGTCGCACGCCCCCGGCCCTACTCCGATGACCCCCGGCTGCCACCGACACTGCCACCGTCTTCACGAGGACACAAGGAATCCATTTTGGCCGTCGCTAGCCCCTCCCCGGCCCCCCTTCACCGACGAGCCACCGTCGAAGTCTCCCCTGTTCCGGCCTTCTCTGCCCGGCCGCTGCTACCGCACTGCCTAAAGGGATACTTCGTTCCTTTATAAGCAGGTAACACTCGCATCACTCCTGGCTAGCGTCGCCCGCCCCTTAACTCGCCCGGTCGCGAGCGTTTGAGCCTCTGGCTCCGCAGCGCCAGGCTGAGTTTTGGGGGTGGTTCAGTGTATTTTTTATGTGGTATGAGTGGCAGCATAGAAAACTAAGGGAAAAATCTGGGGGGAAACTCATAAAGTCAAATCTCCTGTGATGCAGAAACTGGATTAGTGTATAGGGGTGCTTATTAACCCTTTTTGGCATGGTTAGTTATCATGTGCCAGGAAATTTTATATATATATATGTATATGTGTGTGTGTATATACATGTCCATAGATGTATATATGTGTATATATATAATGAATAACCCTTTTTAAATCCTTAGCAATTAAAAAGAGTTAGTAGGAGTATAGTTAGAGCAAACTCTCATGAGAAAGGATAACCCATCAAATAAAAGGTTACAAAACCGTAAATCATGAATCTTTGCACATTAGAACATGAGGTCGAAATTAACTGTTTACCAAGTTAAGCCATAAAATATTACCCTAGTAACTAGGATAAACCTATTTCCACTAAATAATGTGAACACTAAACCAATAGCCATAGGCTACGATACTCAATGTAATAAAAGATTATATTACATAAAAATGGCGATGATTAAACTGTCAATATTTGTAGTGGGAGTATTCTAGCACCGAAGCAAATGAAACAAATCTCTAAATTTGTCTAAATCCCATGTCTACCTGGTGAAACTAAAATATGAAATTGGAGTTATTTGGATTTTTTTGCTGAATGTTTATTTGGTTTGCTGATTGCCTTTTTATCCAAATTTTTGTGCACGTTAAAATAGCGTACGAGGCTCAGGAAGAAGAAGCCGAAGCAGCAGCGCTAGAAGCTCAAGACAACCAAGACCAAACCCACTGTGACCAAGGCGAGTCAATACTTTGATCATGTTGAACCTACATTTTCTGCAAATTATTTTTGTTTAAATTATCAAACTGCATGCTGTTATTTTATATGCAAATACATGTTTAATTTAAGATTCTAGTTATATGCCCATTATTAACTTGATTAATATTACACCTCCTTTGGAATATTAGAATATGTGAACCTTGTCGCCCTAACAAAATTATAATAGTAACCTTTCAAAAATAAGTCCGTAATTATACGCCATGCTTAGTATTGCATAGATACTCGGGGGCGCTAAAATGCCCCAAGCATCATTATCATTTCTAATCATGAGAAACTGGTTTGGGAAGTCATGGTGGTAATGACTGATATATTTGGATATGATTATTTTATGCTCCCAAAAACCCCAGCTTGCTTAACTATCTGGGCGGATGGTTCGAGGGTGTGAGTGGTGCAGTGGAAGCACAAAGTGGATAGTGCTAGAACCGCCTAGATACCACTAAGTATTGAATCTTGTTATGATCTCCTATGTAAAACAGTGCAACCACAAGTCTGTAAAGTACAACTTGGCTAAGTAATTTATCGAAACCCCTAGACTCATCTCACCGGTAGTGGATAGGAGTGGATATGCAAGGGCAAGGGGAGGCCTAAAGGGACACTGAGAGGAGGGTGAAGTTTTCCAGTCATGCTAGCATTGCGGGGAGTGGAGCCCGACTGCACTAGTATCCGTGGCGAACATCCCGTGCAACGTATGGGACCCACCGCAAGTGGGAGTGGCCCATAGGGTGAGATGACAAAAGGGGCTAGATACTTTGAACAGTCACTGTGATGGTCTACTCAACCATGTGACTAAGGAATCATGTGGGGTAATGAGCGGATTGTCTCTTGTGGTGAAAGTGTACAAACTCTGCAGAGTCAAAACTATTCGAATAGCCGTGCCCACGGTCAAGGGCGGACATGGGAACTTAACCAGCTATAGTTCTATTTCAAAAACTTTGTGGGTGGGAATGGAAAAGTGAAGGGCAGTGGAAAGCCCGGATTTGTGTTGCCCTGGGTGTCTTCCCAGTGATAATGTAAGCGGCTATAACGCTGAAGGTCTAGCATATGGTGCAGAGACCATGTAATGGTGGATGGAATCTGGATCGATATTATTATTGCATTCTCTTGCACATTATGTTTTTGTTCAAAACTGCTAGGTCTCAGGAAATTTTTATGTATTATATTTTTAAATAATAATACTTCTCACAAAATAAAATATCAGGAAGTATAAATAGAGTCGCAAGAAAAGAAGATGGTTGTTTATGGTAAACACATAAAGATGTTGGTGGATTCATGTCGATCATAAAAAGGAAACGATAGTGATGATTCTGGGAGAGATAAATTGGTGGAGTTTACATAAATAGATAGGCTAGATAGATGATATAAATGATTTTTGGAGAATTAGGGAGTGCAAAGGTAATTGCTGGATTACAACACTGATATCTAATATGAATTCTTGGGAGATGTTGGTGATAATGGGATTAATAGGATTTGATCAAATACTAGATGGATGGATTGAATTTATGGGAATTTGGAGATATGATAATTGGAGTATAAACTTGATCAATGATATTCCTGGTGAATGTATATTAGTGAATTAGTTAGAGATGGGTAATAGAAAATAAGGTTGATTGTTGGAAGAGCAAATAATGGTTTGGGATCAACAACAAACATGATTGAATTGTTAGAGAGTCCTGATATAGATGATATTGGTGGATCTAAAATAAATGATGTCACTCGCTGTTTGGAGTTTTAGACAACAATCATTATAGAAAGTGTATGATCGGTGGATTACTTAAATGATGTCACTCGCTGTTTGGAGTTTTAGACAGCGATCTATATAGAAAGTGTATGATTGGTGGATTATTTAAATGATGTTACTCACTATTTGGAGTCTTAGACAACAATCAATATAGCAAGAGTATGATCGGTGGATTAATTAAATGATGTCAATCGTTGTTTGGAGTTTTAGACAACACTCAATATAGAAAGTGTGTGTGTTTGGTGCATTAAGTAAATGATGATACTCGATGTTTGGAGTCTAGACAGCAATCAATAAAGAAAGTGTATCTTCGGTGGATCAAGTCAATTATAGCAATCGATGTGTGGAGTTTTAGGCAGCAACAATAACACTATGATTAAATAATAATAATGCTACTAAAAGTAATTTATGGCAAATAAAATAACCCCAGCCTCTCCTTTGATAAGCCATGCATACTATTTATTTTCATCCTGTGTATTGGCTCGCGGAGCACAATAAGTTTGTGCTCACACTCGCTTTCACAACAAATCCAGAATCAGGAATCAGATCACTACGCTTCAGTAACACTATTGGTCATGGTGGCAAAGAAGATGAAGATGACAAGGGCTAGGCCGCAAACCTCCAGTTGGCTGCCTGTGGGCATGTCCTGAGGGTCCCACCTGTGTGCTTCATTTCCGCTGCTGCAATTTATTGATTTCGGCCTGATCGGCTCATGTGTAAGTTTACTACTATATTTACGCTTCCGCATGATATGTACTTTAATGTTCAGAACTGTAATCTGTGAGCACTATCTACTGATCCAAGGAATAGTGTAGTGGAATCACAGAGGATGTCGGATGTTAATATCTGGGCTCCTACACTTGGATTCTGGATGTTGACATGCTGAAGGGAGGGAATGGTCGTCAGCAAAGTCATCGTATTACCAATGATATGGACAAAGCGCAAACTGGGGTGTTGGGTAGACGTTGTGGCTAGGAGAGCCACACAACGAGATGACGCAAGGCACCTGCTGATGAGTAGGCACACCAGCATGGTTTGCGGTACCACTTCTTCAAGTGTGCAAAGTGGCACAAAGATTATAAATCATTGTGCATTACCATCTATACTTTGTTAGTTGCTACATTTGATGTATGTATGTTGAATGTACTATTTATGTAACTGTTGTGCTACTATTCACTTTTCATTACTATTATAAGTAGTGTCCTGCTAGTCTACTACTATTCTGTTTGTTATATACAAGTTAAATTTAATACTGCTTTACATTCCATGTGCTTTTGTGTGTACATGCTAACTTCAAGTCGTTTTGCAGGTATGGCTCGTGACCTTCGCAGATTGGACTAGCCTTTCAGCCTGCTAAATGAGTGTGTCGACCGGTTGCATCACACATCGCATTGTGTGCCGCATGTTGCTGGCATGGATGACGCAATTGAGTTGCGAGTGATCTGCATGCGGACACCTCGAGTGGCCTGGAGGCTAGACCTACGCTAGACAGACAGGTTTGCATCTCGGGGGCACTATCTTCTTGTCAAACTTACCTTGCATATTGATCTTTTTTCACTTCACAAGCTTAGTGATGCTGGTCTACTATCTCTCACCCAGATGGTACAAGCCACAGATGAGGATGGTCTAGCACCAGGTGCGATCGGGGATGATGGAGAGGTCCAGGCCGGGTCAGAGCGGTCGTGACGCTTTTCGTTCGATCTCTCCCTACTGACAGCTTTGGTGGACTGGTGGCATCAGCATGTTGTAGTGCACGAGGCTCCTAGAAGTTGACACGTGAACACCCAGTCAACACTCCGTACATCCACCGATGACGTCCCGTCCGACAACACACCAGGTGGGAGGATCAGTGTCGCCACGTCTGGCATGTCCGACACCACCGAGACCTGACGAGGCTGGAAGGTCAGCCTGGGCGTGACCCCATACACCGCCAACGTCGTAGTACCTAGGTCCTCTGCAGTCCTCCAGCTTCCCCACACTGGGCATGTACGACATCCTGTACTTTGCTCCGGACAGCTTTTTGTGCGCCGTGGCACTAGTCGAGGGTATGTCGCATCTTCATTTGTTTCCTCCAATTGCTTTACTTGATGAACTAACGATATTTGTACTATAGGTTTTATGCCCCCTGAGGAATTGGGGGCCTCCCCAGGCGATGTAGACACGGATGACTACTTTGTGAACCCGGACCTGGCGTCTCAGCTCACACCCCTTGAGGTTCTCTTTTGGTCACAGCTCAGGGATGCACCAATACCCACACAGCCGCCAGTGTTGTTCACCCCTTTGGCTTTGGGTGTTCATCAGACCAGGGCTCCCGACCATTTTTCCCTGTCGCTGAGGAGGAGGGCCAAGTAGGGCCGTATGGGAGGACGCGGAGTTGGAGTGGGCCATGGTGATGAGGCAGGGGTGTTGGGGGTGCTGTTGGGGGCCTAGTACAGGTCGTTCGCCTACGTTAGCTTTAATTTTTATTATTCTTGTAATACTTAACTTTGTACTTTCTATGTGATGTCTTTAATATTATTACATTCTTAGTTGTATTTCTTTGTATGATGTACGTTTGTTCAATGCATATCAGCACTGCAAATGTTCACTCAATAAATGGCAACTGTAATGACACGTCCACCATTTAGTTACATGCTTTAGGAGATTGAACATAACCACATACAACGGGGGAGAATATCGTGGTACAAGCTTCTTTGGGTGTGCCTACTAGTAGAAGGTGTATGGCGCTACCCACATGGAGTGTTGCAGAGGTGGACACCTTGGATGTGCCTAACCGTTGTTGTAGAGGTACGTACATATGCAGCTAGGGTTCACACAGCAATAAGTGGGATCATATGAACTTCCTATATTGATGATCTCCTCGTTGCCCCACTCGCACTGCATATGTTGGCGGATGTCATCGTTCTCCTTATTGAGATTGTCAATCCACGTCTCCAACTCTAAGATTCAGTTCCACAATGTATCCATGTACATCACAACATGGCGTTCATGGGGAGGATCAATCTAGCGGACAAAGTCATATTTCGCCATCTGCTGCAAAGGAAGGTTAACATCGAAGCTCTATTAGTAATAACAATAAATAAACTGTTGTGGTTACAGACCAAATAGTATAGAGTGGTAGTGGAGATGTTAGGTGAACAATGCTTAGGGTCTTCTCCATGCTCAGGACAGCTATATATATTCACATGGGGAGTATTTTACAATTATATCCTCACACCCAAGTATCCCTCTCAAGGGCATTTATGTCATTATACATGTCCCATTCTGGGCTTTACAACCCTCTACCAGGCCGGCTGGGCTTAGGTGGGGGCCACCCCTATAACAGGAGCCTCTCACGGTGAAGGGCTTAATGGGGCCGAAGCCATCTTGCTGAGCCATTTGGCCCCCTCCGTCCCCTGCGGCATGTGACCTTCTGTGATCTTGGGCAGAAATGGATTTGCCGGCGTAGCACGACCTATTGGCATGGGCACGGAGTTGAAGTTACTACCGAAGGCATCTCTCAGTTGTGAGGTCTATGCTTCCAGCGGAGCCGATTCATCAAGGCGAAGCCGAGTCGGCATTCGACTTCATTCCGCGGACATGTAGGCGAAGCGGGATGCGGAATCGTCCCTCGTATACATGGCCGAATCGGAGGGTCGACTCAACTCTGCAGACGCAGAGTCGAAGTAGGCTCTGGAGTCATCACGTGGGCTCGAAATCGAGGTGGGCTCCGGATTCATCGTACAGACTCAAAGTCGAAGTGCAGCTAGGTGGCTCGTGGCTCCACGACGGTGCTTTAATGATGCACAGTGTGCAACGGGAGTTGCACGATGTGACGGTACGCACTCGATGCGTATTGCGGTGTCAGCGGCCGCCCGGCTGTGGCCTCGCGCCTTTTATTAATGGGGCAGGACATGTGGCTGCACGTGATTGGCACGTCGTGCGCTGTCAGGCAGCCAGACAACTGCGTGTCTTTGGCCTCCACCGGTCGCATTTCCCGATCGTGGGGAGGCGAACGGTTGGGCTCCCGCCGGTTGCACTTCCCGATCGTGGGGGAGACGAGAAGGCTTTATATACCCCTTCACCGACATGTGAGCATTCTTCCCACTCGCTCATTTGCTCCCTTGCTGCTCTTTCGCTCACTTTTGTTCTCGCTTGCTGGCACGATCTGCCTCTGCCCCCATACGTTTGACTGTGCGCTTTTGAGGGGAGGATGGCTTGCCACGAAGAACATGCCTTATCCAGCCGGCGTAGTTCGTCGTAGAGCTCGGTGGAGTACGCCCTGGTGGTTCACAACCCATCACAGGCCGACAAACGATGGATGGCCAGGCAGAAGGTGGGAGGCCCCTGCTCCCGTGTGCTAGGGCCGAGTCTCGTGACGGAGGAGACGATCCAATCTCTCCTTCGGGAGGAGATGCTGGCGGACCATGATGCAGTTTGCTTGCCTGCTAGCGATGAGACGGAGCCGCACCTGGAGGCAGCGGAGGTGATCGTCTTCGTCACATACTTTGAGGCCGGGCTCCAGATACCAGCGACGAACTTCGTTGGCAACGTCTTGCGGACTTATGGGTTGGAGTTGGCACAGCTGACCCCGAATGCGATAGCTCGCCTGGCTGTTTATGGCTGGGCGATGCGGACAGAAGGTACCTGGCCCAGCGCAGCACTATTCGCCTTCCTCCATGACGCGCGCTGCCAGCCGAAGAAGATCGAAGGGGGGCGTTCTCAAACTTCGGCAGCGTCAACTTCGTACTGAGGCCGCAATGCGTGAAGATCTTTCTCGCCAACTCGACCTGAGGGAAGTAGGATTCCAACTGGATGTGGCGGTGGTTCTACCTCCGCGTGACGAGTAGTAGCGGCCTCCGGTGCACGGGATGGCCGATGTCCTTCAATAGTTCGCCGAGTGTGAAGCCCAACCTCGACGACAAGCAGCGGGTGTGGAGGCTTGTCGGTATTACCCTCCAGTTCAACATGCGTGACCTCGCTGAGGAGTTAGTTATGAATGGAGTGGCACCGCTTGCCTACCGGTGGAAGCTTCAGCGTGGTCCCATCCGGCTGGATGGTGTTCAGCCGACGGTGTCTTCACTCCTGAAGCCCTTCGATCCTCGTAAGCTCTTCGGCCATAGGCTATGTACATATATATACACACAAATTGTTATGAACAATGTCTCGCTTTGCCTGTAGGGCTTCTGCTGGAGGATGCAGAGCGTGCGGTAGTTGTGTTCCTTGGGCCATACACGGCCAAGGAGCACGACTTGCACAAATCCGCCACTGCCCCAGCGAGGCTAGGGCGGATAAATCGAGTATGCAAAGCTCTAGGCATCCCCGTGCCGGAGCGCACAGCACCGATGTTGGGCCGGGCCCGCCACCGCGACGGCGACAGCAAGGGGGAGCGTCCCCCTCGGCACAGGGCCCGATCTCCCGCCGCTGTATCCAGCCCACCGGCTGCATTTCTGGTGATTGCTGCCGAAGTTGAGGGCGCGACCGTCATCGGGTCCGACATGGTGGAGTACGCCAACTCGGATCTAGAGGCGGAAGTGGAGCACGCTGCACCCGGCGAAGAGTCCTTTGGCAGCACCAAGGATAGGGGACACAGCGCTGACGTGCAGGAGGGCGAGGCCTCATCACCCACGCCAGTCGGAGGGGCCGAGGAAGCATCACCAAAGTCCCCGAAAGCCAAGCGCCCCCGGTGGGATCGCCTTCCTAGCCGAAGGGGTTCGTCGTGGCGGTCGGGATCAGGTCGGATTCGGAGTCCGACGGGAAGGACATCCAGCCTGAGGGGGAACTCGTCACCCCCGATGCAGATGAATCCCCCACGGTCCGGACCTCAGCGGAGCGAACACCCCCACAGGCCTCACCTGGGCACGTCGAAGGTAGGCGCAACTCTTTCTCCCCCCATGACTTCATGAAGCTTTCTCCAATCTGCTCGCTAATTCCGTCGTCAACGTCAGCCGAGACGAGGTCACCCAGACGTGGATAATGATCGAGCAACGGAGATGGCCTCAAAATTTTCGGCCTTCCTGCTCCGGACATGATGTCCATACCTACCGCCCTCGAAGCCGCCAGCGCAGAGACTCAACGGACGGCTATCTTTGACTTCATTCCTCAGCCGGAGATGCTGCGTGCTCTCCAAGGGGCCGCGGACTACGCCGACTCCGGTTTGGACCGACGGGAGCTACTGTCTTGCGGCTCGGAGCTCTTGGAGGGCGCGCTTGAGGCCTTGGAGATGAGGGTAAGTACTTGACCTCGACACTTTACATCATTGTCTGGGGCTTGCCTAACAATTGTGCTATGTAGACCCTTGCCTTCGCTCTGGCCCTGTAAGAGGCACATGCCTACGAGCGGGGGGCACTAGAGGACCAGCTCCGCGCTGCCGAAGAGGCCCACACCATGAAGGACGAGTGCATCCGTTTCTAGGAAACGGAGGGCGCGAAGGCGATCTCTGATGCCTAGGCGCTCGTAGTGGAGGCACAACTTGCGGCGGTGGAGGCGCAGCGTGCGGCCACCGAAGAGTGCGATGGCTTACCCCAGCAGATTGCAGCGCTGGAGGAGGAGAGGCCCAACTCGTCGTGTCCCTTGGAGAGAGGGACCGGACTCTGGGTGACGCCTCGGTGGCGGCATGGGATGCCATGCAGGCTCTGGAGGACGCCCTCAAGGACCTCTCCGTCGACGTGCCACCCCAGACGTTCGGTCCCGAGGACCTGACACGGACGCTTCGGCAAATTGAAGAAGCTTCCAGCCTCATCGCCAAGTCGTTCGGCAACCACTGCTCGTTCGTCACCTCACGCCTTGCCTTCACCCTACTCCACCACCGAGGATGCCACCACGTCGACGGACTGGCTGACCCCCAACTGGAGATGCCTGGTGGAGCCAGGGTGATGACAGGCACCATGCGCATTGTTCACCACACCGTCTGAGCCTTCCATGACAGTATCTGGGATTACATCGAGGAGGCCACAGTGAAGGTGGCGCTGCGGCGGACCCTACACAACGAATGGGAATTCGGCAAGTGGCTTGATGAAGTTTCGCGGCGCAATGCCGACGGTGTGGCCGTCCTAGAGCAAGGGATAGACATGCAGGTGTGACATCGGAGTCTTAGGGCGTAAGCGTGCGTTGTAGTGTGTCCGCTCTTTTTTGTAAAACGGCGCCATACGGTCGCCCTCCATTTTTTTATGAATGGAATGAAATTGAACGTGTTCTAATGACACGTACCATTTTTGCTCCGAGCAGATACTTGATAGGGGCCGATTACTAGTTTCGGACCTCGTGGTTCGATGGCATCTTCGGCATTGGGCGTGGGCAGAAGACACCCGAAACTTCAGGGAGGCCCGGACTTCGGTAGGTGGGACTTCGGCACAAGAGTATATCAAGGTGGAGCTGGACGAGTAGCGACCTTAAGTACTCGAAGGCACTTGTAAACATTAGGTCTTCGCAAATGTCCTTGTTGAGTCTCTGTAATCATTCTTTCGTAAATGCAATAAAGACTTTAGTTTAAAGGTCCTTGCTGTACTTTGCGATTGTGCTCGTCTTTACCGAACACGTGGGGCTTTTTGGAACGAAGTGATCTCCATGCTTGCCCCTCGCCCGCGGTGCCCGGTCCACACGAGCTAGGATAGCCGAAGTAGTTGCTCGAGCCTAACCGAAGTGGACGCTCGAGCGCTCCGTCCCCTACCCTTCGACGTGGCGGCAGCGGAGCTGGCACCTAGCCAAAGTAGACGCTCGAACGCTCTGTCCCCTGCCCTTCGAAGTGGTGGCAGCGGAGCTAGCGCCTAGCTGAGAGTAGACGCTCGAGCGCTCCGTCCCCTACCCTTCGACGTGGTGGCAGCGGAGCTGGCATCTAGCCAAAAGTAGACGCTCGAGCGCTTCGTCCCCTACCCTTTGAAGTGGTGGCAGTGGAGCTGGCGTCTAGCCAAAGTAGACACTCGAGCACTCCGTCCACTACCCACCCGGCCAATCTACCCCGTCCGCCCCGCTCTCCTCTCGACTGCCCGATCTCCATCCAGCGATCCTCGCCTCCTTCCCCCTCTCTCCTTCCCCGGCCGTCCGATCCGCCTTGGCCGATCTCGCTCGTCGAAGTCCGCGCCAAGGTGAAAAGGGTTCCCCTTCTCCTCCTCTCCCTCCTTCGCACTTCGCCGCTCGCCGCCGGTCACCGGAGCGCCGACGCCGCTGCCGTCCCCATGCTCCTCCGGCTGGTCTACCCACGCCGGCCATCGGGCTGACGTGCCAGCCGAGTTGGCTGCCGACGTGGTCGCCACGCGGGCACCACACGGGCACCCGGCTGCCACGCCACCCCCTCATGCCACCTCAGCCCCGCCTGAGTCCATGGACTAGGTCCACATGGACCCGAGCCCACCTGGCAGTCGGCCCATCTCAAGGCTGACATCAGCTGGCACAATAATCCCGATTTTTCAGTATAAAAACAATTCGGCTGAATAAAAATTCCACGCTGACATCATAATCCCAGATTTTCCTTTGGAAAAATAATTCCCAAAAATCCAGATTTTCCTTTTCTCTGATTTTAAACTTTCCGAAGCCCGTTCTTCTTCGTCCTAACTCCGATTGAGCCCATTTAAATTTCTAAATTCATCAAAAACTCCCCTCTATCAATTTCTGTCCTCAATTCAAATATTTGAAGTCAATTTGAATTTATTTGAATTTGGTGGGTTATTTTCACGTGTAGACTTCGACGATTCAGGAAAATTCTTTGACGAAGATTCACACCAATTTGAAGAGCAAGGCAAGTCATACTCCTTAATCATGTTGATCCTAGTTTTCAAAATAAAATTAGATTGATTGAAATTGTTCTGCATGCATATTTTTATTCAACGTATTTCAGTTCAGTTTTAAATTTAGTTATTGCCTACTTGTATCACCTCCATTGATATTGAATTTCCCTGATACCTTGTCACCCTAGATTAAAACTCTAGTTGATACAATAGTATGGCTAGAGACCTTATGTATAGCAGCTGCTTAGTCTTGCTTAGACATAACTATGGGTTGGGATACTTTTTCACATAAAATGATGACATTTTCACATAAAATGATAAGCTTTTCAATTGTACTGTTTATGAAATATTTTGAATACAAAATATAAAAGCTGGCTTAGACTTAGGCAATTGGTTAGATGGGTGGGTGTGTTGGTCGAAGCCGCAGGGTTGATTGTCGTGCACAGGGGTATGTGGTTGGGCCTAAGTCAGATTAAGGACCGGTCTGTGAGCTACTGTTGCTAAGCCCTATTGTACTACCACATGGCTGGTATGGGATAGCCCTGGCTGTGTAATTTGCGAAGTCCCAACCTGAGTCAAGTTGTAGGTTGAAAGTGAGCGTGGTTGGTGCCATGAGAAGTCTCACTTGGGTGAGCGTGGTTAAGCCATGTGAAGTCTCGCTCAGGCTCAAGAGGGGATACCGGTCTGGTGGATTCCTTACTAGGGTGAAACCTTAGAGTTGGCTTGGCCAGGTTGAAGGCTTTGCATTGTAAAGGCCTTGTCACGACTCCTCGCCGCGCACCTAAGGAAGTGTGTAATCGCGTGGCAATATGGGATGATCGTGTCTTGTGGGTAAAGCTGTACAACCTCTGTAGAGTGTATAATCTATCCTGGATAGTCGTGCCCACGGTCATGGGCATGCTGAGTAAAAGTTTTTCATGGATTAGACTTTGATTTTCAAAAATGTTTTCAAAAACCTTGTGGATGGATGGAATCCACGAGAGATGAAAACCTTGTGGATGGATGGAATCCGTGAGAGATTGAAACCTGGTGGATGGATGGAATCCATCAGAGTTGCTCAGTGAAAGCGTGTGGATGGATGGAATCCATACGTGACCTTTTTGGAAAACATGGTTCGGAGCCTACACTGACGGTATTATTTTCAATTACAAGTTATGTTTTTTTACTTATTGTATTAAATTCAGCAATTTTAATCTGTCTATCGTATTTCATTAAATGCTGTTTTATGCAAACTAACCCTATAAGCCTTCCATTAAAGCCTTTATCATTATGTTGCATTTCTCCGTGTGATTTGTGGAGTACAAGTTTGTACTCACCTTGCAATCTCCACATAGAGGAAGATGTCGTCAACAACGGTGAAGATCAGGACGAGTAGGCCGCGTCTTACTGTTGTTTGCCTGTGGGCAGGCTTGGGCTTCGCTTCGTTTCAGTTTGCTTCCGCAGTTATTTGCTTTATTTATCCTTGCCAATGGGCGTTGATGTAAGACTTGGCCATAAGGCCGTACTCTTTTATTTAATATAATTGGTCATTTGTTCTTGGTATTTATCTTTGTTGTACTGTGTGCACTAGCTGATCCTGGACTAGTGCGATTTACACAGAGGATCCAGGAGTCGTTACTCTGGGTTCCGACATAAACTATTAGCTAACTGTACCCCAGAGTGTGGGCATCGGAAGAAATGTAATCTGCCTTCAAACTGGCCATTCAAGTCCTGCACGACCGTGTCCTCCCTGTGTCTGCATTGTGTCCATACCGGTTGAGCACGCTTGTTTGGCATCAAGCGGTAGTTAGGGGCGAAGTCCTCCCTTATTTCTAGGGGAAGGTCTTGCTTTGGTAACCCTAGATGGAAAGGCCCCTGCCATTTGCCATGCTATGTTACTATAGGACGGACAAGGTTCTTCTTCCTACAGTTGGTTCCTACTTTCAACGAGTGAGCCATGCATTTCATAGCCCGTAGGGGATACAGCGTGCTTTCTCACAAAGCGGGTCATATTTTAGCTTCCAGAGCAACCACGTTGCCTCCATCATCAGAGTGGGATGTGCCCTCCCTCTCTAAATGTGGTAGTTTTTCTCACTGACGTGACCTAGCAAGGCAGCTTTTTGCATCATCGTGATGCAACAACCTAGCTTTGTGCAGGATGTGACCCAACCAAGTAGCTCTGTATTATGATGTGACCCAATGAGCCAACTTTGTATAGGACATGACCCAACGAGCTAGCTTTGCATAGGACATGACCCAAGGAGGCAGCTTTGCGTAGGATGTGACCCAAGAAGGCAGCTTTGCGCAACGACATGATGCAAGGCTGCAGTACGATTCCTCACTAAGCCCAGTGCATCGTGGACGCCAAATTTGTTTCAACTGAAATACGCTCCAACCACGTCTCCTGATCCACATCACTACTTAAGTACTACCCAAATGGGGTACTCCTGCATCACGACTACAACAACACCTTGATCAAATGGAGAACTGGTAGGATGAGATCTGCAGGCTCGCAAGGGCTACTGTAGCCTATGACGAACAAAGGGAGCATGCCAGAAGGACACATCTCCGCAACGACGCCCCCCATAGCAGCAACCTCTACCTCACACATTCCAACTGATCACTTGCTGCAAGAACCACCCGAGAGGAAGGCGCCATCTTTTTGTTGGTGCAGGAACAAATGCAAGTTCTTCAAGTTGAAGCATCGGCTTAGCCTCAGCATACGCTACTGGGATTGCACAAACTACGCATGGGAGTATCCTGATCGCCATTAGGACACGAGTCACTATGGGCAGCCGGTAAGGACCTCTACAACTTATTCCCGTAATATTTTTCTCCGCAACTATGCATTAACATCCTCTCCCATCTGATGAGGACATCCTTCCACAGATACAACCGTGCATATACACACAACTCATTCATAGCAATTGTTGCAAGGACTGCTTACTCGAGCTCGTGCTCGCCTACTTAATTACCAGGTGAATTCGTTCCTAGGTTCATATATTACTGAGAATAGACTGCTACCTAATGCAAGTGATTTAATTGTGCTTAGGAACTGGGAAAGGACAAAGGAAAGGGATTTGGACTCATGGACTTGCATGGAAGGAATAACAGAGGTCACCACGTCACTTTCGGACTAAGTCAAGCAAGAATTTGAATTGGGCTCAACCTGGAATCAAATTCAGACTGCTGCAATGGTATCGAGTTCAAACGGACATAACTTCCTCATACAGACTCCGTTTTTGACGTTCTTGGACTTCATGGAAAGCTTACGAAGTCTAGTTTCTAATGGATCCAACCCCATCTTCAAATTCTATCTGATCTGACCACAATCATCAAAAGAGTCTATGTTGGTTTCTGAGTCCAAGTCAAAAGGGTGTTGTGCCACCTCCACTTGGGCCCATGGGCCTTGTAACCCTAGGGGCGTGCACCTTAGCCGCCACCCCTGGTCATTTTCCCTATATAAGAGCCACCGCCTCCCTTTGCTAGGATTTGGATTTCGTTGAGTTTGGGTTTAGCCATTGTGCAAACTTCTGTTCTTCAGTTGTGTCGGACGACCACCTGTCAAGATAGCTTCGAGATCCCAACTTTGTTTTCCATGCCATCTACACTTCAATCTTATTTGTAATATCAGGTTGCCTATGTCTTATTCTTGCTAGTTCTTCGATTGCTCGTAGGGATTGAACTTCGTGTTCAGGTTGATCGCGCTTCCAGCGAGGTCAATAACATCTTGGAGTTGGTTCAATGATTGCTAAGGCACAAGCGTCGTCGTACAATTGTAGTTGGATCATGAGAGGCATCTCCACCAAAATTGATAGTTACCAATCTCATCGAAAGATCAGGCACCTCGTCTCCATCAAGTGGTATCAAAGCCCAATGTTGCTCGATGAGAATTTCCAGTTTACCATAGATTAGATTGTTTTTCTTTACCTACAGTACAGAAAAACCAAAAAAAATTAGTAGTAGATCATCCTGTCCAAACCAGTCTCAGCCTCACAATTTTTCTTTTCAGTACATTGCATTGTTGAACTTTCGGTTGCATCGTCGTGTCCTTTGCTGGTCTTAGTGTCTAGTTCCTCTAGAGTTTCGAGTTCTATTCACGCTTTGGTCTCATCGTTGCGGTTGGATTCGATCTGCCATGGCGAGGGAAGAAAAGGAGGAGGACTCGGGTTCTAGGGAGGCTTTGCCCTAGTTGGTCTCGGAGTAGGACACGATTTCAGATTCAACCACTTCGTGTGTGTGAAAAAAGAAAAAAGCGAAAAAGAAAAAGAAAAAGGCATAACTTTTGCATATGACCTCCTATTGGGGCGTTTCTTGATATGTTGGAAAGGAAACAAGAAGATACATTGAAAAAAAAGAAGTCTGGGGATTTTATCTACGCATACACACCCGGGCACACGTGCGGAAACTTTGACCCCCAAAAAATGTCGTTTAGGGCCTCAACACGGGCCCACAAGTCCGAAAAACTCAAGTTTCTCATAATTCGCTCAAAATTGATGGAGCCCTTCTACACGTCATTCTAAGGTTCGCTATGAAGACGATATCCTTTTTTGAGCTCCCAAATGCCGTGTGCAACATCATCTAGTTTCTTTCTCCGCGGTGTATTCGTTTGTGTCCTAGGCTTGTGTCTCTAGTACGGTCTAGCCTCGGACCAGTATTAACCGGCGTTGAACAATTTTTCAGCTTGCATTTTCTAAATTGATTATTGCTACTCCTTACTACCAAACTTGAGCCTTCCCAGCTACACCTTTTCTCCACTGTACAGGTTGAGCTTCACCTGGCAATCACTCCATCCAATCTTCGCAGATATATTGCCACTACTGGTTGCGATCGCCCTATGAGAGACCATGTGGTCGTGACTCCATGTGTGTGATGAGTAATTGACTTAGGTTTAGGTGAGTCGAGTTTGGTTTGAGTGGTTCGAGCCATGTCGTTGCGCGGTGCAATCGGCTTCGGTCGGACTTGGTCAAAAGCGGTCGGACGTGATTAGGACGTTTATTTTTTGCTTCGATCGTTTTGGGCTTTGAGTATCTTTTTGATGATTATATTTGGTTACCTTGTGTCGAGCGGTGCTATGTGATTTGTTTCTTGTCTGTGTTGGTTGCAAGACATCGAGTGGAGTCGTGGCGAGGCACGGATGACTGGACTAGGTGCGGGCGGTGTCGAGGTCAGAGCGGTCGAGGTGTGCCGAAGACGGCGAGGAATCGAGGACGTCGAGGCAGAGTCATGGCGAGGCACGGATGACCGGAATTGAGAGAATGTGTGTAAGAGTTAGGGTTGTATTTGGTTCTCTCCATGCAATGAAATGAGCATGAAATGAGAGGATGAAATTGAGAGAGTTGTAAGAACACATATATAATCATTCATCTCTCTTCCTCTATTTCAATATGAGAAATCTATTATTTGAGATGTCTTGAGTAGCTTTGCTTGTTGGTTTTCATTCTCTAAGGTTCATTTCAGTTCTGCTGCTCTCTGTTTCTTAAGTTCTGAGTAGAGTTTTATTTTTGCATGTCTTTGGGTTAGGTAGTTTCAAGTCCGATCCTTCCTCTGTAGTGTTTGTATTTTGTCCTTGGCAAACAAGTATTGTCTCTTTACTTCATAAGGAAGATAGCTATTTGTTGTGAAGGCATGAGCAGCACGCTACGTGGTTTACTTTTCTTGGTTTCTACTTCTTAGTGCCAAGTAGTACTAGCATTTATTTCTCCAGTTTGAAACCTGTCCAAAAAGAGAAGCACTCTTGATTTTTATTCTTCTTTTGCTTTCTTTCGGCCTGAGTTTTTGAGCATTAATTTTCGGTATTTTCGTCTCCCCCTACCGTGTCTTCAATAGTCATTTGCCTCGCTACTTAAGTGCTACCGAACTGCATGCATTTCACAAATCCTTGCTTCGGATGGCAGCTAATAACACAGGATATTACTTCTTGTTTCTCTCGGCAGTAAAGAAGGAGAAATTAATGAACAGAGCACTTGTTGTTAGCTGCCTCCTGATACTTACTGCCAGCAATGAATAGTTGAAAGCATGTTCAATTTTTGGCCAAAGCAAATGTGTACTCGGATGTTACTTTAAAGCATTTTGGCCAGCAAGAATTGCATGCAGTACGTACCCTTCTTACAGCTTGTCTCCTCTCTCTTTTTATTAGCTTTTTGCTAGAGTCTTTTTCTTTTGCTTTGTCCTCAGATTGCAGTAGGTGAATTGGGTCCTTTAAGTTCGGAAATAGCAATCCTTGTGTGCTTCTAGGACTGTATTTCCCTGTTCCTTTTTGACTGAAGTCCTCTCATTTGTGCTCTTGCCGTGGCAAGCATTTCGCTTCAATTTCTTTGCCGTGGCAGCTGTTCTCTTTGCCGTGGCAGGCATTTTACTGTCGTTTCTTGCCGTAGCCAGCAGTATGCATTTTCAGCTGATTTGAGAAGTCTTCTGCGCAAGTTGTTTGATCTTGTTGTTTTTCTGTGGTCTTGTATCTTCTTCTTGATAGCTTTCTATAGCTATTGGAGAACTGAATTTTTCGTGAATACTCAGGGGCGATTCTAAAAGATCGACATTCACCCCCCCTCTGTCGCCATTTCGGTCGAACAATTGGTATCAGAGCCGGTTAGCTCTTTTCAATAGATCTTAACCGGTCTGAAGAGCCATGGCGACGGACAAG
Organism: Dendrocalamus latiflorus; assembly: GCA_017311315.1. NCBI lineage: Eukaryota > Viridiplantae > Streptophyta > Magnoliopsida > Poales > Poaceae > Dendrocalamus > Dendrocalamus latiflorus. Next base: position 29,998,206 of record CM029663.1, read on the forward strand.
TACTCGACCAAGCCGTCGATCTTTGATGGCATTGACTACCTGATGTGACGATTGCCCGATCTTCCGAGAGGTACTGATAAGTCGATTGTGGAGATCTCGACGTTGATGATCCAAAGGCTCCGACCAAAACAGATCGAACCCCTCGCAATCACTACACCACTGCTCCGTTGGTTATCAACCGTGCCGAACACGATTGACCTCGCCAAGAAGGCTATCTCCTGCAAGCGAATCGAGAACACAAGCAAGAGAGTAAAAGATGCAATCTGAAATTGCGAATAATGTTTAAGTTCACAAGTTGGGGTTCCTCAAACCGAACATGCGGCGAAACTGCTAAGCAGAATAAACTCTTAAGAAAAACCCGAGGAAAACTAAAGGGGTGCGACCTCCTTAAATAGGAGTGGGGGAGGCCGCACTTATCTAACAAAAGGGGATGTGGTACTATTCACATGTACTGTTCACATGAACAGTACACCCATGATTAGTGCAGGCCCAAATAGTCTAAGTGTGATTACAAGGCCCAAGGCCCACTTTGACTCGGACTGGAAAAGTGACTCCACTTGTTTTGCAGTTTCTGATCGGCTCGGATGGAATTTCGAGGTGAGACCAGATTCATCTGAAAGTAGACTCCAAGATCTTTCCAACGAGTACTCACGGGCCCCGAGAAACCTTCTAGATCAAAAGTTATGGTCATTTGAAGTAGGCGCTGTCCAGCAGTCCGAATCTGAGTCGAACTCGCGAATATGAGTTGGCTTGCGCTTGACGGTTCCACTTCTACACTTGAGCTCGCGTGGTTCTTCTCCATGGTTCCTAAGGACAAGAAAATCACAAGTCTTAGGAAGTATCGAATGCTCAGCGGAAATATTATTGACTCCTAAAAACGAGTTTACCTGATAGTTGAGTTGACGAGCACGTGCCCGAGTGATTGGACCTTGCCCATCATTCATGGAAGCAGTAAGAGGGGTGTTCATATCAATAGAAGTGATGTCCTCATCATCCTCCCCTTCTTGAATAGGAGTCGTCCTCGACTCAAGCTCATCTTCCACGCCCAAGCAAGGTCGCAAATCTGCAATGTTAAAGGTGGGGCTAACCCCAAAATCTGCAGGCAAGTCTAACTTATATGCATTATCATTAATACGTTCAAGCACTCTAAAAGGACCATCTGCACGAGGCATGAGTTTAGACTTTCTCAATTCAGGAAATCGTTCTTTACGCAAGTGTAACCACACAAGATCACCCGGTTCAAAAGTAATATGCTTGCGTCCTTGACTACCAGCAACTTTATATTTAGCATTCATAATCTCAATGTTCTCTTTAGTTGTCTCATGCATCTTACGTATGAAATCAGCACGTTGTTGCGCATCACAATTTACTTTTTCTGAAGCCGGAAGAGGCAACAAGTCGATAGGTGCACGAGGTATGAAACCATAAACAATTTCAAAAGGGCATTTCTTCGTGGTAGAATGCAGCGAACGATTATAAGCAAATTCCACATGAGGCAAACATTCCTCCCACATTTTTAAGTTCTTTTTAAGCACAGCCCTAAGCATAGTAGACAATGTTCTATTGACTACCTCAGTTTGTCCATCAGTTTGGGGATGACAGGTAGTGGAAAATAACAGTTTAGTTCCCAACTTTCCCCACAAGGTTCTCCAAAAATGACTAAGAAATTTAGCATCACGATCTGAAACTATCGTATTCGGAATACCATGCAAGCGAACAATTTCCTTAAAGAACAAATCAGCAACATGTGTAGCATCATCACTTTTATGACATGGTATAAAATGAGCCATCTTAGAGAATCTATCCACGACAACAAAAATACTATCCCTCCCCTTCTTTGTCCTAGGAAGCCCTAAAACAAAGTCCATAGAAATATCTTCCCAAGGTACGCTTGGAACAGGAAGAGGTATGTATAAACCATGAGGATTAAGTCGTGACTTAGCTTTTTGGCACGTGGTGCAGCGAGAAATGAAGCGTTCGACGTCACGCCTCATCTTTGGCCAATAAAAATGGTGGAACAGAATGTCCTCAGTCTTCTTCACGCCGAAGTGGCCCATCAATCCTCCTCCATGCGCCTCCTGTAACAACAAAAGACGAACGGAGCCAACAGGAATGCATAGCTTGCCAGCACGGTATATGAAACCATCATGCACAACAAATTTATTCCAACCCTTTCCCTCTTGACAATTTAGCAACACGTCTTTAAAATCAGCATCATGCACATATTGCTCCTTTATTGTCTCTAACCCAAAGATTTTGAAATCAAGTTGTGAAAGCATGGTATATCTCCTAGACAACGCATCAGCTATCACATTTTCTTTGCCCTTTTTATATTTAATGACATAGGGAAAAGATTCAATAAACTCAATCCACTTAGCATGTCTACGGTTCAGGTTGGTTTGACTTCGAATATGTTTCAAGGATTCATGATCAGAATGTATTACAAACTCTTTGGGCCATAAATAATGCTGCCATGTTTCCAAAGTTCGAACCAGAGCATATAATTCTTTATCATAGGTAGAATAGTTCAAACTAGGACCACTTAACTTTTCACTAAAGTAAGCAACAGGTTTTCCTTCTTGCATTAACACACCCCCAAGACCTATGCCACTAGCATCACATTCTAATTCAAAAGTCTTGCTGAAATCAGGAAGTTGAAGCAAAGGGGCATGTGTTAACTTATCTTTGAGAGTGTCGAAAGCTTGTTGATGATTGGTGGCCCAAGTAAAAGGAACACCCTTCTTTGTAAGTTCATTCAATGGTGCAGTGAGGGTGCTGAAATCCCGAACAAAACGCCGATAGAAACCAGCGAGCCCGAGAAAACTCCGCACTTGTGTGACCGTTTTAGGAGGCGGCCAACTCTGGATAGCGATGATCTTGGCTTGATCAACCTCAATTCCCTGCGGAGTAACAACATAGCCAAGAAAACAAACTCGATCGGTGCAAAAGATGCACTTTTCGAGGTTACCAAACAAACGTGCATCTCTCAAAGCAACAAAAACAGCACGTAAGTGTTCAAGATGTTCATCTAGTGACTTGCTGTAAATCAATATATCATCAAAGTAAACTACCACAAACTTACCAATGAAAGCACGTAAAACCTCGTTCATTAATCTCATGAAAGTGCTAGGGGCATTAGTTAAACCAAAAGGCATCACTAGCCACTCATATAACCCGAACTTAGTTTTAAATGCCGTCTTCCATTCATCTCCAAGTTTCATTCTAATTTGGTGGTATCCACTACGCAAGTCAACTTTAGAAAACATTGTAGAGCCACTTAATTCATCAAGCATGTCGTCTAACCTAGGAATAGGATGACGGTATCTAATGGTAATATTATTAATAGCTCTACAATCAACACACATACGCCATGACCCATCTTTCTTTGGAACCAAAAGTACAGGAACAGCACATGGACTAAGGCTCTCACGTACGTACCCTTTGTCAAGCAAGTCTCGCACTTGACGCTCAATCTCCTTAGTCTCCTCCGGGTTGGTTCGGTATGGCGCACGGTTGGGTAGGGAAGCTCCTGGAATCAAATCAATTTGATGTTCAATACCCCTAATTGGTGGCAGCCCTGGGGGTATCTCAGTAGGAAACACAATCTCAAATTCCTGCAAAAGGTTAGTGACAGCAGACGGCAAAGAGCTAGATATATCATCAAGTGAAAATAAAGCATCTTTGCATATCAAAGCATAGCATGGCATTTCATCATGACAAATTTCAGCAAGATCAGATTTGGTTGCAAGCATGACACAACCCTTTAATTTAATTCCCTCGGTCCTAGAACTAGATGGCAACCTCTCTTTCTTAGGTGGGAAAACATCCTTCACTACTTGCTGATTTTCAGATTCATGTTCAAGTTCTTTCTTCTTATTTTCAGCTAGCTCTTTATCACAATTAGCAATTTCAGTGGGTGTCAAAGGTAGCAAAGTTATTTTCTTTCCTTTGTGCACAAGAGAGTATTTATTACTTCTACCATGATGAGTTGCATCGGTATCAAATTCCCATGGGCGACCAAAAGTGAGCATGCTTGCATAGGTACTACATCGAAATCAGCAACATCATGATAGGAACCAATGGAAAATTGCACTCTCGCAGATTGTGTTACCTTCACCTTACCGCTGTTGTTGAACCACTGAATGTGGTATGGGTGAGGATGCGCACGTGTGGTCAAGCCAAGCTTCTTGACCAATCCTGAATCCACCAAGTTATTGCAGCTCCCGCCATCAATTATAACACGAACACGGCAATCCTTGACGATGAGGAACATCTGAAACAAATTATGACGTTGTAGCTTCTCCTCTTGCTCTCTTTGAGTGCTCAGTACTCGCTGCACAATTATGGTTCTATAACTCGCCGTAGCAGCGGCACCTAAAATCTCCTCACCATCACTATCTGTCTCATGATCATCATCATCACCTGCAAGGTTAGCTGCAAGAGCATATTCATCCTCAACATCATTAGCACTTACATAACCACCATCTTCTGTCGCAATGTACGCCCGCTGACTTGGGCAATCTCTCATGACGTGGCCCATCCCTTTACAACGGTGGCACACAATGCCCGTCGTACGGCCCGTGGAAGCAACCGATGAAGAGCTCTTTGCTGGTGCTTGCACACTAGTAGATTTGCTCGCCTCGGGTGCTCGTGATGGTGGTGGCAGTGCTGCTGAACGCGCCCTACTCACAGAGGGGGCAGCAGCTCGAAAAACAGGAGGTGGGGCTGTCTTGGGTTGCTCCTGTGTTGGTCTCGATGTAGACGTACCTCCAAAATTGCTCCTTGTCCTTTGTTGTCTACCCTGCAATTCTTTCTCTGCCAAACAAGCAAGCTGGAACAATCTATTGATATCATTATACTCTTTGTAATCAATTATGTCCTGAATTTCACGCCTTAATCCCCCATAAAAACGAGCCATCTTATCTTCCTCATCCTCTTCAACATTACAACGCAGCATGCCTATTTGCAGTTCTTGATAATATTCCTCAACAGATCTATTACCTTGGTCTAAGCGCTGCAATTTCTTACGCATTTCACGTTTAAAAGCAGGAGGAACAAATCTAGCACGCATAGCTACCTTCAATCTATCCCATGTATCAGGGGCTAAGCCAGAATTAACTACTTGAGTCCACCAAATGATAGCAAAATCTTTAAATTCACTAGTAGCTTGTCTGACTCTATGCACTTCAGGAACTAGATGGGCATTAAATTTTTGTTCAACTGTCATCTCCCAATCTAGATAAGTTTCAGCATCATAGGTACCCGCAAAAGATGGTATGGAAAATTTAACTTTAGCAAACGGGTCATCATGAACATGAGCATTGTGATACTGAAAATTATTGTTACCTCCCATACCATGACGGTTCTGATGAGGATGGTGTCGTGGCCGTGCAGCACCGGCGTCACGGTTTTGTCTCTCATTATCATCTCCCTCCTCATGATCTTGGCCTCCATTGTTTGGTGGCCGATTCACCATTCTTTCAAGGCGTGTAGTGAGTGTTGCAATGCTCTCATTGATGGAAAGTTGCATTGTATCCATCTTCCTATCGATGTCATCAGTAATGGCAGCGCGTTGTTCATCCAAAAGCGTCATGAGCTCTCCCTTTAAAACACACTCTTGCGCATCAGACGTCTCACCTGCCATGGTTAGTAGCAAACAAAAGACAACACAAAGGTATTATCCCTATCAACTACTAGGTGGCGAGAAGTAGAATCACACACTCTCAAGCGTCTTATCACACTCTTACAAGTGTTCTTACCAATGTAGCAGGTGGTACAACCGGTGGCTGGTTCGTGACACCGTGTCGAGCGTGGGTACGATTGCAAGAGGGAACCTGTTCTGATCAAGAGTAGGTGTAGCTTGGAAGGCACAATATGGTAGCAATGGAGAACAATCAGTTCATTTCAGAATTGCATAGAATTGAATTATAGTTCGTATCTAGCACTTAGCCTATGTTGCTGATCAACCAAGGATGGAAGAAGGCTAAGAATAAGTGTATGGCAAAGTGTAGGAGTGGTAAATACAAGATAATTCAATCCAATTCAATCTGGAATTGAAGAACACAAGGATTGACCCAAAACTGAAAACTTCAGATTTCTGTCCACTGGACAGCATGTTGGTAATTCGGCCGTAACTTTTTGTCAGATGCCTCTTTTTCACTGATTCTTTTTTTTACTGTTTTCGGATGGCTTTTTCTACAGATTTTGTTTTGGGGCCAACTTCTGAATCCCAACACAGAAATTCGCACAAAAATCACAACTGCTGACTGTTGCAGATTCAGAACAGATAATTGGGTCAACTTTCACCGCACATATCTCTTAACTGCCTGGCTGGAATGACGTGAAATTTTACAGATAGATGGATAAGGAATTTTTGAATCTAATGGCAGTGGTCCCACTCAAAAATAATCTCGGAATCAAAAGATATGATGTTTTTTTTGGCGGCTGCAGAGGAAGGAAAAATCAGCCGAAAATGGAAATTAGGGTTTGGGGGTGGGGAATTTTTTTTTGTTTGGATTTTCAATGGAACAAAGATATGACCAGCAACTAGACAATACTATGACGGACACAAATTCAATTTAGCAAACCAAAACTAACAGATTGAAAGGCACAACGGGGTTTGGACAGCGGAAATTAACTCTTTTTGTGGGGCAATTTTTTTTTCTGGACTATAGGAAATAAAAAACCAATCTACTAACTAGGGATACAAGAATTACCTCACGGGCAACCGTTGCTCTGATACCAACTGATGTGACGATGGCCCGATCTTCCGAGAGGTACTGATAAGTCGATTGTGGAGATCTCGACATTGATGATCCAAAGGCTCCGACCAAAACAGATCGAACCCCTCGCAATCACTACACCTCTGCTCCGTTGGTTATCAACCGTGCGGAACACGATTGACCTCGCCAAGAAGGCTATCTCCTGCAAGCGAATCGAGAACACAAGCAAGAGAGTAAAAGATGCAATCTGAAATTGCGAATAATGTTTAAGTTCACAAGTTGGGGTTCCTCAAACCGAACATGCGGCGAAACTGCTAAGCAGAATAAACTCTTAAGAAAAACCCGAGGAAAACTAAAGGGGTGCGACCTCCTTAAATAGTAGTGGGGGAGGCCGCACTTATCTAACAAAAGGGGATGTGGTACTATTCATGGGTACTGTTCATGTGAACAGTACACCCATGATTAGTGCAGGCCCAAATAGTCTAAGTGTGATTACAAGGCCCAAGGCCCACTTTGACTCGGACTGGAAAAGTGACGCCATTTGTTTTGCAGTTTCTGATCGGCTCGGATGGAATTTCGAGGTGAGACCAGATTCATCTGAAAGTAGACTCCAAGATCTTTCCAACGAGTACTCACGGGCCCCGAGAAACCTTCTAGATCAAAAGTTATGGTCATTTGAAGTAGGCGCTGTCCAGCAGTCCGAATCTGAGTCGAACTCGCGAATATGAGTTGGCTTGCGCTTGACGGTTCCACTTCTACACTTGAGCTCGCGTGGTTCTTCTCCATGGTTCCTAAGGACAAGAAAATCACAAGTCTTAGGAAGTATCGAATGCTCAGCGGAAATATTATTGACTCCTAAAAACGAGTTTACCTGATAGTTGAGTTGACGAGCACGTGCCCGAGTGATTGGACCTTGCCCATCATTCATGGAAGCAGTAAGAGGGGTGTTCATATCAATAGAAGTGATGTCCTCATCACTACCCTTTCTGGAAAAGCCGAATGGAGACATACATCCAGGCTCAGGGGTACGCCATCTGGCGCAAGGTCAAGGTCCGGTTCGTTGTTCCTGCCGATGAGAACATCAATGCCGGGAACATGGCTGATGTTGAGGCGAACGCTAAGGCAAGGAACATCATTATCCAGGGCCTGAGTCGTAGCGAGTTTGACCGCATATCTCATCTTTCGTCCGCCTTCGATATTTGGGAGACCCTCGATGCTTACCATGAGGGCACCTCTCAGATTAAGACGGTGCGACAAGACCAGTTCAAGCGGGACTATAACAAGTTCGAGATGCTTGCTGGTGAGTCGTTAGATGAGTGTTTTGCGCATTTCCACAAAATCTTGAGCAACCTCCGAGCGGTCGGTCTCACATACCCCGACTCGGATAACGCTCGACAGATGCTCGCTGCACTCGATCTTCGTGTTTGGGAGATGAAAGTGACTACCATCAAGGATACCACGGACCTCTTGACTTTGACTCTTGATGCGCTGTATTCGCGTCTCAAGACTCACGAGATTGACATTGTCTCTCGCAAGTCGAAGTCACAATCGATGGCTCTAGTCACTGATCCCGGTTCGGCTTCTGGTCGTTCTTCTGATTCGCTTTGTGGGTTCTCCCTAGCTGCTCTCTGTGACGTAACTGATGATCAGTTAGAGCAGCTAGAGGATGAACAGCTGGCCCTCCTAGCTCGGAAGTTTTCGCATGCTTACAAGAGGAGGAGGGACAGAAAGAGAGGCGGACCAGTGATTTGCTTCGAGTGTGGTGGCCCCATCCACATTCGGGCAAACTGCCCCAAACTGGAGAAGGGCAAAACTGACTACAGCGGTTCGGGCAAGAATGACTACACCGACAAGAACCGCAACAAGAAGCCTCCAGCGCATCCTCAAGGCAAGAAGACGTTCCGCAACCTTGGCAAAGCCAAAAAGCTGTTTCACCGCGTCCTCACCGCGTTCGACGACCTCGACCTCAGCGAGGTGGAGGGATGGAGCGACGACGACGGGACCGGTGACCAAGAACCCAAGAGCGGCTACGACTTCTCTGGCATGTGCTTCATGGCCCTCGAGGGCGAACTGAGCGACAGCGAGCTGTACTCCAACTCGGACGAGGTAAGTCCCACCTACGACCAGCTCAATCAAGCTTTTCTTAAGCTAGGTGATTTTCATGCTAGAGCTAGGGCTAGGTGTACTGAGTTAGAGAAGGAAGTAGATAGATTGTCACTAGAGATTATTGCTCTTACATTTGCTCCCTCTAGTGATGATTGCGAAACATGCTCTGCTTTGCTGGGTGATATGGAGAAATTAAGGACCTCCCATGCTAGTTTGTCTTCTGAGCTTGATATTGTTAAGGTGGAGAATGTTAGTCTGCTTGCTGAGTTAGAGATGAGTAGGATAGCTATTGCATCACCTACTATTGTTGAGACTACTTCTTGCACCTCATGTGAGGATAAGGACAATGCTTTTAGAGGTCTTTACACCATGCTGTTAGATCTGCCCGAGTCTTGTGAAAACTGCAACAACTTAAAGATGAACCTAAAATGGGCAGATCATAAAATATCTGAGCTGTATTCTTGGTTGCTTGAGCCACCTGCTTCATGTTCAAACTGTTCTAAATTAACTGCTGAACTTGAATCTGTCTCAAAACAGTTTCAAGAAATGATTGACACTAATAAGAAAATGGCTAAGTTTGCGACTAAGGATCCTGTTAGCTCACCATGCTTGAATTGTGAAAAACTAAAACTTGAACTCGTTACTTTGAATGACAAATATGTGAAGCTAACTAAGGATCAACTAGTGAAGCCACCAACAGATTGTGATGTGATTGCTGATGTGGGGGAGAAGCCCCAGGGTAAGGTAGAGGTGCCTAGTGACATGAACCAATCGGCTAGCAGTAGGACTGTCCATTCAGAGTCGGCTGTGCGTGCACAAGCCATCCTTTCCTCTACTGTTGGTTCTTCTTCTGCTCCCTTACCCTCTGATGTTCCCTCTTCTCCCTGCTCTTCTTGTGCCTCTCTCTTTCGGGAGTGTCAGTATCTTATGAACACTCTCGAGAGATTTGTAGGCGGCAAGAAGAAGCTCAATCTTATTCTAGACCAATCTAAAATCTGTAGATTTAATCAGGGTCTAGGATACGATTTCTATGAGGATATGAGGAAGCATCCACATGCTATTCTCAGACCCATAGTAGGAGGTGCGATCGAGGTTGAGCCCAGATCTGATGAAGTTAAATTAGAATCCACGGGCTTTGTCCAAGGGATCTCTGACAGCAAGGTGAGTTCACCTGCAGCTTCAGCCTCTTAGAAGGCGAAGCCATCTCATGCTACTTCTGCCTCTCAGAAGGCGAAGTATCATTGCACCTTCTGTCAGAAGGATGGACACTTGATCGATCGATGCTTCAGGTGCGCCAGGATCGCGCAGAGAGACCGTGTTGCAGCTCTTAGGCATATTCAGGGTCAGCCCTAGACCTTGAGTGCTTCTAAGACCAACACAAGGTCTAGGCTTGCTTCAGGTGCTTCTGATGGTTTTGGGCAGCATCGAGGACTTGGTTTTTTCGAGTTTTCTGGTTTTCGTCGTCATGCTCCCTTTGGTCGTGACTTCCGCCGTCCTGAGGGTAGATCTCGTTTCCCCCGTCGAGATAGCTCGCCGGGCAGGGAAGGGAAAGGTTTGGCTTGTAGACTCCGGGTGTTCACGACACATGACCGGAGATTCCCGTTGGTTTTCTTCCCTTGCCCGTGCTCCAGGTGATGAGACGATCACCTTCAGAGATGCTTCATCTGGGCGCGTCATCGCCAAAGGTACAGTGCGCGTTAATGATTCTTTCATTTTAAAAGATGTTGCTTTGGTGAGTAAGCTGCAGTATAATTTGCTTTCCGTTTCTCAGCTTACCGATGACGACTTTGAGGTGAGCTTTAAGAAAAACAATTGCAAAATTCTTGATTCTTCGGGTAGTCTGGTTTGCGGGATTTCTCGTTTTGGGAGGATCTTTTGTGCTGTTTTTCTGAGTCTTCTGGTGATCCTCTCCGGTGTTTGGTTGCTTCAGAGTCCCGCGATTTGACTTTCTGGCATAGGAGACTTGGTCATATAGGATTTGACCATTTGACCCAAGTTAGCGGCCACGATCTCATTCGTGGTTTGCCGAAACTCAAGATGGTCAAAGATCTGGTTTGTGCTCCATGCCAGCACGGCAAGATGGTTGCCGCTTCTCACTCTCCGGTCACAGTGACCATGACCGATGCTCCAGGACAGCTGCTCCACATGGACACAGTTGGACCAGCTCGAGTGCAGTCAGCCGGAGGGAAGTGGTATGTCCTTGTCGTGGTCGATGACTTCTCGAGATTTTCTTGGGTGTTTTTCTTAACCTCGAAGGATGAGACGTTTACACATTTCCGAGGTCTTTTCAGTAGGCTTTCTATTGAGCTCCCGGGTGCCTTACGAGCGATCCGTAGTGACAATGGCACGGAGTTCAAGAATTCCTACTTTGAGAGGTTCTGTGATGAGACCGGTGTAGAGCACCAGTTCTCTTCTCCGCACGTCCCCCAGCAAAATGGCGTCGTGGAAAGGAAGAATCGTACCTTGGTTGAGATGGCCCGGATGATGCTTGATGAGTACTCTACACCGAGGAAGTTCTGGGCTGAGGCTATTGCGACCGCGTGCCATGTTTCCAATCGAGTTTTTCTTCGGGCACACTTGCATCGCACTTCTTATGAGTTGAGATACGGGCGAAAGCCCAGTGTCTCTCATTTCCGTGTGTTTGGTTGCAAGTGTTTTATTCTGAAGTCTGGGAACCTAGACAAGTTCGAGTCACGTTCTTGTGATGGGATCTTTCTAGGTTACTCAGCTTCTTCGTGGGCCTATCGGGTTTGGAATTGCGAGTCTAGTAAAATGGTAGAGACCTGTGAGGTGACCTTTGATGAGGCCTGTCTGGGGACTAGGCCAGATATCTCAGGTTCTTTAGAGCATTCCGAGCCCATCTTCGTGGATGATGAGGATGATGGAGATGAGGGTTGTCTACCCGATCCGGTCCCTCATCCACCCCTTGAGATGCCTTCTTCCACCGCACCTCGAGGAGATCAGCCCATGCCTACAGCTTCCTCTGGAGCGAGGGGCTCTGTTTCTACCTCGTCAGCTCACGAGGTAGAGGCCACTTCCTCTTCTCATCCTGGACCTCCTAGACACATTCAAAAAGACCATCCTTCTGAGCAGATTATTGGAGACCTCTTTGAGCACGTCACTCGCTCAAAGTCTGGCATGTCACATTTCTGTCTCCATTCTGCCTTTGTGACCACCTTTGAGCCCAAAGATGTTTCTCATGCTCTTTCAGACGAGTCTTGGGTCAATGCCATGCATGAGGAATTAGAAAATTTCGAGAGAAACAAGGTCTGGTCGCTTGTTGAGCCCCCACGAGGTCACAATGTTATTGGGACTAAGTGGGTGTTCAAGAACAAGCAGAGCGAGGATGGAGTGGTTATTCGAAACAAGGCTAGACTGGTAGCTCAGGGCTTTTCTCAGGTTGAGGGTCTAGACTTCGAGGAGACCTTTGCCCATGTAGCTCGACTTGAGGCCATTAGAATTTTGCTTGCCTTTGCAGCTTCTAAGGGTTTCAAGCTTTACCAGATGGACGTCAAGAGTGCCTTCCTTAATGGGTTCATTGAGGAAGAAGTCTATGTCTGACAGCCTCCTGGTTTTGAGAACCCCAATTACCCAAACCATGTATTCAAACTTTCCAAAGCACTGTATGGACTTAAGCAGGCCCCTAGAGCTTGGTATGAGAGGCTTAAGTCCTACTTGCTGAGTCATGGTTTCGAGATGGGTAAAGTAGACAAGACCTTGTTCATCCGCCGGCTTGGCACAGACCTTCTGCTCGTCCAGATCTATGTGGACGACATCATCTTTGGCGGCTCTTCTCATGCTCTCGTTTCACAGTTCTCGGATGTCATGAGCACCGAATTTGAGATGAGCATGATGGGTGAGTTGACCTTCTTCCTTGGCTTCCAAATCAAGCAGACTCGGGAGGGTACATTCCTTCATCAAGGTAAGTACACTCGTGACCTCCTGAGACGCTTCGACATGTCTGATGGTAAGCCAGTGTCGACTCCCATGGCGTCTTCTGCCACTCTTGACCCAGACGAGGATGGCGAGCCAGTCGATCAGAAGGAGCATCGGAGTATGATCGGCTCCCTCTTATATCTCACTGCCTCGAGACCGGACATACACTTTGCTATGTGTCTTTGTGCCCGGTTTCAGGCTTCTCCTCGCGTATCTCACCGTCAGGCGGTGAAGCGCATCCTTTGGTACCTTCGAGCTACCATTGACTATGGTATCTGGTACTCTTCCTCTTCTTGTCTTTCCTTGAGAACCTATTCGGACGCAGACTTTGCCGGCTGTAGGATAGATAGGAAGAGCACTTCTGGCACCTGCCAATTCATTGGCACTTCTCTTGTCTCTTTGTCCTCTAGGAAGCAGTCCGGAGTTGCACAGTCCACCGCAGAGGCCGAGTACGTTGCTGCAGCTAGTTGTTGTAGCCAAGTGCTTTGGATGGTCTCGACTCTGCGGGACTTTGGGTTAGCTATCGATAGTGTTCCACTCTTTTGTGATAACACTTCTACGATTAACATTGCTAAGAATCCAGTGCAGCACTCCCGGACCAAGCATATTGATATTCGCTATCACTTTCTTAGAGACCATGTAGAGAAGGGTGACATAGTGCTCCAGTTTGTGGAGAGTGACCACCAGTTGGCTGACATTTTCACCAAGCCATTAGATAGCTCGAGGTTTTCAACTCTGCGGGGAGAGCTTGGGGTGGTCTGTCCTTATGGACTGTTGTGAGGGGGAGTTTCGTGCTTTACTGCTTTATATATTGATCATACTCCTGCTTCTTACTATTGTATTGCTTTCGGGGTGCTTTGAGTTAGTCCTTCTAGCATAGGTTAGAGTGTTTCTCTAAGTCTAGTGCTTAGATGTCTTCCTCTCATCTTGTGATCTAGGGTTCTGCTCTGTTAGCCGCTTCTCTTGTTTCACTAGGTTGAGCCCACTCACTACTTTTAGGTTCTAGTAAGGGTCGGGCCACCCTTGGATAGACAGGGTACGTGTTTGCTCCTTAGTGTGCTTGATTACCGGTCTAACAGTCCTAGTGTCATATGGGGTAGATGAGAGTGAGTCTGAGCCATAGTTGCCTCTATATCTTATCTATGCTTTAAGGACTGCCCATTCTGATTTTCTTTGTCAGCTTCTCAGTATTTCCTACTTTGGTTCAGGGGGAGTTCATTTGGGAGCTTCTGGAGCTTAATATTGACATAACTTCACTTGAACTAAAAGTTTGCATCTCATGTTGAGGGGGAGTTGGATTTTCTGCATTTTTCTAGCATTCTGCATGGAGCCTTGGTTATTATCCATTCATGACATATTCACAGTGCATTACTCTTGCCATGACTTGTGCTTAAGTTGCTAGATTGATCATGACTTCACATGTGTAGGCTAGCTCTTGATAAGCTAATTTAACCTGCTAAACTTAAAATTTGTCATGCTAGCTATTGAGATTAGTCTTGCACTAGTCATCCTCTTATGATTCCGACCATGTCAACTAGGCTTAGTAGAGCATTGAATATGTAATTGAGCGTTTAGATTGAGCTATGATAGTTCTCGAAGATACATGAGTTAGTACAATCTTAAAAATGCAAAAAGATCTCTTTTTATGTGCGAAAAAACTGATCTCACCAATTCTTTCTCATGAGACTGCTTGCCATTGCACTTGGCATGAACTCAGGGGGAGTTTTGGATGACCAAGATCATCTCCTTAAGCTTATCGCTTGGAATGGTCGCATAAGGCTTGAGATCTAGCACATGTCTAAAAATTTTGGTTGGATACGACCATGAGCTTTTAAAAGAAAATTTATGACAAATGTGCTCAATTTGCTTAATCTTCAAAAGAACCAAGTACTTAAACTAATGTCTTACTCTTGAGTGCGTAGCACTCTAAAGTTGCTCAATATTAGCTTCTTGGTTCCGCTTAGTCTTTTTCACATGGTTTGCATCATCCTTGGATAACTCTTGTTAGACTTTGACCTTGGATGACTTGAAATACTCACAAAATTGCTCTACATTTCAGATTGTCATTTGCTTGGTCTAGCTAGCTTACATATCTCTTGTCATGATCTAGATAGCATTTCATTGAGTTATGGCTTGATGTAATACTTAATGGTCATTTTGGATAATCTTCATGGCTCCAATTGCTTAAAATAAATAACTTCAGCCATTTCATCCATAGTTGTGATCTTTTCTCCTTTTTGCATCCTTGATGTGTTTATTGCCAAAAGGGGGAGAATAGAGTAGAAAAAGTCATTTGGGAACATTTAGAGCTTTGGAGAAAAATTTGCTCTTTCTGTTGTTGCTCTAGTGTTCTTTTTGTCGACATGGTCATTAGCTTCATTTTCTTCCTTTGGACCATGTTGGACTTCTCAAAACAAACTCAACTTCATACTTTTTCTGGGTTTGTGAATATACTCATCAAGGGGGAGATTGAGAGACCATGTGGTCGTGACTCCATGTGTGTGATGAGTAATTGACTTAGGTTTAGGTGAGTCGAGTTTGGTTTGAGTGGTTCGAGCCATATCATTGCGCGGTGCAATCGGCTTCGGTCGGACTTGTCAAAAGCGGTCGGACGTGATTAGGACGTTTATTTTTCGCTTCGATCGTTTTGGGCTTTGAGTATCTTTTTGATGATTATATTTGGTTACCTTGTGTTGAGCGGTGCTATGTGATTTGTTTCTTGTCTGTATTGGTTGCAGGACATCGAGTGGAGTCGTGGCGAGGCATGGATGACTGGACTAGGTGCGGGCGGTGCCGAGGTCAGAGCGGTCGAGGTGTGCCGAAGACGGCGAGGACTCGAGGACGTCGAGGCGGAGTCGTGGTGAGGCACGGATGACCAGACTAGGCGCAGGTGGCGCTGAGGTCAGAACGGTCGAGGTGTGCCGAAGATGGCGAGGGCTTGAGGTGGCTGCGAGGCTTGCAAGGCAAGGAATGAGGAAGCTTCCTGGAAGGTGCGCGAGGGGCGTTTTGGTGAATACGGAAAGCTGCACTAAATGAAGTGGATTGTGGGTAAAGCGCAAAAGGTTAATGGGTAAAGCAATGGCAAACCCATTAGTGGAGGCTATAAATAGAGAGGGTGTTCTCTAGTAGTCTTCATGGATTTTAGGGAGAAATAGTGTGCTGAAATTGAGAGAATGTGTGTAAGAGTTAGGGTTGTATTTGGTTCTCTCCATGCAATGAAATGAGCATGAAATGAGAGGATGAAATTGAGAGAGTTGTAAGAACACATATATAATCATTCATCTCTCTTCCTCTATTTCAATATGAGAAATCTATTATTTGAGATGTCTTGAGTAGCTTTGCTTGTTGGTTTTCATTCTCTAAGGTTCATTTCAGTTCTGCTGCTCTCTGTTTCTTAAGTTCTGAGTAGAGTTTTATTTTTGCTTGTCTTTGGGTTAGGTAGTTTCAAGTCCGATCCTTCCTCTGTAGTGTTTGTATTTTGTCCTTGGCAAACAAGTACTGTCTCTTTACTTCATAAGGAAGATAGCTATTTGTTGTGAAGGCATGAGCAGCACGCTACGTGGTTTACTTTTCTTGGTTTCTACTTCTTAGTGCCAAGTAGTACTAGCATTTATTTCTCCAGTTTGAAACCTGTCCAAAAAGAGAAGCACTCTTGATTTTTATTCTTCTTTTGCTTTCTTTCAGCCTGAGTTTTTGAGCATTAATTTTCGGTATTTTCGTCTCCCCCTACCGTGTCTTCAATAGTCATTTGCCTCGCTACTTAAGTGCTGCCGAACTGCATGCATTTCACAAATCCTTGCTTCGGATGGCAGCTAATAACACAGGATATTACTTCTTGTTTCTCTCGGCAGTAAAGAAGGAGAAATTAATGAACAGAGCACTTGTTGTTAGTTGCCTCCTGATACTTACTGCCAGCAATGAATAGTTGAAAGCATGTTCAATTTTTGGCCAAAGCAAATGTGTACTCGGATGTTACTTTAAAGCATTTTGGCCAGCAAGAATTGCATGCAGTACGTACCCTTCTTACAGCTTGTCTCCTCTCTCTTTTTATTAGCTTTTTGCTAGAGTCTTTTTCTTTTGCTTTGTCCTCAGATTGCAGTAGGTGAATTGGGTCCTTTAAGTTCGGAAATAGCAATCCTTGTGTGCTTCTAGGACTGTATTTCCCTGTTCCTTTTGGACTGAAGTCCTCTCATTTCTGCTCTTACCGTGGCAAGCATTTCGCTTCAATTTCTTTGCCGTGGCAGCTGTTCTCTTTGCCGTGGCAGGCATTTTACTGTCGTTTCTTGCCGTAGCCAGCAGTATGCATTTTCAGCTGATTTGAGAAGTCTTCTGCGCAAGTTGTTTGATCTTGTTGTTTTTCCGTGGTCTTGTATCTTCTTCTTGATAGCTTTCTATAGCTATTGGAGAACTGAATTTTTCGTGAATACTCAGGGGCGATTCTAAAAGATCGACATTCACCCCCCCCCCCTCTGTCGCCATTTTGGTCCGACACCCTGTGTGCTTGGTAAGAATTGGTAAGAATTTGATAGAAGGTTTGAGTGTGAGCAACTTTTGAACCACCATATCCTAGTACTTGTTAGGGACATATTCTTGTGTTTTGCTAACAATGGCAGGTTCCGCAGAGCTCTCGGATGGGGATACATCTCATACTCCCCGTATGAAGCCAATCATACAACATTTCTAGCACCTCATGAACCTTCGTACGGAGGGTCTTGAGGAGGATGTTTGGGTCATGAATGAGCGACTTGCTCAACTTGAGGGTGCCCAAATTGAGACAAATGCCATGCTAACAGCGATGGAGAGAGCGCAAGGCGTCACTAACACTTCTTTGGCAAACATTATGGCGGGCCTTGAGGAGATTTCCTAACTTCGTTTATTGTTCCCCCTGTGCGACGATAGAGGGACAAGATGAATTCGATTATGTGGGTGATACCGAGGCCGATGGCAGGGCTAACCACAACAACGATCGAGCTCATCGACAATTGCGTTTTAACCGACAAGGTATGTGAAGAGAACCCACATGACGTGAGGTACGTGACCACGATGATGCTTTTGCTAAGGTTAAATTCACTATGCCCTCTTTTAATGGTAAATATGATCCTGATGGTTATCTTGATTGGGAACTAGCTGTTGATCAAAATTTTGCTTGCCATGACTTTCCCGAGAATAGACGAGTTAGGGCTGCTACTAGTGAATTTACCGACTTTGCTTCTATTTGGTGGAAAGAACATTGCTGTCAACAACCCAAAAACATACCTAACACTTGGGAGGCTTTAAAATTGCTTATGTGCCATCGATTTGTTCTCTCATATTATGCTCGTGACTTGTTAAATAAACTGCAACGCTTACAGCAAGGTGCAAAGTCTGTGGAAAAATACTATTAGGAATTACAAATTGGTATATTGCACTGTGGGTTAGTTGAGAATGAGGAAGCATCAATGGCTAGGTTTTTGGGAGGGTTGAATCAAGAAATTCAAGACATCCTTGATTACAAAGATTACAACTCCATTACTAGATTGTTTCATCTTGCTTGCAAAGCTGAACGTGAATTGCAGGGACGCCAGACAAGGACACGATCTAATTCTTTTGCAGGTCGAACGAGCTCATGGACACCATGTACCCCTGCTGCCCCGTCTGTTGTGACACCACCCCCATTATCCTCCGACCACAAGCCGCAGCATCCTACTACATCAAATTTGGCACCACGAGCTTCTACAAAAACATCATCTTTTCTTACATCGACAGGACGAACCAAAGACATTCAATGTCATCGTTGCAAAGGCTATGGACACATGATGCGGGACTGTCCAAACAAGTGTGTACTGACTATACACGAAGATGGTATGTATTCCTCTACTAGTGATTTTGATGATGAAACATATGCTATGCTTGCAAATGATCCTGCAGGACATGATGATGAATCTGATCATGAGGAGGAACATGTTGGCGCCGAAGATGCCAACAAGTATTTGAGCATTATAGTGCAACGCGTACTAAGTGCTCAAGTGTCTCGTGCCGAGAAAAATCAGCGCCATAATTTGTTCCAAATCAAGGGTGTTGTTAAGGAACGCTTGATTCACATAATTATTGATGATGGGTGTTGTGGTTACAGACCAAACAGAGAGAGAGATGGTAGTGGAGAGGTGGGAATGTTCTGCCTCAGCCTCCCCCTCATCCTGATATATATATTCACATGGACTATGCTTTTACAGTTATGCCCTTACTTCCGTACCTCCCAATTAGGGGCACTTATGTCATTACACATGTTACTCTGGTTCTTATAACCTCCTAACAGGCCTGCTGGGCTTAGGTGGGGGCCACCCCTACGACAGGAGCCTCTCATGGTGAAGGGCTTCACAGGGCCGAAGCCATGTCGCCGAGTCCTTTGGCCCCCTCCGTCCCCTGCGGCCTGTGAATTTCTCCAAGCTTGTGGTTGGGGAGCCCGAGGTCTGGGATGGAAAGTGCCTTGTTGCAGCAGACGCGCGCGCGCTCCGTCCCCTATCCTTCGAACGGGTGGCAGCGGAGGCTGGCGCCTAGTCGAAGTAGACGCGCGCGCGCTCCGTCCCCTACCCTTCGAACGGGTGGCAGCGGAGGTGGCGCCTAGTCGAGGTAGACGCGCGCGCGCTCCGTCCCCTACCCGTCGAACGGGTGGCAGCGGAGGCTGGCACCTAGCTCGAAGTAGACGCGCGCTCTGTCCCCTGCCCTTCGAACGGGTGGCAGCGGAGGCTGGCGCCAAGCTCGAAGTAGACGCGCGCGCGCTCTGTCCCCTACCCTTCGAACGGGTGGCAGCGGAGGTTGGCGCCTAGCTCGAAGTAGACGCGCGCGCGCTCCGTCCCCTACCCTTCGAATGGGTGGCAGCGGAGGTGGCGCCTAGTCGAAGTAGACGCGCGCGCGCTCCGTCCCCTACCCGTCGACCGAGTGGCAGCGGAGGTTGGCGCCTAAGTCGAAGCCGAGGCGCGCGTGCTCCGTCCCCTACCCTTCGAACGGGTGGCAGCGGAGGCTGGCGCCTAGCTCGAAGTAGACGCGCGCTTCGTCCCCTGCCCTTCGAACGGGTGGCACCGGAGGCTGGCGCCTAGCTCGAAGTAGACGCGCGCTCCGTCCCCTGCCCTTCGAACGGGTGGCAGCGAAGGCTGGCGCCTAGCTCGAAGTAGACGCGCGCGCTCTGTCCCCTACCCTTCGAACGGGTGGCAGCGGAGGTTGGCGCCTAGCTCGAAGTAGACGCGTGCGCGCTCCGTCCCCTACCCTTCGAACGGGTGGCAACGGAGGTGGCGCCTAGCTCGAAGTAGACGCGCGCGCGCTCCGTCCCCTACCCTTCGAACGGGTGGCAGCGAAGGTGGTGCCTAGTCGAAGTAGACGCGCGCGCGCTCCGTCCTCTACCCATCGACTGGGTGGCAGCGGAGGCTGGCGCCTAAGTCGAAGCTGAGGCGCGCGCTCCGTCCCCTACCCTTCGAACGGGTGGCAGCGGAGGCTGGCGCCTAGCTCGAAGTAGACGCGCGCTCCGTCCCCTGACCTTCGAACGGGCGGCAGCGGAGGCTGGCGCCTAGTCGAAGTAGACGCGCGCGCGTGTTCCGGTTCCGCGCTAAGATTGGAGCTTGGCGCCGATATTGTTGCGCTTCGGAGCTGTTGTGACCCTGCAGTCTGGTAGTGCGCTTTTAATGGCGGCTGGAATCACGCCAACGCCTGGCCTGGCAGAAGTTAGGCTGTCGCGTCGTGCAGTTTGCTATTCTGGAGGTGGGACACGTGGCAACTCACGACTGGTGCATCGTGGGATGTGAGCAGTTGCGTGACCGCGGCCGTTCGCCTCTTCCCAGGGAAGTTGGATGCGTGTTGAAGGCATGTAGGCATTGTGTGCTGCCTGGTCACCTACCAGGCACGGCCCTCTAGGCCCCGGCGGTTCTTCTTTCCAAATCTTGGGCAGCCGAATCGCTGCGAGTTTGATCTGTCTGTGCCTCGAGCCATATGAGAGGCGAGCGGCCTTTATAAGGTGCTAGTGTTGAGGTGGAGGCACCCTTTCTTGCTTTGCTTTTTGATCTGCCGCTTTGCTTCCGCGCGTGCTAATTGTAACGCCAGTTGCTCCTTTCCCTGCTTCTTCCTCCCTGGTCGCGAAGAGCGATGGCTAGCCATGACGACGCCACCTACCATCCCCGTGGTGGTTCCTTGCCTAGCCAAGGCGAGGTGTCCCATGCTTCCAGGAAGTACGAGCTGGTGCCGCGGGGGAGCTCACGCGCCAACAAGTGGTGGGATGCCATGGAGCACTCGGGAGGCTGCTGTTCCCGTGTGCTGGGGAAGAGCCGCATGACCGAGGGGACGCTGCAGCGACTCGTGGATGAGAGGAAGATCGTGGATCGCGATGGGGCTCGCCTACCCCGTCGGGACGAGACGGAGCCGAAGCCCCGGGCAATGGAGGCGATTGTTTTTGTCGCGTTCTTCGACGCCGGACTTCGAATGCCCTCCACGTTGTTCGTGGGCGAAGTCCTGCGGGCCTACAAGTTGGAGCTAGCCCAATTGATGCCTCACGCAATACTCCGCCTTGCTGTCTTCATGTGAGCGATGCGGACAGAGGGGTGGCGTCCCAGCGCGAGCTTATTCGCCACACTGCACGACGCACGCTGTCGACCGAGAAAAGTTGACGGGGCGGAGTCCAACTTCGGCGGTGTGGACTTCGTGCTCCGGGCGTCGTGCGCGACGTTGTTCCCCGCGCCAGCCTCGCCGAGGAAATGGGAGTCCGGCTGGACTCGGCGGTGGTTCTACTACACCGTAACCGACAAGAGCGGAATGCAATGCCGAGGTGGGCCGATCTCGTTTAACAGTATGCCGAGTCTGAAGGCGGAGATTGATGACACGCAAAAGCTACAGAGTCTTGTCGGTGTCGCCCGTCGAATGAGCCTGCGCGACCTAGCCGAGGAGTTCACAATGTATGGGGCGGCGCCACACTCCTCCCGGGGGAAGTATGTTGGACAGAACGGCCCCCGCGAGGACGGGTTCAGCCCATCCGTATCTCGCCTGCTTCCGCCCTCCGCTCCTTGTAAGTCGCCCAGCACGTTTGACGCGTGCTATTGTATCTGTTTGGTCTCCGCTTGACTGACGTGATCTCCTGCGCAGTGGCTCAGCTAGAAGATGCGGAGCGCGCGGTTGCGGCGCTCCTCGGCCCGTACACGCTTAAGGAGCACCAGGCTCGCGAGGCCGCAGTCAAGGTGGCTAAGCAAGGGCGGGTAAACCGCACCTGCGAGGCTCTGGGCATTACTGTGCCCGAGCGCGTGGTGTCGGAGGAGCTTCCCACCAGGACTCCGAGCGCACCGGACGGTGATAGCCCTGCGGGGGTGTTATCTTCGTGACGCCGGGCCCGTTCCCCGTCGGCCGTATGCGACCGCGCAGGCCCCTCGGTGACTATCACAGCTGAGACGGGGTGTGCGACCGGCGGTGGGCCCGGCCACCCTGCTTCGGAGGAGCGCGCCGCCCCGGATCCCCCGGCACCCTCTGCCGACGCCAACGAACCCGTGCTCGCGGCCATCGTTGAGCTGGAACTCGCCAACCCGGGGGGGAGCACCGTTCCCGGCGAGAAAACCACGGTTGATGGTGCGCTATCAACCGCCGCGGCCAGGGAGGACGCGCCCCCTGCAGAGAAAACTGTGGGGGCGACGGGAACCGTAGCTGGTGTTGCCCCGAAAGAATCGCTTGTGCCACCGCAGGCGAAACACCCTCGGACGCAGTCCCCGCCGCCAGCGAGGGGTCGATACGCCGTTGCGGGGCCTTGTCGCGGGATTACGACGTCTGGCGCGGCCGAGAAAACCTCCTCGCCGACCACCGAGGTGCCCGCCCCCGACTTGGCCGTCAAAACGACGCCATTTCCTGCCGCGGCGAGAGGCGCAGGAGGTAGGCGTGAGTCCCTTTCTTCCCGCGACTTCGCGAGACTCTCTCCGATCTGCTCGCTCATTCTGCCAACATCAAGCGAGATGAGGTCTCCCGGACATGGCGAAGGATCGAGCAAAGGAGGTATGTGCGAAGTCGAAAGCCTTGTGCAGGGTGCCCTGCAGGTGTCCGTTGCTGTTGACGTGGCCGCAGCCTCGGTAAACCCTGGTGCGTTGGGGCCGGGGCTCGCTTGCGCGGACTTCCTCCCTCGCCTGGAGATACTTGGCGTCCTCACCACAGCCGCAGAGCGTGCCGACAACGGCCTTGACAGAGAAATGTTGTCGTCATGCGAGGGGGATCTCCTAGCGCTCGCGCTGCAAGCCTCCGAGATGAGGGTAAATATGTGCGCTTCAGCTTGCAAGGTGCTGCTGGGCACCCGCTGACTTGTTGTTTTTGCCAGACGCTTGCCCTTAGCCGGTCCTTTGACGAGGCCCGTGTTCAGGAGCGGAGGGCTCTGGAAGCCAGCCTTCGTGAAGCAAACAATGCTCTCACAGCGAAGGATGAAGAACTTCGCGCGCTGGAGGGCGCCATGGCGGCCGCACAACTCGAGGCCACGGAAGCCAAGTGTGCCGCGACTGAGGAGCGCACCGCCTTCCTGCAGCAGATCACCGTCCTAGAAGGGGAGAACGCCCAGCTGGAGGAGTCTGCTGCAGGGAATAGCCTTATCTTGGAAAATGCGTCTACGTCAGCGTGGCGGGCCATGGAGTCTCTGAACCAGGCCCTCCGAGACCTGTGCGTCAGAGTGCCGGACACTACGCACGGGCCGGAGGCCCTGTCGGAGACGCTCGGGTTGATCGAGGAGGGGGCAGGCGTTGCTCTTCGTGGCGCCAGAACGTTTGGCGAGCACTGCGGCTATCTTGGTGCGTGCTTCGCCCTCGCCCTGCTTCACACTTGTGGGTGTAGACATACCCATGAGCTGGCGAATCCTCAACTAGATCCTCCCGGCCGACCAGAGGTTATGTCGGACGCCATTCGCTCCATCGGGCCTAGCCTGCAGAACTTCCATCAACGGATCTGGGGCCGCTTCGGGGAAGATGCAGCGAGGGTCGCCGTGCAGCAGACGCTGCATGGGGAGGGGGACCTCCTCCACAGGCTCGAAGGCGTCCTTCAGCGTCGCGGCGATGACGGCATGGGTTCGTCGGCACCACGCCAAGGCTGAGCGGTTGGTCGGGTGGGGCGGGGGGATGATATACTAGTTCTTATGCTTGTAACCATGTAACCCCTTTGCTTTTATGATGAAACCAAGTAGTACCTTATTCTTGGTGTTACCTGCCGCCGAACGCGAAGGGAAGACCTCCGCATCTTGTTTACACTCCGTAGAGTGCGCAGGGAGAACCTCCGCGTCTTATTTAAAGTCCCTGGACTGGCGCGTGCGGAGGCGAACCTCGACGCTACGACTTTCTTTATAGTCCGGAGACTCGCGCGTGCGGAGGCGGACCTCAACGCTACGTCTTGTTTAAAGTCCGTAGACTAGCGCGTGCGGAGGCGGACCTCGACGCTACGACTTCCTTTATAGTCCAGAGACTCGCGCGTGCGGAAGCGGACCTCGACGCTACATCTTATTTAAAGTCCGTAGACTAACGCGTGCGGAGGCGGATCTCGACGCTACGACTTCCTTTATAGTCCGGAGACTCGCGCGTGCGGAGGCGGACCTCGACGCTACGTCTTATTTAAAGTCCGTAGACTAGCGCGTGCGGAGGCGGACCTCGACGCTACGACTTCATTTAGAGTCCGTAGACTGGTGCGCGCGAGGGCGTCCCCCCGTTGCGTCTTATTTAGAGTCCGTAGACTGGTGCGTGCGGAGGCGGACCTCGACGCTACGTCTTATTTAAAGTCCGTAGACTGGTGCGTGCGGAGGCGGATCTCGACGCTACGTCTTATTTAAAGTCCGTAGACTGGTGCGTGCGGAGGCGGACCTCGACGCTACGTCTTATTTAAAGTCCGTAGACTGGTGCGTGCGGAGGCGGACCTCGACGCTATGTCTTATTTAAAGTCCGTAGACTGGTGCGTGCGGAGGCGGACCTCGACGCTACGTCTTATTTAAAGTCCGTAGACTGGTGCGTGCGGAGGCGGACCTCGACGCTACGTCTTATTCAAAGTCCATAGACTAGCGCGTGCGGAGGCGGACCTCGACGCTACGACTTGCTTTATAGTCCGGAGACTCGCGCGTGCAGAGGCGGACCTCGACGCTACGTCTTATTTAAAGTCCGGAGACTCGCGCGTGCAGAGGCGGACCTCGACGCTACATCTTATTTAAAGTCCGTGGACTAGTGCGTGCGGAGGCGGACCTCGACGCTACGACTTGCTTTATAGTCCGGCGACTCGCGCGTGCGGAGGCGAACCTCGACGCTACGTCTTATTTGAAGTCCGTGGACTAGTGCGTGCGGAGGCGGACCTCGACGCTACGACTTGCTTTATAGTCCGGAGACTCGCACGTGCGGAGGCGGACCTCGACGCTACGTCTTATTTAAAGTCCGTTGACTAGTGCGTGCGGAGGCGGACCTCGACGCTACGACTTGCTTTATAGTCCGCAGACTCGCGCATGCGGAGGCGGACCTCGACGCTATGTCTTATTTAAAGTCCATGGACTTTGTTCTGCTCAGCGCGGACAGGGGATGCTCTGGGAACAGCAACCTTTATTGAACTCCGTTTGCGCGGGTGAGCATCGCATAACAAAGGGCTGGTGGCTCTACGCTTGTTGTCCTACTTCTAGGCGTAGTATCGCCGCAATCTGTCCGCATTCCACGTGTGCCGAAGGGTTTGTCCTTCGAGCGTGGCGAGGCGGTACGCCCCCTTCGGCAATGCCTCCATCACAATGTACGGGCCTTCCCACTTGGACTCCAGCTTGCCAGCAGTCTCCGCCTGAAGCGCTACTCTGAGAACGAGATCCCCAGGCTTGAATCCCCATGGGCATATAGAGCGGTCCCGCGTACGCATTGTCTGCCGCGCATACTTCTCGACATGGTGGGCTGCATCTGCTCGTATCCCGTCGAGGAGGTCCAAGGACACACGGCGCTCCTCTTCGGGTGCTTGGACGAGGACCCTCCACGAGCCGGCCTTGATTTCCTCGGGCGTCACCGCTTCGTCACCAAAAAGGAGCTTGAACGGCGTGAATCCCATCGGGCGCGTTACCGTTGTGCAAAGGGACCAAAGAACGCTGTGAAGCTCGCTTGGCCACTTGCCCTTTGGCAATCCGACCAGGCGCTTTTTGATGGCAGCGGAGATGGCGCCATTCGCCCGTTCGACCGCCCCGTTGGACTGTGGATGCCCTACCGAGGCGAATCGGAGGGTGATACCCATGCTGTCACAATAGTCTTTGAAGAGGGTGGCGTCGAACTGCAGGCCATTGTCAACCGTGAGCTCCCGGGGCACGCCGAAGCGACATATGATGTTTTGCCAGAGGAAGCGCTGTATGGCCGCAGAAGTTACTTTGGCTAGGGCGACCGCTTCCGGCCATCTGGAGAAATACTCCAGCGTGACTACCACGAACCGGATGTCCCCTGAAGCTCGGGCAAGTGGTCCTACTATGTCGAGGCCCCAGCGTGCCAGTGGCCACACCGGGGGAATGGGGTTGAGGCTCGTCGGGGGCCTGCGGATGATGCGCGCCATCCACTGGCACCCTTGGCACCGACGGACGAGGTCCTAGGCGTCGGTGGTGGCAGTTGGCCAGTAGAAGCCTTGCCTGAACGCCTTGCCGACTAATGACCTCGGTGCCAGGTGGGATCCGCACACGCCCGCGTGGATCTCCGCAAGGAGCTCCTTTCCCCCCTCAGTCGAGAGGCAGTGCAGGAGCGGTGCGCAAACCCCTCTCTTGTAGAGTATCTCTTCGAACACCTGGAAGGACCTCGCGCGGTGCTGCAAGCGCCGAAGCTCGGCGGGGTCCTCCGGCTCGGCGATGCCTTGCAAGAAATTGAAGATGGGCTCTCGCCAATCACTTGGCCGGTCAATGTGGTGGACGAGTGCCGCGTCCCGGTTGTCCTGCGCGATGGCCGCCTGCGCTAATATCTCGTAAAACGCCCCCTCAGGGGGGCAGTTGCTGGCTGGCCGCCTTAGCGAGGGCGTCGGCCTGCTCGTTCTCCACACGGGGGATGGCCTTGATGGTGACGCCCAAAAAGTGCCTTTCCCTCACCCTCACCGCCGCGAGGTACTTGGCCAACTCAGGGTCCTTGGCTTGATATGACTTGTCCACATGACCAGCCACCAAGCGCGAGTCGGTGCGGACTAGCACCCGTCTCGCGCCAACTGCCTTGAGCTTCGCCAGGCCAAAGAGCAGTGCCTCGTATTCAGCCGTGTTATTGGTGGCGGGGAAGGCAAGGCGCGCCGAGTATAGCAAACGCTGCCCTTCGGGCGGGACGACCACCGCACCTACGCCCGCGCCGGCGACACCATAAGCTCCGTCGATTGTGAGCGTCCAGACGGGGTCATGGTGCGTCTGGACGGGTTGGGCCGGCGGGGTCCATTCGGCGAGAAAATCCGCAAGGACTTGGGATTTATTGCCGTTCGTGAAGCATACGTCAAGGAGAAGGGAGCGAGCTCGGCAGCCCATTTGCCGATGCGCCCTGTGGACTCCTTATTGTGTAGCATCTCTGCCAGGGGGAATGAGGAAGGCACTGTGATCGGGTGGGCCAGAAAATAATGCCGAAGCTTCCTGGAGGCCATGACCAGCGCGTAGGCGAGCTTCTCAAGCTCCGTGTATCTTGTCTTGGCGCCTTGGAGGGCTTCGGAGGCAAGGTAGATGGGCCGCTGCATGGCGCCTTCCTCTAAGACGAGGACGGCGCTGACCGCGGTGGCTGACGCGGCCAGATAGAGCAGGAGGGGAGCCTCTGGTGCTAGGACAACCAGCGTGGGGAGGCTGGCCAGGTGCTCCTTGAGCTCGTTGAAGGCCTTCGCGCAATCTTCGTCCCAACGAAATCCATCGCACCCGCGGAGCGTCTTGAAAAATGGCAAGCCCCGCTCCGCCGCCCTGGATAGGAAGCGGCTTAGTGCTGCCATGCGGCCCGCCAGCCTCTGGACCTCCCTCGTTGTCTTGGGCGGCTCCATACCCAGGATGGCGTCTACTTTGTCGGGGTTCGCCTGGATGCCCCGTCCGGACACGAGGAAACCTAGGAGCTTGCCCGCCTGCACCCCGAAGACACATTTGTCGGGGTTGAGCTTGATGCCCGCCTTCCGGAGGTTGTCGAAGGTCTCCTGGAGGTCCCGGCCATGCAGAGCAAGCTGCCGAGTTTTGACCACCACGTCATCGACATAAGCTTCGATGTTCCTCCCGAGCTGGGCGGCCAGGGCAATAGCGACGAGGCGGGTGAAGGTAGCGCCTGCGTTCTTCAAGCCAAAGGGCATTCTGACGAAGCAGAACGTGCCAAGTTGTGTGATGAAACTGGTCTTCTCCTCGTCGTCTTCGGCCATGTATACCTGGTGGTAGCCGGAATAGGCGTCCAGGAAACTCATGAGTTCGCACCCAGAAGTGGCGTCGACCAGCTGATCGATGCGCGGCAAGGGGTAATTGTCCTTCGGGCATGCCTTGTTGAGTGCCGTGAAGTCGATGCACATACGCCAGGCCCCGCTGGCCTTTTTGACTAGCACCGGGTTAGCGAGCCACTCTGGATGGTGGACCTCGCGGATGACCCCGGCGCGAAGAAGCTTCGCCACCTCTGTTTTGGCCGCCTGCTGCCGATCCATCGACATACGACGAAGCCTTTGCTTGACCGGCTTGGCGTCGGGGCGGACCGCCAAGCGATGCTCGATTATTGCTCGGTCTACGCCCTTGATGTCCTCCGGGGGCCATGCGAAAATGTCAACGTTGTTCTGAAGCACTCGGAGCAGATCCCGTTCGACCCGCGGTGGGAGCCCCTCGCCGATGGACACAAACTGCCCCTCCGCCTGGAGCGGCACCTTTTTGACTCCGCCCTCGGGCCGAGGCTTGGGCGTCCACCCGGGGGCGGAGGGCCCATCGCCAAGCGTGCCGGAGAGGGCATGCACCGGGCGATGCGGAATGCGGCTGCCGACCTCGGCACGTCTGGCCAGGTCCTGATCGCCGAAGATGGTGATAACACCTTCTGGGCCCGGGAGCTTCACGCACAAAAACGCATAGTGTGGGATCGCCTTGAAAGAGTTGATGGCGGGTCGACCCAGTATGGCGTTGTAGGGATGTGGGATATCTACGACGTCGAAGATGACATGCTCGGTCCGGATGTTACCCTTGTTGCCCTCCTGATGGAAGGTGACCGGAAGGGACACGTGCCCCAAGGCCTGCAGCGGTTGACCCCCGAAGCCTTGAAGTGGAGCTCCTGGCTGCTCTAGCCGGCTGCGGGGGATCCCCATGCGGTCGAGGGCCTCTGCGAACAAGATATTCGCGGAGCTTCCCCCGTCGACAAGGACGCGCCTGACGTCACAGTGTGCTATGTGGGCCTGGATGACTAGAGGGTCTTGGTGAGGGTACTCCACACCCCTGGCGTCGTTCAAGTCGAAGGTGATGTTGCGGGGCGGCATCCACAGTTGCGGCTGCTCCCTGGGGGCTTTTGAGGAGGAGCCTCCGGTGATGATGCTGACGGTGCGATGCTGCGCGCCATCCGTTAGGGGCGGAGCCCGAGACCCGGCCATCACCCTCCGCAGCTCCATAACTGCGGCACATGCCCTTGTGTAATGATCACCGTAGCCGTGTACCTCGCACCACTTGCCATAGTGTAGGAGCTCTTGTTCTGCGTGGGGTTGGCTGCCGTAATCAAGTCCGCCTTCCGATCCCCAGTCTCCCCTCCATGAGGCGGGGTCGGGTCCTTGGCGGGTGCTCTCGGTGTCGAGGACATGATGGGCCGCCTGTGTCCTGCG
The DNA here is from genome assembly GCA_017311315.1 of Dendrocalamus latiflorus. Lineage (NCBI taxonomy): Eukaryota > Viridiplantae > Streptophyta > Magnoliopsida > Poales > Poaceae > Dendrocalamus > Dendrocalamus latiflorus. The sequence continues at coordinate 30,027,701 of CM029663.1, forward strand.
CTGGCGGCGCCGAGGCTTATGCCCGCTCCTTGAAGAGCCTTCCTGTACCCTGGTGTCGCCGCCTCGGGGAGGGCCTCCCCGAGGCTCTCGGCCGCGCCCTGCTTCGAGGAGGGACCACCCGCCCCCGCTTCGCGCGGGGGGCGCTCCCCATGGGCGAGGTCGAGGGCGGTAATGCTGCATCTTCGCGCATCCTCCTCCACCCGCGCATACTCATCCATTTTGTCGAAGAGCTTGGCGACTATCTTGATTGGCCTCCGCGCGTTGTACTCGGCCATCGGGCCCAGACGAAGGCCCTGCATGGCTGCATTAACGACGGTGGTTTCATTAACGTCTTTTACTTGGCATCGGATCTTGGCGAAGCGCTTGAAGTAGTCCCGGAGCTTCTCCGAGGGTCTTTGCTTTACGGCGAAGAGTTGGTCCGCATCGACTCGCTCGACATAGTGTCCTTGGAAGTTGTTGTGAAGGCGGTCGCGGAGCTGCTCCCACGCGTAGAAGGAGCCCGGCTCTATGGTAAAAAACCAAGAGAGCACCACTCCTTGCAGCGCGAGGGGGAGTCCCTTCGCCTTCGTGGTGTCGTCTCCGCCCGCGGCCTCGATCGCGGTTTCATACACGCGCACGAACTCGTGAGGATCCGTGTCACCTTTGTACGGGTCGGTGACGCTAGGGAACTTGAAGTCTTCGGGCCATGCCGCCTGCTGCAGCCCCGCCGAAAGCGGGGACTCCGGATCTACGCGTCTCAGCGGCACGCGGCTAGACGCGGGGGCTTCACGACTGTTCGTCCTCTCCGGCGTGGGCTCGGGCGCGATTACTGGTGCGGCCTGCTGGCTCCGAGCGTCTTGTATATCTCGGACGGCTCCGCGAAGGTCCCCTAGTTCCCGCTGGAACGCGTTGAGGGCTGCTAGTAGGGCGCCTTCCACCACAGGTGTTGTCGGGGCCGCCGGAACACCCAGCGCACGGGTCGGTGTAGGGACCCTCGCCGCACGATCTCCGGATCCGCCGGATGCTTCGTTGCGGCTACCCCCGGCCGTCGGATCCGTGCTACCGGCGAGGGCGGCGGGGGCTGTCGTTGCAGTGCCAGCGACGGGGTTGGATGTCGTTGTAGCGGCGCTGGCGGGGTCAGTCGCTGTAGCGCGAGCGTCGACGCCCGCGACCCCTGCGCCTACGCCGCCGCCAGCTCCTTCGGCGGCCGATGCCGAAGCCCTGGTATTCACGCGCCGCTCTGACCCAGCCGTTTTCTTTCCCTTCGCCGCCGCTGACGAAGCTTTTTTCGGTTCCATCCTTCTTCTTCGGTCTTCAGGCTTGTCCTCGTCCTCCCCACGGACGGCGCCAACTGTTGTGGTTACAGACCAAACAGAGAGAGAGAGAGAGAGATGGTAGTGGAGAGGTGGGAATGTTCTGCCTCAGCCTCCCCCTCATCCTGATATATATATTCACATGGAGTATGCTTTTACAGTTATGCCCTTACTTCCGTACCTCCCCATTAGGGGCACTTATGTCATTACACATGTTACTCTGGTTCTTATAACCTCCTAACAGGCCTGCTGGGCTTAGGTGGGGGCCACCCCTACGACAATGGGAGTTGCAACAATTTGGCGAGTATGGATATGGTGGAGAAGCTTGCTTTGTCGACCAAACCCCATCCCCACCCATACCATATTAAATGATTCAACAACAGTGATAAGTTGAAGGTAACACGGATGGTTAGAGTAAGCTTTTCTATGGGTTTATACTATGATTATGTTGATTGCGATGTTGTTCCTATGCAAGCTTGTTCATTGCTATTAGGAAGACCTTGGCAATATGGTACTGATTGTGCACATCATGGTAGGAATAATCAATACTCTCTCATGTTCAAGGGAAAGAAAATTGTGCTGCATCCTATGACTCCTGAACAAATTGTTAAAGATGACCTTGCTAGAGCTAGTAGAGAGGAAAGTTTAGAGAATGCTGAGAGTGAAAATCAGATTGTAGCAAAGGAGCTTGAGCAACATAAAAAGAAAGAACCTAAATTTGCTCATGTGAAGAACAAAGAAATTAAATTGAAAGGTGCATGTTTTCTTGCTACCAAATCTGATATGACTAAACTAGAAGCTACTAATTCTATTTGCTATGCATTACTTTGCAAAGAAGCTTTGTTTTCATTTGAGGATATACCTTCTTCTTTGCCACCTGTTGTCACTAACATTTTGCAGGAGTATAAAGATGTCTTTCCGGAGGACATACCGCCAAGGCTGCCACCGCTTCATGGGATTGAGCATTAAATTGATTTAATTCCTGGTGCATCATTGCCCAACTGCGCACCATACAGGACCAATCCAGAAGAAACTAAAGAAATTCCGCGCCAAGCTCAAGAGTTGCTTGATAAAGGGTATGTGCGTGAATCTCTTAGCCCTTGTGTTGTTCCAGTCATTTTAGTACCAAAGAAAGATGGATCATGGTGCATGTGTATGGATTGTAGAGCATTCAATAATATCACCATTAGGTATCGTCATCCTATTCCTAGATTAGATGATATGCTTGATGAATTGAGTGGCTCTGTTGTCTTCTCCAAGGTTGATTTGCATAGTGATTATCATCAAATCCACATGAAATTAGGCGATGAATGAAAAATAGCATTTAAAACTAAGTCTGGGTTATATGAGTGGTTAGTAATGTCTTTTGGTTTAACTAATACACCTAGCACCTTCATGAGACTAATGAACGAAGTTTTGCGTGCTTTCATTGGTAGATTTGTGGTGGTTTATTTTGATGATATACTGATATATAGCAAATCATTAGAGGAACATCTTGACCATTTACGTGCTGTTTTTAATGCTTTACGTGGTGCACGCCTATTTGGTAACCTTGAGAAGTGCACCTTTTGCACCGATCGAGTCGCGTTTCTTGGTTATGTTGTTATTCCATAGGGAATTGAAGTTGATCAAGCCAAGGTTGAAGCTATACAGAGTTGGCCGACTCCCAACACGGTCACACAGGTGCGGAGCTTTTAGGACTTGCTGGATTCTACCACCGCTTTGTGAAGGATTTCAATACCATCGCCGCACCATTGAATGAGCTTACCAAGAAGGGCGTGCCATTTGTTTGGAGCGCCGCACAAGAGAACACTTTCACCACGTTGAAAGATAAGTTAACATATGCACCACTACTCCAACTTCCTGATTTCACTAAGACTTTTGAACTAGAATGTGATGCAAGCGGAATTGGTTTAGGTGGTGTGTTATTACAAGAAGGCAAACCTATAGCATACTTCAGTGAGAAATTGAGTGGACCTAATTTGAACTATTCTACTTATGATAAAGAGTTATATGCATTCTTTCAAACTTTAGAAACTTGGCAACGTTATTTATAGCCCAAAGAATTTGTTATACATTCTGATCATGAATCTTTAAAGCATATTCAAAGTCAAGAAAAACTGAACCGTAGACATGCAAAGTGGGTTGAATTTATTGAGTCTTTTCCTTATGTCATAAAACACAAGAAGGGAAAGGAGAATGTTATTGCTGATGCTTTGTCTAGGAGATATGCCATGCTATCACAACTTGACTTCAAAATTTTTGGATTAGAGACTATTAAAGAGCAATATGTGCACAATGCTAATTTTTCGAAAATACTGTTGAATTGTAAAGAAGGAAAAATGTGGAATAAATTCGTCATTAATGATGGGTTTGTGTTTAGAGCCAACAAGTTGTGCATTCCTGCTAGCTCCGTTCGTTTGTTGTTGTTAGAGGAAGCCCATGGAGCGGGCTGATGGGACACTTTGGTGTGAAGAAAACAGAAGATATACTTGCTGCTTATTTCTTTTGGCCAAAGATGAGATGGGACGTCGAGCTCTACGTTACTCGCTGTACTACATGCCAAAGAGCTAAGTCACGACTTAATCCTCATGGTTTATACATGCCCTTACCCGTTCCTAGCGTTCCGTGGGAAGATATTTCGATGGACTTTGTTGTAGGATTGCCTAGAACAAAAAAGGGGAGGGATAGTATATTCGTGGTTGTTGATAGATTTTCTAAGATGGCCCATTTTATACCCTGTCATAAGAGCGATGATGCTACCAATATTGCTGATTTATTCTTTTGTGAAGTTATTCGCTTGCATTGTGTGCCTAATACTATAGTTTCAAATCGTGATGCTAAATTCTTTAGCCATTTTTGGAGAATTTTATGGGCTAAATTGGGGACTAAGCTATTATTTTCTACTACTTGTCATCCCCAAACTGATGGACAAACTAAGGTTGTGAATAGAACTTTGTCTACAATGCTTAGGGCTGTGTTTAAAAAGAATTTAAAAATGTGGGAAGAATGCTTGCCTCATGTTGAGTTTACTTACAATCGTTTATTGCATTCTACTACAAAGATGTGCCCTTTTGAAGTTGTTTATGGTTTTGTGCCTCGTGCTCCTACCGATCAAATGCTTATTCCATCTTCGGAGAAATTGAACCCTGATGCTAAACAGTGTGCTGAATTGATTTCAAAAATGCATGAAACAACTAAGGAGAATATAGAGCACATGAATGCTAAATATAAACTTGCTGGTAGTCAGGGGAGGAAACATTTAACTTTTGAACTAGGAGATCTTGTTTGGTTGCACTTAAGAAAAGATAGGCTCCCTGAATTGAGAAAGTCAAAATTGATGCCAAGAGCTGATGGTCCTTTCAAGGTGTTAGAAAAGATTAAGGATAATGCATACAAGCTTGAACTGCCTGAAGATTTGGGGTTAGTCCCATATTTAACATTGCAGATTTGAAGCCCTACTTAGGAGAAGAGGACGAGTTTGAGTCGCGGACGACTCAAATGCAAGAAGGGGAGGATGATGAGGACGTCCCTTCCATGGATACAACTGTGCCTACACACACAAATCATTCACAACAATTTTTGCAAGGACCACTTACTCGAGCTCGTGCTCGCCAACTTAATTACCAGGTGAATTCGTTCCTAAGTTTATATATTACTGAGAATAGACCGCTACCTAATGCAAGTGATTTAATTGTGCTTAGGAACCTGGGAAAGGATGAAGGAAAGGGATGTGGACTCATGGACTTGCATGGAAGGAATAATGGAGATCACCACGTCACTTTGGGACCAAGTCAAGCAAGAATTTGAGTTGGGCTCGACCTGGAATCAGATTCGGACTGCTGCAATGGTATCAAGTTCAAATGGGCGTAACTTCCTCATACGGACTCCGTTTGGGACGTTCTTAGACTTCATGGAAAGCTTATCAAGTTTACTTTCTAACGGATCCAACCCCATCTTCAAATTCTATCCGAGTCGACCACAATTGGCAAAAGAGTTTGCATTGGTTTCTGAGTCCAAGTCAAAAGGGTGTTGCGCCACCTCTACTTGGGCCCATAGGCCTTGTAACCCTAGGGGCATGCACCTTGGCCGCCACCCCTAGTTGTTCTCCCTATATAAGATCCACCGTCTCCCTTTGCTAGGACTTTAATTTCGTTGAGTTTAGGTTTAGCTATTGCGCAAACTTCTATTCTTTAGTTGTGTCGGACGACCACCTGTCAAGACAGCTTTAGGATCCCAACTTTGTTTTGCATGCCATCTACACTTCAATCTTATTTGCAATATCAGATTGTCTACGTCTTATTCTTACTAGTTCTTCAATTGCTAGCAGGGATTGAACATCGTGTTCAGGTTGATCGCACTTCCAACGAGGTCAATAACATCTCGAAGTTGGTTCAACGATTGCTATGGCGCAGCATCGTCGTACGGTTGTAGTCGGATCATGAGAGGCACCTCCACCAAAATCGATAGTTACTATAGGATCGAAATGGCAACAGAGGGGAGGTGAATGGTGCCTTCAAACCACCTCAAGTATTCCCACGAACTTCTTCTCCGATAGCTATAATAGCTATGAAGCAAGAAGATAAATGCTCATTGGAAACTGAATAAGAGCACAAAACAGCAAGGAAAAATAAGACAAGAAAAATTAATCAAGCCAGAGAGCAAACAACCGAATGCAAGTGTTGAGGCTGGTCTGACCGCCAAAGCAAGGCCGGTCTGACCCCCAAGGCAAGGCCGGTCTGACAGCCAAAGTGAGGCCAGTCTGACCGCCAAAGAAATAGCGGTCAGACCGCCGTAGTGACTTCGGTCTGACCGGGAACAGAGAAAGCGGCAGCCGAAGACAGACTGAAGAAGAAACAGAAAGAATTGAAACAACAGTCAAAAGCTGAACCAAGATCAAGGAATTTGGTTGGAAATCTTCTCTACTAACCAAGATAATCTGAGAGTAAAATCTGATTGAGACAAAGATCTCAATTTCTGACTCACGATTAATCAAAATGGTTGGACGAGAGCAATCGGCATAGCAACTGAAAATAGACACACACAGTGATTACTTTTGCTACCAGAAACCAAAAACTAGAGCAAGAAAATCAAAGTGACTGAGAACTGCTAGTATTGCCGAAATAAAACAGAAGATGAGACCATATGCCAAAAAGCTTGGGATTCTCAAATCTTTTGATCATGAGACTTTTGATCATAACAGGGAAAAGGTCTTAGATCAAGAAAACACACAGCTCAAACAAATTTAGACAGCACAACATGAGCACAAGATTCCTCTGCCTACACAAACAGTAAACCCTAGAAATCTGGAAAACAGAGGAAGTGTGTAGCGATCAATTTCTTGGAGAGAAAACTGCTCTTGAAATCTTTGCTCTCGGGAATAAGCAGCTAAGGGGCTTTGAGAAGATTCCCAGTTCAAAGCAAAATGATTCTGCAGCTACTTGAACAAAGATTCAACTCAAAACCAAAAGAGGCAGAGAAGAACAGATAGCAATGAAGAAGAAAGACCTGAAGCAAACACACAGAGAAATACAAGAAACCATAACATCTCAAACACAAGATTTCTCAAATGGATTCAGAGAGATAATGATTACATAATGTAATTGTCTACAGCCATTACAACCTTCTCTCACATTTTGAGCAACACACACAAAAATGAAAACCCCTAAAGACCAAGGCTGCCGAACAACCACTCACGCAGGAAAGGGGAAAAAGTAAAACTGCCTCCACTACCAGTGCACACCCCTTCTATTTATAGCTTCAAGTTACTGGGTTTACATCTTGCTTTACCCGTTAACTTCAACAACTCAGCACTTTGCCCATTAACTCCAACCGAATCCACTTCCTCAAGCTTGAGTCAATTTTACCAAATTGCCCCTCACGCTTCTTCCTAGAAGCTTCCTCCTCTTGCCTTGCTGTCCAAGCCTTGCAACCACCTTGAACCATCACCGTCTTCGGCATCTCCCGACCGCTTCGACCTCAGCACCGCCTGTGCCTAGTCTGGCCATCCCATGCCTCGCCATGACTTAGCCTCAAAGTCCTGTAACCATCACAAACAAGAAAACATCACATAGCACCGCTTAAAATACTGTAATCATACATTTGCATCAGTAAAAGGTACTTAAGCATGAAATAACCCTATGACCGGTCGAAATAGTAGAACAAGCGTCTCAAGTACGTCCAACCACGTTCAACCAGGTACGACCGTAGCCGACTACGCTACGCTCTGACTTGACACGAAACTCACAAATCAAACTCAAACTTTCCAAAACAAGTGTCAATTACTCATCCCAAACATGGGTCACCTCCACACGTCTCTCAGTTACCAATCTCATCGAAAGATCGGGCACCTCGTCTCCATCACCATCTACCCATAGTCTTCAGATCTGCTATGTGCCTACCGCAGTTGGATCGACCGACAGATCTACCCGCACGATCAGTGGAGTCTTGATTATGAGGAGTGGGATGTCAAGACCCACCGTGAGAGAATGGAGGAGGACCACAGTGACAAAGAGCATTACGACCGCATCTGGCAGGAGACACATGATCATCTCAAGACATGCAGGTGTAGGGAGCACGAGGCTCACGAGGTGGAGCATGAGAGAAAACATGAACTCGCGGCTAAGGCGAGGGTGACAGGCGAGGAGTACAACACTGACCTCGCAAGAAAGGGTGAATGGCCGTGATCCACACAGTAGTTCAAGGCATTCCGTAGCAACCCCTTGCCGGCTATATTGTTCCCTTATGCACATACATGTATTCTGGCATTAGTTGCATGCTTCTGTCACAGTGTACTGTAGTAGTATCGATTTTTACTTAAGAAATTACCGAAAGCACTATGCCATGTATCAACATTGTATGCACATTGGTTCAAGCACTATGCCATGAGCTCCAGTCACCCAACCGCTGGGCGAGTGGAGGTGTTGTCGCCCAGCGGTTGGGCGACAATACTTGTTGTCCGACCGTTGTGTGACTGCATCCCTGTCGCACAACGGCACAACAACTTCCTGCATGTTGATCTACCATTAGGCGACAAGGCCAGTCGCCCAACGGTTTGGCTACAAGGGGTTACTTATGTAAAAAATAAAAAAATAGCTATAATTTTGTATTTCTAAATAAAATTGGATTATTTTAAAAAAAGGAGAATCTATGCTGCAGTTCCCAAGGTGCTCGTGGAATACATTGCTTGAGTTTGCAGAATACAAGTATGACTGGGAAACAAACAATTTGAATTGGGAACATGACCAATCTCAGTGTTCTTCAAGCATCTAGAGATGCGCTGATTGGCCCTCTGCCTGCTGGAGTTAGCACTAGGTAACTTGAAAACGTTGGATATTAGCTACAATAACTTCAGTTGTCCTGTGCCTTCTCGAGTTGGAGCGCTTGGTAATTTGACCATGTTGGTTCTTAGCTACAACAAATTCTGTGCTCTTGAAGGAGCATTTAGCAGGTTTAGTGAATTTCAAGCATTTGGGTCTAAGCTACAACAACTTCAAGGGTGTGCTCCTGAAGGAGCATTTTGAAGCTTCAGGAAATTTAGAGTATTTGGATCTCAGCTACACTCAACAGTATTAGAATAAGGTAGTTGTAACGGTGTAGCCGATTATTTGGGATTATGGGAATCACGCACGTTAGGTATGGCAGTAATTACGGATCGACATTGTAATCCAAAGCCCTATATATGTGAGGCAGAAATCAGTAATGAATTAAGCCTTTTGGCCATATCAATTTCTCTGAGTTCTTCTTTATGGTATCAGAGCGACAATCCAATCTCCACAAATATCTTCCATTCTCGTCATGTCGATGACCGGCAGCGTACAACACAGCGGCAGCGCCGGTGCCATCATCTCCAATGCCATGGCGTCAACTCAGGCTAGGATCATACCGGCTTTCAACCAAATGATCACCGTCAAGCTCTTCGGCGACAACTACCTGCTGTGGATCGCACAGTTGTTTCCTTACCTGAGAAGTCAGAGACTCATGGGGTACATTGATGGTACCATAGCGCGCCCAGCAACCACTCTCACGCAGAGCGGCGCCGACGGCCTCGTACAACCAGTCGCCAATCCGGAGTACAATATTTGGTACCAGCAGGATCAACTTGTGATGAGAGCAATCCTATCTTCTCTTATAGAGGGAGTGCTTGCTCAAGTTGTTGGCTGTAGTACCGTGCGTGAGGTCTGGTGCGCCATCGAGCGGGCATTTGCCGCCGGCTCTCGCGCCCAAATTATGCAGCTACGGATGCAACTCACCACGATCCAGAAGAAGGATCTCAGCATCAATGACTACTTCCGCAAAGTGAAGAACATTACTGATACACTTGCTGCGATCGGCAAACGACTTGAAGACGACGAGCTCATCGCCTACATGCTACAAAGGCATGGGTCCGAGTACGATCCACTCGTCACCGGTCTGACGACACGCAATGACGCTCTGACCGTCAACGACGTCTACGCGCACATGCTCAACTTCAAGTTAAGGCTCAAGCACAATTACTCCAGCCACCAAATCAACTAGGTGAGCAAAATCCAGGGTCGTAGCAGCAATCGTGGTCGCGGCCGCGGACGCAGCAACAATGGTGGTCGCTCTCCCTTTTCAAGCGGACGCGGAGGCGACACCAGGAACACTGGTCCAGGAAACTCAAGTCAAGGTGGACAAAAGCAACTCTGTCAAATCTGCTATCGCGACAACCATGATGCTTCTCGGTGCTATCATGGTGAACAGCTACACTGTCGACTCCAACTGGTACGCAGACACCGGCGCGACTGGTCATATAACCAATGATCTTGAGCGTCTGTCAACCAGAGAACACTACACCTGCAATGATCGTGTGCAAGTCGCAAATGGTGCAGGTTTGTCCATTGCTCATATTGGTAATTCATCAATTACTGCTGCTCATCGTCCATTACTGTTGAACAACATTTTGCATGTTCCTAGAATCAATAGACATCTCCTATCCGTCCACAAACTTGTGTCTGATAATAATGCTTTCATGGAATTCCATCCTGATCATTTCCTTGTTAAGGATCAAGCTCCGAAGACCGTTCTGCTTAAAGGTTCCTGTGAAGAAGGCCTCTACTACGTTCCAAATAAATCAACCAGCCGAGCTTTCCTTTCTGCCAAGGTCTCATCTGAAATCTGGCATCGCCGGTTGGGGCACCCTGCTCCTTCGATTGTTCGTCAGATCCTAGAAGAAAACAAACTTGATGTAGTCCCTAATAATGAGTCTAGAGTTTGTGACGTTGGTCAACAAGCAAAGGCTCACTTGTTACCTTTTGCTCCTTCTGATCATGTGTCATCTAGTCCACTTGAGTTGGTTCACACCGATGTTTGGGGGCCAGCCAAGATTTCTGTTAATGGCTATCGCTATTATGTAAGCTTTGTTGATGACTATAGCCGATTTGTTTGGCTTTATTTCCTCAAGAATAAGTCTGATGTGGAATCCATTTTCTTCCAGTCTCAAAATCATGTTGAACGCCTTCTGAACAAAAAGATCATTGCTATCCAGTCTGACTGGGGTGGTGAATATCACCGATTACATAAACACTTTGCTCGCGTAGGCATCACACCTAGAATTTCCAGACCACATACACATCAGCAGAACGGGCTGGTAGAAAGAAAACACAGGCACATAGTTGAGACAGGCATATCTCTCTTAGCTCATTCCTTCATGCCAATTCAGTTCTGGGATGAAGCCTTCAATTCAACATGTTTCTGATAAATAGAATGCCTAGTCGTGTGATTCATGGAGACAACCCTTTACATCGGCTTCTTGGTGTTAATCCTGATTAAAAATTCCTAAAGGTGTTTGGTTCTGCATGCTGGCCCAATCTGAGAGCCTATAATTCGGCCAAACTCAGTTTCAGGTCCAAGGGTTGTGTGTTTGTTGGCTACAGCTCCAGCCACAAAGGGTATAAGTGCCTTGATCATCAAACAGGGAGGATCTACATCTCAAGAGATGTTGTTTTCGATAAGGGAGTATTTCCTTTCCAAACTCTACCAAAACAATCCACACTCAAGACTCGAACAACTCATCATCCAATTCTTATTCCTTCAGTCCAATACATTGAAAGTTTTCTCACTGACACAAATCCGACAACAGGAAGTTCTGTTGATAATCCTTCCTGTGAACCTCCGAGCAGTCCAGTACCTAATAATTTACCTACTAACAATGGATCACCTCACATTAACACTGATCATGCAGCTGTAGATGTGTCTGAACATGCAGGTTCCCCTGATAGCCCAAAAGCGGAGTCAAGTGCAACTGAATCTTCTTTCGATATCCAGCAGAACAGTGCACTGCAATCGAATCATCCAATGCAAACTAGGCTTAAAAGCAATATTGTGAAGTCAAAGGTTTACACAGACAAGACGATGAGATATGCAGCAACTACTAGGACATATTCATCTGCACCAGTTCCTGAAGAACCCAAGTCATTTTCAGAAGCAAACGAGTACAAGGAGTGAAAGGAAGCTATGGACTCTGAGTATGCTGCACTACTGAAAAATCAAACTTGGACACTTGTTCCTCCAAAGAAGGGGGTCAATCTGATTGACAACAAATGGGTGTTCAAAGTCAAACGAAGGGCAGATGGATCCATTGATCGTTATAAAGCTCGATTAGTGGCCAAGGGATTTAAACAAAGGTTCGGTGTTGACTACTTGGACACTTACAATCCAGTGGTGAAACCAACTACTGTCCGGACAATTCTTTCACTTGCTGTCTTGAGAGGCTGGAACATGAGACAGATTGACATACAGAATGCTTTTCTACATGATTTGCTTTAAGAAGAAGTGTATATGCGTCAACCCCCTGGGTATGAAAGTCAAGAAGTCCCTCAAGGATACATCTGCAAACTTAACAAAGCACTCTATGGATTAAAACAAGCGCCACGTGCTTGGCATTCCCGGTTAGCTCAGAAGTTGCAGAGTTTGGGATTCTTACCGTCCAGGTCAGATGCATCGCTGTTTATTCTGAACAAGACAGGTACACCATGTACATGCTAATTTATGTGGATGATATAATTATTGTGAGCTCCTCATCCATTGCAATTGATAGACTCATACATGAACTCCACAAAGACTTTGCAGTAAAGGATTTGGGAAAACTTGCATACTTTCTATGCATTGAAGTTGTATCTGAAAAATAAGGACTAGTATTGTCTCAGAAGAGGTATGCGCAAGATCTTCTGACAAGAGCAAAAATGGAGAACTGCAAACCTATCTCAACACCCATGGCAGCTACTAAGAAGTTGACCAAAGAATTCGGCAATCCATTGTCGGGCAATGAACAGTTTTAGTACAGAAGTGTCGTCGGCGGGTTGCAATATCTAACCATTACGAGACCAGATCTTTCTTTTGCTGTGAACCGTGTTTGTCAGTATATTCAAGCACCCACCGACAAGCATTGGGTAGCGGTAAAACGAATTCTTCGGTATGTGAAGGGAACACTGAATAACGACCTGGTTTTTCAGAAGTTTGACAACGAAGCATTGCATGCGTTTTCAGACGCCGACTGGGCCGGATGTTCTGATGATCGACGTTCAACCAGCGGCTTCGCAGTATTTCTGGGATCAAACCTGTATCGTGGAGCTCCCGGAAACAGCAAACCGTGTCAAGATCGAGCACCGAGGCTGAATACAAAGCAATCGCAAATGTTGCTGCAGAACTGATTTGGGTTCAATCCCTGCTGAAAGAATTGGGCATTTCCCAGATATGTGCACCGGTGTTATGGTGCGATAATCTCGGAGCAACTTATTTGACTACAAATCTAGTGTTTCATGCTCGTACAAAACACATAGAAGTGGATTTCCACTTTGTCCAAGAACAAGTAGCTCGGAAGGCTTTGAAGGTGCAGTTCATCTCATCAAAGGATCAACTAGCTGATGTCTTCACCAAAGCTTTGTCAAAGGCACCGTTCAACATGATTTGTAACAATCTCAACCTGGTTTAGGCCCTGTTTGGATCCCATGGTCTAAAGTTTAGTTGTCTTAAGTTTTGGACTAAACTTTAGTTGGCTAAACTTTAGCCACTAAACTTTAGTCGAAGATCCTGTTTGGATCCTGTACTAATGGATAGGACTAAAGTTTCAAAAAGACCATACTACCTCTCCTCGTTTCGTGCGTCAGCCATTAAATGAGAGGTGAGAGACCAACATGCATGGGTAAACACGTCTTTGTGCCTAAGAACCCAAAACTTTAGACCACTTTAGTTCACTTTGGTGGACTAATGGTCTAAAGTATTTTTTAGGGGTTAGCTAAAGTTTAGATCTAACTTTAGACCACCTGTTTGGAGACTTTAGATCTAAACTTTAGATGGAGGGATCCAAACAGGGCCTTATAAAGGTTGTGCTTAAGGGGGACTATTAGAATATGGTAGTTGTAACGGTGTAGCCGATTATTTGGGATTATGGGAATCACGCACGTTAGGTGTGGCGGTAATTACGGATCGGCATTGTAATCCAAAGCCCTATATATGTGAGGCAGAAATCAGTAAGGAATTAAGCCTTTTGACCATATCAATTTCTCTGAGTTCTTTAAACAGTACGCTCTTGAAGGAGCATTTTGCAGGTTTAGCGAATTTACGGATTTTGGATCTCAGCCACAACAAATTCAATGGTGTGTTCTTGAAGGAGCATTTGAAGGTTTAGCAAACTTAGAGTATCTAGACTTGTCGTACAACTCCTTCAAATTAGCTATAGAACCAAATTGGGTTCCGCCATTTAAGCTGAAGCTCGCAGGTTTTCACTCATGCCACTTCGGGCCCCATTTTCCACCGTGGCTTAGAAGGCAAGCGGACATCGATGTTCTTATTCTTGGAAATACAAATTTAGATGATGTTCTGCCTGATTGGTTCTGGGTGACATTTTTCCCGAGCTCCCTTCTTGCATGCATCAGGAAACACGTTGAATGGATCATTGCCGGCAAATCTAAACACATGTCAGCAGACCATATATATCTCGGGTCCAATAAGTTTACAGTTCAGGTTCCGCAACTGCCTATAAATATAGGGTTTTGTTAAATATCATCCGGATATTTTCTTCCTAACTATCATCCAGATTTATGATTATTGGATTAGAGATCCAATAGCCATAAATTCTCCCACCTCCCCTTGAATTCTACCCACTCTCTCTTTAAAAAAATCTTCCCCCTTTAAAAACAAGGGGCCTCTTGATCTCTAATCCAAAGGTCACAAATTTGAATGATAATTATGAAAAAAAAATATCCAGGTGATATCTATACACTCCCATAAATATATTACGCTTGAATCTATCTTCAAACTTTTGTCAGGATTGTTGCCATCAGATCTCAAAGCTCCACTACTCGAGGAGCCGTTGATTGCCAATAATCAATTGACTGGCCTGAATCGGTTGGACCTATCAGGAAACAATTTAACAGAAGATGTCATGCAGTGCTGGAAAGAGTCGGATAACAGATCTTTAATGTCCAATCCAAACTCTGCAAATCAATTTCGTTCTATCATGCAGTCTTGCCTTGAACAACAATGATCTCTCAGGTGAATTCCCTCGATTTCTTCAAAGTGCCTCGCAATTATTGTTCCTCGATCTTTCATACAATAGATTCTCCAGAAGTTTGGCATGGTGGATACCAATGAAAATGCCAAATATGGAAATCTCGAGGGTAAGATCAAACATGTTTAGTGGTCATATTCCTGAGAGGCTGATTGATAAGAGAACGCCATGAATACAACAGAGTAAAAGTTCTTCCTACTTCCTAATGACCTCGCCGGAGAGCAATTCCGACCGTTGGCGCAGGCTCTCGGCGCCAGTCTTGGTGTCGCCGTCGGAGCCAAAGGCGGCGTGGGCAGGAGGAGGCTCGCGTTTCTGGGCCCTCTCCGACGAGAGTTCAGATGATGAGGAGGGGATCAATGACAAATCATCGCCGGAATCGGGAGGAGACGGTAGGTTTCTTAATGATGCGCTTCTTGCAGGTTTCTCGGTGGATGAAGTCAAGCGGGCGGAGGTGCTGGCATCGGAGATTACTTCTCCTACCTTTGGCTCTTCGGAGCGCGGTCCAGGACAGTTCAGGCAACCAAGAACGTTGGCACGGCGAATTGTTGATGCTGTTGCTGAACGACGTCTGATGAAGAAGCAGGCGTGGAAAGGCCCTTTACCACCAAAGAGATCTTCAACTCCATTATCACTAGGGGATATATGGGTGAGAGGTACTCGATCAAAAGGAGGTTCTGGCAGGCCATTTCAACTGTCGGACCTGGTGGACCTCTAGCAGCGAGAAGTGGTGGCCGTAGAGTCGCCGGCGCTGGGGAAGACACTGAGCTCGACGGCAATCTCAAATTCGAAAATCAAAATCCAGAATCAGGTGGGCCCACAACAAACTGGGATTAATGTCTCGGTAAAAGTTGGGACCCACGGGGAATTTAACTGTGCGGCGGGATTAGGAAGGCTCTTTAAGAGAGCTGGGAGACCGTCCGGTTTTGTGTCTCGATATCAAGTAAAAACGAAAACGCCTCGACTCAGGTGGGAGAACCGTGGGTGTTCTTTAAGTGAGACGCCTGGAGTCGCGCGCGAGCAGCACACCGGTTCTTCCACCACATCCCCAATGGTAGGAAGGCAGTGGGGAGAAGGGAGGGCGCAAGTCTTTGGTGAGCGAAGAGAGAGGGAGATGCGTCAGGAAGGAAGGCCAAGAGGGGATCAGCAGCGTCCTAGGGGCGTTGAGGGTTTTGGAGGTCATCAAGGAGGGAGAAGAAGGGAGGAGAACTTTGAATTTCAGCAGGGAGCTGGAAGATTTGGCAATGGAGGCTATGGTGGGGGCAGAAATTTTGCTGGCCGCGGGCGAGGTATGGCACCAGGGAGAGGGGCAGGTGCTGGCAGAGGGTATGGTGGTCGGGGTTGGCAGCGGACTGGAACAGGGTTCAACCAGCATGGGAAGCAGCAGGTGGTTGGTGCGCAGCAAAGACAACAGGTGAAGAAGTCAGAAGCCTGGAAGGGAGAAGGCCGTGCAACGGGGGGAGTCAATCTCAGTGGGGGGAAGTCTGAGGAAGGTTTGTTGACACAACAAAGCAGTGTAGTGGAAGAAGATGTTGTGATGACTGAAGGCGCAAATGGAGAGGAAGTTGAAGGAGGGGAGAAGACAGTAGGGATCAAATGCGCACGTTGCACCAGGAAGGGACATTCAGCAGCAAATTGCATGACTGAAATCTATTGCGTGATCTGTGACAGACACGATCATGTGAATTTCAAGTGCCCAGTGTTGAAGTTGCCTCGGCCAGTGGCGCATGCTGTGGGATACGCAGTGCACGGGTTAGGGTTCTACCACATCCCGCACCCTCCTTTGCCTAGAGCGAAGAAGGAGACGAAGATGGCGCTGATCACAGTGGAAGGAGGGACTTTATCAAAGGAAGAAGTGCAGGAGCAGCTGGGGAGAATTTTCCCAGGAAAATGGGTGTGGGAACTCATTGAGCATGAAGAGAACGCATTCATCACGAAGTTCCCGTCCAAGATTGAGTTGCTGAGGGCAGTGGCATTTGGAGGGGCTGATGTGGTAGGGGCTGGCATTCCGGTGGGAGTAAGGATCAGGTTTCAGATGTGGCACGAAAAGGAGACGGGGTTCCTGTTGCCAAAAGTATGGGTAAAGGTGTTTGGGATCAGGAAGTCGTTGAGAGAATTTCTGAATCTATGGGCTGTTGGTTCAATGCTAGGCTCAACCCAATCTGTGGACATGGAAACAACAAGGAAAAATGATTTTGGACGAATTTTTATCGCAGTACTTAATCCCATGCTTATTCCTGCTCATCTAGATGTGGTCATTGGCGATCACTATTTTGAGTTGGAATTTGAGGTTGAAAAGGTTGGAGTGGATGAACGCGGTGAGGAGGCGATTTTTGAGTGGAGCGGAGGAGGTGAGGGGGAGGACGGTGAGGGGGAAGGTGGACAGGATTTTCAGGAGGAGGACAAGCATGAGAGGGATCCAAAGAGACTCAAGAGTGACAGCGAGGGGGAGAAAAAGGAGGGCTGTGCACCTCTAAATACTTCTTGCTACAACACTCTTAAGGAGAAAGTGCAAAACATGACTGAGGAGGAATTCCAAATATTCCTAAGAAAGAAGGCTGGGGAAATTCTGGATATTTCAGTCGGTCAAGTGCTGAATGAAATAACTGACAAAGTGATGAAGGAGGGGGAGGAAGTCTCGAAATCTGTTGAGGAGGACAGAGAAGTTGGGAGCTTTGTGGAAGGGGAAAGAGCTGCAGCTGCTGCAAGGAATGCTGAAATTAGGACGACGGTTGCAGTGCGGATGGAGGTTGACAAGGAAGTGGGTGGGAAGATGGAAGCGGCTTTGATCCCAGAGGTGATCACGTCGCCTTCTCGCTCTAGCCCAAGGTTGGTGCGGTCTAAAGATGAACACACCTTGGTAAGAGCGGAAGAGAGGGTGGCAAGGAAGAATCTGGAGAACTTGCGAGGTATGCCTTTGTCAAATCCAATTTCTGCTATGCATGATTTTAATGTTTTAAATAATTGGCAGCAGATAGGAATTAGTTGTGTTTCTTCTGTTGATTTGTTTGGGGGAGCTGGTAACCTGCTAGGAGGAATAGAAATTAAAGGGGGGGAGGGTACAGAAGGGGTGGAAGATAGTCAGTCTTGGCAGGAGAGTGATAGTGAAGGGGAGACAATTGATTTTTTAGAATCAGATGCTTTAAAAAACTTGTGCGGAGAATTGTTGGAGGAAATCTTTGATGAAGACAGCTTTCACCTAAGTAGTGAGAAAAAGGCTGCAAACAGAAAGTACAAGTCACATGCTAAGCCATGTTTAAAAAAGACTTGTCGGGTGAATAGGCACAAACAAAAAAAAACAGCAAGTGGTATCAAATGAAAGGAATTTTTTGGAATAGCAGAGGTCTTAGTGACTTGGCTAAATCGCGGTTTCTGGCGGACATATCCAAGGAGCAAAGCTTAGACTTTATCGCTCTTTTGGAAACATGCAAAAAAGATTTTGCCCTATCAATGTTAAATAATTTTAGCGGAGGGAAAAACTTTTTATGGCATTGGACGGCACCGAATGGTAGATCGGGGGGAATTCTTTTGGGTATCAATCTAGGTGATATGGATATTGGCAGTATTGAAGAAGGAGATTTCTATGTGAAGTTTAGACTAAGAAATAAAAAGGATGGCTTCCAGTGGATCCTGGTAGCTGTTTACGGGGCAGCTCAACCAGAGTTCAAAGAAAATTTCCTAATAGAATTAGTACATACTTGCAGCAAAGAGAAGCTTCCTCTTTGTGTCGGAGGTGATTTCAATATCATTAGAAATGCTAGCGAAAAAAATAATGATAGATTTTACGAGAGATGGCCATTCTTGTTTAATGAAATTATTGATGGCCTTGATCTCAGAGAAATAGAAATGTCGGGTCGAAAGTTTACTTGGGCAAATTCTCTGCAAAATCCAACCTATGAAAAATTGGACAGAGTACTAGTGAGCACTGAGTGGGAACAGAAGTTTCCCTTGGCCACAGTGGATGCCTTGAGTAGAGACATCTCAGATCACACCCCACTCCTGTTAAACACAGGGGAAAAATCTAAGAGGAAAAACCAACCTCACTTTAAATTTGAACTTGGTTGGCTTCTCAGGGAGGGGTTTTTTGAGCTAGTATCAAAAAGTTTGGAGAAAGGAGAACAGAGGCATTACTCCTTTAAAAAGATGGCAAAATAAAATCAGAAGACTAAGGCAATTTCTGAGGGGGTGGGAAAAAAATATGAAGGGAGCATACAAAAAAGAGAAACAAGAGCTAATGAGAAAAGCCGAGGAACTGGATAAAAAAGCAGAGGTCCAGTTGCTAAGTCAACAAGAATTAGACCTTAAGCAAAGTGTTAAAGAGAGGTTAGCTGTCTTTCTAAGGGAGGAGGAAATAAAGTGGTTCCAAAGGGCCAAAACCACCGAGATCTTACAAGGAGATAATAACACAAAATATTTCCAGTTAGTAGCAAATGGCAAGCGAAGGAAAACTAGAATTTCCCGGCTTGAACAGGAGGAGGGGATAATTGAGGGAGACGAAAATTTAAAAAAATACATTACAACATACTACAAGGGTCTCTTCGGTCAGCCAGATAGGAATAATTTATCCTTGACGGAATCAATGACAGAGGATATACCACAAGTTTCGGATGGGGAAAACGAAAGCATGACTATGGAATTCACAGAAAAGGAATTGAGGGACGCGATTTTTCAGATGAAACATAATAAAGCACCAGGTCCAGATGGGTTTCCGGCTGAGTTTTATCAAGTCTTCTGGAGTCTTATTAAAGATGACCTAATGGCCATGTTCAGAGAATTCCACAACGGGGACCTTCCCCTTTTTAGTCTTAATTTCGGGATTATATCTTTAATTCCAAAGCAGAAAGAGGTTAAAAAAGTCCAACAGTACCGACCCATTTGTATGTTGAATGTAAGCTTCAAAATCTTCACCAAAGTGATAGCTAATAGATTGTCGCTGGTATCAAGTAAAGTGATTAGACCATCCCAGTCAGCTTTTTTACCAGGACGATACATCCTGGAGGGCGTAGTCATTTTACATGAAACGGTGCATGAGCTAAAGAGGAAAAAACATAATGGCATCATTCTCAAACTTGATTTCGAGAAAGCTTATGATAAGGTTAATTGGGCATTTCTACAATAGGTTTTAAGAATGAAAGGTTTCTCTCTCCGTTGGAATCGCTGGATTGAACAAATTGTAATGGGAGGAAGCGTGTGTGTGAAAGTAAATGATGAGATGGGTCACTTTTTCCAAACAAGGAAGGGGTTAAGACAAGGCGATCCTCTTTCACCAGTGCTTTTCAACTTGATAGCTGACATGTTGACGGTCCTGATTGAGAGATCTGTGAAACAGGGACATTTCAGGGGCCTAGTGCCTCACTTAGTAGAAGGTGGACTCTCTATCCTTCAATACGCCGACGATACAATTCTCTTTTTGGAAGACAATCTAGAGCAGGCTGCTAACTTAAAATTAGTACTATGTGCTTTTGAGAAGTTATCGGGTCTTAAGATTAACTTCCATAAAAGTGAATTGTTCTATTTCGGGGAGGCTAAAGGGAAGGTCGATGAGTACACATCGTTATTTGGATGTAAGGAAGGTGCTATGCCATTCAAGTACCTAGGCATCCCAATGAGTCCACGAAAGATCTCGAACAAGGATTGGAGTGTAATTGAGGAAAGATTTCAGAAAAAGCTAAGTAGTTGGAAGGGCAAAGTTTTGTCAGTTGGGGGAAGACTTGTACTAATTAACTCTGTGCTTTCTAGCTTGCCAATGTTCTTGATGTCATTCTTCAGGATACCTAAAGGTGTCCTCAAGAAACTAGACTATTATAGATCGAGATTTTTTTGGCAATGCGATGAACACAAGAAAAAATATAGACTAGCAAAATGGTGCATTCTTTGCAGTCCCAAAAGTGTAGGGGGGTTAGGGATCTTGAATCTCGAGGTACAAAACAAGTGTCTGTTGAGTAAATGGTTGATTAAATTGTGGAATGAGGATGGGCTGTGGCAAGATATCCTTAGGAAAAAATATCTGAAAAACAGAACTTTATCACAGGTAGAAAAGAGAAAGGGGGATTCGCAGTTTTGGACGGGGTTAATGGAGGTTAAAAGTCAAGTTTTGGAAAGAGGGCGGTTCTTGGTCCATGGGGGAAGTCAGACTAGGTTCTGGGAGGACCTATGGACAGGAAATGAGCCTTTAATGAGCAAATACCCTTCATTGTACAATATAGTTAGGAAAAAGAATGCAACGGTGGACAAAGTACTAAGTACTACACCTCTCAGCGTCTCTTTTAGAAGGGCGTTAGTAGGGACAAATCTGTCCAAATGGATGAAGTTGGTAGGAAGTGTTTTACTAGTTCAGCTTAATAATGGAGGCAGTGATAAATTTATTTGGACAGTGAGCAAAAAACCTTTCACAGTTCAGTCCATGTACATGGATATCATGAAAACAGTAGGAGTTCATTCTGATTGTCTAACCTGGAAATTAAAGATACCTCTTAAGATTAAAGTTTTTTTGTGGTACTTAAAGAAAGGAGTCATCTTAACCAAGGACAATCTTGTTAAAAGAAAGTGGAAAGGGTGCACTAAATGTTGTTTCTGTAATGAAGAAGAGAACATTCAGCATCTCTTTCTTAAGTGTAAGATGGCATGCATGATTTGGAATGTGATTTACATCTCGTTTGGCATTCAAGCTCCAAGGAGCATAGCTCATTTGTTTGGCTCATGGCTTAGGAGCTTTCCTGCTAGCTTGAGGAAGAGAATTTTAATTGGAACAACTGCCATTTGCTGGGCACTGTGGTTGAGTAGGAATGATGTGGTCTTTCAACGATCAAAACCTAACTCCTTTTTGCAGGTGATTTTCAGGGGGACGTATTGGCTCAGAAGCTGGGCGATACTATCTAAAGAGGAAGTGAAAGACAGTCTAATGAAAGGTTGTCACAGGCTGGAGGTCATAGGGATGGAAGTTTTCAGCAGGGCAGGCTGGAACTTCAGGAGAAGAATTCAGTTCGAAGGGGCTGCTTAGGAGCTCTTTTGTGTGGTGTTTTGTCTTGAGCTTTTAGTTTTGTGTCGGTGTCGATTTGGCGGCCTAAGGTGCTGCAGGGTCCTTTTGTTTACGGTTGTAAGCTTTCAAAACTTGATTGCTGAGACCGGACGTTGTTCCTTTATCTAAAAAAAATATTCCTGAGAGGCTTGCTGACCTTGGAAGCCTTCATTATTTGGATATAGCGCATAACATATCAGGAATCATACCATGGTCGCTATCAAGCTTGAAGGCAATGACAGCAGTATATCACAACAAATAGGACTACTTTTGAAGAGAGCATACAAATAATCAGGAAAGATCAACACCGTGACTCTTACCTTTGAAATCTACGAACAAGTGGTGAATTTTGATCTGTCATGTAACAGTTTAATAGGGCATATTCCAGAAGTGATTCGTTTTATCATTTACTTATTGGGCTTAACAATTTGAACTTATCAAGTAATCAGTTGAGTGGAATAATCCCACGTCAGATTGGCGACTGAAAGCAGCTGGAGTCCCTTGACCGATCCTACAATGACTTTTCAGGTGGAATGCCCTCAAGTTTCTCAGCTATAACTTCGCCGAGCCACTTGAACTTGTCATACAATAAATTGTCAGGTGCAATACCGTCTGGGCTGCAGCTACAAGCCTTCGATAACCAGGTATACATCTATATTGGCAACCCTGGTTTTTGTGGGCCGCCTGTCTCCACAAACTGTTCGACTAATTAATCAAAGCAAAGCGTCCATGAAGAACATGAAGATAGAGTTCATACGTCATTTCTTTACATTGGCATGAGCATGGGATTGGTGGTCGGTCTTTGGACGGTGTTTTGCACCATGTTGATGAAGAGAACCTGGATGGTTGCTTACTTTCATATCATTGATGAGGTTTATGTACAAGTGGCTATAAGCTATATGATGAGGTTTTTGTACAAGTGGCTATAAGCTAGGCTCGCCTGATGAAAAAACCTGGACGATGCATCATGACAAGTCACTTGGAAAATAAGTTTGGCTGTTTGTGAGATGTCTTCTTTTGTCAACAGTCCATCTTAGTCTGACGGCTTGAATATGCAGGATGCCAGGATGCTCTGCCCTATTAGCAGTTTAGCACTATATGCACAGTCCCCATTTGTAAGAAAGGTGGCAATATAGCTTCTGAAAGTTAACTGTAACTACTGGAAGTAGAGGATGAGCTCCAAGTAATTAAGCATCAGTTAATCACGATGTGCAAACCTGTAATCTCTAGCGGTAGCAAAACAGGAGCATCAAAGCAACAAAGCGGCATTGTGGGATCAGAAAGGCACAAGTACCTATGGAGCCTGGAAACAAATGTGGAATGAAGAAATGGGAACTGAACTGCCCTTGGGTCAGAGAGAAGCTCTTTGTCGCTGCGACCAAAATAGATGAAGAAAAAATACTGTTCCTTGCAGTGCGCGTACCTTACTAGTCTCCTTTGGCAGGCCGGCAGGCAGGCGGCGGTGGTGTCAACTACGTTCTTCGATTGTCGCTGCCAAACTCCAATTCTAATTAGGGGTGGCAATTTTCCAAGCGGAGCGAGGGCCCATAGGGAATTTCCCAATGGGTGGGGCCTTGCTAGACTAGCGTGATGAGGATGGGATCATGGGAGTCGTTCTCCCTCGCGAGTCCCCACGGGGATCCGGTAAAACTAAAATAAATAGATTATAGTTATTTAATGTGAAAATTGCATTCTTTTTATATATTTGGACTAAAACTTGGATCTACATGTTAGAATATATATTTTGAAATTATATTTTTAAAAAGTATGTCTAAGTAATTATAAATTAATAAATAAAGTCACATTATTATTATTTTAAAATAGTTTATCTTATTTTTTGATCCCCGCCGGAATCATGTTGAGGTCGGGTCCTCGTAGAGACGGGGACGGGAGACCGAGTCTCCCTACTCCCTAGTAAGGCTGGTGAGCAGGGCCACGGCTACCCGCCCACCGCCATCCCGCCTGGGTTGCGCGAAGCTGGTTCACCCCCACCTGGAGCCGACCATAGGCCACCCCCGCTTTGAGCGCCTCTTCCCACTTCGCAAGTTCGCAGGTCCCTCCTTCCTTCCTAGCCATTCGCCGAACCGTAGGACGTAGTCGACAGCAGGACGAGGGCTTGGGATGGGTTAGCAGGCGCGCAGTAACGCAGTGGGACGGGCATCGGCTGAGGCGCGGCAAGGGCCAAGGCAAAAGCGCTTGCTGCCCTGGGCTCATGGGCGCTACTACAGAAATCCACATTACAGACGGTTCAGAAACGTCATCACAGACGGTTTTCTGAACCGTCTGAAATTATGGGTCAGTGATAATCCAAGTTATCACAGACGGTTTTTGAACCGTCTGTGATTATGCGATATCACAGACAGTTTTTCAGTAAAAACCGTCTGTGATTATCCGATATCACAGACGGTTTTGTACTAAAAACCGTCTGTGATTATCCGAGACGGTTTTGAAATGAGATCTGTGATATCGCATAATCACAGACGGTTTTTACTGAAAAACCGTCTGTGATACTCCTCCCCCCAGCAGAATATATTTCTGTTTATAGCTAGCCTCAGGAAATGCTAGCCATGCCCTCTGAAACAAGCAGATAATCACAGACATAAACATATACAACTCACACATCTCATTTCATTTCAGATACATTTCACATCTCAATTCATTTCACAGACATAAAACATCCAATTGACAACGCACTTCATTTCACAAACATAAAGCATCCATTTCGCAAATCAATTCATTGAGTTGAAATAAAATATCCATTAACAAATACACAATTGTAAAAGATCTACACTGTATTTGCACTTAGAATTACAATAAAAAATCATTCTGGGCAGTGGAACTCTCCATCTGATCTTACGACTTTTGACCACAAAAACCAAATGAGCTCTCCTCGAATTTTTGCAAAATCCGGCTGTGTCAATGCAGATGTAGAGATGGACGCAGCCTGTCGATAGGAATATCAACGCGCGCATATATAAAACTGACATGTATGAAATAAATGTGGGAAGATTGACAAACCTTAGAATTAGTGATCTTGGTGGAATCGAGGAGTAGTCTCATATGGTGGCACATGTAGTATCCACATGTGTTGCCCGGCTCCTGCTGGTGGCACTGCAAAAAATATAATGTGTTAAATCAAGTGGCATTACTACTATGTGTTGTATATGATTAATTAATGTGTAGCTAGCGAGTACCCGAAACTTGCGATCATGTTTCAAGGCCTTGGCCCCTGTCGTCGAGTCACGTGTTTGTTGAACGTATGTGGCGAACGACCTTCGTTATTCGAAAAAGTTAGATTAGTTATTCGGAAGGAAAGAAAGAGTACAATGTACAATGTACGTACCTATCGAGTATTCGGGCGATAGCTGTGTACTTGGATTTGTTCTTACTTAGAGAATCAAGGTATATAGCCTTGTTCCATTTTGGTATAATTACAATTAAAATCCAATGGAACTGCTCATTGTATGGCATAAGAACAAATTCCTTATCTTGGTGAGCCAGCAGTGATTTTGTAATATAGTCCTCGACGAAGGATGCATTCTCGATGATGGTATCAATGGCGACCAAGCGTGGGTCCAGGAAACCAATTTGTGATTTCGATGATCTAGCTTCGATCAGCATGAATCTATATATAACATAGGAAAGCAACAAATTGTGACATATATTGGTATTACGTGAACAGAGACTGTGATTGTGCAGACTTACAGCGTCCAGCATCGAACGAGTGAGGCGTCGAGAGCGTTGAGCGTGAAAAGGTCAAATATATCGTCAAAGGTCACCGCGAAGACACATTCCTGAACTTCGTGCAAGAAATGTTCCGGCTTGAATTTGACAGTTATACCTGAGCGCCGTTCTGCCGCTGGCTTATTGGACTCTTCCATATACCAAAGGTGTAATCTTTGGCAACCAAGTCCTAGTTTTTGGAGCTCTTCCTGGACTACCATCGGCTGACCTAGCACGAATTTGCGGGCCAATGGCATGGACGGGAAATCGTCACCATCCTTCGTCTTTGATTTGCCCTGGCCACTGCCTCGAGTGTGGGTCGACTTTATGCTAGTCGACTGTAATGGTATAGACGGTGCAAGTTGGTCTGGCGAGAATAGCACCCGTGGAGATAGCACCGGTGCAGGTAGCTGTGGTTCGCACTGCCCGTGTGGAGATGGCACCAGTGCAAGTTGCTGTGGTTCGCACTGCACTTCTGGTCCTGCCACCGGTGAAGAAGCCTCCAGGGAGATGTCGGTTTTGGGCCACTGGATGAATGTTCCAATGGCCTGTCCTAGATTCACGATCTCGTCATTGGGGGGCTTCGGTAGCGGGACCACCTCAAAATTGGCATACACACCATCCACATTAACTTTTGCGAAGCCTGGCGCTAAAGCTTGACCGTGCACCATGGCCCCGATACCAGACGAATATGCCTGGCCCCAAGCAGCGTACAAGGGAATGGAGCCATATCTCACTTGGAGCCTGCATGTCGTAGGCTCCTACATAACGATACAAAATTAGCTACTCGAATAGGCCTACCAATGGAGCAAGCATTCGAGAGGTAATAATTATTACCAGGATGTCGTCCACAGGAAATTTGGACTGGGTTTGCGTCGGATTGGACGCGCAGCTACTCGGATGGTTGTGCGGGCTAGCTAGCACAGGAGCGGCGGTGGCGGCCTGCTGACTTTCTGTCTGTTTCCGCACCTCATCTCTGATTATATCAGCCATCGAACCCAGTATCTCCTCTTTAAGAGATGCCTTGAGCTCTTCTCGTAGCTGTGCGTCACGCTCGGCTTTGTTTCTCTTCCTGCGCCGATACATGTCGGAGTCATCTTGGAAACCATGTTTCCAAGGAACGTAAAGCCCAAGGCCTCTCGTACGGCCCGGGTGCTCCTTGTTTCCCAGGGCCACGGAGAGCATATCATTCTCCCTTGTTCCCTGGAATGATCCCAGGGTAGATTGAAAACTCAGCTCTTCCTGCAATAGCACGACATGTCATTTCAATTCGTACGAAGTTGTGGAGTAATTACAAGCTACGTAGTTCGATCGATATCTTACCAGGCGCTCGGTCACTTGCTGGTCTGAAGGGTTTCGAAAGGTGATGTCCCCTGATGTCGTTGTAGATGACCTTGTTCTAATCCAATTTCGAGCGCGGTCGTCCGGGATATTGGAAAACGGCGGGGCGATGTCCTGTGCAGCTGCCAGCTCATCCTCCTTCATCCACTGCGCGATTTTACCCGCATACCCAGCTGTGCCAAGTCTGTGAGGGTGTGTATTTTTTGCCTGGAGGGCCTTGTGCGCCACACTTGTACTTTTGAAATCTTCGGTCGTTTTCATCGCCTTGAACTCTTCCCATTGTGGTTCCAGGAATGGGTATGTATGAACAGGCGTTTCGTCCGTCTCCACGTATTTCTTGACAAGCGTGCTCTTGAAGTTCTTCCATGCTTTGCACGCCGCTTTGTAGGTTTGTTGTTGCACAGCGTCTAGGTGTTCTTCTGGGAACTCGAACGATGCCAAAATTTTGGTCCACAGCTCACGTTTCCGAGTGTCAGGCACGTTCTTCCACGAATTGTATGTGATCTCAATTTGTTCTCGTGCAACTACTCCGACCATGGTTCAGAATGCGTTTACTGCTTTTCGAGGAAGGATAGGGACCCCAGATGCATTCACCGCTGTGATGATCTGTCGGCCCTCAGGCTTCTTTGATAGCCCTCTTCCTTGGCGTCTTGATGTTGGAGCGGACGCCTCCGGCGATGATGTTGAAGAATGCGCGGGTGACATGTTGCTCATTTTGTGGGTCTATTAAGATAAGATGAGAAAGTAATCATATTGAATTGCAAGACAAGAGAGGAGTAGAGGAGAGGGGGAGAAGGGAGGGGGTGATATGGACATAGAGAGGGGGTGATGTGCCTATCTTACCAATGTACCAATGTATCAAGTCCCTCTTTTTCCCGCAAAATTCAAGTCAATTTTATTACAAAAGTGCAAAAAAAAGACATTCCAGATTCTTCGGTGAGCAGCCGACATAGCCGACTTTTCGGTGAGCGACTATGCATCTGCTTCTTCCCACTCCTTCTCTTCATCTCTGGTCTCCGGATCACGTACGCCAGTAGCGATGATTCATCTAACTGAATCATCGCTACTGGCGTACGTGATCCAGAGATCAGAGATGAAGAGAAGGAGTGGGAAGAAGCAGATGGATAGTCGCTCACCGAAGAAGTCGGCTATATCGGCTGCTCACCGAAGAATCCGGGAATTTGCTTTTTTTGAACTTCTGTACTAAAATTTCCTTGAATTTTGTAATACTATTACTACAAGGTCTCTAAACAAAGTGCCTATCCTAGCACCTACTTTAGTTGCTAAAACTATAAACCAAATAGCAAAGTCCCCAAACAAAGGTCTATGAAGCAAATGACACAAACTAGTGTATCCGGTTCATTGAACGGGAACACTATAGTATGTCACTTGCTTCATTTGCTGTTTTTTGTCTAGATACATGGAGCATTTGGGTGGAAAGATCAACTGTTTCGTCAGGCGCATGACTGCCAATTCGAAGCATAGCATAGCATCCGAGGCACATCCGAGGCCTGCTGCTGTGTCTTGAGGAATGCCAAGAGCTGGTATTCAGATGGGTTATGAGAATAAGATTCATAATTTATAGTTTGAGGAATGCCGCATCTGAAGACCAGCTCTTGGGATTCCTCAAGACACAGCTGCAGGCCTTAGATGTGCCTCGGATGCTACGCTATGCTTCAAATTGGCAGTCATGAGCCTGACGACACAATGTATTTCTTTCCACCCAAATGGTCAATGTATCTTTTGCAATAATCGCAAGATTTCTTTATCCAGATACACTAGAAAGAGATCAGGAGTGGAGTAGAGGGAAGGGGGAGAAGGGAGGAGAGGAGTAGAGGGAAGGGGGACCCAAATGATTTCAAACTATATACTATGTACTATGTACTATATACTATATACTATATACTATATACTAACACAACAAGCAATATGTACCAATGTAAACTAAGCAACTGCAGTAAACAATGTACCAATGTAGTATGTACCAAATAGCAAACTAATTAAGCTACTGCAGTAAACAATGTAACAATGTAATATGTACCAAATAGCAAACTAATTAAGCTACTGCAGTAAACAATGTACCAATGTAATATGTACCAAGCATCAACCCTAAACACTAACAGTAAGCATAAAACATCAACCCTAAATATGTACTAAGCAACTAACCATAACAGTATGAAGCATCAAGCATCAACCCTAAACACTAACAGTAAGCATGAAGCATCAACCCTAAATATGTACTAAGCAACTAACCATAACAGTATGAAGCATCAAGCATCAACCCTAAACACTAACAGTAAGCATGAAGCTCGGGGAGGGATTTGATGACCTTACGGTTTTGGTGACCTTAGGGACGCAGGAGGAGGAGGAGGCGGCAGCGACGGAGGAGGAGGAGGCGGCGACGACGACGGAGGAGGAGGAGGCGACGGGCTCAGGGAGGCGACGGAGGAGGAGGAGGCGGCGACGGAGGAGGAGGAGGCGACGGGCTCGGGGAGGCGGCGACGGAGGAGGAGGAGGCTGCGGCGACGTCTTCGTCCGGGGAGGCGGCCGGCGAGGGCTCGGGGAGGCGGCGGCGACGACGGGCTCGGGATTTAGATCTAATTGAATAACTGCAGCGCACACGGAAAACCCTAGCGAGAGGGCATATGTAGGAAGATTAGCACAGACGGTTCTAAACTTAGAACCGTCTGTGATAGTTTACTATCACAGACGGTTCTAAACTTAGAACCGTCTGTGATATGTTATCACAGACGGTTCTAAATTTAGAACCGTCTGTGATAAGCCTTTGCCAGCTGTTGCAATTAAGACCACCAATAACTACACAGCTGCATTCATATCAACTACCAAACAGCTGCATTCATATACAACACCAACCAGCTGCATTCACACAGTGTATTTCTTGATACATTTTGTCATTCTCAAATACATCACACATTTTCACATATACATCTCAAAATTGACTACATCACACATTTTCACATATACATCTCAAAATTGACTACATCACACATTTCCACATATACATCTCAAAATTGACTACATCACACATTTCCACATATACATCTCAAAATTGACTACATCCCACATTTTCACATATACATCTCAAAATTGACTACATCACACATTTTCACATATACATCTCAAAATTGACTACATCACACATTTTCACATATACATCTCAAAATTGACTACATCACACATTTTCACATATACATTCTTATTGTACTTGCTTATTTCCTTTAAAAATTAGCGCTTCATCATGATCAATGCGTACGTAACTAGTTTCGTCACGTTGTTCATCGTCGACCCTTATGCCATTTCCAAAAGGAGGTAACTCGTCAAATTGATTGTATTCCTCCTCGTCCACTACATTCTCCACTCCGACAATTCTCCTTTTTCCATGAAGAACTACATGGCGTTTCTTATTTGCCGGGTCGGTTACATAGAAAACTTGAACAACTTGATTGGCGAGTACGAATGGTTCATCTTTGTACCCGACACGTTGGAGGTCCACGGTCGTGACACCGTACTTGTCAACCTTCACCTGTGGGAGATGCACCCAACGGCAGCGAAATAAGGGGATCTTGAAAACCACATAGTCGAGCTCCCAAATCTCTTCTATGAAGCCATAGTACGAGTTTCTCGACCCATCGGTACTGAATGCATCTATGCGGACACCGCTGTTCTGGTTAGTGCTCTTGACATCCTGAGACTGCGTATAGAATGTGTACCCATTTATGTCATATCCTTGCTATGTCACAACTGTAAATGTCGGCCCTTTTGCCAACCATGTCAGCGTCTCACTCGGTGAGCTCCTAGCGATTTGCTCCTTCAACCATTGGTTGAACCGACGGTTGTGTTGCCTCATGATCCAAACATCCGGCCGCTCCGGATTCTGTTGCCGAAGCACACCCTTGTGCTGGTCCACATAAGGCGCCACTTCAGTCATGTGTTGCAACACCGTGAAATGGGCTTGAGTATACATGTCCATATCTGGAGTGATTGCTTTCCGTCCGATAGTTCCGAGACCCTTCAGCCTCCCCTCATGACGAGATTGAGGGACACCTATCAGCTGAATCTGAGCCATATAATCGACACAAAACTCAATGACCTCTTCGCTTGCATAACCTTCGACGATGCTGCCCTCCGGCCGAGAACGATTCCGTACGTAGGACTTGAGAATTCCCATGAACCTCTCAAATGGGTACATGCTACGTAGGAATACGGGCCCGCACATTTTTATCTCCCACACAACGTGAACAATGAGATGGACCATGATATCGAAAAACGAAGGAGGGAAATACATTTCAAGGTGACAAAGAGTCATCACCACCTCGTCCTGCAGAGCATCTAGTCCTTCGGGATCGATGACCTTCTGAGCAATTGTGTTAAAGAAATAACATAGCCTCATGATTGTCTCTCGGACTTTGATCGGCAAAATATTTCTAATTGCAATAGGGAGCATCTGTGTCATCAGCACATGACAATCATGAGACTTCATGCCATTTAACTTCAAATCTTGCATCGAAACAAGTTTCTTCACGTTGCCCGAGTAACCAGACGGAACTTTGACACCATGCAAGCACTGGCACAGTTCTGTTTTCTCAGCCTTGGACAGAGTGTAACACGCAGGGGGAAGGTACGTTCGTGCATTATCAGTGCATGTCGGTGCTAACTCAGGCCTGATGTGCATATCAGCCAAGTCAAGCCGTGCGTTGACGCCGTCTGTCACATCCCAAAATTTGGCTTTTTGAAAAATTTAAATTCAAATTAATTATTTTAAGGTAATTGGGTTTTACTTGGTTTTTATTTGCCTTTCTGGATTTTTCTGGAATTTAAAAACTATTTTCAGAATTTAAAAAGTAATTCAAAATATGAAAATTAAATATCAACAGTAGTTGGAAATAATTTTATTAAATCCAAAATATCTCCAGGAGCTCCTGTGAATTTTTCTGGAATTTTTGGAGATATTTTCATATTTTTCTGAGGCCTAAATAATTTTCTAGCCTTTTCTAAAAATCAAAATCAAATTCTGAAAATAAAATCCCTCCCTTTTTCCTCCAGCCGACGCGTGGACGGCCCAGATCCGCCCACGTCGCCGCTCGGCCTGATCCCGGCCGCACCTCCCTCCCCCTCGCTGTCCAGCGGGCCCGGCCCGTCAGCCGGCGGCCCCGCCTTCCCCTCCTCCTCGCCCGACGCGTGGACGGCTCGGAGGAGCCGCGTCTTCGCGCCCGGCCTCAATCCACCGCCCGATATTTTCCCCGAGCCGCGTGGCAGCCATCCGCACCGCCCGTCCGCTCTCTCCTCTCTCTCACTGCACGCGGGGCCCACCTGTCGGATCCGTCGTCCCCGCGGAGCCGGCGCCTTCCTTTTCCTTCCCCCTCTTTCCTTTTTCGCCGGCCGACCGAGACCGCGCCGGATCCCGCCTTGCCTTACCCGGCCCCCCTCGGTTTTGGAAGTCCCGGACGCCGCCGCGACCGAATCCCCGATCTCCCGGGCTCCCCTTCCATCGGCGCCCCCTCTTTCCCGTTTCTCCCCTTTCCTTCCTTTTTCCGGCCGACACACCGGCGAGCAATTGCGCGCCCGTGTCCTTTCCTCCGCCCCTATAAATAGCTCCCCCGGCTCCGCCTCCTCCCGCACCACCTCCCAGAGCACTCCACCTCTCACCCTAAGCCCCGAGCGCCGTCGCACCGCAAGTTTCCCGTGCGCCCACGGTAGGTACTCCGGCGAGCCTTCGCCGCCGCCTCGGTCGTCTCCGGAGCCCGCCGTCGCCACCTCGAGCTTCCTCGCGCCCGGGCGAACCTCCCCGACACCTCAGCCGCCCCTCCCCGCCGCCGGAGCGCCGTCGCGCCGGAGGACCCGAGCCAGCTCCGCCACCTCCTCGTCACCGGCCTTCTCCGCTCGTCGCCGCACCTCGTCGACCCCTCCAACCGAACCCCCTTCGCTCAAGGATTGCATTTCACGCGTCACCCGAACCCCTCCGACCCTCCCTCGCCGCCGACGACCCTGGCTCCGGTCACCTTCCCCGGCCTCCCCTCTGGCAGGTAACTCAAAAGGTTTGATTGCCCTATATGGGTAGGCAAAGCCTCCCCGCTCACTTGGCTATCACCGCTCGCTCTCCCCTCCCCCGACTCCCTCGGCGCGCGTTCGAGCCCTCGGTTCCGCGCGCGGAGGTTGAGTTTTTCGTTTATTTTCCGGGCTGACAAGTGGGTCCCACCCGTCAGCGGCCGCCGGTCTGCGCTGGCCACTGCCGCCTGGGCCCCACCTCTCTGTGCTATCTCTGACAAGTGGGCCCGGAGTCCAGTGGGTCCCAAGTGTCAGAGGCTGAGCCGTGGGCTCACTGTCCAGTGGGTCCCATGTGTCAGAGGCTGAGCCGTGGGCTCACTGTCCAGTGGGTCCCACATGTCAGTGACCGCCAGTGGTTACTGTTCAGTGGGTCCCACCTGTCAGTCTCTCAAAATAAAAATAGAAATTAAAATTTAATTCTCCAGTGGGTCCCACCTGTCAGAAATTTCCGAATTTCTCGATTTATTCAAATCTGAGATTTTCAAATGAGCATAACTTTCTCATTTTAACTCCAATTCCAGCCATTCAAATTTCTAAATTCATCTAAAATCATAATCTATCCAGCTATGGCCTCTGTTGAATTTTTGGATTTTATTTGAATTTTATTTGTATTTATTTGTTTTGTTGCTTCGTCTTTCCTCGCGTAGATTCCAACGTTGTCGACGATCCCTCTTCACAGCAGCAAGAAGACCCAGAAACCCTGCAAGAAGGCAAGTCTCCTTTGATCATTTTGAGCCTATGCTTTCGAAATGTTTTTAAAATATTTTAAATTATGTGCATTGCTATTTACATAAAGTCACTAGTTCAAGTCTTTAGGAATTAGTTATTCCAACCTTGTTATGCCCTCATTTGACTTTGATTGCCATGTACCTTGTCACCCTAGAACTTCCTTTGTCTCAATAATGAGATTACTATTAATATTTGTGAATATTAGAATGGTAGGTTAATGCTTAGTCTTGCTATCTAATAACTTTGGAAAATCTTGAAAATGGGAAATTATGATTTATTATTGAACCCTTGTGTTTGAAAGTGAAGTGGCAATTGGAGTTGTCACTGTGATTTTTAAAATAAAATAAAAATGTGAAAGTTGGTTTAGATTAGGGTGGATGGCTATTTGGGTTGGTGCAGTAAGCACGAGAACTTGTTAAGTGTATGTTCCACCCTAGTCAATTAAGGACCGACGCTTGTGTTTGTCCAAACTGAGCATTAACCGTACAACCACAAGTCTATATGGGTACGACCTAGCTGACTAACTTATGATAGTCTAGTTTAGGTGCCACCAGTGGAAAGTGGGTGCTAGGGATGGACTGGTTATTCACAGAGAGGGACAGGGATTTACTGTACTCATATGGCGCAAGAGGGGACTTCAGATTGGGCGGATTTAACCCTTCTGCGGTGAAACCTCAGCGGGTGGTATCTAGCTAGATTAGAGTAAGGTAAAGGCTTTGTGGTATTTTATCTGGGTCTCATGCCAAGGAAGCATGTTGACTTTTAGGATAATTTATCTCTTGTGGGTAAAGTTGTACAACCTCTGCAGAGTGTAAAACTATTCGAATAGCCGTGCCCACGGTCAAGGGCGGGCAAGGAATGCATTCACATGGTAGATTTCTGGTTTTGGATTTAAAAACAAAAGATTTGTATTCCGAGGGTGGAGGGAACTCTCGGAAGGGAATCCTGGCGGATGGAGCCAGAGAGGGTGGATGGAACCCGCAGTTTAAAACTTGACCAATGGTAATTGGTTAGATAGTGTTGGTAGTTGGAACCTTCACTAGAAAATTAATTCTGTTAAAACATTTACTTCATTAAATGTTGCCTTCGAAAATAACTAGTAGTAAGTGAGATTTTCAAATATTGCTTTGTGCAAAAGAAACATATGGCCCTCCTTTGTTAAGCCTTGCATCTATGCATTTTTCCCAAGACTTGCGGAGTACTTTATGTACTCACATGCTACACTTAAAAATAAAATCTCAGAGGAAGTTGAAGCTCAGGAAGGTGACTACGACTACTGCTTCGCTTGTGGCTGCGATGGATTCTTCCCGGAGGACTAGGTCGCGCTTCCCCAGTCAGTTGCCTGTGGCGAATTGATGGGTCGTCCTCGAGTTTTATTTGCTTCCGCTTTATTTCTTGTGTGCGAGGTCTTAAACCTCCATTGTAATATTGAGACCCTGTGGTCAGTACTCTTATTTACTGTAATAAATCGTTGTTGGTGATGTTTTCCATTCTGTTTGACTGTGTGCACTAGCTTTGATCTGGGACTAGTGCTGTAATACACAGAGGGTCCGGGTTTGATAATCAGTCCAAACCTTATATTTCTTGGTTCTGCACCGAACTCTGCAAAACTCCTATCGATGTTTCTCCACTGCGCGGAATCAGCAAGGTGTCTTAGCATTCCATCCTTCTTGCGCTCCTCCGAGTGCCAACGCAGCAGTTTTGCCTCCTTTGGATTTGCATAAAACCTTTTCAAACGGGGAATTATAGGAAAATACCATGCCACCTTAGCAGGAGGTCCTTTCTTCGCCTCTGTTCCCTCGCCATCATCTGATTGATTGTTACGTTTGTATCGAGATGTGTTGCACACCGGACATACATGCATGTTTGCATACTCTTTACGGTAGAGGATACAGTCGTTCGGGCATGCATGTATTCTTTCTACTTCCATTCCCAACGGACAAAGAACCTTCTTGGCTTTATACGTGGTTTTAGGCAACTCATTTCCCTCCGGAAGCATGTCCGCTAAAAGACCTAGCAGCGCCGTGAAACTCTTGTCGGACCAACCGTTGCTTGCCTTCAATTTCAACAGTTCAAGCACGCCCGACAACCTCGTGTACTTGCAGCCCGTGTACAAAGGTTTCTCTGAGTCCTCCATCAAGCCACGGAATTTTAACATACTCTCTCTCATCATAGTTCTCTTCTACATTGCGAAGCATCTGATCCAGATTATCATCGTGCAACCTATCCGAATCCGAGCCACAATCGACATCAGCCGGCGGCATGTCATTCACTTCACCTGCGATGTCATCCGGGGGCATATCATTCACTTCACCGGCGATGTCATCCGGCGGCATATGATCATTCACTTCGCCATGACTGGTCCAACACGTATAATCCTTTTTGAAACCCCTCCGAATCAAGTGCGCTTCAATTTGCCCACGGTTCTTAAACATCTTCAAATTCTCGCAGTCAGTGCATGGACAGCACATATATTCCACCCCCTTATTCAACATATCCTCCTCGGCGACTCTTATAAAAGCAGAAACACCATTAATGTACTCTTCACTCACACGGCTCGCGGCATACATCCAACTTCGGTCCTACGTTACGTACATATATAACAACTTAGTATTAAAATCTAGAATAACTAATTATAACTACATATATACCGGCCACATTTATTATATTGAGACTTAATTTCCTAGCTCAATTCATATTACAAACACAATAGCTATTATATAACCAATAATTTTGCAAATTAATTAACCATCTTCAATAACCACTCATGGATTACTTACACCTAAATTGTAATGCAATTAAAAATAAATAAATTTCATTACTAACCATATCTACAGCAACCACAGGAAAGTCTGAATCTTAATTCAAAGCTCAATCTCTGCCTCTTCCCACCAAATTAACTGGCCTGAAATCGCTCTAGCTTCCTCCCGAGTGAAAAAGTGCGCAGCAGTGGCTAGATCTGGATCGAAATGAAGACGATGCGGTCTGAGCAGCGCAATAAATGCCGTAGTCATTATCACAGACGGTTTTTAACTAAAAACCATCTGTGATAATAAATTATCACAGACGGTTTTTAGTTAAAAACCGTCTGTGATAAATTATCACAGACGGTTTTTTATAAAAAACCGTCTGTGATAAGCTTCATACCAGAACGCTTCGCGCGTGTTTCGATGCCAGAACGCTTCGTGTTTTGATCGTCTAATTAACGTCTCTCGATCATTATACGAAGCGTCTATATCATTCATGTTTGGGTATATGAACCGTTTGTGCTAAAGGTTAAATATGCGCTCCTAATCCAGGTCTCTAGCTAGCTTCTACGTACGTACAATACAATATACAATTAATACAACATGGCTTCTACTACTGTTCTTGTGATCATCTCCTTCCTCTCATCTGTTCATCACGAATTGTTCGGCCGGAACCTTACACAGGCGGCCAACAATTTGCATCTGGAGCAGCTTCTCCGCACCCGCCCTGCTCTCCTTCCCCGACTTTCTTGCATCCGTCAGCTTGACCTGATCCTCCGCCGTCGATGGAGGCGTCTCGCTGCCGCTCAAGAAAGGGAAACAGCCCTCACCCTGGTTCTTCTCCACAATGTGCGCAATGCGGAAGAAGCTCTACACGCATTGCAGAGACTGATGGATAGCCTTGCCAATCAAGTAGAAACGGCAGATTCTGAGGAATCTTTTCATGCTATCCTGTACGACATTATGGATGCTGCTGATCATTTGCCCAGGCTGCACGAGGAAGTGCTGAGGACAAGGGCAATCTTAACGGCGTTCGAGAATTTAGCGGCTGATCCTCCAAGTCCCCAAGTGGAAGAAGAAGCTTACGAAGCCCAAAAGAATACAATCTAGGAAACTCTTTACCTGTGCGACTTTTGTAATAAATTTGCCTCTAATTGAAATTAATAAATTTGCCTTTAATTTGTGACCTCTTGTCTCAGTAGTTCTGTAGTTAAGTTATTAGAAGCAATGTGTACTTATATATTAACCTCTGATCTAGAATATGACAGACAAAGGGACATCACAGCCGGTTCTTGTGAAAAACCGTCTGTGAACATTCCCAGACGGTTCTTAACAACAACCGGCTGTGATAGTCGACACAACACAGACGGTTTTTAATAAAAAATCGTCTGTGATAATCCCAGATTATCACAGACGGTTTTTAATAAAAACCGTCTGTGATATTCCTGTATCACAGACGGTTCAGAAGTAAGAACCGTCTGTGATACTCCTTTTTCCCGCCACAAATACCACAGACGGCCTTCAAATTAAAACCGTCTGTAATAGTTTACATTACAGACGGTTTCACAAAACCGTCTGTGATTTGCCGTCTACTATTAGCCTTTCTGTAGTAGTGGCGGCACCTAGGCGGCGGCATGCAACCACCGACTGGCAACCGTCAGCATGCAGCGCTGCAGGTCTAATGCAAGCTGCGGAAGGTACTGTAACCATCAATCACTAAATTTGCACAACTGGAGACATTTGAAAGAACAGAGAGTTGGAGGCTGCATGCACATGGCTCTGTCCTCTACTTTTAGCCTCTTTTACCTGAAACTGGCCAAAAATGCATGTCCAAACTACACAGAACGATGGCATGCATGCATGCTGCTGAGTTGAATCTATATTCATGGCCGCTGCTTGTGCACATGGCGGACCTAGCAAAAATATTGAGTGGGGTCACTGTGTTTCAAAATTAAACAAACAATAAGATCTTTGCTGCAAAACATAAGGGTCCTAGGTATAATATAATTTTAAAACTGAGTAGGGCACGGTAATGGATAATCCGTTTTACCCGATATTCGTATATGAGAAAACACGAATGTGGTAAACAAAATTTGTATTAAAAAATGTTCGTATTCGTACTCGAGAATAGTCGTATCCGTATTTGAGAATATTTATATTCGTATCCGTATTTGAGAATATTTGTATTCATATTCATATTCGAGACTATTCGATTCGTATTCGATCCGTTTCCTATGCGATTCGAAATTTTGTGATTAGAAATTTGAATTTGGATGGTTTGAAACTGGTAACCGTTCCGGTAACCAGTCAAAAACCGGTGAAAAGCCAGCAAAACCACTAGGAATTTGTTCTACCGAGATTTGTTACAGAGGTTGTAGGAGGATATTCGTGTTCAACCGAATTAAGTACATATTTGATTCGAATCCGTATCCGTTACGACATTCAATTTGTATTCAAGAATATTTAAATTTGTATTCATATTCATTTTGAAAATATAGATCCGTATTTGTATTTGAGACTATTCGATCTGTTTCCATCCCTACTAACGTAGGTCCACCCCTGGTTGTGCAGGCCAGTTGAATCTATCTTCATGTGGTCATGTTCAAATTTCTTTTGTTGATTTATTCTTTATCTGTATACTGCAATCTCAAATTATTTACGTTAGGAGAGTGGCCTCCAACTTGGTCGGCTCACTAGGAGCAAGCCCAAATATGCATATAACTAAAAAGCAGGTCCACATAGGCCATGCCGAAAAAATAACATATTTGCCTTCACTAGTAAAGACCCTAAAGGAATATTTATGTAAACATCTTCACCTATAGCTATAAATATGACCCACATAAGAGAGAGAGAGAGAAACATTATGTTGTATATGCCAAGGGCAAAAGAGTAATTTCCCATTTGATAAAAGGAAAAAAGGAAAAGAAAATAGAAAGAGGGGCCCACCTGTCGGTGGGCCGAAGGGAGGCAAAAGGGAGGAGGCCGAAGCCTTCTCGTGACCCAGATCGAGCGGGCGCTCTGGAGGGTGATGGCGGCGGCGATTTCGGAGGGCGACGCGGCGGATAGAGGCGGGACCGGTGGGTTGGCTCGTTGGCGGTCCGGTCTCTCCCGCGACCCCTTCTCCCGTGCGACTCGCGCATCCCCTCTCTCCCGTTGGGTTCGGCGCTCCTCTTCTTCCCGCAAGAATCGGTCCTCAGATCCGGATGAGAGGTGAGTATGGGGTGCGGTGGTGGTGCGTGAGACCCGGTCTCGACCGGTTGGTGGCGCCGCCGAGTGCTCATCCCCTCTCCTCTCTCTTGGCTATAAATGGCGGCCGGCTCTTTGTTTGGGTATAAGCACAACAGTGAGCTTCTCCTCTCCTTCTTTGATTCTTTGCCTGTGGTGTTTGACGACGGTGGTTCCCTGGTGTTCTCCGGTGAGGTGCTTGGCCGGTTCCTCCCTGTGCTTGTGCGGCAGTCCCCGACCTCGACTCGCCGGCGTGAGTTTCATTTCGGTGAGAGGGCTTTGTATCTCCGTGCCTACTGCTCTTTCACGGTGGTGTGAGGGCAATAGGTTTTCTGGGACAGCGCGCAAGCGTGCCTAGCCCCTGTTCTTCTGGTGGTTTCGAATATCACCTGTGCCGGAGTGATTCTGTGATTCTCCTTTTTGCACTCTGTGTGGCAGTGCTAGTTAATTGATCTTCGTTTATCTGGTGCTGAGTAACATAGATTGCTTGTGGGATTTGTGATTGCTCAATGATATAAGAAATCATATTCTGAGATTGGTAGATTTAATCTTTTGAGCTCTAATTGCTATCACTTGCTGTCATTAGATTATGCTCATGTTCTGTGATTAATGTTAATTGTGAACTTTGCATGATATACACTGGTCATATATATTCTGTGTATGTGTGATTTGTTTGAGGCTGTCTTTAGCTTGTAGAAATTCCACATATATGCTGCAGATCTGTTAGAAGTCATAGTTTGCTATTAACTTTGGTTCAGTTACTGCAAAAGACATCTTATATGTGTTGGATTTGCTCTAGCTAATTTCTAGCTGAATACATATATGTGGTGAATATATTGAAATATATAATTGAGAGCTCAAAGATTGAATTCTAATTTGGTATAACCAATCGATGAAAAGTATATGATTTAGTAGCGGGACGGCCAAGAATAATCTTGTGCAACCCTACATTTGAGAGCACAAATAATCAATTAAACTTGAGCTTATTGCTAGTCTTAATTGATACATGCTTTATTCTTTGACATACATATTCATGTCTAGAATGTTATCATTTCTATTATTGAATATGTGGTATACCATGGATGATATGCTCAATTCATATAGTTTCATATATGCTATGTCATTTATATATGAATTGATGTCTTTGATGTGCTTATATGATTATATTGGAATTATATTTATATCTTTGCTTATACCGCAAATATTACAACAATCCAGAAAACCTATTTTGAAAGAAATGGCTTCCTCATCTGATGTCGTGAAACCTGAAGTGTTTGACGGAGTCAATTTCAAGCGCTGGCAGGCAAAGGCAAAACTTTGGCTGACTGATCTTAAGCTCTTCTGGGTCATCTCAAATCCACCGGCGTTTCCACTGGAGATCCCTGAGACGATGAAATGGGAAGATGCTAATAATGCAGTCTTAGCCCGTTTGCTGGCCATCCTGTCTAATCGCTTGTTTGACGTCTATGTCAACTTCACTAATGCCAAACAACTTTGGGATGAGCTCGAGGAGAAATACTCCTAGGGAGATAATGGAAATGAGTCCTTTGTTACAGCCAATTACTTGAACTACAAGATGGTTGAGGGCCGGTCGGTGATGGAGCAGCTCCACGAGCTTCAACTCCATGTACGTGACTTATGTCAGTACGACTGCGCTCTGCCTGAGAAGTTTCAAGTCAATGTCATTTTGGCTAAGTTAACGCCTTCGTGGCGTGACTTTGTGACCGCTCGGAGGCATATAAAGGAGCACTTGACGCTCAATGAGCTGTCAGCTGCTATTAATGTCAAGGAGCGTGCTAGAGCCGGTGACGGCTCGGGAAAGGCTCAAGTTCAGGCTCATCAAGTTCAACTTAAGAATGGTGGAGGATCTGGGAAACCCAAGTTCAAGAGTCAGCCCCAAGTCAAGCTACAGCCTAAGAAAATGAAGAAGAAGAAGGAGGACATCGTCTGCTTCGTTTGCGGTGAGGCCGGCCATAAGGCCAATCATTGCCGCAACCGCAAGGGCAAGGGTCCATCCCCGGGTCAGCACAAGAGCCGAAAGGCTGAGGTTCATGTCACGCTGGCTAACACCAGCTCAGAAGAGTACGTACCTATGGCCTTTATGGCAAATCCATCTATTGATTGGTGGATTGATACAGGTGCTACTAGACATATATGTGCTGATCGATCTTGTTTTTCTTCATTTCAGGGTGAAGGTGGTGGATCCGTCCTAATGGGCAACGGAGCTGCCGCAACAGTACGTGGGATTGGACAGGTTTGCCTGAAGCTTACTTCGAGCAAAACACTCATCCTAAGAGACGTGCTGTACGTGCCTGCGATGACGCGCAATCTTCTTAGCGGGTCAATGTTTTGTAGGCAAGGAATAAAGCTTGTGTTTGAATCAAATAAGGTCATTTTGACCAAGTTTGGTAATTTTGTGGGCAAAGGCTATGATAGCGGAGGCATGTTCCGCTTATCCATTCTTGATTTGAATAATGTAAACGTTTACAATGTTTCCCATTGCAATAAAGTTCATGATATTTGGCATTCACGGTTGTGTCATGTTAATTTTGAAGCCATTACGCGGTTAAGTAAGATGAATTTAATTCCAAGCTATAATTATGAGAAGGGTTCAAAGTGTAAAGTGTGTGTGCAAGCTAAGCAGCCCCGAAAACCTTTTCATAGCGTTGAAGGGCGAAGCACTTCTCCACTTGAACTAATCCACTCTGATCTTTGTGAGATGAATGGAATATTAACTAAAGGTGGCAAACGATATTTCTTAACTCTCATAGATGATGCGACTAAGTATTGCTATATTTATCTACTTAAGTCGAAAGATGAAGCACTTGAATACTTTAAAATCTACAAAGCTGAAGTTGAAAATCAACTAGAAAAGAAAATCAAACGGTTAAGATCGGACCGAGGCGATGAGTACGTCTCACATGAGTTCTCCCAATTCTGTGAAGAAAGTGGAATAATTCACGAAGTTACTCCACCTTACTCATCCCAATCTAATGGAATAGCCGAAAGGAAGAACCGAACTCTTTGTGACTTGGTTAACGCCATGCTTCAGAGTTCAGGTATGTCGGACTATTGGTGGGGTGAGGCAGTTCTCACAGCTAACTATGTCCTGAATAGGGTTCCACCTCGCAATCAGGAGGAAACACCCTATGAAGGATGGAAGGGGAGAAAACCCAACTTATCCTATTTTCGAACGTGGGGATGCCTTGCAAAAGTGCATGTGCCGTTGCTGAAGAAAAGGAAGCTTGGTCCTAAGACCGTTGATTGTGTCTTTCTAGGATATGCTATTAATAGCACGGCTTATAGATTTTTAGTGGTCAAATCTGAGGTGAGTGACATCGCTACTAATATAGTGATGGAATCTCGTGATGCGACATTCTTTGAGCATGTGTTTCCTATGAGACCGAATGATGACAGTGGATATATCGGTGAAGATGATCTCCCTATTTCTCCTAGTGTGGATAACACCACTCCAGATTTGGAGTTGAGGAGGAGTAAGAGACAGAGGACCGAGAAGTCAATAGGGGATGACTTTGTCACCTATGTCGTGGATGATGAACCACGAACCCTTTCAGAGGCATACACATCTCCGGATGTGGATTACTGGAAGGAGGCAGTCCGTAGTGAGATGGATTCCATCATAGCTAACGGAACTTGGGAAATTGCGGATCTCCCGCCTGGTTATAAGCCAGTAGGTTGCAAGTGGATCTTTAAAAGAAAGCGCAGACCTGATGGTACTATTGAAAAGTACAAGGCCCGATTAGTGGCTAAAGGTTTCACGCAAAAAGAAGGAGAAGACTATTTTGATACATACTCTCCTGTGGCTCGTTTACCCACAATTCGAGTGATTTTAGCGCTAGCCGCTGCATACAAACTCCTAGTACATCAAATGGATGTAAAGACCGCTTTCCTAAACGGAGAGTTGGATGAGGATATTTATATGCAATAGCCTGAAGGATTTGTGGTTGAGGGGCAAGAAAGGAAAGTATGTCGATTGATTAAATCTTTGTATGGTCTAAAGCAAGCTCCCAAGCAATGGCATGAGAAATTTGATAGTACGTTGACGTCGGTCGGCTTTTGTGTAAATGAAGCCGATAAATGTGTCTACTATCGGTTTAATGGGGGCGAAGGTGTCATTCTATGTCTTTACGTAGATGACATACTACTATTTGGGACCAACATAGATGTGATCAATAGCACAAAGTCTTTCCTTTCCCAGAATTTTGATATGAAAGATCTGGGTGAAGCTGATGTTATCTTAAACATTAAGCTTATAAAGGGTGAGAATGGGATTACTCTTTCACAATCCCATTATGTGGATAAAGTCCTAACCAGATTTGGGTTTAAGGACTGTAAGCCAGCAGCTACACCCTATGATCCAAATGCAAAGCTACATAAGAACACTGGGCATGGGAAGGATCAACTTAAATATTCTCAGATCATAGGATCCCTGATGTACTTAACTAGTGCAACAAGGCCAGACATCTCATATGCTGTATGCAGATTGAGTCGTTATACGTCCAATCCAGGAGATGATCATTGGATAGCACTAGAAAGAGTGCTAAGATATTTGAAGGAAAATCCTAATTTGGGAATACACTATTCTGGTCATCCTGCAGTCTTGGAAGGATTCAGTGATTCTAACTGGATCAGTGACTCGGATGACATGAAGGCTACGAGTGGTTATGTATTCACTCTAGCAGGTGGGGCCGTGTTGTGGAAGTCTTCTAAACAGACTATTCTTACACGGTCCACCATGGAGGCTGAATTGGTAGCGCTTGATTCAGCGGCTGTAGAGGCAGAATGGATTCGAGAACTCCTTTCTGACCTACCTGTGCTGGAAAAACCTATTCCAGCCATTTTGACCTACTGCGATAACCAAACCGTTTTGGTTAAGGCGAAG
The DNA here is from genome assembly GCA_017311315.1 of Dendrocalamus latiflorus. Taxonomy (NCBI): domain Eukaryota; kingdom Viridiplantae; phylum Streptophyta; class Magnoliopsida; order Poales; family Poaceae; genus Dendrocalamus; species Dendrocalamus latiflorus. Next base: position 30,072,273 of record CM029663.1, read on the forward strand.
AGTAGGAAGGACAATATGAAGTCCTCAAAACATATAAAGCGCCGACTTAAGTCGGTAAGGCATGCCAGAGAGACGGGTGTTATTACTGTAGAATACATCCAGTCTGAAAGGAACTTGGCAGATCCTTTCACGAAAGGATTGGCGCGGAAGGTCATCCTTGCAGCGTCTCAGGGAATGGGGCTTATACCTGTATAAAGGCTCACATTGGTGGTAACCTATCCTAGGAGATCGGAGATCCCGTGAACTAGGCTCTAGGACAACAAACTGTGTGAGATTAAAGAGCACATCTAACGGGTCCCATTAGCTGCAGTGCTCTGTCTGTATGGAAGGTTGAGCTCTGGCTCTTAATGAACTCTAGGACTATATGACTTATGGAATCGTCCTACAGGATTCCTAGAAAAGTTCACCTACGTGAGTGTGATTGTGAGGTCGCAATCGAAGAAAGATTAGGGTATACTTTCTTAATCGCTCAGGAGTAAGATACGGGACATGACCAGAACGTCCCAACCCGAGAGGGAAAGGGCAAGCCGCCCAGTACAGAATGTGACTTGAGCGAAAATTCTCACACCAAGGCATTGGATCAAGGCGTAGTCCTCCTTTGTCTGTGCAGAGTCGTAGTCCTTGTCGCTAGGCTTTGGGTTCAAACCCGCAAGGTACCCATCGTCGAACAGCCGTATATTAAACAAGACATTGGACATCAGTTATCAATTGAGAAATTGGTGGGGACTGTTGTATATGCCAAGGGCAAAAGAGTAATTTTCCATTTGATAAAAGGAAAAAAAAGGAAAAGAAAATAGAAAGAGGGGCCCACCTGTCGGTGGGCCGAAGGGAGGCAAAAGGGAGGAGGCCGAAGCCTTCTCGTGACCCAGATCGAGCGGGCGCTCTGGAGGGTGATGGCGGCGGCGATTTCGGAGGGCGGCGCGGCGGATAGAGGCGGGACCGGTGGGTCAGCTCGTTGGCGGCCCGGTCTCTCCCGCGACCCCTTCTCCCGTGCGACTCGCGCATCCCCTCTCTCTCGTTGGGTTCGGCGCTCCTCTTCTTCCCGCAAGAATCGGTCCTCAGATCCGGATGAGAGGTGAGTATGGGGTGCGGTGGTGGTGCGTGAGACCCGGTCTCGACCAGTTGGTGGCGCCGCCGAGTGCTCATCCCCTCTCCTCTCTCTTGGCTATAAATGGCGGCCGGCTCTTTGTTTGGGTATAAGCACAACAGTGAGCTTCTCCTCTCCTTCTTTGATTCTTTGCCTGTGGTGTTTGACAACGGTGGTTCCCTGGTGTTCTCCGGTGAGGTGCTTGGCCGGTTCCTCCCTGTGCTTGTGCGGCAGTCCCCGACCTCGACTCGCCGGCGTGAGTTTCATTTCGGTGAGAGGGCTTTGTATCTCCGTGCCTACTGCTCTTTCACGGTGGTGTGAGGGCAATAGGTTTTCTGGGACAGCGCGCAAGCGTGCCTAGCCCCTGTTCTTCTGGTGGTTTCGAATATCACCTGTGCCGTGAGTGATTCTGTGATTCTCCTTTTTGCACTCTGTGTGGCAGTGCTAGTTAATTGATCTTCGTTTATCTGGTGCTGAGTAACATAGATTGCTTGTGGGATTTGTGATTGCTCAATGATATAAGAAATCATATTCTGAGATTGGTAGATTTAATCTTTTGAGCTCTAATTGCTATCACTTGCTGTCATTAGATTATGCTCATGTTCTGTGATTAATGTTAATTGTGAACTTTGCATGATATACACTGGTCATATATATTCTGTGTATGTGTGATTTGTTTGAGGCTGTCTTTAGCTTGTAGAAATTCCACATATATGCTGCAGATCTGTTAGAAGTCATAGTTTGCTATTAACTTTGGTTCAGTTACTGCAAAAGACATCTTATATGTGTTGGATTTGCTCTAGCTAATTTCTAGCTGAATACATATATGTGGTGAATATATTGAAATATATAATTGAGAGCTCAAAGATTGAATTCTAATTTGGTATAACCAATCGATGAAAAGTATATGATTTAGTAGCGGGACGGCCAAGAATAATCTTGTGCAACCCTACATTTGAGAGCACAAATAATCAATTAAACTTGAGCTTATTGCTAGTCTTAATTGATACATGCTTTATTCTTTGACATACATATTCATGTCTAGAATGTTATCATTTCTATTATTGAATATGTGGTATACCATGGATGATATGCTCAATTCATATAGTTTCATATATGCTATGTCATTTATATATGAATTGATGTCTTTGATGTGCTTATATGATTATATTGGAATTATATTTATATCTTTGCTTATACCGCAAATATTACAACACATTATGTATGAAAAAGACTGAGTCAAGAATGAGTACATGACATTCACTCTACACCTCTCCTCTCTCGAGTTTTAGACTCCAAGTGTTTTGCTCGGGCTTCCCAAAGGTCTAGTAACTATTGTTTATTGTGTGACCACAACAATTTCTAACTAGACTATTTGTTCGATGACAAGCCATAACTTATTAAAAAACACTAGGATGTGTAGCTAAATTGGGCATAGGCGGTAATCACGAGTTCACTACCCCAACGTGACTATGTAATCTTAGAATGTTGAATTAGACAAATTGAGTAAATATTATGTTATAGTTTCAGTGATAACTAACCAATTAGCTGGCATGTGTTTTTTTGGTTTTGGCTTTATAGCTTTTAGCTACAGCTTATGACTTTTGAGCTGTTTGTGTGATAGAGTATGGAGTAATAGAAACTTGTATGCGATTTTGACTGATATAAATGAAGTCACTACAATTGACTAATAGACCTCATCTGGAAAATACACTTTGTTTGGAAGTTAGTTACTGTAGAAAAGCAGAAAAGTAGCTTTTAGAATCTGAAAATTAGAGGCCTAGCACATGTTTTGGGCTTCCCTACTGCGATTTTGGCATATGCTTTTGCAGCAACCGGCGCAAGGACAACATCAACCGTTTTACTAATGGAAGCAATTGTTGTCGGAATCGGCCGACTCCCTCACGGAATCCCAATGTTGAATCGGTCGACGCAATGTGTGCCGATGTCAGACATCGACATCCCAATCTCACCAAGGATGCAGGGATGGATAGCAGTGGGAAATGAAGGACCTCATGACATGCGCAATCGATTAAAGACATACTCGACACATAGCTCATCGAGGTCGTCATCCATGACACTCCGCCCTACCGTCGCTCTCACAGCTCATCCCACTCGATGTCGAGCGACTACAAGTTTTGGAGGACAACTTTGGTCGAGGACGGCGGTAACAACCAGATCTAACCGGATCTGGATGGCCTCAATCAGATCCGACCAAGGAATGGCGACAGAGCGACTCACTGAGGGTGGTAGCAGTTGGACAGGAGAGTGGGAGGGGAAATTTCTATAGGAGAGAGGGAGGGAGGGAAGCGGTCCATGCGGTCAAAGGTGGAGGCGGAGGGGAGCGTTCGGTGGGGAGGCACGGGGAGAGAGCGGTAGGATGGTGGCGGGGCAACAGGCATGTGGATGGGGGCGAGTGTAGGGAGAGAGTGGATAAGATGGCAGCCGAGTGACAGAGATGTGGATGGGGACAAGTGGGGAGAGAGCAGGTGGGGTGGCGGCTGGGCGATGGCGATGCGGATGGGGGCGAGCATGGTGAGAGAGCAGGCATGGATCAGAGCCTCAGAGCGAAAAGAGGAAAGTGGTGGGGCAATTGGAACTTGCATGGGGCGTAGCCGCATAGGAGGGAATGAGAGCATGCGTAGTGGAGAGCACTTTGGAAGCGAGCCATCAGTTTGGGAGGAGCCTCGCACATGTGGGGACAGGATGATCATCCCACTTCATGGGGTCAGATCAAACGGTTGAGGAGAGTGAGGGAGAGCAGACAGCTACGGATAGTTGAACAGACGTACAACAACCAACTCGCATCTTTTAAATACTAGTTGAACGCTCGTGCGTTGCTATGGATTTTTAAAAGGAACTCATGGGTGATAAAAATTTAAAATATACATATAAACATATTATAAAAGTTTTTAAAGCCGTAAAAACACACGGGCATTCAGCTAGTGCAGGTCAATTGTCAAAAGGCAAGAGGAATCAATGGCATAATTCAAATGATGATGAGTTAATTTTCATCAGTTTCAAATTATATAAATTTCACATATTTGCATTACCAAAAAGATAGAGCATATAAAAAATTATACAGTGCAAGCAGGAAGGGAGGGAGACGAGAGAGGCCGGGTAGAAGAGGAGGTGAGAGATGATAACTGTTGGTAGAAGTGGAGAGGAGGGGTAGTTAGATATGAGAGAGGGAGAGGGATGTTAAATAGATGGTCAAGATTTCAGTATTCAGATTGGACAGTTGAAAATGGAGAAAGGAGAATACACCAACCACCAACTCAAACTTAAATAGTAATATTAGAGATAGATTAAGGAAGACTTGCTGTTACAGTTGGGTTAACATTTGAACAGAGTTGGGCCTTACAGAAAAACACAAGCACGGCTACTGTCTTTAATTGTCAGCCCAGTCGAACTGGCCTATACGCCATACTATAGAGGTGATGGCACAGGAAACTCTTCCTGACTCTGTATGCAGGCTGCGGAGAGAGAGAGAGAGAGAGAGAGAGAGAGAGAGAGAGAGAGAGAGAGAGAGGGAGAGAGAGAGAGATTACTCAAAATCTTCATGGAGATGATGGATTTTCTCATCTTCACACCGTGTTGTTTGCTTCTGCAGCTTAGGTCAGTCGACCTAGCCGACTCTATCAGGTGATGAAGATTAACTTTGATACGAAAATTGTCCTGTCATCGTGGAAAGGCTACAGCGGATAGCTATTTCTTTCTTTCTACGTGGTCAGTAGTGTCATTTCGTACCTACTAATACAGTTGATCCTAAAGAACTTTCCATGGCCGTACTTACTAATATGATCAAGGAGGAGTCATGGCCGTAAGTTCTGCTCAGTTGCGGCTGTGGAATGACTCCTTTTGTACCTTTCCATGTGAATCTTTTTTAAAGAACTTTCCAAGTGAATTCAGTATGGCAAAACAAAATTTCCACTTCTTGCTCGAAGTACCAATGTGACTGATAAAAATTTATGCACCAACACGCAGGTATCCGCCTAGTTTCTATCGTGGGGCAGACTGATTTACACCGGGACACCAGACAGTTTGTTCCCCTCATTCCACGGCTTAGCTTGCAATTCCATGGCTTCAAATTGTTCCCAGTCGGTTGGGGAATTTCATCCGCTAAATTTACTTAGCTGCTGGACTGCTTACAGTAAACCACAAACTCACATCTAATTTAAGTCAGCTAACTTCATGAACGGGGCAGTTCGTTGTGTTACCAAGCCGACACGGCAGGGACGCAGCCGACCTCGAACTCATTATCCAAGGCAAGGCCAGTACAAGTGCATGCATTCTCGGATGTCGGAGTCTTCTTCATGCATGTTGTAGTTAGGGCATCTCCAATGGTTAGGGCATCTCCAATGGTTATAGCTAGCAACTAACTATAAGACTTCCATATCATTTATATAGTACATACTAAAGCTAGCATTCTAAAGAACTATCTATAAGAGCATCTCCAACAGTGACTTATGAGCTAGCTCTAAGCATATTATTTCATATTTTAATAGAAGAGAGAGAAAAGTTATCTCTTGATCAAGAGCTAGTCTCATACACACATTCCAAGATTATGTGAGAGTGTCATGTAAGGCTATTTATGTTATGAGCTATGTGCTATAGTTAGTACTATTGGAGAAGTTGTCTTAGAGCTAGTAACTAGCTCATACTGTTGGAGATGCCCTAAGGATATCTATTTGATGCTTACATGCACACACAGAATTTATAGAGGCTGTCTCGTTTGGCGTTATAGACTAGTGCTTAAGAGCAAGTTTAATAAGGCTGACTGTGCTAGCTATAAGGGAATCCATGTCAACATAGTCCTATGTGGAGGGGAGAGAAAAGAGGAGAGAGAGAGCCAAGCCGACTCCCATGCAAGAGTCAGGCTATAGCACAGGAAAAGAGGCATTATCCATGCATGTACCCATAGAACTAATTGCTATACCCATGCATGTATTAAATTATCAATACCCATGTATGTATTAAATGATTGAGAGCTCTTGTGGAGACAACTTATAGCCAGCTTATTGTATGAGTTGGCTGCATCATTATCTTTTGATGACATGGAAATGTATTGGAGGTAGCAGCTATCTGTACTATTAAACTTGCTCTAAGGAAGAGCTGGCTCGATTTTTTTTTTGCATACTCTCTTTCCTCCACATAGGATATATGCTGATGTGTATATGCATATAGCTAGCTGACTCAGACGATTGGAGATGCCCTTATAGCTAGCAACTAACTATAAGACTTCCACATCATCTATATAGTACACACTAAAGCTAGCATTCTAAAGAACTATCTATAAGGATAGCTATTTGATGCTTACATGCACACACAGAATTTATAGAGGCTGCCTCGTTTGGCGTTATAGACTAGTGCTTAAGGAAGAGCTGGCTCGATTTTTTTGCATACTCTCTTTCCTCCACATAGGATATATGCTGATGTGTACATGCATATAGCTAGCTGACTCAAACCATTGGAGATGCGATGCTACTGCTGAATGTTCCTCCATGGGGGAAAAATTGATGCTGAAGATCCTTACATGGAGTATACGACTGCAAAATTATCGGTCGGTTGGAATTTCATGTGCTAAAATTAATTTAGGTGATAGAATGTTTACTCCATATACACGTCATTCAACCAATAGCACGCCTAGGGGCTGTTTAATTGGATGCTGGCTAAGAAAATCTTATCAAAATTTGGTAACATGTGACATTAAATTTCATTGTTGTTACCAAAATTTTGTTGGCGTTATCAATATTTGGTAATAAAACAAATGACAATTAATTTTCATTGGCGTTACTAAATTTTGACAAGATTTTTGTTGACTAGCATCCACCAAACAGCCCCTAATGTGTGGGCATTTGCGTTCCCAAGCCGGCGGGGCACTACAGACTTGGACTTTGACTGGCAGCATTATTGCATCCCTAGCTCATTGTATCAAGGCATCGTCGGTAATTGGAAAGGTGTATATATGAGAGTCCATATATCCTATTAAAAATCACTGCAGACCAGTGATTGGAAAGGAGTTTCTGAGTCGTGGACCTAGACTTAGGCCCTGTTTGTTTCCACTTAAGATTATTATAATCTAGCTTAAAATCATAAGTGGAAACAAACAGCCCAGATTATAAGGTAACTTATTATAATCTAATAGCCCAGATTATTGTAATCTAATAAGTTCAAAAAATGAGCTTATTTCAGCTTATAGATCCACCTTTTATCTTAATGCACATAAGACTTTAGAAAATTTACCCACCTTTGCCATCACCCACCCCCCAATCTGCCGTGCCTCTCTCCAGGAGCTTCTCTCCCGTGAGGCACCCCAACTCCCGTTGTCAGACCCAGATTTTACAATCCGGAATCTACTGTGTTTAGCTGCACTATTCCCTGGATCAGTAGATAGTGCTCACAGATTACAGTTCTGAATATCAAAGTACATATCATGCGGAAGCGTAAATATAATAGAAGACTTACACATGGGCCGGCTAGGCCGAAATCATAAATTGCAACAACGGAAGAACGAAGCACACAGGTGGGACCTTCAGGACATGCCCACAGGCAGCCAACTGGAGGTTCGCGACCTAGCCCTTGATATCTTCATCTTCTCCGTCAGCTTGTCCAATCTTGTTGCTGAGGCGAGGTGACTTGATTCCTGATTCTGTATTTTGTCGCAAAAGCGAGCGTGAGCACTCCGACCCCGTGCTCCGCGAGCCAATACACAGAATGCAAATAAATAATATGCATGGCTTAACAAAGGAGAGGCTCGGGTTATTTTATTTGCCAAAAGTCGCTTTTAGTGACACTATTTTTATTCAATCGTAGTGTTATTAATGGTACCTAAACTCCACACAGCAACGGCCATAATTGACCTAATCCACCGAGAGTACACTTCCTATATTTATTGTTGTCTAAGACTTCAAACATCGAGTGACATCATTTAATTAATCCACCGAACATACTCTTTCTATACTGCGTGCTGTCTAAAACTCCAAACAGTGTATTTCATCAATTATCCAGTCCACCAATCAATTGATGTCTAAAGCTCCAAACAGCTAGTGACATCATTTTTCTAATCCACTGATCGTGCACTCATTACTGCCTAAGACTCCAAGCAGTGAGGGTCATCCTTTATTTAGATCACCCAATATCTTTTGTATTCCAAAGTTCTAACAATCCAATCTTGTTGTGGCTAATCATCAACTCTTTGTTTCTAAATTCTAATGACTATCTAACATGATTGCTTTTATATCCACCGAAATCATTCGTATCGGGACTTTCCAATAATTCCCTCCTTTTGTTATTGATCCAAATTCATGATTTGTTCTCCCAATAATCAGTCTTATTTGCTACTATCTATCTCTAACTAATTCACTAGTATACATCCACCATGAATACCAAAGATCGAGATTATAATCCAATAATTGCTATCATTCCTCCAATACTCCCAAAAATCCAATTCATCCATCTAGTATTTGATCAAATCTTATTAATCCCATCACTGTCAACATCTTCCAAGAATTTATATTAATTATCAGTGTTGCAATCCAACAATTTCCCTTATACTCCCTAATTCTCCAAATTCATTTAAATCATCTATCTAGACTATATATCCATTTGGGCTCCACCAATTGATTTCTCCCAAAATCCACACTATCGTTTCCTATTTTTGATTGACATGAATCCACCAATACTTTTATGTGTATACTACAATCATCCATCTCCTTTACTCACGACCCTATTTATTCTACCCATATTTTATTTTGTAAGAATAGAAATGCCACTAATTGAAATACAATACATAAAATTTCCTGAGACCTAGCAGCTTTGGAACAAATCATAATGTTCAAGGAATACTAACATGATTTTCCATACATATGGCATCACACCATATGCCTAATACCACCATAATTTTCCCATACATATGGCATCACACCATATCACATCTTTCAGCGTTATAGCCGCTTAACTTACCACTGGGACGACACCCAGGACAACTCAAATCAGGGCTTTACGTTGCCCTCCACTTTTCCATCCCACCCACAAAACATTTTGAAATAGAACTATATCTAGTTAAGTTCCCATGTCTGCCCTTGACCGTGGGCACGGCTATTCGAATAGTTTTAGACTCTGCAGAGTTTGTACACTTTCACCACAAGAGACAATCAACTCATTGCCCCACACGATTCCTTAGAAGTGTGGTTGAGCAGACCATCACAGTAACCGTTCAAAGTACCTCGCCCCTTCCATCATTTCACCCTATGGGGCACTCCCACTTGCGGTGGGTCCCATACGTTGTGCGGGATGTTCTCCTTCTGAACGTCTAGCAGCTGGACACCCCCCTGCTAGCCCGCCACAGCAGAACTTCACTCCTACGAGTGCCCCATTCAAGCCGTCTCACCGACTGCCACTTGCACTACTCCACACCCTCTCCTGGAAGGATGACTTTCGGGGTCCGGTACATCTACTAAGCCAAGCTATACTTTACAGACTTGTGGTTGTACTGTTTTACACAGGAGGTCATGACAAGATTCAGTCCTTAGAATTATCTGGGCGGTCTACCACAAACCACGCTCTCGTGCACCCCTGCACCATACCCCCGAACCATCCGCCCAGATAAATAAGCAATTTGAGGTTTTTGGGAGTATAAAATAATTATATCCAACATATACCAGTCATTACCACCATGACTGCCCAAACCAGTTCTTCAGGATTTAAAATGACAATGATGTTTTGGGCATTTCAGCGCCCCCAAGTATCTATGCAGTACTAAGCATGGCGTATACTTACGGACTTACTTTTGAAAGAATACCATTATAATTTTGCTAAGGCGACAAAGTCCACATATTCAAGTATTCCAAGGGAGGTGTAATATTAGCAAAGGTAACAATGGGCATATAACTAGAATATTAAATTAAACATGTATTTGCTTATAAAATAACAGCATGCAATTTGATAATTTAAATCAAAGTAATTTCAGAAAATGTAGGTTCAACATGATCAAAGTATTGACTCGCCTGGCGCGTGTTACCGCGGTCTTGAGATCACACAACGCTTTTCTCCTGGGCTTCTATCCCTTATCTTCACTTTGCTCCATCCAGGCTTGATCCGTAGAATCTTCAGGGATCCAGTTTCTAACTACGCGATAGACGACTGAATCCAAATGAAAACAATAACTCAAAAGATCTAGATAAATCCAAATAAACTCAACTTTTGTATTATTGTGAGTTAATAGATGGTTTGGGTTATTTGAGGCAAAACTTGGTATGTAACGTTTTATGAGATCCTATTTACTCGTGTTATATGTTAATATGTATCATTTTATGTGACCCTATTCGCTTAATTATTATTCAATGCAAAGTAAGCCTTAAAGAAAAGATTGTATACTTATTATTTAGGTGATAGTCTGGCCTGCTATTAATTTACCATTGATATTTATTTGACGGTGGTAAGTTAACTGTTGGAATACAAATTCTTGTCATTGGTGAGGACACCTTTCACTTAAACCCTCATTTTTATAGTTAAACATAGCTATTAATTTTATTTCCTACCTTTAACCTGGACGTCTTGTTGATTGGGGTCTCTACTAAGTTTAGAATCCCCCTTTTATTAATGCATTTACTCAATGTTTAGATTAATAATGAAGGTACAATAATTATACACATATGACAAGTAATCAAATGGTAAACCTTAAAGAAAATTCTATTTATATCCTAGTAAGACTTGTCGACTTTCCTAGACCAATTCATCCTCTTTCTGCATCACCTACTTGACCATGTGCTCATAACTCTATATTCAAGGTATAGGTAAATTTCAATTGAACCTAAATTAGTTTTCTTAGTAGTAGGAAAATAGTTCATGGCATAATTTGTTTTAATTTTTACATGAGGATTTAACCTATGAACCTTGGTTGGCATATAAGTTACAAATGGAAATGGTTAGTTTTTATTGCATAAATCTTTTCTTTATGCAGTTATGAATAATCTCTTTATCCTCATTATTAGCCATAGTTTATGCTACTAGAACCCCTGCATGCGCATTTCTTACACATACTCCTCAGCTCAATTGTCGGTCTGGACCCACGGGTCATACCAGAGAGGGAGACAGAGGGAGTGGAGCTTGTCAGCCGAGCTGGGCACTGAACTGAGCAGAAGCAACAAAACAGGGGAGGGGGAGCCGAGGCTTGGCAATGGCGGCGTCGCCGGTGAAACGCAGTCGGGGAGGCGACGACGGCCACCAAAATGGAATGTCCAGTCGGTGAGGAGGCTCTCGGTGGTGGTAGCTCCCGCCGGGAAACATGGAGGCGGGCTGGCGGCGGTGGGGAGCGGTCGGGTGCATGAAGCCGATCGAGGCGCCGGTGGCCGGAGAGGAGGAAGGATGAAATAGAGTGTGCACGAGCGTGATTGGGTCACGGGGAAGCTCACCTGGGGGTTGGCGGAGCCGGAGAGAGGCCGGAATGGGCCGGCGACGAAGTCCCAGGGCGGCGGCGGGTGGCTTCCGTGGAGGGGTCACTCCGGCGAGGGAGGACACCAGCTGACCGACGGGAGAGCTTCAGCACGCCGAGTAGTAGCTCCCAAGGCGAGGAATCGGACGGGGGTGCTCCGATGAGGTGTGGGCGACGGTAATGGCGGCAGCGGTCGTTTCCGGGGAAGGAGGTCGAATCGGGGAGGAAAACGTGAGGGGGATGGCGCCGTAACCATGGAGGGGAGGTCTGCAGTTCTTATAGTGGCAGAGGGGGTGAGGGAGCGCGATGGCGACGGACCGGGCGGCGGAGGACGAACTGGGCGGCGGGGCGGATCCTCCGGGCAAGGACCGGGCGGCGGGGGCACGGGGCTCGGCGCGGGGAGGCGGGCAGGGCGCGGGGCTCGGGGCGCAAGCGCGCGGAGGGGACGGGTCGGGCGCAGCGCAGGGGGGGTCAGAGAGTCAGAGCACGCGCGAGAAAAAGGGGGGGGGGGAAAAGAGAGGAAGGAGAGGCGCGGGGAGAGCGAAGGGGGAGCGGGCGGCCGGCTGGCTGGTGCGGGAGCAGAGTGAGGGGGTTGGGCTGGGTCGATTGGCTTGGTCTGATCCCCCCTCTCATTCATCATCATTTTTTTTAATCATTTATGTAGTTACTCATTGGTGTTTACACTTATGTATACATGTATATTTATATATATATATATATCTGTATATACACATTCTTACTAATTACTGATTTTCACCTTTTATAGCTATTTTATTTGTGCATACCCTTTTTATGTCTTTGTTCATTTTGTTAGGCCCCTTTTGCAATACTTTTGTTAATATCAAGATTTTATGTTTATAATTCAGCTTTCTCCCTCCTTTTATGGATTATCTTTTCATATTCAAATTTTAAATTTCTAATTCTCTATTATTTGCACATTTCCTCTTTATGGAATCAGTAGTGTTTGTTTCCTTCTTGAATTTTTTTTTTAAAAAAAAAATCTGTAACCTCAACCAAAATCAGGAAAACACCATAAAATCCAAATTCCAATTGAACATATTGCAAAAATAACTCAAGAAATTCATATTTTCAAATTTGAAATTTCAGGATGTTACAAACCTACCCCCCTTAAAGAGAATCTCGACCCCGAGATTCCGGCAGAGCAGAAATAATGGAGGTGGGTTATATTGGCTAGCAATGGGTTTTGGGGTGTTGCTCGACGTATAGTTCCTTATCTCCATAGAGGGATGGAAATCTGCACAATAGGGGTTAACACTTGAAGAAGTCAAAAAGGAAAGAGAGATACCTTGTTCTCCTGGATAGGTCGTAGACTACCATCTACTTGCTCCTTGACATTTTTGTCACTTCGTGCTACCCCCCTTAAATAAATGACGATTGTCATTATTCATCCACTATACTCTAGCTGTCTTGGTCAACAACAGATTAGAGTAGCATCTCATGGGACAAGGGTCTTGTCCTTCACAGAAACATGTGGCCTTGCTCTATGGGCTTTCTCCTGGCGGGTGGTCTTCTTCATAGTGATGTTGTTTTCCTTAAATATTGGAAAGTTGCAGAGTCTTTACTTCTTCTTGATCGTCCTAGCTTGGGTTATCCGTTATTTCGCTTCTGTGGATCCAATGGGTTTTCAGCAAAAGGTGAGAGGGAATAGCATGAGGTAAGGGTAGAATCGTGGAGATAAGGTAATCTAAACCCATTCGAATTTTAAAAGGGTATACCCCGGAAGCTGGGGTGATACATGCATCACACAAGTTTTTAAAACACTCTTTTCCTGTGACCGCGAAATGTATTGCCCGAGGGCAAGAAGGCAGTGCACAGGGCCAAATAGAAATCTTGCAACAATACATCGCCTACTCAGGGAGCACACTTAAGAGAACGTAGGGTTCATCTGCATAGCCCGTTTAAAACGAGACCACCTTATCTTCATGACCATCCTCAACGTCCGTATCCTTAAGTTTTAGAGCAAGGGTACGAGAAGAGGATCACAATTTTCTTTTCGAATCAATAGACAGAAAAGGAAAGTATTTGGGGGATAATTTGATTGATATCAGCACCCACTCGAGGTTGTTATTTGGAATTTAGGGGTAAGGGAGCTTTAGATGTAAAAATGGCTAAGGTAGCATTTGGATGAGAAAGAATCATCTAAGAGAGATAAGAATGAGCAGTATAACTTATATCTTTGGAAATAGTATTTTTAAAGAATTATTTCTAGTCATGAAACTAACGGCCAGGTTAACTAGGTCACGACCTGCAGTCGATATGCTCTGATACCATCCCTGTCAGACCCAGATTTTACAATCCGGAATCTACTGTGTTTAGCTGCACTATTCCCTGGATCAGTAGATAGTGCTCACAGATTACAGTTCTGAATATCAAAGTACATATCATGCGGAAGCGTAAATATAATAGAAGACTTACACATGGGCCGGCTAGGCCGAAATCATAAATTGCAACAACGGAAGAACGAAGCACACAGGTGGGACCTTCAGGACATGCCCACAGGCAGCCAACTGGAGGTTCGCGACCTAGCCCTTGATATCTTCATCTTCTCCGTCAGCTTGTCCAATCTTGTTGCTGAGGCGAGGTGACTTGATTCCTGATTCTGTATTTTGTCGCAAAAGCGAGCGTGAGCACTCCGACCCCGTGCTCCGCGAGCCAATACACAGAATGCAAATAAATAATATGCATGGCTTAACAAAGGAGAGGCTCGGGTTATTTTATTTGCCAAAAGTCGCTTTTAGTGACACTATTTTTATTCAATCGTAGTGTTATTAATGGTACCTAAACTCCACACAGCAACGGCCATAATTGACCTAATCCACCGAGAGTACACTTCCTATATTTATTGTTGTCTAAGACTTCAAACATCGAGTGACATCATTTAATTAATCCACCGAACATACTCTTTCTATACTGCGTGCTGTCTAAAACTCCAAACAGTGTATTTCATCAATTATCCAGTCCACCAATCAATTGATGTCTAAAGCTCCAAACAGCTAGTGACATCATTTTTCTAATCCACTGATCGTGCACTCATTACTGCCTAAGACTCCAAGCAGTGAGGGTCATCCTTTATTTAGATCACCCAATATCTTTTGTATTCCAAAGTTCTAACAATCCAATCTTGTTGTGGCTAATCATCAACTCTTTGTTTCTAAATTCTAATGACTATCTAACATGATTGCTTTTATATCCACCGAAATCATTCGTATCGGGACTTTCCAATAATTCCCTCCTTTTGTTATTGATCCAAATTCATGATTTGTTCTCCCAATAATCAGTCTTATTTGCTACTATCTATCTCTAACTAATTCACTAGTATACATCCACCATGAATACCAAAGATCGAGATTATAATCCAATAATTGCTATCATTCCTCCAATACTCCCAAAAATCCAATTCATCCATCTAGTATTTGATCAAATCTTATTAATCCCATCACTGTCAACATCTTCCAAGAATTTATATTAATTATCAGTGTTGCAATCCAACAATTTCCCTTATACTCCCTAATTCTCCAAATTCATTTAAATCATCTATCTAGACTATATATCCATTTGGGCTCCACCAATTGATTTCTCCCAAAATCCACACTATCGTTTCCTATTTTTGATTGACATGAATCCACCAATACTTTTATGTGTATACTACAATCATCCATCTCCTTTACTCACGACCCTATTTATTCTACCCATATTTTATTTTGTAAGAATAGAAATGCCACTAATTGAAATACAATACATAAAATTTCCTGAGACCTAGCAGCTTTGGAACAAATCATAATGTTCAAGGAATACTAACATGATTTTCCATACATATGGCATCACACCATATGCCTAATACCACCATAATTTTCCCATACATATGGCATCACACCATATCACATCTTTCAGCGTTATAGCCGCTTAACTTACCACTGGGACGACACCCAGGACAACTCAAATCAGGGCTTTACGTTGCCCTCCACTTTTCCATCCCACCCACAAAACATTTTGAAATAGAACTATATCTAGTTAAGTTCCCATGTCTGCCCTTGACCGTGGGCACGGCTATTCGAATAGTTTTAGACTCTGCAGAGTTTGTACACTTTCACCACAAGAGACAATCAACTCATTGCCCCACACGATTCCTTAGAAGTGTGGTTGAGCAGACCATCACAGTAACCGTTCAAAGTACATCGCCCCTTCCATCATTTCACCCTATGGGGCACTCCCACTTGCGGTGGGTCCCATACGTTGTGCGGGATGTTCTCCTTCTGAACGTCTAGCAGCTGGACACCCCCCTGCTAGCCCGCCACAGCAGAACTTCACTCCTACGAGTGCCCCATTCAAGCCGTCTCACCGACTGCCACTTGCACTACTCCACACCCTCTCCTGGAAGGATGACTTTCGGGGTCCGGTACATCTACTAAGCCAAGCTATACTTTACAGACTTGTGATTGTACTGTTTTACACAGGAGGTCATGACAAGATTCAGTCCTTAGAATTATCTGGGCGGTCTACCACAAACCACGCTCTCGTGCACCCCTGCACCATACCCCCGAACCATCCGCCCAGATAAATAAGCAATTTGAGGTTTTTGGGAGTATAAAATAATTATATCCAACATATACCAGTCATTACCACCATGACTGCCCAAACCAGTTCTTCAGGATTTAAAATGACAATGATGTTTTGGGCATTTCAGCGCCCCCAAGTATCTATGCAGTACTAAGCATGGCGTATACTTACGGACTTACTTTTGAAAGAATACCATTATAATTTTGCTAAGGCGACAAAGTCCACATATTCAAGTATTCCAAGGGAGGTGTAATATTAGCAAAGGTAACAATGGGCATATAACTAGAATATTAAATTAAACATGTATTTGCTTATAAAATAACAGCATGCAATTTGATAATTTAAATCAAAGTAATTTCAGAAAATGTAGGTTCAACATGATCAAAGTATTGACTCGCCTGGCGCGTGTTACCGCGGTCTTGAGATCACACAACGCTTTTCTCCTGGGCTTCTATCCCTTATCTTCACTTTGCTCCATCCAGGCTTGATCCGTAGAATCTTCAGGGATCCAGTTTCTAACTACGCGATAGACGACTGAATCCAAATGAAAACAATAACTCAAAAGATCTAGATAAATCCAAATAAACTCAACTTTTGTATTATTGTGAGTTAATAGATGGTTTGGGTTATTTGAGGCAAAACTTGGTATGTAACGTTTTATGAGATCCTATTTACTCGTGTTATATGTTAATATGTATCATTTTATGTGACCCTATTCGCTTAATTATTATTCAATGCAAAGTAAGCCTTAAAGAAAAGATTGTATACTTATTATTTAGGTGATAGTCTGGCCTGCTATTAATTTACCATTGATATTTATTTGACGGTGGTAAGTTAACTGTTGGAATACAAATTCTTGTCATTGGTGAGGACACCTTTCACTTAAACCCTCATTTTTATAGTTAAACATAGCTATTAATTTTATTTCCTACCTTTAACCTGGACGTCTTGTTGATTGGGGTCTCTACTAAGTTTAGAATCCCCCTTTTATTAATGCATTTACTCAATGTTTAGATTAATAATGAAGGTACAATAATTATACACATATGACAAGTAATCAAATGGTAAACCTTAAAGAAAATTCTATTTATATCCTAGTAAGACTTGTCGACTTTCCTAGACCAATTCATCCTCTTTCTGCATCACCTACTTGACCATGTGCTCATAACTCTATATTCAAGGTATAGGTAAATTTCAATTGAACCTAAATTAGTTTTCTTAGTAGTAGGAAAATAGTTCATGGCATAATTTGTTTTAATTTTTACATGAGGATTTAACCTATGAACCTTGGTTGGCATATAAGTTACAAATGGAAATGGTTAGTTTTTATTGCATAAATCTTTTCTTTATGCAGTTATGAATAATCTCTTTATCCTCATTATTAGCCATAGTTTATGCTACTAGAACCCCTGCATGCGCATTTCTTACACATACTCCTCAGCTCAATTGTCGGTCTGGACCCACGGGTCATACCAGAGAGGGAGACAGAGGGAGTGGAGCTTGTCAGCCGAGCTGGGCACTGAACTGAGCAGAAGCAACAAAACAGGGGAGGGGGAGCCGAGGCTTGGCAATGGCGGCGTCGCCGGTGAAACGCAGTCGGGGAGGCGACGACGGCCACCAAAATGGAATGTCCAGTCGGTGAGGAGGCTCTCGGTGGTGGTAGCTCCCGCCGGGAAACATGGAGGCGGGCTGGCGGCGGTGGGGAGCGGTCGGGTGCATGAAGCCGATCGAGGCGCCGGTGGCCGGAGAGGAGGAAGGATGAAATAGAGTGTGCACGAGCGTGATTGGGTCACGGGGAAGCTCACCTGGGGGTTGGCGGAGCCGGAGAGAGGCCGGAATGGGCCGGCGACGAAGTCCCAGGGCGGCGGCGGGTGGCTTCCGTGGAGGGGTCACTCCGGCGAGGGAGGACACCAGCTGACCGACGGGAGAGCTTCAGCACGCCGAGTAGTAGCTCCCAAGGCGAGGAATCGGACGGGGGTGCTCCGATGAGGTGTGGGCGACGGTAATGGCGGCAGCGGTCGTTTCCGGGGAAGGAGGTCGAATCGGGGAGGAAAACGTGAGGGGGATGGCGCCGTAACCATGGAGGGGAGGTCTGCAGTTCTTATAGTGGCAGAGGGGGTGAGGGAGCGCGATGGCGACGGACCGGGCGGCGGAGGACGAACTGGGCGGCGGGGCGGATCCTCCGGGCAAGGACCGGGCGGCGGGGGCACGGGGCTCGGCGCGGGGAGGCGGGCAGGGCGCGGGGCTCGGGGCGCAAGCGCGCGGAGGGGACGGGTCGGGCGCAGCGCAGGGGGGGGGGTCAGAGAGTCAGAGCACGCGCGAGAAAAAGGGGGGGAAAAGAGAGGAAGGAGAGGCGCGGGGAGAGCGAAGGGGGAGCGGGCGGCCGGCTGGCTGGTGCGGGAGCAGAGTGAGGGGGTTGGGCTGGGTCGATTGGCTTGGTCTGATCCCCCCTCTCATTCATCATCATTTTTTTTAATCATTTATGTAGTTACTCATTGGTGTTTACACTTATGTATACATGTATATTTATATATATATATATATATATATATATATATATATATATATATCTGTATATACACATTCTTACTAATTACTGATTTTCACCTTTTATAGCTATTTTATTTGTGCATACCCTTTTTATGTCTTTGTTCATTTTGTTAGGCCCCTTTTGCAATACTTTTGTTAATATCAAGATTTTATGTTTATAATTCAGCTTTCTCCCTCCTTTTATGGATTATCTTTTCATATTCAAATTTTAAATTTCTAATTCTCTATTATTTGCACATTTCCTCTTTATGGAATCAGTAGTGTTTGTTTCCTTCTTGAATTTTTTTTTTAAAAAAAAATCTGTAACCTCAACCAAAATCAGGAAAACACCATAAAATCCAAATTCCAATTGAACATATTGCAAAAATAACTCAAGAAATTCATATTTTCAAATTTGAAATTTCAGGATGTTACACCCGTGCCTCTCCAGGAGCGTCTCCCGTGCGCCTCTTTCCTCTCTTCCAATCTTCTCCAAATTTCCCGTCTCCTCTTCCAATCTTCCAACATGGATCCGCAAGATTTCGATGATGCGGAGGCCGGCCTTGCCTGTGCGCTTGCCTACCGGTATTCCCTTGCGCGAAGCCCCGTGGTCGCCGAGGAAGTCGCTGGGAGGGGCGGCGCTGGCCGAGGCGGCGCCGGCCGGGGCGGCGTCGGGAGGGGACGTGGTGCCGGGAGAGGCCGCGGAGTCGCTGGAGGCCGAGGCGTCGTGGTCAGCGGCCTAGGCGCGGGCGGCGGCCTGGGCGCCGGCGTCGAAGGCCTCGGGGGCGGCGGCCTGGGCATGGGACATGCTTCAATTTCAATACTCCTGCATCCAAATAGCCGTAGTGCTGCTCTTGTTCTCCCAAACCAACAACTCCGCAGAGACCAGTGGCCATTCAGAGGGCACGGTCACGGGCTGTATTCCCAGCGAGAGGTCTGCACTACTCGCCTTCAGAGCAGGTCTATATGTAGGATTGGATAGGTAACAGAAAGGGTGAATTGTGCCTTAAAATTTTTTTTCCTAAATATTAACCAATCCTTTACTCCGATAGTTACAAAGCTATGAAGATTAAAATATGAAGTCTTCTTGAAAACAGAAGAAAACAGAGCTGAGCACGACCAGTTCGGAATACTACGTGGTCGGGTTACGACCATTGGTCGAAATTCAATGTGGTCGGTTACAAATATCGGATGGAAGCCAACATAGTTGGAGTTCAACTATCAGACGGAAATCACCGTGGTCAAAAATTGACTGCCAATCGGATCCCACCATGGTCAGAAAATGACTATAGGACGAAGATCACCGTGGTCAGAGATCGACTGCCAGTTAGATACCAACGTAGTCGAAAATCGACTCTAGCAGTCAACGACTAATGACCGGTCAAAAATACACATAATCGATAACCGGCATGGTCGAAATTCGACTTGAGTGATCAACGACCAGAGAGCGGTCGAAAACAAACGTAATCGGTAACCAACGTGGTCGAAGGCCAACAAGAGGTCTAAAACCAGCGTGGTCAAATTCGGTCAAAAACCAACGTCATCGAAATTAACATGGTCGAAACTAACGTGGTCGAATCTGGTCAAAATACGACCAGTGAGGTCAACAACCAATGAGAGGTCGAAAACCCTACGTAGTAGTAAGACAACGAGTGGTCTGAGACTGACATCGTCGAAAATATGACCAGTGAGGTTGACGACTAATGAGCGGTTGAAAACCCAATGTGGTCGAAAGCCAACGAGTGGTCTGAGACCGACATGGTCGAATCAGTTCGAAAAGCAACCAATGAGATCGACGATCAGTGGCCAGTTGAAAACCCAACCGAACCACGGCTCACATGGCTCGTGCAAGCGACCTAGAGCCATCCCGCCGTTCGAACTCGCCTTCAACATTCCCGCCTTTCACATGCCATGCTTGAGCTCACCGTCACACCTGGCATCCTCGATCGTTCTAAGCCTCAACTCCTCCATGACTCTAGTCCCGATCACCGTCGTTGACCACAGTTGACTCCAAGCAACCCTGCACATCTAAAGACAAATAAATTATTTCTAGACACAAGTTCTTGACAACTTGACCTACATTAGCCAAAATATACATCATGCAACCTTAATTTAATGACTCAGGTCATCCCAATTTAATCTATGACTCAATTCCCAAATCCTCAAATTCTGCCTAAAAACCACTCCACACAAAGTGCGATCTTTTCAAAACCAATTGACCACTCCATAAACATTGCAATGGTTCATCACAACGCTATCCTATCACCGCCGTTGATCACAATTGACCCCAAATGACTCTGCACATCCAAAGACAAAGAAATCATTTGTAGGTATAAGTTCTTCATAACTTAATCTACATTTTTAGGCATAAGGGAGGTTATCAACTTTGGCGTTGTGGGTCTTCAATATTTCTACAATACCATCTTGGGAAGGGCCACCTTCAACACGTTTGATGCATTCCCCCATCACAATTACCTATGCATGAAGCTCACAAGCCCTAGGGGGATTATCACGGTGTTCGGCAACTAAGACCTTGCAAGACAAGTCGGCATGGGCACGCGGAGCCCCCATCACAAAGTGCACACCGTAAACAAAGGTACCACCCCTCCCTTAGCAATACCCCCTCCCCTTCGCTCTAGGATGGACGACAAAGCCGAGGCCGGATAGTAAGGTAAAGAGAATGCCAGTCAATAATAAAGACCTATTGAAGTAAGTATCGGTCGGACAGCCTTACTCTAGAGGCCGAACGGAGCCTACAGGAAGTGATCCGTAAGAATGCAGACATCTTCACATGGTCACCCGCTGATATCACCCCGATGTAAAACCTGTCAAGCAACGAATAAGGCGTATGTCACTCGACAGCCAAGAGACTACCAAGATGAGCTGTCAGCAGTCAAACCTCATGGCGAACTCTCTTTCAGACAACTGCCGCCGGACAGCAACCCTGGAGTATTCTGCGTAATTTCCAGTTCTCCACCACTGGGCGACCTATCCAAATTTGGTTGCTTGCACGACTAGACTTTTTCAACATTCGCTAAACTAATCGCAAACGACAAATATAAACTGCAGCAAAAACTGAGGTATTCCAAAGCCGTTAATTAGACGGCACAACTTGTGGACTTGTAGTCAATATTCCTCAGTTGTTTAATCCCAAGCTCAGACTTCTAATCAAAGGGTATAATGCTCAGAAGTAGCATACCAAAAACCTTGGAAACCGGTTTCAATTTTTTTTTTAAAAAAATACCTTTTGTCTGCGATTTGCATGTGCTGGTTCTATGCTTCAACAATATCGAAGGGGGCATGGAAAAACAGATGCACTTGTATGATATGATCCGCGGAACTGCCAATTTGGGTAGGAAATCTAGCCAGTCTAAATGTTCTTGATTTATATATATCATGTCGTGTTGTTATTCAAAGATACTGTGCAAAAATAATTGAGAAAAATGTAATACCTTGTTTGGAAATAAATTATAGTTAAACAATTTCTGTTATGTAGAGTTGATCCTTCCATATCCTCTCACGAAATCTTTTCTTTCTTTCAAATAAACTATTTCTTTATCTTCTGTTATTCGGAATGCCGCGAGACATCTGTTTGCAACTGGTTTAGAAAAAGGGTGAGGTATCGGAACCTGACTTTTTTTAGTTAAACACTGAAATATTTTCTATTTTTGGATATTGCAATAGTTGGTGCACACGCACACAAACCACCACATACTCGTCCTCACACACACAAGTATGCCTTTTATCAGACGCCCAGATTTTGCATAGCCCGAGGATAAATCTATGATCTCACATAATATAATATGCATTTTGAGAGGTCATAAGAAGGCCTTGGGCGATCGGTTTGTGAGCCACGCGGTTGACTGTTGTGCTCATACGTGGCCGCCAGCTGTCCTCTAGTCATTGGTGTGCTCTATACTTCCATGAATCGCTATGCTTATTGCTTACTTTTAATCCCATATCCCAAAAGATACTCTCTGTGTCCCAAAACGTAAGTCATTGTATACTCTCTCTGTGTCCCAAAAGATACTCTCTGTCCCAAAATGTAAGTCATTGCAATACACCATGAACATGCTTCAATTTCAATACTCCCTGCATCCAAGCCAACTTCTCCGCAGAGGCCAGTGGCCATTCAGAGGGCACGGTGAGGTCTGCACTACTCGCCTTCAGAGCAGGTCTATCAGACCCTGCAAACCTCCTTTCGTCGTGGAAGGGTGATGACTGCTGCCATTGGAAGGGTGTCCGGTGCAGCAACAGAACCGGCCATGTCGTCAAGCTCGATCTCCAAGGCCCTGATTGCGACAACAGTGATGCGAGTACGCAGGTGCTGGGAGGCAACATAAGCTCCTCGTTGATTGGTTTACGACACCTCCAGTCTCTCGACCTCAGCTGCAACAGGTTTAGCGGGGTGCATATACCGGAGTTCTGTCGAGCTTTGTTGGAAGGGTACCGCCGCAGCTGGGTAATCTCTCCAACTTGATTTACTTCAGTCTTGATTCCATTTTCGGCGACACGTACTCCACCGATATCACCTGGTTGTCGCGGTTATCTTCCCTTGAGCACCTAGACATGAAATCCGTAAACCTCAGTACTGTTGTGGACTGGCTTTTCGTGGTGAACATGCTCCCGTCTCTTAGTGTTCTTCGTCTATCTCTATGCGAGCTTAGCGGCAGCCCTAATATGTTTTACGGTCGTATTTCAGTGGAGCTTACGAAGCTAGTTAATCTTCAATATTTGGACATTGCCTACAACAACATATCGGGAAGCATACCAAAATCTATTGTTAACTTCAAGGAAATGATACTAAGGTGAGATAATGATCATGGATTTCAAGGTGAACTCGATTTTGAAATGTCATTCGGTGACAACGAAATGATCGACTATACTGTAATTTTATTTTGCAACCCTTTAGTGCAATGTAGTGACGGAACATATTTTGCAACCCTTTAGTGCAATGCAGTGACGGAACATAGGAATGGCTCCTCCTGACCCTTCCCATCCCCCTCCACCGGAGTTTGCTCAGATTCCGGCGACCTCCCCAGCCTCTCCCCTGCCAGTCGCGCCCTGTTCCTCCTCCCCCTTGTCTCCCATAGCCCCACCTTCTGCCCCAGCAGGTCGATCCAAGTCCCAGCGATGGGAGAATGCCAGCCCTAACACTGGTGACTCTTCCTCTCCTTCTTCACGTTCTGGATCCTTCTTGGAGGCCCTGCTCTCATCGCCACCGCCTCCTGCACCCGTGCTGGACAGGCAGAAGCCTGTGGCGCCCCCCAAGATCATCCTTCGTCCGGAGCCGAAGAAGCGGTCGCCTCAGGCCCCGGCGACAGACAAAGCAGGATGGCAAGTAGTGCAGCGGCGTCGTTCTCGCAGGAGTGGCGTGTCTCAACCCTGCCGGCCTCGTCGACGGGTCCCTGAGGATCTCCGAGGCCGGTGTTTCAATTGTTTATCCTTCACACACAGGGCAGCTTCGTGTCGTCGTCCCACGCACTGCTTCCGCTGCCGTGAGCCGGGTCATCGTTGTAACGTTTGCCCTAGTGCTCCGGCAGTTGTGAACCAGCGGCCCTTGAAGACTTTGCAATGGCGCAAGGTGGGTTCGCGGGTGGAGGATCCTCCCTCCCTCTCAGCCGCTTCAGCCGGAGAGTTTCCATTGGAGCAGCGGGGCGGCCCTGCTCGCCGACGTGTTCGTCGTCGCCATCGACGTTCGCGGCGGCCAACGGCCAGTGCCTCTCCAACCCCACTGAGTTCGGACGTCGAGCCCATTCCTCCAGCCCCAGGGCTTGGGAATGTGGAGGCTCCGTCCATCAGCATCGGTGCAAGGGAGAAGCCGCTGTGCATCATCAACTGCTCGCTCAGCCTAGAGCGCGCTGAAGCGGATCTTCGGCGAGCCCTCCTCCTCACAGTGGTTGGCAATCGTCCTGCGGTGAGCGCTGATCAGGTGCTGGAGGAGGTCGTCCGCTTGTTCAACGTCGATGCTGCAGCTGTCTCCTTGGTGCCAGCAGCTCCGGAGGATTTCCTGACCTTTCTCCCGGACTCGGCGACGGCGGAGAGGGTTTTCAACAATGGTCTTCCCTGGAGGGCCCGGGTTTCACCCTGCATGTCAAACGATGGTCGCGGCTAGTTCATGCTGACAGTGTGGTGCTGCCGGCCCTTGTTGACGTTGTCCTCAAAGGTATTCCGGCCCACGCTTGGGAGCTGTCAACAGTTCAGCACATCCTGGGCGACTACTGCTGGGTTTCCTCCCTGCATCACTCTTCGGTGGCGAGGACTGACTTATCTTCGTTCAGGCTCACGGCGTGGTGTTGGAATGTTGATCGCATTCTGGCCGCTATTGACCTTTTCATCCCTAAGCCAATTGAACCAGAAGCGAAGTCACCACCGGTGAAGAGAGGGCTGGTCTATCCCATCCATTTGGAGGTGGTTCCGGCCCAGTTGACAACAGGGCAGCCGCCCTCACCACCTCCGGCTTCGCCTGGGGATGGCAGCAGGCGGCGTCGTGCTCGTCGCCGCACGACGCCGCTCTCCCTCTCCGAGGGCACCGCTAGAGCCACGCTCGGATGCTGCGCCTCCTACTCGGGCTTCGGTGCATTCACGCCTCGGGCCGCGCCCCACCACTTCGTCTCTCGCTGCAGATTCATTGACCCCGGCGGCCTCCCCTGCCGGTGCTGTCGCCTGGGGTTCCTGTCTGCCCATTGATGACGCGACAGCTTCCCCTGTTTCCCAAGCGCCATCACCTTCGGGCTCCCTTCAGGTTGCGCCTGTCGAGGTGGATTCTCCTGTCCCTCCTACCGCACCAACAGTGGATAACCTGGCTCCTTTTTCGGCTGCTGATGTGGACATTGAGAATGCGGAGGCCCATCACGTTGATATTTTGTTGACAGAGCAGGCCCATCCTTCCAATGGGCCGTTGGCTGAGCAGGTCGCTGTCCCTGATGTTGCGGCCCTGTCACCTGATCTTGTTCAAAGGCCTTCTCCCGCGCTCGAGGGTGACATCTCTCCTGTGACAGAGGACCATGCTGCAGTTGTCGCTGAACTGGCTCAGTCCGCCTTAGCGCCGGACCTGGATCAGCTTCCTCCAGCGCCTTCTCGCGAGCTGATGGTCTACTCTCGGCGTTCCAAGGAGCGATCTAATGGGACTAGTGTAAGCAGCGCTCAGCAGCTTGCCGTCCACCAGGATTTCATTAACCGATTATCGCAGCCCTCTGACAGCCTGTTAGAAATCCCAATCAAAGTCAAACCATCAAGAGGGTCGTGTTCTGTATCCACTGCTTTGCCACGTTGCAGTCGCCGGCTTGCAGGAGCTGGTGTGGAATTTCAGTTGGGGGACCTTGATAGAAGATCGAAGAAGAATGTTATGAGGACTTTGGGCATTATCGGTGAACAGGATGGTATTGATCAAAGAGCTAAGCAGCAGTATGAAGCTCTCTTCGGCCAGCCTCTCTCAGATTCTCACTTGCTTGCTTTGGCGTCTTTGTTCAAGTGGTCCATCCCAAATCTGGACCACTTGGCGTTGGGCGTGATGTAGCTGTGTAGCTCCATCTGGTTGGTCGATCTGCTTTTGTTCCTAATGGATCCAAAAAATATTTTTGTTTGGAATGTGCGTGGACTTAACTCAGCAGCTAGGCAGGACTCCCTGCGCACTATGGTTGAGTCCTCCCGATCTGATATAGTGTGTATTCAAGAGACGAAAATTGCTGGTCTTTCTAGAGGAGTGCTTCTGTCTGCTCTAGGGTCTGATTTCGCTGATTTCGTTGAACTGCCTGCAGTGGGAGCTAGTGGAGGCATCTTCGTTGCTTGGCGCAGACACATTGGGGCTACTGGTGTTTGCCGAATAGATGCTCATAGTGTGACTGTTCAATTCTGCCCAGATAATGGTGCTTCTTGGTGGTTTACATGTGTGTATGGTCCTCAAAGCAATGAAGACAAAATTCTATTTTTGCAGGAGCTGCGTGACATCAGATCAGCTTGTGGTGGTCCTTGGCTGCTGGCTGGTGACTTTAACTTGATTTATAGAGATTCGGATAAGAATAATTCTAATTTCAACAGGAGCATGATGGGTCGTTTTAAGCGGTTAATTGATGATCTGGCTCTTAAAGAATTTCCTCTTCATGGGAGAAGTTTCACTTGGTCGAATCGGCAAGTTTTACCTACACTTGTGAAGCTTGATAGAGTTTTTGGCACAGTTGACTGGGAAGTTCTATATCCCAACTTCTTTCTTCAAAGCTTATCCTCGGATGATTCCGACCACTGCCCCCTTCTGTTCGGGCTGCATTGCATCAAACAGGGCCGAAGGCGTTTTCATTTTGAGTCATTCTGGCCACGGTTGGACGGTTTGCAAGAAGTGGTTATGAATGCTTGGGGTGCAGCACAGGGAGGTTCTGTTTCTTGTCCTTTCTCTCGGTTGGACTGCAAATGCAAAGCGGTTGCACGTGCCTTGCAAAGCTGGAATGATAAATCTGTGGGCCATGTTTCCTCCCAGCTAGCCTTGGCAAGGGAGGTCCTTCACCAGTTAGAGATTGCCAATGATAAGAGGCCGCTTTCTGCAGGGGAAACCTGGTTATGGCGGAACCTAAAGAAACACTGTCTTGCTCTCTCATCTCTTAAAAGAACGATTGCTAGACTGAGATCTAGAGTTTCTTAGTTGAAGGAAGGGGATGCCAATACCAAGCTCTTTCATCTTCATGCCCGCCATCGAAAAAGAAAAAACTTTATTGGTAAATTGGCTGTGGACGATCAAGTGTTCATTGATCATGACGACAAAGCTAATGTTTTGTTTGATTTCTTTGATGGTCTTCTTGGTGCAAGTGTGAACCGTACCCGTTCTATCAACCTGGCTGAACTAGGAGTTCAAAGTCATGATTTGTCTGATCTGGATCTGCCTTTTTCAGAGGAGGAGGTTTGGAACACAGTTAAAAAGTTACCATCAGACAAGGCCCCTGGCCCGGATGGGTTCACAGGTCGTTTCTTCAAGGTTTGTTGGCCTATCATTAAGCAGGATATAATGGCAGTTTTGGCGGCTGTTTGGAGCAGAAAGTTTCGAGGTTTTACTTCCTTGAACACGGCTTATATTACCCTCCTCCCTAAAAAGGAGGGAGCTGAACATCCTAAAGATTTCAGGCCGAGTTTGGTGCATAGTGTTGCTAAATTGGTGACGAAATTGCTGGCTAATAGATTGTCAGTGCGGCTGCAGCAAATGGTGTCACCTGTTCAAACTGCTTTCATTAAGGGTCGTTTTATTCAGGACAATTTCATGTTGGTTCAGCAAACGGCAAGATCTTTGCATCAACAGCGGCTGCCACGACTTCTCTTGAAGCTTGACATTTCCAAAGCCTTCGATAGTGTCTCTTGGCCCTTCCTGCTTTCGGTCTTGCAGCAACTGGGTTTTGGACAGATTTGGAGGGATATTATTAGTGGACTGCTTGGAACATCTTCTACTCAAATCCTCTTAAATAGGGTTCCAGGTCAGAGCATTAATCGCAGACGTGGGCTGCGGCAAGGGGACCCCTTATCACCTATGCTCTTCATCCTAGTTATGGATGTTCTTGGTTTTCTTTTCTCTAAGGCAGCTAGTGAAGGACTGTTAAAACCTCTTTCTCACCGTTCACTTCATCATCGGATTTCCTTGTATGCTGACGATGTTGTGGTTTTCCTCCACCCGGAGGCCTCAGACATTGCTGTTGCTTTGGACATTCTACGGCTGTTTGGCGATGCATCCGGCCTTCAAACGAACCTCCAAAAAAGTAATGTTCTGCCAATAAGGTGTGGTGATTCTGAGCTTCAAACCATTCAACAATTACTGCCCTGTGACGTCTCTGATTTCCCTTGTAAATACCTTGGTTTACCTCTCTCTTTGGCCAAGCTTAAGAAAGAACACTTTCAGCCATTTATTGATAGGTTGGCAGATCAGTTACCAGCTTGGAAAGCTGATCTCATGACAAGGGCTGGACGTTTAGTTCAGGTCAAATATGTGCTAACAGGAATGCTTATCTATCTGGCTATGGCCGTGGATTTTCCAAATTGGGTTATCAAGGAAGTGGATAAAATTCGGAGGGGCTTTCTTTGGAGAGGTCGTAGAGATGTACAAGGAGGACATTGTTTAGTGGCTTGGAGTACGGTGTGCAGGCCTGTAGACCTTGGAGGTCTAGGGATCTCAGATCTTAAGCGGTTGATTTGGTCTCTTAGAATGAGGTGGGTTTGGCTCAAAAAAACAGAACCTCACCGCCCATGGGCATCTCTACCTCTTCAAGTACCATCTCAGGTGCAGGCTTTTTTCTCGATTGCTTTGATCACTGAGGTTGGTAATGGCTCGAGAATGCTGTTTTGGGCAGATAGGTGGATCCATGGGCAGTGTATCGCTGACTTAGCCCCAAACCTACTAGCTGCTGTGTTTAAGAGGAGAATCAAAATTGGCACCGTACAGGAAGGGCTTTCTAATAATACTTGGGTCACGGATCTGCATGGAGCTCTCTCGGTGGTAGCTCTGGTTGAGTTTCTGCAGCTTTGGGATGTTCTGTCGGAATTTTCCTTGCAACCTGCTGCCGAGGATAAGCATGTGTGGAGATTCTCATCCAAAGGAATGTACTCGGCCAAATCAGCATATGAGAGTCTCTTTTTGGGTGCTCAAACCTTTGGACCAGTAGAGATCATTTGGAAGACTTGGGCGCCGGCTAAGTGTCATTTCTTTATGTGGTTGGTTGCTCATAACCGATGTTGGACAGCAGACCGCCTGGCGAAGCGAGGGCTGCCTAAGCCTGAGCAATGTCCGCTTTGTGATCAGGAGGACGAGGATATCAATCACCTCCTCACATCTTGTGTTTTCGCAAGACAGTTCTGGTTCGTCTTCTTGCGACAAGTTGGGCTCCACTCTCTTGCTCCTCAACCTGATGACCGATCCTTTGTGGCTTGGTGGGAGAGAGTCAGCGCAGCAACGTCCGGTCTAGTTCAGCGGGGCCTCAATTCTCTCATCATCCTAGGAGCTTGGCTCATTTGGAAGCACAGAAATCGATGTGTGTTCGATAAGGCATCCCCGAATATGACCCAATTGTTGATCTTAGCGGGGGAAGAGCGCCGCCTGTGGGTGTTAGCTGGAGCTAAGGGGATCTCTCTCTTGACTGCAGCTGTGAACCTGTTCCAAAGCGCCTAGTTCTTGTGGTTGTTTGTTTGGTCTTTGGCCCAGTGTTCTTGGGTCTGTGTTGCTGGTTGTTGTTGGTGCTAGGTTTGTGTCTGTTGTTTCTGGGATTCTAGCCCGTTTTCTTCTTATTTCAATGAAATGCAGCTCTCCTGCGTTTTCGAGGAGAACTTCACGGTAGTCACAAAGGGTCAAGAGCGGCTGTACACCGGAGAAATCATATATATGGTGAATCTTGATTTATCCTGTAACAATCTTGTTGGAGAGATTCCTGAAGAGGTCGGCAGCCTTGTCGCATTGAAGAACTTGAACTTATCATGGAATGCCTTCAGTGGGAAAATTCCTGAGAAGATTGGCGCCTTGGTGCAGGTGGAGTCTCTCGACCTATCACACAATGAGTTGTCTGGTGAAATCCCTACAAGCTTATCGGCTCTCACATCATTGAGTCGGTTGAACCTGTCCTACAATAATCTGACAGGAACGATACCATCTGGAAATCAACTGCAAACACTCAATGACCAGGCATCAATCTACATTGGCAACCCAGGTCTTTGCGGTCCTCCTCTCTCCAAAAATTGTTCAGAAACTGGGTTAGTTCCTGCTACTCACGATGAATATCACGAGGATGGAATTTTCTTTTTCCTTGCAATGGGTACTGGATATGTAATTGGTCTCTGGGTAGTCTTCTGCATATTCTTATTCAAGAGGAAATGGAGAATTGTTTGTTTCTCATTCTATGACAGCTTGTATGACCGGGTTTACGTGCAAGTGGCTGTTAGCTGGGCTTCCTTGAAAAGAAAAAATGGGTAGAAGCTGAGAACACCAGCACTGGATCTTGCTTTGTTCCCATGTATACTATAGGGATTTTAGCATGTGTCAATCTTGTTCAAGTACTTTAAGGAGTACGTGCATGATCGACTGAGATTGGTTTAATCGGTCGTGTGTGTAAGTTTATATTCCTAATTATGAATAAATCGGTGCAGCACTCACTACTCAGCTCCTCCCTTTGTATTCCTATTGGGTCATTGCTACCGAAGTACTAGTTTCAAACAGAAAATTAAACCATATAGTGGTAGAATTGTCGTCTAAATCATGATATGATGGACTGGATTGGGACGGAATACCAGAAGAGGATTAGCCTGGAGGGGGGCTCACTGTGTCAGTTTGGATACCTGGACATCCTACTTCTCCAGCTGATCATGCAGTGAACTCGTCGCCCAGTGAGGCTCCAGCCTACAATCTCCATGGCCCGCATTTCGCGGCGGAAACGCGTCTGAGCGTCTCCTCCTTGATGGACAGTATCTGTATCGGAGGGCTGCTATGTCAAGGAGTGCTCTGTCCAACGGTTATCGCTGATGTGAGGTGCAACAACCCGGGGTGGCAGATGATTCCCAATCCACGCTGTGGCACTACTACAGAAAATCGTGTTACAGATGGTTCAGAAACATCATCACAGATGGTTATCTGAACCGTTTGAATTTATGAATCAGTGATAATAGAAGGTTATCACAGACGGTTTTCTTTGTAAGTAACAACCGTCTGTGATACATCAATATCACAAATGGTTTTTAACTAAAAACCGTCTGTGATTATCAGCTATCACAGACAGTTTTTAGTTAAAAACCGTCTGTGATAGCTGATAATCACAGACGGTTTTTCATTAAAAACCATTTGTGATATTGATATATCACAGACGGTTTTTACTTACAAACCATCTGTGATTATCACCTATCATAGACGGTTTGTAACTAAAAACCGTCTGTGATATTCTTTTCTACCCCTAAATCTATTTCTGTTTATTGGCTAGCCTCAGGAAATGCTAGCCATGCCCTCTGAAACAAGCAGATCAAGATATACATGTATACATACAATTCACATCTCAATTCATTTCACAAACATAAAACATCCAATTCACATCTCAATTCATTTCACAAATATAAAACATCCAATTCACATCGCACTTCATTTCACAAACATAAAGCATCCATTTCGCAAATCAATTAGTTCAAATGAAATAAAATATCTATTAACAAATACACAATTACAAAAGATCTACATTGCATTTGCACTTAGATGGTAACGATGCATTTTTTATTGCTCTATCACTTCGGAATCGAGGTCTCGCGAAAAGAACAGATCCATAATCAACGAACTTGTCAGGCTGTACAAACTATACTTGGATGGTGCATGATTATGGATTGCTTGTGCAGCTGACAAGTTCGTTGATTATGGATTTATTCCTTTCGCGAGACCTCGATTCCGAAGTGATAAGAGCAATAAAAAATCATTGTGCGCAGTGGAACTCTCCTTTTGACTTTATGACTCCAGCCACCAAAAAGTACGCCAACTCTCCTCGAATTCGTGAAAGGTCAGGCTGTTTCAATGCAGTTGACGGGATGGACGCAGCCTGTCGATAGGAATATCAATATGCGTATATATATAACGTGATAAGTATGAAGTAATTATAGAAAGATTGACAAACCTTGGAATTGGTGATCCTCGAGGAATTAAGGAGTAGTTCCATATGGTGGCAAACGTAGAATCCACATGTGTTGCTCGGTGGCTGCTGGTGGCACTGCAAAAAATGGAATGTGTTAATTCAAGAAGCATTACTACCAACTGTTATATAGGATTAATTAATGTGTAATAGCGAATACCTTAAAATCTCGAGCATGTGTTAGGCCTTTGGCCCCTTACATCAAGACACCTGCCTTTGCAACGTATATTGCGAACGCGTGATTCGAAAAAGTTGATCTTAGTCATTCGGAAGGAAAGAAAGAGTACAATATAGGTATGTATGGAAAAAATGTACTTACCTATCGATTACTTGGCTGACAACTGTGAAGTCCATTTTATTCTTACTTAGGGAATCAAGGTAATATACCTTGTTCCATTTTAGCACAATTACTATTAAAATCCAATGATAGTTCTGATTGTAGAGCATAAGTATATATTCCTTATTGCGGTAAGCCAGTAGTCTTGCTGCAATGTACCTCTCGACGAAGAGTGTATCCTCGTCGATGGTATACTTGGCGACCAAGTGTGGGTCCAAGAAACCAACCGATGATGATTTGGATGATCTAACTTTAGTCAGCATGTGTCTATATATATATACACACGAAAGCAACAAATTATATATGACATTTATCGGTATGACATGAACGGAGACTGTGATTGTACACACTTACAGCGTCCAGCATTGAATGAGTGAGACGTCAAGAGCGTTGAGCGTGAAAAGATCGAATAAATCCTCAAAGGTGACCACGAAGACACACTCTTGAATATTGTGCTGTAAATGATTCGGCGCGAATTTGACAGTGATACCTGAGCTCCGTTCTCCCCCTGGCTTATTGGACTGTTCCATATTCCACTTGTGCAATTGCTGGCAACTAATTGCTAGGATTTGGAGGCCTGTTTTCTTGAGCAACGGCTCGCCAAGCACGAATTTGCAGGCCAATAGTAGGTACGGGATATCATCATTAGTCTTCTTTGCTTTGCCCTTGCTGCCCTTACTGCCTCGGCTGTAGGTCGACTTTAAAGGTAGCACCGGTGGTGGAAGTTGCTGCACCGAGAATAGCGCCCGTGAACATGACACCAGTGCAGGTAGCGGTGGTGGAGATGGCACCAGTGCATGTAGCTGATCTGATTCAGGTTGCCCTTGTGGAGATGGCACCAGTGCACGTAGCTGATCTGCCACCGGTGAAGAAGCCTCCAGGCAGATATCGCTTTTGGGCCACTGGATGAAGGTTCCAATGGCTTGCCCTAGAGTCATGAGCTCGTCGTTGGTGGGCTTCGGTAGTCGAGCTCCCAATTCTCTTCTATGAACCCATAGTACGAGTTTCTTAACCCATCGGTACTGAACGCATCTATGCGGACACTGCTATTCTGGTTAGTGCTCTTTACATCCTGAGACTGTGTATAGAATGTGTACCCATTTATATCATATCCTTGCCATGTCACAACTGTAAATGTTGGTCCTTTTGCCAACCATGTCAGCATCTCACTTGGTGAGCTCCTAGCGATTTGCTCCTTCAACCATTGGTTGAACCGACTGTTGTATTGCTTAATGATCCAAACATCCAGTCGCTCCGGATTCTGTTGCCGAACCACATCCTTGTGCTGGTCCACATAAGGCGCCACTTCAGTCATGTGTTGCAAGACCATGAAATGGGCTTGAGTATACGTGTCCATATCTGGAGTGATTGCTTTCCTTCCGATAGTTCCGATACCCTTTAGCCTCCCCTCATGACGAGATTGAGGCACACCTATCGGTTGAATCTGAGCCATATAATCGACACAAAACTCAATGACCTCTTCGCTTGCATAACCTTCGACAATGCTGCCCTCTGGCCGAGATCGATTCCGTACGTAAGACTTGAGAATTCCGATGAACCTCTTAAATGGGTACATGCTACGTAGGAATACAGGCCCGCACATTTTTATCTCCCACACAATGTGAACAATGAGATGGACCATGATATCGAAAAATGAAGGAGGGAAATACATTTCAAGATGACATAGAGTCATCACCACCTCGTCTTGCAGAGCATCTAGTCCTTCAGGATTGATGACCTTCTGAGCAATTATGCTAAAGAAATAACATAGCCTCATGATTGTCTCTCGGACTTTGATCGGTAAAATATTTCTAATTGCAATAGGGAGCATTTGTGTCATCAGCACATGACAATCATGAGACTTCATTCCATTTTTCTTCACGTTGCCGGAGTAACCAGACGGAACTTTGACACCATGCAAGCATTGGCACAGTTCTGTTTTCTCGGTCTTAGATAGAGTATAACACGCAGGGGGAAGGTACGTTCGTCCATTATCAGTGCATGTCGGTGCTAACTCAGGCCTGATGTCCATATCAGCCAAGTCAAGCCGTGCGTTGACGCCGTCCTTTGTTTTATCACGAATGTTCAGTAAGAGACCAATTAAGCTGTCACATACATTCTTTTCTACATGCATGACGTCGATGCAGTGTCGAACATCTAGGTACTCCCAATAAGGTAAGTCCCAAAATATTGATCTCTTCTTTCAGGTGTTCTTCTCATGAGCCCTCATTTTACGTCCCTTTCCGAAGACAACATCTAAATCCTTAACCATATCATCAACCTCTTTTCCCCTTAAATGTCTTGGAGCTAAACCGTCTTCCTTCTCTCCGTCAAATTGTTTCTTCATCTTACGGTATGGGTGAGCCCTCCGAAGGAACCGGCGGTGACGCATGTAGACGGTTTTGCGTGAGTGTTTCAGCCACACACTCTCGGTACCATCCAAACAGTGGGTACAAGTTTTGGCACCTTTTGTACTCTAGCCCAATAGGTTAGCAAGGGCAAGATAATCATTTATGGTGCAGAATAATAAGGAGCGCAAAGTGAAGTTCTCTCGTTTGTATGCACCCCATACCTGTACCCCTTTGTTCCACAGTACTTTTAGATCTTCCACCAACGGTGCTAGGTACCCATCGATATCATTCCCAGTTGCTTTGGCCCTTGGATAAGTATCGACAGAAAAATATACTTTTGCTTCATACACAACCAAGGAGGAAGGTTTTGATGCAGAGAGTCACGGGCCATGTGTTATGTCGGCTGCTCATGCTACTGAAAGGATTCATTCCATTTGTACTTAGTCCAAAACTTATATTCCTTGGTTCTGCACCGAAGTCTGCAAAACTCCTATCGATATTTCTTCATTGGACGGAATCAGCAAGGTGTCTTAGCATTCCATCCTTCTTGCGCTCCTCCGAGTACCAACGCAGCAGTTTTGTCTCCTTTGGATTTGCAAAAAACCTTTTCAAACGGGGAATTATAGGAAAATACCATGCCACCTTAGCAGGAGGTCCTTTATTCGCCTCTGTTACCTCGCCGTCATCTGATTGATTGTTATGTTTGTATCGGGATGTGTTGCACACTAGACATACATGCATGTTTGCATACTCTTTACGGTACAGAATACAGTCATTCGGACATGCATGTATTCTTTCTACTTCCATTCCCAATGGACAAAGAAACCTTCTTGGCTTTATACGTGGTTTTAGGCAACTCATTTCCCTTTGGAAGTATGTCCGCTAAAAGACCTAGCAGCGCCGTGAAACTCTTGTCAGACCAACCGTTGCTTGCCTTCAATTTCAACAGTTCAAGCACAGCCGACAACCTCGTGTACTTTGACCTACAACACGTGAACAAAGGTTTCTCCGAGTCCTCCATCAAGTCCCGGAATTTAACATACTCTCTCTTATCATAATTCTCTTCTACATCGCGAAGCATCTGATCCAGATTGTCATCGTGCAACCTATCCGAATCCGAACAATAATCGACATCATCCGGCGGCATGTCATTCACTTCACCGGCGATGTCATCCGGCAGCATATCATTCACTTCACCGGCGATGTCATCCGGTGGCGTATGGTCGTTGACTTCACCATGACTGGTCTAATACGTATAACCATTTTTGAAACCCCTCCGAATCAAATGCACTTCAATTTGCCCTCGGTTCTTAAACATCTTTAAATTCTCGCAGTCAGTGCATGGACAGTACATATATTCCACCCCCTTATTCAACATATCCTCCTCAGCAGCTCTTGTAAAAGTAGATATGCCATTAATGTACTCTTCACTCACACGGCTCGCGGCATACATCCAGCTTCGGTCCTACGTTATGTATATATAACAACTTAGTATTAAAAATTAAATTAATTAATTATTACTACATATATACCGGCCACATGCATTGAGGCTTAATTTTCTAGCTTAATTCATATTATAAACACAACAGCTATTATATAAAAAACAATTTTGCAAACCATCTTCAATAACACTCACCAATTACTTAGATCTAAATTGTAATGCAAAGAAAAATAAATTTCATTACTAACCATATTGATTTAAAGCAACCAGGAAAGTATGGATCTTCAAAGCTCAATCGCCTAGCTTGCCTCCTGAGCGAAAGAGTGAAGCACCGGCTAGATCTGGATCGAAATGAAGACTGATGCGGTTCTGAGCAGCGCAATAAATGCCTAGCATCATTATCATAGACGGTTTTTTAATAAAAAACCGTATGTGATAATAAGCTTATCATAGGCGGTTTTTTTTATTAAAAACCGTCTG
This sequence comes from Dendrocalamus latiflorus, assembly GCA_017311315.1. Lineage (NCBI taxonomy): Eukaryota > Viridiplantae > Streptophyta > Magnoliopsida > Poales > Poaceae > Dendrocalamus > Dendrocalamus latiflorus. The sequence continues at coordinate 30,109,130 of CM029663.1, forward strand.
TGATAATTCCAGAGTCTGTGATAATTCCAGATTATCACAGACGGTTTTGTCAAACCGTCTGTGATTGGCCGTCTAGTATTAGGCTTTCTGTAGTAGTGTGGTTTCGTTGGCAATTTCAGTTGATTCAAATTTTGAGGTCACAGTTTTTTTTGGAACTGATTGGCAAGAGGATTGCCATCTATTAATTCATTGGAAGAGTTGTAGTTATATTGGAGCATAATAGGGGAGGGTAGGATGGCCCAGAGAAGGCCAGAGGAGATAGAAAATTATATTGTTACAGGGGTGGTTGAGAAGCCCTCAAGGTTTTTTGCGCCCACTAAAACCCAAGCGGCAACCTCTTCATTTATTGTTGCGACTAAGAGTGACTATGCGATCTTCGTCGCCCAAAACACTCTAGTATTTCGGTCCTTCCAAATCTACCAAGAAATGAGCATTGTCATGGATGTTGTTACCTTTTGTGGTGCACTGGGCTTTTGCACCACTGACTCCCACTAGTCGTGAACCGAGGTGCCAAGATTTTTTTTATGATTTTGGATATGCTGTGTATGAGACTGATGGGTCTGTAGTCTTGTGCCTCTTGGTAGCCATCCTTTTTTGTTACCAAAATCAGACTTGCAGTATTTGTACTAGAGAAATTGTTGATTCTCAAATTATAGAATATGTGTGCGAATCAAGATGGAAGAGTGTAGACAGTGCCTTCATGGAGGCCGGTGGCAGCGGTCCGTTGAACATGATAGCGTATCTGCTAAACGCCTCATCAGTCATGGCCTCTTTCTCATCAATAACTCCGAAGCGGTGAGGAAGGATCTTTTGTGCACACTTGAGAATCGGACTATTTCTTCACTAGGCTGTCACTTCGCCTAGGGGTGAGAGCTTTCCCCTTCTTTTGAGTCGGTGTATGCTGCAACATGGGCGGCGGCAGAAGGGAGAAATTTTATTGTGTCACGGTTGCACAATGCGGTTTGTGTCACGATCGAATTGGAAAGCAACACATGGAAAGGTGATATTGTAGCAGTACTGTAGATTGTACAGGAATGTAATTTTCAAAACCTGCTACAGTACAATTGTACAGGAAAATAATTTTTAATAGCTGCTTACTGGTCACAAGCTGTGGTCGTAAGTTGTAAGCTATGGTCGTGAGCATGGTCGTAAGCCGTGGTCGTATAAACCGTAGTCGAGAGCGTAGTCGTAAGTCGTAAGCTATGGTCATGAGCGTGGTCGTAAGCTGTGGTCGTATATTGACTTACGACCACAGCTTACGTAGGTATGAAATATTACATTCCTGTACAATCTACAATACTGCTATAGTATCACCTTTCCACGTGTTGCTTTCTGATTCGATCGTGACAGAAACCACGCTGTGCAATGGTGACACAATAAAATTTCTCGGTAGGAGGGGGGCTGCAGTCTACATGAAGATATTGTCCAGCATGTCAGTGTGTTGATGCTTAGTGTAGGTGCTGCCTTGGCTAGCGGGATCGTTTGCCGATGACGCTGAGTCTAGGAAACTCCCCTGGGGCTGCAGTCAGGTGGTTGCGGCACAAGCCAGCTTCAGCTGTAGTTGAATGGATAGATTGGCCTTCGAGGTCACAGTTGGGCTCCCCCCATGATCTGGCTCCGAACCGCTCTGATGGCAATATCAGCCTTGGGTGAGGCTTTCCTTTAGATGTAGGGTTGTAATTTTCCCCTTGTGTGTTGTTCAGATATGCTGAGGTGCTCATCCATCTGTGAAGCACTTCACCTGGCGGTGCTGAGCAGCCTTGGGTGAGCCTTTTTTCCCCAAACCGAAGGTATGGCACCCAAATCCAGTCAAAATTTGGTGAATCTGAGAATGCCGAATAGTGTATAGAATACCACCTGCATATAAGGAATCACATATGTTTTTGGATAACTATGTTCATGAACTAGTCATGGATGTGTGTATTTACATGGAAGTGTAGCAATGCAGTTATTCAAACTGAGGGTTGAGTGGCTGCTGCTATCTGACACTGTGATTCTTGTGCAATTTGGTGACAAGGCATATATAAATTATGAAATATACATGTTGATATGCTAGCTGTAATCCACATCTTTCAGTACTGCATGATCCAGTTGCTACTCCACTAATAAGTAAGATTGCCAAAAGACTATAGAAATTACAACTATTCTTGATAACTTCGACTCAGACCATAGCAGCACCAGAAATGGGAGCTCTTTTTCCTCTCTGTTTGGCAAATTCAGACCATGGCAGCAGTAGGATCGTTGATGGCAATCAAAGGAGGAGTGAACGATTGCACCGTACAGGAAACTGTTTTTCAATTTTTCTGCCTTTTAATTATTTAACCTGCAAAAACCAGAAATAACAAAAAGAAATTTTTTATTTTACTGTAGCAGTACTGTAGCAGTTACTGTAGCAAAACCGATCGCTGTTTGATTTCGATCAACACCAGCTTAACACGTTTTTATTAAATCTAGCAATCGATTTTTAATCAAAAATAATTCATGTATGTAAGCAAGAAAAATACCTAGATATAAATCAATGTATGGAGAATTCATAGGAATCAAAAACACAAAGAAAAAGGATAATAGATGTGAATTAAAAAACTCACGAACTTTTATTCAAAAACCGTAGAGACTATTCATCCATCAGCACAGTGCATATCAACTCGATCTCGTATCATGCATGCAGCGCCACCTTTTTTTCTTCTATTTCCCGATCGCTCCGTGCCTCGCCGCCGCAAAAACGTATCTCCCAATTTTCTCTCACGTCACTGTTATTTTATTCGGCCAACTCACCCTCCTATTCAATCTCTACTCAAAACCCTAATCCAACTCATCTAACTGGGCCTAGGCCTTTTTACCTCAACTAGTCTTTTGGCCCACTAATTTTTAAGGGACTCGAAACCCTTCCTAACACGGGTTTTTTATACTTCCGACTTTTCTAACATGTTACGTGTCGAAGCCTCCAGGACTACACCTCTGTAACTTCTCCACGCACCATCCACCTTTAATCTCCATGCGCCCCAAGCATGAGCCCGATTATCCCATGACATCCTCGACCGTCTGAACCTCGGATCTCCCTATCCTAGTCCCGGTCCTCTTCGTCACCGACCATGATCGCCTCCATGCTCAACCTGCACATGCAAAGACTGAAGAATATTCTTCCGGCACAAGTTCGTCCAACTTGACCAAGATCAGTCCACACTCACGCCACACCTCTCGCATAACATCGATAAACAATATTATCAAATATTCATTATCAATTAACCATTGTCAATTATTCATCACCAAAATATTCTAGACCTAGCCACATGGTCTAACAATCTCCCCCTTGATGAATACATTGACAACACCATAACATAACATGATGAATTAACTTCAAATAGATATAAGTGAAGAACTGAAGCCGAAAAAATATTTTAAGCCACAAATCTCACAAAGCACACTCTTCCCCTCAACACAAGAGAGGCAAAGTTAGCAAAGCTCTCCAATCTCTCTATTCTTTTTAATTTCTTACAACACACACCAAATCTCTTCCCCTTTGGCAATGTAATCATCAAGAAAATGCAAAGAATGAATAATTCTAAGAAGGAGCAATGAGAGTAAAAATCAAGAAGCTTTGTAGATTATACAAGTCATTATGCATTGATTAAATAAAAGAACCAAGCCATATTTTTGAGTAGAGCTATCTAGATCATATAAAGTCATATATCATATAGCAATATCAAAACCAGTCTTGAGCATGATTAAACAATTTATATTAATAACAGGCATCTCAACAATGACCAAATCAATTATAAAGAGCACAATGAGATATCAAAATAAAAAGTCAAAGCCTAAAAGTGAAGCAAATTTTAAATCCAGACGAGCTAGCAGTCTCATAAAACAAACCTATTGCTCCACACTCAATTCATAGGCATGTGGCATGCTTGTAGCATACTTCTTTTCATAATAAAATGCTTGTAGCATTCTTGTTTTAGATGGTGGCATACTTGAAGCATACTTCTTTTTATTTATGCACTTTTTGTGCCTTTTTCTTTTGTATACCATGGCATGCTTGAAGCATACATCTTTTCAATTATCTTGTTCATTTTTTTATAACATGCCAAATTGAGTGATCATAAAAAGATTGCAATATGAAACATGCAAGCCTCATAGCCAAGATTTAAAATAAGACTCACAATCAAACTAATCCTTTTTTATGAACATCGTAAAGTACTATCTATAATTAATCTAGTCAAAGTATTCCGTCATGTCATATTTTAGTTCAAATATAGGAAATTAATTATAACCAGTCATGATAAAAGCTACACAACATATGAGTAAATATGATAAAGAGAGCTCTATTTAAACAACTCATGCAATTTCAATAGCTTGGACTGATTGATTTATTTGACAAGTATAATAAACAAAGCTTCCTAAATTTTTTAAACATAAGCTCCCCCTCAGAATAATCCCATTGGATGACATACCCCCAACTCACTCCGTGTAACATCCCAAAATTTCGCTCTCTGAAAAATTTAATTTCAAATTAATTAATTTAAAGTATTTGAACTTTATTTGGTTTTATCTGAATTTTATTTCAAAATCTAAATCAAATTTAATCCTCAACCTCTCTACTCGGCCATCACGTGTCGCTCCCTGATTCAATCCATCCTCGCCCGGTTTAATCTCAGCCACCTGCCTTCACTTACCCCTTTGATTTAATCCGATGGCCCTGATTTCTCTTTCGCCTCGTGGCATTCGTCCGACCATCCACTTCTTCCTCTCTCTTCCCTCTCGCCGACATCCCCAACCTCGCCAGTCAGCTTCTTCTTTCGTCTTGCCTTCTTCAACCTTCCACCGCCACCATTAATGCCCCGCCTGAGCTCTTGAATGTGGCTGTTTCTTCTCGTTAGCCAGAGCATTTGCTACAGTTGAAAGCCTAATGATGGGAATGGGGTCCCGATCTTCCAACAGGTTCTGGATATGTTTGATTTGGTGGAGGCGCGACACAAATCGATCCGGCTTCCGAACGACACGTTCCGAACCCCGCAATCGCAGCACCACGTCTCCTCAGGTTATCAACCGTGCGCAGCCGGTTGACCTCGCCAAGAAGGCTAATCCTTGCCTGCGAATCGAAGAACACAAGCAAGAACACGGAAGAACACAACTGAATTGCAGATGTATTGATTTAGCACTCGAAAGTTGGGGTCTCACAAACCGATGAACGGCGATACTGTTCAAAGACAGAATTAATCTAAGCAAAACCCAACCCTAATGGTGGGGGTGGCGGCTGGATATAAAGGAGTTAGGGGCGTGCAAAACCCCTGGACGCGCCCCTAATGGGCTCTAACACGATACAAAGCCGAACGGCCCAAAGACGGTGGCGCAGCACCCTGACAGATTCTGAATGCCCATTTGTTTCGACTATTCCCGTTGACTCAGAAGGAATTTTGACATGGGACCAGAGCCATTGGAAAGGTAGTCTTCTCAGCTTTCCATACATATGTGGAACGTCCAAAAAGGAGTCCGGATGCGATCTGAGCGTCTGTTTTAGTGCGGCCTAGTCCTGGACTCCGAATTGGATTCGAAGTCGGCTTGAGTTGGACCTCCATCATGATTCGACCACCCTTGCTGGACTTGTGCGCCTCGTAGCCCTTCTCTAAGTACTTCTAGGTCCTCTCCATGGTTCCTAATCATAATTAAATCATTAAGTAGCAATCGATTCTCAAATGAACAAAAAGAAGTACTTAGGAACGAGCTCACCTGTAAATTCAATTGTCGGGCGCGAGCTCTAGTGATTGGTCCTTGAATGTCAAGTGGAGAAGTGTTGTGTGTATCTGACGAAGTGATGTCCTCATCACCTAATCACTCCCGCATTCAACCTCCACCATTTCCCCACTTTAAACCCCGTTTATCTCCCTCTTTACTCGTCTTTGCGTCGTCCTTAACTTTGGTGTAACCGATAACCGTTCATCGCCTCCACCTTCGCCAGACCTGTGCGCGCATCCCCGCCCCTCCACCGAGTGAATCCACCGCCGAAGAGCCCTGCCGCCAACGCCCTCACTTCGCCACCCCTGCATCCTCGTCGCTGGCTACCATCGAGAATTTCCGAGTGTCGTGCCAAGGTGCACTTAACACCCTGTGCCTTTCCTCCCTCTCGCGCACCCCTCGCCGACCCCAGCAGCGTCGCCAGCCGCCGATGCCCTTAGCCCCCGTGCGCCACCTCAGCAACCATGAGCCACACAAGCGCTACGCTAGCCAAGTGTGCCACCTCAGCTTTCTCTTTGGTCCATGAACCCAGTCCACAAAAGACGGTCCCACCTGTCAATGAATAAAACACTTGTTCTGTTGAAAAATAATTCGACCAGAAAATCAAAATCTTTGCTAACGACACCCTGACATATAAATCTCTTTTCCCACAGAAAAATAATTCCTCTGAAAATCATTTCCCTTGATGACATCATAATCTGGTTTTTCAGTTCAAAAATAATTCCAGAAAATCGATTTATTCTTTTTCTCTCCTTTCGAACTTCCAAAAGCTCGTATTTCTTCATTTTAATTCCGTTTGAGCCCATTTAAATTTCTAAATTTTTATAAAATTCCAATCTATCTATTTATATCCTCTTTTTAAATTTTTGGAATTTTCAAATTTATTTGAATTAAATTAAAGCTTAGAAATTAAAAATATTTTAAATGACTCAAATATACCTCAAATAAATCCAAAATTATTTTATTTAGTTTTTTCGTTTTCCAGGGATTTGTGTAGAATTTTCTTGAATTTTTTTTGAATTTGTTTTATTTTATTTTTTGGGAGAAAAATATATTATTTTAATTCCTATTTTCTCTCTCCTCCCATTCATCTTCTCCAGCGTGCGTTTCTTGTCCAGAGCAATGGCGTCGCCATGAACGCAACTTGAAGCTTCCATTCCACATAAATTTCTCAACGGTTTTCCGTGCAATCAAGTGCATTCACTTGCTCTCTTTATAATCTTTCATTCCCAACCGTTTCCCTCCACCTTTATGCTCATTTACACGAAAATGAAACCGTTGCTCTAAAAGACATCGTCGTTCGATCTCCCTCTCCCGTCCACCTCCGCCCCTATAAAAGGGAGCACCGGGTGCCCCTCTTCATCCTCAGTCATCCCCAAAAGTTTCAAGACCTCTCTCCCTTCCTTCTCTCCGCAATCGCCATTTTTCTTTTGTCAACCGAACGGTGTTCATCGGCCGTTTACGCCGTCTACAGTGAAATTCCACCACTTTTGACCATACCGCTAGCTTCGTCTTCGCGCGTTCTACGCGGTGCTTCCCTCACCTTCACCGGAGATTCACCGGAGCATCGTCGGACCACCGTGGCCAAACCGCGCCGTCGCTTCTCTCCTCGCTGCGAGTCGACCATGCATGTTCCACCATAACCGAGGTGAGCATCGTGTTCCCTGCATTCTCCTCTTCGTTTCGCCGCAGACCTCACCTGCTAACTCCTCTCCGTTTGCCCGGGACGCCGATGTCAACCCGACGGTCGCAAAATATCTTCTCCACCGTGTTCCGCCACCATCCGATGTCCTTTGACCAAGCCGTTTGCACCGTTGAGTTTGCCTCAACACGTTCTACGTCATGCTTCCATCGCCATCACCTGAAGATCCCCCCGAGTCCTCGTCGACCTTGTCAGGCCCAGACACTAAAACTGTACTTCGCGCGTACACCCCTTTTTGGTAAGCGCTTTGATTTTTGTTCGCGTCATATTGTGTCCTAGCCTCTAAGAAATTTTTCTACCATTTTGTTTAATTTTTCGTGGAGCCAATTGTCAGGAATTGAGCTTTCCGCAAAAATGACCGTTTTTGACTCCTGACATCGATTCGTCGTCTCTGTTGAGCTTTAGCCCATGCCATAATTTTTCTTAGACTTGCCTCACTGCGTTCTACACCATGCTCCCTTCCTTTTCCCCAAAAAGCATCCACAAATTTTCGCCTCCGACACCTCGCCATGGCCGCCAATGGCATCTCGTGTCCCCATCTATCCGGTGGTGTTTTCCCCAATCCGTTCGTGTCATATCATGTCAAACCATCCCAGGTAGCTACTTTTCAAATGGTTTTGGATTCGCACCACCGAGCACCAAGATATCAAATTTTTCCTGTTTCTCCACTGTCGTCATTCAAACGTCGATTGTATCGTCCACGATTAATTTTCAGCTTAGCCAACAATTTTCCTAACTTCACCATGCCATGTACTACCCCACGCTCATCTTACATCTCCACGTTCCATACCCGGTACTATCTCTTTCCAACCTGCTGTTGTCGCTACCGTGCAGTCGGTGCCGTTTTTCACTCACTGCCGGTGATTGCCGCCGTTCCTCGTCGCCGTACCCATATGTCACCACCTTCGCCTCATTGCCAGCATTCCATTTTGCCCATCGCCAGCCACCTTGTAGCCAATCGACACCATACTATTCAAAAAGTAATCCTCGTATTTTGTTATCATTTCATGTGATGTCCAAAACTTCTAGATATTCGATCTCCCTCATACGAACTCCGAATCCGTTGATTCTTTCTCCTAAATTAATCTAAAATCATAATCTATCCGTCATTATACATTTTATAATTTTTGGATTTTAATTGGGTTTTATTTGAATTTATTTTGTTTGGTTCTTCGCGTGTAGACTACGACTAATCCAGAGAGTTTGATTTTGACGATTCGCAACATCAAGTCTCCGAGCAAGGCAAGTCTCCTTTGATCATCTCGAACCTATGATTTTGAAATGTTTTAATTATTTTAAATTATGTGCATTGCTATTTATATAAAATATTAGTTCAAATCTTAAGGCATTAGTATATCCAACCTTGTTATGCCCTCACTTGAATTTGAATGCCATGTACCTTTGCAACCCTAGAAATTCCTTTGACTCATTAATGAGAGTAATATATTTAATTGTTGGTATTAGAATGGTAGAAAAATGCTTAGCCATGTTATTGAATACCTCATGACTCTTGCAAATGGGAAATTATGAATTATTGTAATACCCTTGTTTTTATAAACTTAGTGGTAATTGGAGTTGCCACTGTTCTTTAAAATAAAATGAAATGTGAAAATGGGTTTAGATTAGGGTGGATGGTTGGTTTGGATTGGTGCAGAAAGCACGAGATCTTGTAAAGTGTATGTTCCACCCTAATCAATTAAGGACCGACGCTTGTGTTTGTCCAGACTGAGCATTAACCGTACAACCACAAGTCTATATGGGTACGACCTAGCTGACTAACTTATGATAGTCTAGTTTAGGTGCCACCAGTGGAAAGTGGGTGCCAGGGATGGACTGGTTATTCACAGTGAGGGACAGGGATTTACTGTACTCATATGGCGCAAGAGGGGGCTTCGGTTCGGGCAGTTAGCCTACCTGCGGTGAAACCTCAGCGGGTGGTATCTAGCTAGATTAGAGTAAGGTAAAGGCTTTGTGATATTTTATCTAGGTCTCATGCCAAAGGAAGCGTGTTGACTTTTAGGATAATTTATCTCTTGTGGGTAAAACTGTACAACCTCTGCAGAGTGTAAAACTATTCGAATAGCCGTGCCCACGGTCAAGGGCGGGCAAGGAATGCATTCACATGGTAGATTTCTGGTTTTGTTTTAAAATCAAAAGTTTTGTATTCCAAGAGTGGAGGGAACTCTCGGAAGGGTATCCTGGCAGTTGGAGCCAGAGAGGGTGGATGTAACCCGCAGTATTAAACTTGTTCAAGTTGTTGAAGCTAGTGTTGGTAGTTGGAACCTTCACTAGAAAGTTAATGATAGTTTCTGCTAAAAAATTTACTTTATTAAATGGATGCCTTCGAAAATAATTAGTAGTAATTGAAATTTTAAAATATTGCTTTGTGCAAAAGAACCATATAGCCTTCCTTTGTCAAGCCTTGCATCTATGCATTTTTCCCAAGACTTGCGGAGTACTTTATGTACTCACATGCTACACTTAAAAATAAATCTCAGAAGATTGCGAAGCTCAAGAAGGTGGCTACGACTACTGTTTCGCCTGCGGCTGTGATGGATTCTTCCCGGAGAACTAGGTCGCGCTTCCCCAGTCAATTGCCTGTGGCGTATTGATGGGTCCTCACCAAGTTTATCTTTTGCTTCCGCTGTGTTTGGTGTGTGCGAGGTCTTGAAACCTCAATTGTAATAATGAGACCTTTCGGTCTGTACTCTTTAATATTGTAATAAAGCGTTGCTGGTTATGTATTCATTTCTGTTTAACTGTGTGCACTAGCTTTGATCTGGGACTAGTGCAGTAATACACAGAGGGTCCGGGTTCAAAAATCCGGGGTCTCGACACTCCGCAAACGAACAAAACGGGAAGTATCAAGCGGCTTAGTGAGAATATCGACAATCTGAAAATCAGACTCAACAAAGTGTAGAACAACATCACCCTTTTCCACATGGTCTCTTAGAAAGTGAAATCGTATATCAATATGTTTAGTTCTAGAATGTTGCACTGGGTTTTTAGCAATATTAATAGCGCTAGTGTTATCACAATACAATGGAATACTACTCAATTGTAACCCATAATCCCTGAGTGTAGCAGAAATCCATAAACATTGAGAACAACTAGCAGCAGCAGCTACATATTCAGCTTCAGCAGTGGATTGTGCAACAGATTATTGTTTTCTAAAAGACCAAGAAACTAATGATGTGCCTAAAAAGTGACATGTACTAGAGGTACTCTTTCTATCAATCTGACAACCCGCAAAATCACTATCTGAATATGCACGTAGGGTAAGATAGGATGAAGAAGAATACAAAAGTCCGAATTCTAAAGTTGATTGGAGGTACCTGAAAATTCTTTTCACAGCCTGACGATGGGATGTACGTGGTGAAGCTCGAAATCGAGCGCACAGACACACAACAAAATGTATGTCTGGCCTCGAAGCAGTAAGGTAAAGTAAGGACCCAACCATACTTCTGTATTCTTTCTGGTCCTTTGTGTACTTGGTTTGATGAATAACAGTTGTAGATCCCATTGGTGTAGAAATAGGTTTACAAGTTCCCATGTCAAAACGCCTAAACAGATCCTTTGTGTACTTTGTTTGATGAATAAATATGCCCTGCTTAGTCTGTTTTATTTGTAGACCCAAGAAATAAGTTAACTCTCCCATCATACTCATCTCAAACTCCCTGCTCATAATATCTGAAAACTTGGAAACCAAAGCATGAGAGGAGCGATCAAAGATGATATCATCCACATAAATCTGAACAAGTAATAGATCATTGCCATGCCTAAGTGTGAAAAGGTTTTGTCTACCTTGCCCATTTAAAAGTTATTCTTTAACAAGAATGACTTGAGTCTTTCATACTATGATCTAGATGCTTGTTTCAAGCCATACAATGCTTTAGACAATTTGTAGACATGATTAGGGAATTTAGGATTTTTAAAACCAAGTGGTTGCTTAACATAAACTTCCTCCTCAATAAAGCCATTAAGAAAAGCACTCTTAATGTCCATTTGATACAACTTAAAACCTTTAGATGCAGCAAAAGCCAAGAGAATTCTAATAGCTTCTAATCTGGCAACAAGAGCAAAAGTTTCACTAAAATCAAGACCTTCCACCTGATTAAGCCCCTGAGCAACCAGTCTAGCCTTATTTCTAACCACAACACCATCCTCACTTTGTTTATTTTTAAAAACCCATTTAGTTCCAATCACATTATGTCCATGAGGAGGTTCAACTAAGGTCCAGACTTTATTACGCTCAAAATTTTCTAATTCTTTATGCATGGCATTGATCCAAGACTCATCAGATAAAGCGTGACTTACATCATTGGGCTCAAAAGAGGCAACAAAAGCAGAATGAGCATGTGAGTCAGGAGAAGTAAACCTGGAATGTGTTACCCTTTCTTGAATGTCACCAATCATCAGTTCTGGGGGATGGCGCCGCTGAATATGCAATGGTGCAGCGGGTTCTAAAGTAGAGTCAACATTATCAACCTCTTTTGCATGTGGTCCATCAGTTGCTGGCGGCTCTCTAGAGATAGTGGTGTCTCCAGCTGAAGTCGAAGTAGAAGTTGCAAGATCCTCAGCTGGTGCAGGTGGTGGCATAGGAGGAAAAACATCACCGAAGTCAAGATCTTCCTCTTCATCAATAAATATGCCTTCTGACTCTCCCTGAACCTGTGTACCTGAAATGTCGGGTCTAGTACCAGGACTAGCCTCATCAAATGTAACCTCACAGGTCTGAACAATTTTGTTAGTCTCTAAGTTGAGTACACGATAACCACGAGAGTGAGCAGGATAACTAAGAAAAATACCATCTAAAGATCTAAATTCAAATTTATCAAGATTACCATGTTTAAGAATAAAGCATTTACATCTAAATACTCTGAAGTGAGAAACACTAGGCCTACGCCCAAATCTCAACTCATAAGAAGTCTTGTGCAATGAGGCTCTCAAAAATACTCTGTTAGAAACATGACATGCAGTGGAAATAGCCTCAGCCCAATACTTCCTAGGAGTAGCATATTCATCAAGCATAGTCCTAGCCATCTCAATTAAGGTTCTATTTTTCCTCTCTACAACTCCATTTTGCTGTGGGACATGAGGAGAACAAAATTGATGTTTTAAACCTTTTCCAGAGCAAAAAGAAGCAAATGATGAATTCTTAAATTCAGTACCATTATCACTCCTTATAGCTTTCATAACACCTGGCAATTCATTATTGAGTCTAAGAAATAAATCCTTAAAGCACCCAAAAGCCTCATCCTTAGACACCAAAAAATAAACCCAAGAGTATCTGGAGTAATCATCAACAATTACAAGTATATACCATTTACCTCCAATAGATTGAACTCTAGAAGGACCTACAGTGTCCATGTGTAACAATTGACCAAGGCCATCTGTGATGATCATAGTAAGAGGTGGGTGTGGAGCAGCTACCATCTTACCGTGTCTACAAGAGGAACAAACCAAATCTTTTCCACCTTTAAGCTTAGGTAACCCCCTAATGAGATCCATCCCACTAATCCGTGTAAGGTGATCAAAACCAATGTGTCCCAATTTACGGTGCCAAAAGAAAATATCTCTAGATTCAGAGGCTACCAAACATCTAACATCGGGTGAAAAAGTATGATCAAAATCAGCTCTAAAGACTTTTCCTAATAGAGATATATTGAATACAAGATCCCCAGAAGCATCTAAAACCCTACAAGCATGTTTTCTAAAGCTCACCTCAAGGTTATCGTCTATCAACTGTGAAACTAAAAGCAAATTATACTTCAATTTACTTACCAAAGCAACATTCTTGAGAATGAATTTATCATTAACACGCACTGTACCTTTATCCATCACAATACCTATCGAGGCATCCCCAAAAGTAATCAACTCATCACTGGATACCTTAGTGAGGGAAGAGAACCATCTTGAATCACCGGTCATATGCCTGGAACAACCTAAATTTACTAGCCACGTGTTCCCCTTCCTCATCAGCTGTACCTATACCACAGGAAATATCGGTGTCACAGTACTGGGGTTAGTGAAATAAGATCTAGGAATCCTGTATTGAGACACATGACAAACAGGAGCAACAAAGCTAGAACCAAAATCACATGCATGTGAGTGATCAGAATGCCAAAAAGAACGTGAATTATTTGAATTAGATCCCAATCTAGCATGTGAAGCAGATTTAAAACCATTATGAAAGTTCTCTAAAAACATAGCTTTCGTATTTGATCTAGGAACAAAAGACAATGCACGTTTTTGTTTTAAAACATTCAATATTTCCTTCTTCTCTTTCTTCGCACGCTTAAAGCAAAATTCATGTAAGTTCCCATCTATTACAGTAGGTGCAATGAAATTTAACATAACCAGAATTCTTTTGAGATGATGAGCTAACACCTACAGAATTATTTGATGATTTTTGCACAAAACCAACAGATTTAAACACAGTTTGTTTTGGTTCAAGTTTTACTTCAATTTTTCCAGGTTCAAGAAGCTTAATAACCTTAGGAGGATTATTTTTGGCATGCTCAACAAAATTAAATTCTAGACCACGATTTTCACACTTATTTTTGACTTGTAGAATCATATTCAAATTTTTCTTGCCAAAATAGAATCTTTCTAAGGTTTCCTTAAGGTATTCATTTTCTTTAGCCAAAGTGGGACAAGTTGTGTATTTAACAAGTTCATTCACAAGATTCTTAGAAGCACTAGACTGAGCCAATCTTTCTTTTTCAGCAAAATCATTAGGTTGTCTAGTCAAAACTTCTATTTCAGTGTTAAGCTTAGGACAATTAGAGCAAAAAGATATCTCATGATAAAGCATCTGTTGAATTGTTTCTTGTGATGAATTAAGTCTAGCTTCTAGCAAATCACATTTAAAGCAAGTTTTAGATTGACTATTTGAAATACTTGACTCTAAACATGTAGGAGAGCTAAATTTGAGCTTTTCAATTTCATCATGTGCAAGTTTTAACTTTTCACCACAAGAGTCATGTGCCAATCTCAACTCATCAAGTTTAGCAGTTACATCACTAAGTTGAACCAAGTTTGATGCATTAATTGTTCTAGCAGATTCCAACTCAGTATGTAAAACTTGACAAGACTCACAAGATTCATCACAAGATTTCAGAATTTAAGTCCTCAACAATGAAATCATGATTTTTAATTTTCTTTTTATACTTCTTAAGCTCATCTGTTAATCTAAGCACAGCACCAGATAAATCAGCATAAGAAGGTTTTACCTCATCATGATCATTATAAAGATCATCACTGTCGAGCTCCTCACTGTTTGCCATAAAGCACATCCCTGTGAAGTCCACCTCCTTTGCTTTCTTGCTATTGTCCTCATCATCGCTTGTAGAATCAATATCACTCAAATCAATTTCCTCAAGTGCTGAAAGTACTTTGTTGACCGCCCTGCGGTAATTGCGCTTCTTGTTTGGGTCAATCTTGAATTGAGAGCGACGAGTTGGTGTCTTGTCATCTTTAACCTCCTTGCTTCTTAGTTTAGGGCAATTCATCTTGATGTGGTTAAGCTCACCACATTCATAGCATCTGATTGGACCTCCTCTCCGCCTTAATCTGGTATTATTAATTGCCTTGGTTACCCTGTTGGAGAGAAGTACAAGCTGCTCTTCTGGAATCTCCTCTAATTATTCATCTAAAATAGAGCACAATGCAAACAAAGAAACAATAGAAGAACTAAAAGAACTGTCAGCTTGGTTAGTCACTAAGCCCAAAGAATTAGTTTTATTTATCCTGGCCAAAACATCAATCTCATGTGTTTTCATCTTCGAGTAAAGATCATTCAAAGTGAGTGTTTCCATATTAACAAAATGATTGATAGTAGTGATTAACACATTCCAAACAGACATATCCAAAGCATTTAAAATTTGACGAGCATTATCAGAATCAGAATATGTGACATCAACAGATTGCAAATCACTAACAATTTTATTAAAGCGATCAAAAAGAGCATCTAATGATTCTCCAAGTTTCATTTCAAATTTAGAATACTTCTTTTTAAATTGATTCTGATGCACACCTTTAACAGATTTAGATCCTTCATGATAATCAGCTAGAGTGGTCCAAATTTTATTTGCAGATTTAAGGTGAGCAATTTTGACAACTCGTTTCTACTTAAACCTTGCAATAATATATTTCTAACCATAGCATTAGCTTCAACATCAGAGGAATTTTCAGTTGTAATAATAGGAGGTACTTCATATGTATTTTCAACTTTTTGCCAAATAGAATTACCTTGTGCTTGAAGAAAAACCTCCATGTGTGTCTTCCAATAAAGATAATCTGATCCATCAAAAAACGGTGGCTTACCTAAAAAGTGATCTCGATCTGATGCCATTGTAACCTGCTCTGATACCACTTGTAGGATCGTCGATGACAATCAGAGGGGGTGAATGATTGCACTGTACAACGAAAACGTTTTTTTTCAATTTTTCTGCCTTTTAATTGTTTAACTTGCAAAAACCAGAAATAACAAAAAATAGATTTTTTTATTTTACTGTAGCAAAAAATAATTCGATCGCTGTTTGGTTCCGATTAGTACTAGCGAAACACGTTTTTATTTAATCTAGCAATCGATTTTTAATCAAAACTAATTCATGTATGTAAGCAAGAAAAATACCTAGACATAGATCAATGCATGGAGAATTCATAGGAATCAAAAAACCAAGAAAAAGGATAATAGATGCAAATTAAAAAACTCACAAACTTTTATTCAAAAACCGTAGAGACTATTCATCCATCAGCACAGTGCATATCAACTCAATCTCGTATCATGCATGCAGCGCCGCCTTTTTTCTTCTATTTCCTGATCGCTCCGTGCCTCGTCGTCGCACTCACATCACCGTTATTTTTATTTGGCCAACTCACCCTCCTATTCAATCTCTGCTCAAAACTCTAATCCACCTTGTCTAACTGGGCCTAGGCCTTTTTAGCTCAACTAGTCTTTTGGCTCATTAATTTTCAAGGGATACGAAACCCTTCCTAATACGGGTTTTTTTACACTTCTGACTTTTCTAACGCGTCACGCGTCGGAGCCTCCAGGACCGCATCTCCTGTAGCTTCTCCACGCACCATCCACCTTTAATCTCCATGCGCCCCAAGCATGAGCCCGATCATCCCATGACATCCTCGACCGTCTGAACCTCGGATCTCCCTATCGTAGTCCCGGTTCTCCTCGTCACCGACCATGATCGCCTCCATGCTCAACCTGCACATGCAAAGACTAAAGAATATTCTTCCGGCACAAGTTCGTCCAAACTTGACCAAGATCAGTCCACACTCACGCCACACCTCTCGCATAACATCGATAAACAATATTATCAAATATTCATCATCAATTAACCATTGTTAATTATTCATCACCAAAATATCCTAGATCTAGCCACATGGTCTAACAGAAGCACTAGAAATTAAGTTGAAGATGAATAATGCAAATAATTATGGAGATGAATTTAATTATGGCTGGAATTCATTTTGCTTTGGTACTATTTTGAAGCCTCCATGGTCCATTGCATTAAAAAAACATAATGTGACGCCTACTTGCTATAATCCCATTGATATTTTGGCACATCAATTATCTTTGCTACTTATAAGAGAATAATAAAGGAAGAGTGCTGTTGATTACTAAGGTGCTTCTTCGTGACTAAGTTGAAGCACTCTGTTGCTTGTCATGCACTCTAGTTTCATGAGTATCTAATCATTTTTATCGCATAGGTAGGGAAATGGATGGTTGAGTTTAGGCAGGGAATTGCCGATGCAATGTGGGCAGATGTATGTCTCATTCTGAGTTGGGTCATGGGAAGGTAAATGTGTACTACTAGTATTGTTGCAATTACTAGATGTATGTCTCATTCTGAGTTGGGTCATGGGAAGGTAAATGTAGGACCGAAATGGTGACAGAGGGGGTGAATGGAGCTCTTTAAAAAATACCCTGAGAATCCGCGCGATTTTTCTACTCTCCGAAAGCTATAAAGTGCTCACTGGTGACACATTACTTTGGAAAGACAGAAATTAATTTTTCAAACAGGAGACTGCAGACTCTCAAAACTGAACTATAAAAGAGAGGAATAGTGATTGCAAATTATGACAAAATCTGTACTGAACAGTGACAAAACAACCAACTGAAACCCGAAAATAAACTGCAATCCAAGGACAGCAAAAAGAGAAATAGCAGCTGCAGTTTAAAACTAAAAATAGAGCAAACTGCAGTTTGGAGATGCTGCTGAAAACAGTAAATACTGACAGCACACAGCTTACTGGAAAGGTAGCACAAAGCAGCCCACCAACCACTAAAAAGGAACTCCAAAAATAGGGCCGAATAGCTGTTTTTTGGGGACAAAAACTTCAGCTAACAATACAAGAAACTTTCAGCCAAAAAACCAAAAATAACATGAGTAAAAGGTGCTGCCGAACCAGCTGAAATCTGCACACAGGATGCAGCCCAAAAAGTGCTACTCGGCAAGCTGCTGAAACAGGAGTTGCGGCCAAAAATACAAATTAAAGCAAAAGGGAAAAGAAAGCAAAACTAAAGAAAGGAGAAGGCTAACTGATTCTTGTTGATACTGAAGATACTGTAGATAGCCAAAGTACTGTAAAAAGGGGCTGGAGAACAAGAACCAATAATGACAAAAAGAAAAAAACAGTCCTGAGAGAGCAACTAGAAATTAACTTGGTCCAATTTTCAGAGGAGAAGCAATCTGGCCGAAATAGTGCAGGGAGCAATGATCTTTGCCAGAACCCAAAAAAATTGCTAGAGGTCAACCAAAAATCATGCAGTCTTTTAATCAAAAGAAAACGATTTTTGGAGACATGAACCGAAGCAACTACCCGAGAAGAATTCCTGACCGTGAGCTACTGTGCTCCCGCAAAATCAAGGAAGACTTGAGATCTCATAATGCTGGTCAAATGGATATATGTTGGCCGAATGGCCTAGAGAAGATATCCAGACTATGGCAAAGAAATTCCTCAAGACCTCACGTCAACTTGAACCAAAAACAAAAAACGAGAGCAGAACAGAGAACAAACCAAAAGGAAACAGAGAAACCAAAAGAAGAAACATCTCAAGACATCTCAAATTTGCTGCAGAGACAAGAAAGATTATATTGAGAGGTTCTACAATTAGTTCAACCCAAAAACTCACACTACATTCCCATACATGCTTGGAAGTAAGAACACAACCTACTCTCTCAAACCATCTCTCATTTTCCATGCATGGAGAGAACCAAATAAAACCCTAACTCTTACACCCACTCTCTCAACTCTCTCCACTAGAGAGCATCCTCTAGTTATAGCCTTCACTAATGGGTTTACAACACACTTTACCCGTTAGCTCTCAATAACTCATGGCGCTTTATCCACAATCCACTTCCTTTAGTGCAGCTTTGCGTATTCACCAAAACGCCCCTCGTGCACCTTCCAGGAAGCTTCCTCATTCCTTACCCTCCAAGCCACGCAGCCACCTCGAGTCCTCGCCGTCTTCGGCACACCTCGACCGTTCTGACCTCGGCACTGCCCGCGCCTAGTCCGGCCATCCCGTGCCTCGCCACGACTCCACCTCGACGTCGTGCAGCCATCACAGACAAGAAATACATCACATAGCACCGTTCGAAATATTGTAACCATACATTAGTATCAGACAAAATACACAAAGTACAAACCGATCGAAACGAAAAATAAATGACTTAAGCACGTTCAACCTAGTTTGACCAAGTCCGACCGAAACCGATTGCACCGTGCAACGACATGGTCCGAACCACACAAACTAAACTCGACTTTCCTAAAAACAAATGTCAATTACTCATCACACAACCGTGGTCACCTCCACATGGTCTATCAGTAAATGACAAAATTTTGGTTTGTTACTCATAAAGTGTTCTGTGTCAATTGTTGGTGATATGCTCAAATGGTGGAGTAACTGCATTTTCAGGTAGGGCAATCTACGGTTTGCTTATTGTTGTTTTCTTATCATACTTTACAATTGTTTCCGCACTTTAGGTCAACTTTGCACCGAGTGATCCTTGATGGACGAGAACGCTACTCTGTAAGTTTCTTCTCTGATTTAAATTTCTGAAAATAATATGATTCTCATATCTGGCATGAGCTGAACTAGTGGAAAAAACTACAAATCATCTTATTTGTGCTATTGAAAATAATATGATTCTCATATCTAGCTAGCTCCAGTAGTTTAGTAGTAGTAGTTCGAAGTTTGTACAAACTACTACTGATCACATTCCCACTTGGAGTTTCCCTGTCTTACTTGCGGCCAGACATGTATATGCATAGTGAAGCAAAAGGGAAATTTTGGCTGTGTGTCAGGGTTAGGTTCAGCCAAGGCAAGAAACGAAATTGGTGACTTGTTTGAGACCAGTTCAGACTACCTCATCAGTCGTCAGGTTGTAGCAATCCTTTTGACATGTTAGGCATGGCTTACTGATACATATATTTCAGAAGACGATCTCAGACACTAATGGCTACATGCAAAACTTTCAAACGTGGTGGGTTTGTAACGGGTACACCCGTACGCCAGTTTAAAACGTGAGATTTTTTTTTTCCACAGATTTACGTAAGAATTGAATTGTCTCGTGTGAAATTTGGTTATATGTGGATGGCAGGAAATGGGAGAAAGTATTGAGGCGTGCTTTTCTGGCCGGGGAATTCGTGTCATTGGAACGAAGGGATCTTGTGACTCAAGAAATGGAATGCATGGATCTTCAGATATCGTTCTGTGCCCATGCTTTAGCATGTAGTTTTCGGACCTGCTTGTTCATATCCTCATGTTTTTGTCTCCGGATGGACTATCACACTACCTAAAAGAAGCAATACGCCAATACCACGTGCTTCACTGCTTGCATGAAAGTGGCAATCATTCTGCGCCCATGCTTCATCAATCGTCACTTAGTTGGATCATGGATGGTTTGCTGCAGTTGTTACAATAACGGCTCAGGGTAAGCTCACCAGGCGCTTATTCTAACCTTTCTCATCTATCTTTGTCTACCAAATTAAATACAAAATTATCTTATCCCATCCATCTTTATCCCACAAAACAAATAATAACTTGTACCTACCTATCCACCTAATCAAATAGGTTCTTAGATCATCCTATCCCACTAAATTTTGTATCATCTTATTTCATCCACCCTCGTCCATCCAACTAAACACACCTAGCTCTGTTTGTGGTGCCTAATTGGTCGCTTGTCCTTGACTCTGTTTCAAGGGATGTTGGAATTCCTTGAAAGTTAGGGCCTGTTTGGGACTGCTCTGCTCTAGTTTTTTCAGCTCTGCTCCACCAACTCCACCATGGAGCAGCTCCACTGTGGAGTTCCTGGAGCAGGTGATCCTGTTTGGCACGCAGCTAGCTCCAGCTCCAGGAATGTGAGGTTTTCCTGAGAAAGGTCCAATGTGCCCCTGAATGATGTTTGGTGTATGTTTTGATGTCTGCGGAGCATATGTAACTGAATTTTTTTTGTTGCCAATTGAAATATGATGTAAAATATTATAATCGCAATTAATTTATTCGAGAAAACCAAAAAACAAATATTTTGGTCAAATAATTCCATCCTTTTGTCCCATAAATTGCAACGTGCATGATAGATAATTAACAAAGTCCATCATTCGAATACAAATAATTGTCCATAGATAACTAGAGAGTAGTTTAAACCAAAATGACTACGAATGCAAGTGTTCCGATACATAATTCTAGCTCCAAGCTAGAGAAATAGTGGTTGCCAACTCATCACGGAATGCATCCATAGTAGGAGCATTGGGTTCCATAGTAGAATCATTTGATGGAGCTACATATTGTGCAAAGTAACACATGTCGAAAACAAAATCAAGCACAGCGAATGCTTGTCATATTGCCCAATGAGATGACCAAAAATAACGATCATCACTGATCCAAGTTTCTAACACCACCACCACCACCATCATCATCAGGATATCACCACCTCACACAACATCAAGAGGCAATGTTACTCATCACTATACAGCAGATACACAAGCACATGCACATGCCAGATCTAGGGCCAAGGGTCCTGGGGTTTCAGGCAGCTACGGGCCAGCATAGCTTACGACGCGCTCGACGCTAGCAAAGAGGGCGTCGCCGGACTTGGGGGCCATGAGAAGCGGCATCGCAGGGATCACGGGGCACCTCTCGCCGGCGGTGGTAGTGGTGACGTGGGTGGAGAACGGAGAAGAGCCGCTGTCAGACCCAGATTTGTTAATCCGGAATCTACTGTGTTAATTGCATTATTCCCTGGATCAGTAGATAATGCACACAGGAATATTGCTGAATCATTTCATACATCGCATAATAATATTACAGAGTCTGAAATACACCACGTCGGGTGAATGTTTACAAAAGGGGCCGCTTTGGACAAATGACATTATTACAAACACACAGCGGAAACGAAAGCAAAAGTAAGACCCACAATCCACAGGCAAGCGACTGGAAGGGTAATGTGTGCATTATATGTCGCCAGATGACCAGCAACATACGTGCACACAAAGCCTAAAGTCCACTTGTCTATGCTAAAACATCGTAGCCTACGCCTTAGTTCCTTTCGTTGTCCTTCTCCTCCGTAGCAGGAGCATCTTCATAGGCATAATGGTCATGTGTCCCTGTACCTGAATTTTTGTCGCAAAGACGAGCGTGAGCACTCCGACCCCGTGCTCCGCGAGCCAACACACCTAATGCAATATCTAACATGTATGGCTAAATAAAGGAATGGCTCGGGTTCTTTTATTTGCAGGAGTGCTTTTGAATACAATTATATAAAAATTTCCTAAGAATTAGCATTTTTAGAAATGACTGAGTTTTTAAAGAAATACTCATGTATATCAGTGTTACAGAATCCATCCACCATTACATGGCTTCCGCACCATATATTTTCTTTCAGCGTTATAGCCGCTTAACTTACCACTGGGACGACACCCAGGACAATTCCAAACCAGGGCCTTTCCACTGCCCTCCACTTTTCCATCCCACCCACAAAACATTTTGGAAATAGAACTATATCTGGTTAAGTTCCCATGTCCGCCCTTGACCGTGGGCACGGCTATTCGAATAGTTTTGACTCTGCAGAGTTTGTACACTTTCACCACAAGAGACAATCAACTCATTGCCCCACACGATTCCTTAGAAGTGTGGTTGAGCAGACCATCACAGTGATTGTTCAAAGTACCTCACCCCTTCCATCATTTCACCCTATGGGTCGCTCCCACTTGCGGTGGGTCCCATACGTTGTGCGGGATGTTCTCCTTCTGAACGTCTAGCAGCTGGCCACCACCCCTGCTAGCCCGCCACAGCAGAACTTCACTCTCTACGAGTGTCCCATTCAAGCCGTCACACAGACCGCCACTTGCACTACTCCAACACCCACTCCTGGAAGGATGACTTTCAGGGTCCGGCACATCTACTAAGCCAAGCTATACTTTACAGACTTGTGGTTGTACTGTTGTACACGGGTTGACATGACAAGATTCGGTCCTTATTGGTATCCGGGCGGTCTACCACTAACCCACTTTGTGCTTCCACTGCACCACACTTTCACACCCTCGAACTCATCCGCCCAGATATTTAAGCATTTTTGGGGTTTTTGGGGACATAAAGTAATCATACCAACATATACCAGTCATTCCCGTCATGACTGCCCGAACAAATTTTCTCATGAATAAGTGTGATGCTCGGGACAATTTCTTGCCCCGGATTCCTAATCAATGCTAAGCATGGCATATAATTAAGGACTTATTTTCGAAATGTTACTATTATATTTTTGCTAGGGCGACAAGGTTCACATATCCAAATATTTCAACGGATTATTATTAGCAGCATTAAATTAGGTGTATAACTACCATTTCTGGAAATGAACATATTTTACCACCTAACATATCAGCATGCATGTTGATAATTTAAAAGAAATTAACTTTGCAAAACCATGGGTTCAACATGATCAAAAAGTGTTGACTCGCCTTGGTCACAGTGGGCGTCTTCTGGGTTGTCTGAAGCTTCTAGCGTTGCTGCCTCTGCCTCCTCCTCTTGTGCCTCGTAAGCTATTTTTAACGCGCGCGAAAATTTGGATAAAACGGAAAAAGGCAATCAATAAACCAATAAACATTCACCAAAAGACCCAAATAAATTCAATACAAATTTTCTAGTTTTATTTGTTTTGGTGCTATGGTAATCCCATTTTAAATAGCTACGTTTAATCATACTCATTTTAATATGCTGCATTTTTAATTAGATTTGGATGTCATGACCTATGTTATTGATAATATCTTGTAGCCTATCTGGCTAGTGATTGATTTCTATACCCTTCAATTGAGGGGTCATTATTTCAGGTGACATTCTCTTTTAGTCACACTATTACTAAATCCTCTCTTTTTACAAGAAGCTAGAACAACTATTCATGCCACATCTATATCCAAGTGCTACCTTCTAACACATGATATATATATCCATACTCAAGAGTCCCTAAATACCCTTAGTTGCAATCTATAAAAATTAATACACAGGGTCTAATTGCAAGATTTTTGCCATTTCATATGCCATCTTAGATTATGTGTAATCATCCATTCTATTTATTTGCTAAAGATTTGAACAGAGACATTTATTATATATATATATATATATACTCATATGTGCACACATGAATGGGTGTATATCTATAATTATCCATGACATTTTATGTCTCATGTTTTCTATCCATCTCTGCCACTGAACTATCATCCACCTCACAGTCGGCTGGGGCATTGATGTACAGTAAAATGGCAAAAACAAAAACCCCAAAAATATTCCACCCCGGCGCGGTGGAGAGGAATCGAACGTGCGCGGTCTGGGTGTGCTCTAACGCCGACGCTGCTAGCCAGGAGAACCTCTCAATCGTTGATTACTTGTACAGGCGACTATTACCTCTTAAGGTATGCAGTAGCTGCGGCCGGGGCAGAGGAGTTTGGGACCGAGGATGGGCGGCGGTGCAGTCGGCGGCAGGCGACCGGAGGGTTGCGGGTGACGGCCGAAATGGAATCCTCGCGTCCTCGTGAAGATGATGGAGTTGGCGGCGACGGTCGGGAGTCACCGGAGTAGGGTCGGCGGCGTGCGGCGGCGGCGGTCCAGGGGGAAGGTCGTCGCCGGCGAGCTACAGGGCCGGAGAGGCTCGGCCGAGGGTGGGATCAGCTTCGGTGGGGGCCTAGGAAGGTGTGGAAGGGAGGAATTGGACGGAGGTGGCTGGATGAAGCGGCGCGCCCGATCGCCGGAGTTTGGGAAGAAGGGGGTTGCGGCGGCGATTTGGGCGGCGAAATCCCGATTCCTTTCTTCGGGACGGAGCAGGCGAGAAGGGGAGTCCGTAGAGGCCCTCGGTGGCTCTTATAGGCGCGGGAGGAAGGCTGCCCTCGGGAGCTTGTCCGCGCGCTTGGGGCTGGGCACCGGGAGACGCGCCTGCACGATCCCATCGGCAAGCAGCGGAGCAGCGGAATTGCAGAGCAGGGCATGATGCCGCTGTGCCACTCGAGGGAGGGAAGGGGACTCGAATCCTCCGCCGGGAGGGACGACTCAGCAGCGCGGGGAGGAAAAAGAGAGCACTGGCGGCAGCTCGGTGAAGAAAAAGAGAGCGGCAGGGCACGGCGAACCAATGGGGGGAGGCGACGTTGTCCATCGTTTCGAAGGTGAGGCGGAGGAAAGGAGGCGCGGAGGAAGGGGACGACGTGGAAGCAGCTCGTCCGCGCAGTGAAGGAAAGAGAAGGAGGAGGGAGCCAGCGCTGGGGGGGGGGGGGGGGGGCGCTCGGGCAGAAGGAGTGGGAGGCGGCCGCGCTGAAGAAATGGGGAGAGCGGGGAGTTGGGCTGGGCTGGTGGTCTGGCCTGACTTCCCCTCTCACATTTTATTTTTTTTATCTTTTTCTTTTGCTATCTTCATCACATGTATATGAAAATATACACATACACTTATAGTTTTATATATACAGGTATTTATGCTCTTTATTTACTGATTTATTTGCCTAGTGTGCCTTTTTTTTATTTGACCAACATTATGTGTATATGTATATATATGTATTCATATGTAGACCCATTTTTATTTACTTGCCACTTTACCTCTCATACCCTTTTCTTTGTAGATGACATTTTGTGCTTAATTACAATTCTCTCCGTATACTTTAAGGATCATCTTTTCAGATTCTTAATTTAGATTTTTAAATCTCTATTATTCAAACATATAGGTTTCTTTTTAGACCCTTTTAACTCTTAAATCCTTTTGCCAAATATTTAGAAAAGCATTCCAACTCCAATTGCAAATGGAAATACATTGCAAAATTAATTCAAAAGCTTTACATATTTCTGATTTAAATTTCAGGATGTTACAAACCTACCCCCCTTAAAAAGAATCTCGACCCCGAGATTCAGCCTAGCTAGTGATCCAGTCGGGGTAATCCTCTCGCAGTTGATCTTTGCGTACCCGGGTGGCTTCCTTCTTGGAACGACGACTTTATTGTAATCGACATAAGTGGGTAGTCTGATCCTTAGCAATTTTTTTTATCTTTTTATAAAATCTGGATGGGCCATCTCTTGTAGGTATCAGGTCACTCTTGAGCTCGGCTACTTCCTACGGGTTTGATCCTTCTGATATTTGTGGACATGCCTTGAGTTAGGATACCTAGAATACGTCGTGCTCATCTGCTAAACTTGCAGTCAACTCTAGCTGGTAAGCTACTCTTCCTAGTGGCGCTGTGCCCTATTCCTTAGTACCTTGCTAGCCGGTCTATTACAACTATGATGCCTAAGGTCGGGGCTTAGTACTACCAGGTCTGCTAGAAAATCACATTTCCCCATAGCAACTCTAACCCTGGGACACACTAGGGTGGCAATGACTATACCAGCTAGTGGGTTAAGTACTAATGTTTTCTTTAGAGGATAGATAGGTAACCCTAATGTATCGTCTTATCCCTTGGATATAGACGAACGCAAAACTCCTAAATCAGTTAGTATTTGTACTGATATGGACTTGACAGAAAGCGTACCCATAAGAACTCCTATGGCCTCCTGAGCTTCCTCGGCCGTGATGTGATTGACTCGGCCGTGGTTTGGTGCTGATGTATTCTTACTGGCTGGCGAGGACTGCTGTCCCTTGTTGTGTACTGAGGCTTGACTGCGCATAGAGGCGGTTCCCAGGTTGATTCTCACTGGATTTGTCTGTCGTTGCGGGCATTGGTTAACAAAATGACCCTTTTCTCCACACCCGAAGCAGCTTCTGCTGGTGGCAGGGTTCGCCCTAGTGGACTGGCTTGCTGAGCGTGACATTTGAAAGGAGCCTCCACTCGAACGTGGTAGGGAAGATGTGGCTCGGGATCGCTCGGAACTTGAGAATGAGGGGTTGTTAAGGAGTTTCTGGATAACCCTCCCTTGGGGTTGCTGTACTGACAGCTTCCGCTTGTGGTTAGCCTCTAAGTTCTTCTTTTCATTCTCCAGGATTAGAGCCTTGTTCACCAGCTGGTGGAAGCTGGTGAAATCTTGGATGATCAACTGAACTCTCAATTCCTGATTCATCCCCTCAAAGAATCTGTCAATCTTTTCCTCTTCATCGGCTATGTCTTTTGGGGCATAGCGGGCTAATTGGGTAAACTTTGTAAGGTACTCATTGACACTCATGTTGCCTTGTTTGAGAGTGCGGAACTCATTTTTCTTCATCCTCATGATTCCGGCCGGAATGAAGTTGGCCTTGAAAGCTGTTCTAAACTCTGTCCAAGGGATAGCTTCTGCATTATTCCCGATGGTGGCATCCTCTTGGCCTCTGGCAGCCAAGTAATTCTCCCACCATGCTGCTGCAGCACCCTGCAGTTGGTGTGCAGCAAATACCACCTTATCTTCCTCGGCAATCTTGGCCAGTCGCAGCTTTCTCTCGGTATCTCGGAGCCAGTCCTCGGCCTCTAAAGGCTCATCAGCAGATGCAAAGGTGAGTGGCCTTGTCCTCTGAAAGTCTGCTAAGTCAGCCCTATGGCCGCTATAGCTTCCTTGCTGACCATGGTAGATGGCCTGCAGCAGTTGAGTCTGCTGCGCCATCACCTGAGCTAAGGTGGTGCTATCTGGTGGGGGTGGAAGGTTATCATCTTGGTCTTGGCCCCTGCCTTGCCTTTCGGGCAAGGCTCCCTGGGTGGAATCTACTTCAGCCAGATTGGGGTTGGCGCTGGCCCGAGCCCTCGTTGTCCGGTGGCTGGCCATCTGCAGTTATAGTTCTGAGATTTAATACTAGTAGTAGGCAATTAAAAGGACAGTATCATTTCATGCAACAAAAACCATTAAGACAAACGATAAAATAGTTCCAACATAAAGCCTGCATTAACCATACAAACATCACATAGCCAGCTCTTTAGGCTGGACTTACTGTTACAACATCATAACAATTAAGAGTTCACATGACCGCTACTACAGGATACCAGAACCGATACAACAACTAGGATACATGAATTTAGTACTTGCATCACATACTGCAAGTACAACACGACCCCATCTACTCCTCCGTGTACTAGGCACCATAGTTGGAGGGGCTGTAATGTGGCGAGCGGGAGCGGGACCGACTACTACTGGGCTCCGATGGTTCATAGTCCGATGGAGTACTTGGGGGACTACGGCTCTCAGGAGGCCCTCCCCGCCGAAGAGTGGACTGGGGTCCCGGGGGTCGCGTGCTCTTACGTGCGGTCAGTCGAGTGCAGGGGCCTGACCCCAACGGAGGAGGTGCCGGTGCTGCTGCGGGTGCGGGGGCCTGTGGAGGCTGGGCCCTGGCGGCAGCTGCCTCTGCCTTGGCCTCCGCCAAGGCTTGCTCGCATTGGGCGAGCTGCTGCTGGAGAGACGTCATGGCAACGTGCCTGGTGAGGAGCTGCTGGCGGAGGGAGGAGATCTCCTCCAAGGCAACGGTGTGGGCCACCCCCATGGCCCTGGTGAGCTCAACCTGATGCGTGAGCATCGGGTCGTCCTCATTCTCCGGCATGGTGATTTCATTGTACTGTGCTCCATCTCGGCGCGTGGGGTGGTAGCAATAGGGGGCATGGCGTAGGGGGGCCCGATATATGTCGCATAGCCGCGCGGCGGCTAGACGAGCAGCGTCCTGAATCGCAGCGGCCCGAGTACTCCTCCGGTGCTCGGATGTGAACACATGGGAGGGATCGAGCTCACCCCTGGGGTATATGAATACCTCCATGATCCAGGACTCTTCTCCTCCAGTGGTGACCTTCAGTCCTCTGTAGATGGGTTGATCTTTGTACTCCAGGTGGTGTAGGAGCTTGCGCAAAATGCTGGCGAACTCCCCCTCATTGACACCGTGGGCTATGTAATCCCAGTGTCCCTCAACACCTGCCCCTGCCATCTGTAATTTAAATTACTAGTGTTAGTGACTTTCAAAATAAATAATGAATTATAGAGTAGAACAGATCTAAGAAGGGTACGAAAAAGAGGTAATATACTATATTTTTCGAAACTCTTTTTATAAGTTTTACAAACATTGTGGTCCTAATCCATCCTAAGGCTTTTACCCTACAGTCGTATGCTCTGATACCAGCGCTGTCAGACCCAGATTTGTTAATCCGGAATCTACTGTGTTAATTGCATTATTCCCTGGATCAGTAGATAATGCACACAGGAATATTGCTGAATCATTTCATACATCGCATAATAATATTACAGAGTCTGAAATACACCACGTCGGGTGAATGTTTACAAAAGGGGCCGCTTTGGCCAAATGACATTATTACAAACACACAGCGGAAACGAAAGCAAAAGTAAGACCCACAATCCACAGGCAAGCGACTGGAAGGGTAATGTGTGCATTATATGTCGCCAGATGACCAGCAACATACGTGCACACAAAGCCTAAAGTCCACTTGTCTATGCTAAAACATCGTAGCCTACGCCTTAGTTCCTTTCGTTGTCCTTCTCCTCCGTAGCAGGAGCATCTTCATAGGCATAATGGTCATGTGTCCCTGTACCTGAATTTTTGTCGCAAAGACGAGCGTGAGCACTCCGACCCCGTGCTCCGCGAGCCAACACACCTAATGCAATATCTAACATTTATGGCTAAATAAAGGAATGGCTCGGGTTCTTTTATTTGCAGGAGTGCTTTTGAATACAATTATATAAAAATTTCCTAAGACTTAGCATTTTTAGAAATGACTGAGTTTTTAAAGAAATACTCATGTATATCAGTGTTACAGAATCCATCCACCATTACATGGCTTCCGCACCATATATTTTCTTTCAGCGTTATAGCCGCTTAACTTACCACTGGGACGACACCCAGGACAATTCCAAACCAGGGCCTTTCCACTGCCCTCCACTTTTCCATCCCACCCACAAAACATTTTGGAAATAGAACTATATCTGGTTAAGTTCCCATGTCCGCCCTTGACCGTGGGCACGGCTATTCGAATAGTTTTGACTCTGCAGAGTTTGTACACTTTCACCACAAGAGACAATCAACTCATTGCCCCACACGATTCCTTAGAAGTGTGGTTGAGCAGACCATCACAGTGACTGTTCAAAGTACCTCACCCCTTCCATCATTTCACCCTATGGGTCGCTCCCACTTGCGGTGGGTCCCATACGTTGTGCGGGATGTTCTCCTTCTGAACGTCTAGCAGCTGGCCACCACCCCTGCTAGCCCGCCACAGCAGAACTTCACTCTCTACGAGTGTCCCATTCAAGCCGTCACACAGACCGCCACTTGCACTACTCCAACACCCACTCCTGGAAGGATGACTTTCAGGGTCCGGCACATCTACTAAGCCAAGCTATACTTTACAGACTTGTGGTTGTACTGTTGTACACGGGTTGACATGACAAGATTCGGTCCTTATTGGTATCCGGGCGGTCTACCACTAACCCACTTTGTGCTTCCACTGCACCACACTTTCACACCCTCGAACTCATCCGCCCAGATATTTAAGCATTTTTGGGGTTTTTGGGGACATAAAGTAATCATACCAACATATACCAGTCATTCCCGTCATGACTGCCCGAACAAATTTTCTCATGAATAAGTGTGATGCTCGGGACAATTTCTTGCCCCGGATTCCTAATCAATGCTAAGCATGGCATATAATTAAGGACTTATTTTCGAAATGTTACTATTATATTTTTGCTAGGGCGACAAGGTTCACATATCCAAATATTTCAACGGATTATTATTAGCAGCATTAAATTAGGTGTATAACTACCATTTCTGGAAATGAACATATTTTACCACCTAACATATCAGCATGCATGTTGATAATTTAAAAGAAATTAACTTTGCAAAACCATGGGTTCAACATGATCAAAAAGTGTTGACTCGCCTTGGTCACAGTGGGCGTCTTCTGGGTTGTCTGAAGCTTCTAGCGTTGCTGCCTCTGCCTCCTCCTCTTGTGCCTCGTAAGCTATTTTTAACGCGCGCGAAAATTTGGATAAAACGGAAAAAGGCAATCAATAAACCAATAAACATTCACCAAAAGACCCAAATAAATTCAATACAAATTTTCTAGTTTTATTTGTTTTGGTGCTATGGTAATCCCATTTTAAATAGCTACGTTTAATCATACTCATTTTAATATGCTGCATTTTTAATTAGATTTGGATGTCATGACCTATGTTATTGATAATATCTTGTAGCCTATCTGGCTAGTGATTGATTTCTATACCCTTCAATTGAGGGGTCATTATTTCAGGTGACATTCTCTTTTAGTCACACTATTACTAAATCCTCTCTTTTGACAAGAAGCTAGAACAACTATTCATGCCACATCTATATCCAAGTGCAACCTTCTAACACATGATATATATATCCATACTCAAGAGTCCCTAAATACCCTTAGTTGCAATCTATAAAAATTAATACACAGGGTCTAATTGCAAGATTTTTGCCATTTCATATGCCATCTTAGATTATGTGTAATCATCCATTCTATTTATTTGCTAAAGATTTGAACAGAGACATTTATTATATATATATATATATATATATATATATATATACTCATATGTGCACACATGAATGGGTGTATATCTATAATTATCCATGACATTTTATGTCTCATGTTTTCTATCCATCTCTGCCACTGAACTATCATCCACCTCAGAGTCGGCTGGGGCATTGATGTACAGTAAAATGGCAAAAACAAAAACCCCAAAAATATTCCACCCCGGCGCGGCGGAGAGGAATCGAACGTGCGCGGTCTGGGTGTGCTCTAACGCCGACGCTGCTAGCCAGGAGAACCTCTCAATCGTTGATTACTTGTACAGGCGACTATTACCTCTTAAGGTATGCAGTAGCTGCGGCCGGGGCAGAGGAGTTTGGGACCGAGGATGGGCGGCGGTGCAGTCGGCGGCAGGCGACCGGAGGGTTGCGGGTGACGGCCGAAATGGAATCCTCGCGTCCTCGTGAAGATGATGGAGTTGGCGGCGACGGTCGGGAGTCACCGGAGTAGGGTCGGCGGCGTGCGGCGGCGGCGGTCCAGGGGGAAGGTCGTCGCCGGCGAGCTACAGGGCCGGAGAGGCTCGGCCGAGGGTGGGATCAGCTTCGGTGGGGGCCTAGGAAGGTGTGGAAGGGAGGAATTGGACGGAGGTGGCTGGATGAAGCGGCGCGCCCGATCGCCGGAGTTTGGGAAGAAGGGGGTTGCGGCGGCGATTTGGGCGGCGAAATCCCGATTCCTTTCTTCGGGACGGAGCAGGCGAGAAGGGGAGTCCGTAGAGGCCCTCGGTGGCTCTTATAGGCGCGGGAGGAAGGCTGCCCTCGGGAGCTTGTCCGCGCGCTTGGGGCTGGGCACCGGGAGACGCGCCTGCACGATCCCATCGGCAAGCAGCGGAGCAGCGGAATTGCAGAGCAGGGCATGATGCCGCTGTGCCACTCGAGGGAGGGAAGGGGACTCGAATCCTCCGCCGGGAGGGACGGCTCAGCAGCGCGGGGAGGAAAAAGAGAGCACTGGCGGCAGCTCAGTGAAGAAAAAGAGAGCGGCAGGGCACGGCGAACCAATGGGGGGAGGCGACGTTGTCCATCGTTTCCGAGGTGAGGCGGAGGAAAGGAGGCGCGGAGGAAGGGGACGACGTGGAAGCAGCTCGTCCGCGCAGTGAAGGAAAAAGAAGGAGGAGGGAGCCAGCGCTGGGGGGGGGGCGCTCGGGCAGAAGGAGTGGGAGGCGGCCGCGCTGAAGAAACGGGGAGAGCGGGGAGTTGGGCTGGGCTGGTGGTCTGGCCTGACTTCCCCTCTCACATTTTATTTTTTTATCTTTTTCTTTTGCTATCTTCATCACATGTATATGAAAATATACACATACACTTATAGTTTTATATATACAGGTATTTATGCTCTTTATTTACTGATTTATTTGCCTAGTGTGCCTTTTTTTATTTGACCAACATTATGTGTATATGTATATATATGTATTCATATGTAGACCCATTTTTATTTACTTGCCACTTTACCTCTCATACCCTTTTCTTTGTAGATGACATTTTGTGCTTAATTACAATTCTCTCCGTATACTTTAAGGATCATCTTTTCAGATTCTTAATTTAGATTTTTAAATCTCTATTATTCAAACATATAGGTTTCTTTTTAGACCCTTTTAACTCTTAAATCCTTTTGCCAAATATTTAGAAAAGCATTCCAACTCCAATTGCAAATGGAAATACATTGCAAAATTAATTCAAAAGCTTTACATATTTCTGATTTAAATTTCAGGATGTTACAGCCGCTTCGGGATAACCATCCGCGCGGGTGGGGGGCGGAGGCGCGGGTGGGGGCGGAGAAGAGGGGCGGTGCGGGTGGGGGCGGAGAAGAGGCGGCATGCGGGTGGGGTGCGGAGAAGAGGCGGCGCGCGGGTGGGGGGCGGAGAAGGGGCGCGCAGGTGGGTGGGCGGAGAAGAGAAGTCGGAGAAGGAAAAAGAAATCCAATCGGTACGGAGAGGAATTGTGTAATGGTAGTGGTGGGTAATTTTTCACCAACTCCACGAGGAGTTTGGAAACCTTTGTTTGTGGAGTACCCCTTGAGGAGCTACATAAAAAACGTGGAGTTGGCCTCTAACTCCACCTTTTTCTTGGAGCAGAGTTTTTAGAGTTAGACCTGTTTGGTTAGCGAAGTTGGGAGCGGAGCTGGAAAACTTGGAGCGGAGCAGTCCCAAACAGGCCCTTAATGGACTGTGTTGGTCTGCCTGTAAAGTCAATCAAACATAGCAATAAATGTACAGACTTTGACTATCCCCACGCCATCTCTGCGTCATTAATCGATCACTTACAAATAAGGCCCAAACACCAGTGCAACTGCAGTTTTTAATAAGCCTTCTTCTAGCCACTCACATACTTGGCTGAGTTTTTTTAAGTTTATGACTTGAATTCATGCAATAACTAGTTTTAAATGGAGTGTCTTTTTAAGATAGGTTTATAAGTCAATTATAGTAGACACTATCTCGATTTCATCTATATCGGTCAAAATCGCACATGATTATCTCTTTCTCCGTACTCTCTCTCATGAACAGACAGAATTTAAAATTTTAAACCAAAAGTCATAGGCAAAAGAACCCAAGCAAACACATTTGTGGCAATTAGAAACCCGAAGGAACTGGCCAAAATGACCAAGTTGAAGCTTTATATCCAAGTAATCCTAATTACATGGTGTCTTGTTTTCGTACAAAGCTCCCGCGCTAGCCCAACTGTACCTGCACTCCCACCAAGCAACCCCTGCATCGTGCTTGAGCGAGATGCTCTTCTGTCAAGGTGGCAACTACCTGTCATCTGGCAAGGCGAATACTGCTGTGGATGGGCGGGCATCGAGTGCAGCAAGCGAAATGGCCATGTCGTGACGCTTGAGCTCATCTTTGCAGGACTTGGAGGTAAGATAAGCCCCTCCTCCTTGCTTGCTCTACGACATTTGAAGGCCATGAACCTCCAAGGGAATGACTTCAGAGGTGAACCAATCCCGGAGTTCATCGGTGACTTCAAGAACATGCGGTATCTCTGCCTCTCCGATGCCAATTTCAGTGGGCGGATACCTCATTATCAGCGGAAAGATTATTGTCATTTAAGTTCAACATGATGGTTATTATCAGCGGCATAATCCCAAAGAACATTGATGCATTACAGTCGGTGGAATCTTCGGACCTATCACGTAATGGAATCCCTGGCGAAATCCCTACAAGCTTATCAGTTCTTGAATCTTTGACCCGCTTGAATTTGTCTTATAACAATTTGTCGGGACAAATACCATCTGGATATCAACTACAAACGCTTGAGATGCCCACCTCTCTCCAGGAGTAGTTCAGAAACGAAGTTACCACCAGCACAAGGTGCCATTGACGAGGATAATAATTTTAGTGATGCAGTTTCTTGTACCTTGGCATGGGCATAGGATGGGTAATTGGCCTTTGGATTGTCTTCTGCGCATTCTTGTTCAGGCGGAAATGGAGAATTATTTGTTTCCTGTTTTCTGACCGCTTGTACGACGGGATTTATGTGCAAGTCGCCTGGATCCGGGCTTCCTTGACAAGACAATCTGGTAGAAGTTGAGATCTCACGCGCTGGTGCTTCCTTTGGTTCCATATACTGGGGGGATTTTAGTACTGATCTCTCTTAAATAAGTGTACTAATAGCTCTTGTGTTGTACCCTAGTATCTTTGGCATGTTTAAGTCGACATATGACGAATAAAGATTGGGATTACCTCTATGATTATCTTTAACTTATCTTGCTGTTGGTTCGGTCAAGGAGTACAGAATTTGGTTTCTAGGAGCAAGTAGAATCTGGCGTTCAAATTTGCTGCTTAGTGGCATTCCTGGAGATGATACTCCGGACTCCGCAGTACCGCGTTGCTCTGACTGCTCCCCGGGGGACGCTAGTCGCCGCGCTGCGCGATCAGTTGCCGCCGGCCACCGCATGATGTTGCCATCACCCACCGCTCCTCGTCGCCGTCGAACGAAACACCACCGACGAAACCAATATTTGGACCTATTGGTGGATCGATGTGATCGGTGTATGGTCGCTAAGAGGAAGAGGGGGAGGACAGAGAATATATTTCTTCCATCTTACACTCTTGATCTAGTCGGAAATTTCTCCAGTATTTCCAAAAAAAATAAGTTACTTGCACAACTTATAAGAGATAGTTGAAATTGGGCTTTCAACTAAGGGCATTCCCAATAGTTTGTTACTAGAGGAGTTTTAGATATAAGCATTTCAATAGTTTGCATCTTTAGCTTGTTACTAAAGTTTGTTTCCAGATAAGAGAAAATGGCCAATTTGAAAAGACATGCTTCCAACGGGAAATGTGTTGCCGAGAACCACCTACCAAGCCAAGAAGATTCTTTGTCCATTAGGAATGGAAGTAGAAAGAATACATGCATGTCGGAATGATTGTATCCTGTACCGTAAAGAGTATGCTAGCTTACAAGTTTGTCCGGTGTGCAAAGCATCCCGATACAAACATAAAAATGACTCTGATGATGGGAAGGGCATCGAGGTGAAGCAAGCACCTCCTGCTAAGGTGATGTGGTATCTTCCTGTAATCCCCCGTTTGAAGCGTTTATTTGCAAACCGCAAGAATGCAAGATTGATGCGTTGGCACTGCGAGCAGCGTAAGAAAGACGGAATGATAAGACATGTTGCTAATTCTGCCCAGTGGAGGAACATCGATAGGATGTTTTTAGATTTCGGTGTGGAACCGAGAATGTCGGGCCCCCGGATTTCCAAACCCGGACCCTCTGTGTATTTCTGCACTAGTCCCAGATCAAAGCTAGTGCACACAGTTAAACAGAAATGATTCATGACCAACAACGTATTTATTACAATTATGAAGAGTACTGACCACCGGGTCTCATTATTACATTGGAGGTTTCAAGACCTCGCACAATCAAAACACAGCGGAAGCAAAGTGAAATCAAAGTAGACCCATCAAGATGCCACAGGCAGTTGACTGGGGAAGCGTGGCCTAGTCCTCCGGGAAGAATCCATCGCAGCCACAAGCGAAACAGTAGTCGTAGTCACCTTCTTGAGCTTCAACTTCCTCTGAGATTTTATTTTTAAGTGTAGCATGTGAGTACATAAAGTACTCCGCAAGTCTTGGGAAAAATGCATAGATGCAAGGCTTTAACAAAGGATGGCCATACGGTTCTTTTGCACAAAGCAATATTTGAAATCTCAATACTACTAATTATTTTCGAAGGCATCAATTTAATGAAGTAAATGTTTTAACAGAATTAACTTTCTAGTGAAGGTTCCAACTACCAACACTAGCTAACCAATTACCATTGGTCAAGTTTAAACTGCGGGTTCCATCCACCCTCTCTGGCTCCATCCGCCAGGATTCCCTTCCGAGAGTTCCCTCCACCCTCGGAATACAAAATTTTCATTTTAAAATCAAAACCAGAAATCTACCATGTGAATGCATTCCTTGCCCGCCCTTGACCGTGGGCACGGCTATTCGAATAGTTTTACACTCTGCAGAGGTTGTACAACTTTACCCACAAGAGATAATTTATCCTAAAAGTCAACACGCTTCCTTTGGCATGAGACCCAGATAAAATATCACAAAGCCTTTACCTTACTCTAATCTAGCTAGATACCACCCGCTGAGGTTTCACCGCAGGTAGGCTAACTGCCCGAACCGAAGCCCCCTCTTGCGCCATATGAGTACAGTAAATCCCTGTCCCTCACTGTGAATAACCAGTCCATCCCTGGCATCCACTTTCCGCTGGTGGCACCTAAACTAGACTATCATAAGTTAGTTAGCTAGGTCGTACCCATATAGACTTGTGGTTGTACGGTTAATGCTCAGTCTGGACAAACACAAGCGTCGGTCCTTAGTTGACTAGGGTGGAACATACACTTAACAAGTTCTCGTGCTTACTGCACCAACCCAAACAGCCATCCACCCTAATCTAAACCAACTTTCACATTTTTATTTTATTTTAAAATCACAGTGACAACTCCAATTGCCACTTCACTTTCAAACACAAGGATTTAATAATAACTCATAATTTCCCATTTTCAAGTTTTTCCAAAGCTATTAGATAGCAAGACTAAGCATTAACCTACCATTCTAATATTCACAAAGATTAATAGTAATCTCATTATCGAGACAAAGGGAGTTCTAGGGTGACAAGGTACATGGCAATCAATGTCAAATGAGGGCATAACAAAGTTGGAATAACTAATTCCTAAAGATTTGAACTAGTGACTTTATGTAAATAGCAATGCACATAATTTAAAATATTTTAAAAACATTTCAAAAGCATAGGCTCAAGATGATCAAAGGAGACTTGCCTTCTTGCAGGGTTTCTGGGTCTTCCTGTTGCTGTGAAGAGGGATCGTCGACAACGTTGGAATCTACGCGAGAAAAGACGAAGCAACCAAAGCAAATAAATACAAACGAAAATTTAAATAAAATCCAAAAATTCAACAGAGGCCATAGTTGGATAGATTATGATTTTAGATGAATTTAGAAATTTGAATGGCTGGATTTGGAGTTAAAATGAGAAAGTTATGCTCATTTGAAAATCTCAGATTGAATAAATCTAGAAATTCCCAAATTTCTGACAGGTGGGGCCCACTGGAATATTAGATTTTAATTTCTATTTTTATTCTGAGAGACTGACAGGTGGGGTCCACTGGTCAGTGAGTCCACAGAGAGCTGTCCCTGACATGTGGGACCCACTGGACAGTGAGCCCACGGCTCAGCCTCTGACACATGGGACCCACTGGACTCTGGGCCTACTTGTCAGTGACCAGCGCCGAGGGGTGGGGCCCAGTCGACAATGGCCTGCGAGGACAGCTGCCACTGACGGGTGGGGTCCACTTGTCAGCGCGGTTTAATTGAGAAAAACTCAACCTCAGCGTGCGGAGCCGAGGGCTCGAACGCGCGCCGAGGGAGTCGGGGGAGGGGAGAGCGAGCGGTGATAGCCAAGTGAGCGGGGAGGCTTTGCCTACCCATATAGGGCAATCAATCCTTTTGAGTTACCTGCCGGAGGGGAGGCCGGGGAAGGTGGCCGGAGGCAGGGTCGTCGGCGGCGACGGAGTGGCGGAGGGGTGCAGATGACGCGTGAAATGCAAACCCGGAGCGGAGACGAGTCCAACGAAGGGGTCGGCAGGGCTCGGGGACGGGCGGAGGTGGCCGGCGACGAGGGGAGGGCGGAGCTGGCTCGGGTCCTCCGGTGCGACGGCGCTCCGGCAGCGGGGAGGGGCGGCTGAGGTGTCGGGGAGGATCGCACGGGCACGGGGGTGCTCGAGGTAGCGGCGGCGAGCTTCGGGGAAGACCGAGGCGACGGCAATCACTCGCCGGAGCACTTACCGGACACGCACGGGGAGCTTCTGGTGTGACGGCGCTCGGGGCTTAGGGAGAGAGGTGGAGTGTGTCTGGATGTTGGGCGGAGTTAGGCGAACCGAGGGGGGCTTTTATAGGGGCGCAGGGGGAGCAGGGGAGCGGCAATCGCTCGCCGGTGCTGGCGGCCGGAAAAGGAAGGGAGGGGAAAGAAACGGGAAAGGGGAGGCAGAGAAGGAAGGGAGGCGCGGGCGTTGGGGATTTGCTTCCCGCCGGGGCTCAGGGATTCCAAAACCGGGGAGAGGCAGGGAAGGCAAGGCCGGATCCGGCGCGGTCTCGGTCGGCCGGCGAGAAAGGAAAGAGGGGGAAAAGAAAGGAAAGGGGCGGCTCCGCGGGGACGACGGGTCCGACAGGCGGGCCCCGCGTGCAGTGAGAGAGAGGAGGGAGCGGGCGGGCGGCGCGGATGGCTGCCACGCAGCTCGGGGAAAAGATCGGGCGGTGGATTGAGGCTGGGCGCGAAGACGCGGCTCCTCCGAGCCGTCCACGCGTCGAGCGAGGAGGAGGGGAAGGCGGGGCCGCCGGCTGACGGGCCGGGCCCGCTAGACAGCGAGGGGAAGGGGAGGATGCGGCCAGGATCAGGCCGAGCGGCGACGTGGATGGATCTGGGCCATCCACGCGTCGGCTGGAGGGAGAGGGGATATATTATTTTCAGAATTTGATTTAGATTTTTCAGAAAAGGCTAGAAAATTATTTAGGCCTCAGAAAAATATGAAAATACCTCCAAAAATTCCAGAAAAATTCACAGAAGCTCCTGGACATATTTTGGACTAAATAAAATTATTTCCAACTACTGTTGATATTTAATTTTCATATTTTGAATTACTTTTTAAATTCTAAAAATAGTTTTTAAATTCCAGAAAAAAAATCCAGAAAGGCCAATAAAAGCCAAGTAAAATCCAATTACCTTAAAATAATTAATTTGAATTTAAATTTTTCAAAAAGCCAAATTTTGGGATGTGACAAACCTACCCCCCTTAGAAAGAATCTGGACCCCGAGATTCGGATGGACTGGGAAAAAGGTCGGGGAACTCTTCTTTTAGATCCTCTTCACGTTCCCAAGTTGCTTCCGATTCTGAATGGTTGCTCCACTGCACTTTACAGAACTTGATAACCTTGCTGCGCGTACGGCGCTCTGCTTCCTCCAATATCTTGACTGGATATTCTGGATAGGTGAGGTCCTCCTTCACGTTTATTTCATCTAGAGGCATCTGCTCTTCTGGAACTCTAAGACACTTTCTTAGCTGAGACACATGGAAGACGTCATGCACCTTTGACAGTTGAGGTGGAAGCTCCAATTGGTAAGCAACTTCTCCTCGTTTCACCACAACAGGAAAAGGTCCAATGAATCTGGGAGCTAGCTTTCCACTGACTCCAAAACGTCTCATTCCTTTGAGAGGTGACACCTTCAAATAAACATGATCCCCAGGTACAAATTCCAAGCTTCTACGTCGATTGTCCGCATAACTTTTCTGCCTGGTTTGTGCTGTTTTTAATCTGTCCTGGATTAGGCGAACCTGTTCTTCCGCTTGCTTCAACACATCAGGTCCAAATACTTGTCCTTCTCCTGTCTCCTTCCAATACAATGGAGTCCTACACTTTCTGCCGTATAGGGCTTCGAACGGAGACATTTGCAAACTAGATTGATAACTATTGTTGTAGGAGAACTCTGCATAGGGCAAACTCTGATCCCAGTTATTCTTGTTTGCCAGTACACAAGCCCTCAACATGTCTTCCAGAATTTGATTTACTCTTTCTGTTTGTCCATCTGTCTGCCAAAATCTCGAAGTGAATTGGGTTCCTCGATCTGACACAATCTTCTTTGGGACTCCATGCAAGCATACAATTCTTGACATGTACAACTCGGCGAGTCTATCTCCAGAGTAGGTGGTCTTTACTGGAATGAAATGGGCGACTTTTGTCAGACGATCCACAATAACCCAAATTGAATCGTGTCCTGATTTGGTTCTTGGTAGTCCAGTTATAAAATCCATACCAATTTCTTCCCATTTCCACTCAGGGATCTGCAATGGCTGCAAAAGTCCAGCAGGTCTCTGGTGTTCAGCTTTAATCCGCTGGCATACATCGCACAATGCTACATATTCTGCGATTTCTCGTTTCATACTTGACCACCAATACCTTTCCTTGAGATCTTGGTACATCTTTGTACTCCCAGGGTGAATTGAATATCCAGCTTCGTGTGCTTCTTTCAGAATCAACTCCTTTATCTCTTTCTTTTCGGGTACCATAATTCTTTTCCCAAACCACAGGGTACCTTCTTCATCCTCTGAAAATTCTGGTGCCTTTCCTTTCTTCATGTTTTCTTTGATTTCCTTAACGTGCTTATCCTCTACTTGTGCTGCCTTGATTTGGTCCTGTAGCATGGGTTGAACCTCTAGAGTAGCCAGGAATCCTTCCTCTACCACTTCCAAGTTGAGCCGCTGAAATTCTTCTTGAAGGGTAGGCATACTGTCCTTAATCCACAGCTTGGCACAGTAACTCTTTCTGCTCAAGGCATCCGCTACCACATTAGCCTTTCCTGGGTGATAATG
Source organism: Dendrocalamus latiflorus (assembly GCA_017311315.1). NCBI lineage: Eukaryota > Viridiplantae > Streptophyta > Magnoliopsida > Poales > Poaceae > Dendrocalamus > Dendrocalamus latiflorus. The sequence continues at coordinate 30,150,438 of CM029663.1, forward strand.
TATTCCAATATCATAATCCTTTATTAACTCAAGCCATCTCCTTTGCCTCATGTTAAGATCGGGTTGAGTAAATATGTACTTCAGGCTTTTGTGATCCGTGTAAATCTCGCAGCGGTTACCAATCAAGTAGTGCCTCCATATTTTCAGTGCATGCACCACGGCAGCAAGCTCTAAATCATGAGTTGGATAGTTTCCTTCATGAGGTCGTAATTGCCTTGAAGCATATGCTACTACCTTTCTCTCTTGCATCAGAACACAGCCTAATCCTTGCCTTGAGGCATCACAGAAGACTTCAAAATCCTTTCTAATATCTGGAAGTGTCAACACTGGTGCAGAAGTTAACCTCTTCTTCAACTCTTGGAAACTATCCTCACATGGTTTACTCCATTCAAACTTCTTTTCCTTCTTCAGCAACTGGGTGAGAGGTCTTGCGAGCTTGGAGAAGCCTTCAATAAATCGACGATAGTAACCAGCCAATCCAAGAAAACTCCTGATCTCAGATACTGACTTTGGTTGTGTCCAGTTAAGCACATCATTTACTTTCTCAGGGTCTACGGACACTCCTCCTGCTGAAATCACATGGCCCAAGAAAGCTACTTTCTTTAACCAAAACTCACACTTACTAAACTTGGCATACAACTGATTTTCTCTGAGCTTTTCCAAAACTATCCTCAAATGTTCTGCATGCTCTTCCTCATTCTTGGAATATATCAAAATATCATCGATGAATACAACCACAAACTTATCCAAATATTCCATGAACACCTTATTCATCAGATTCATGAAGTATGCTGGGGCATTGGTTAGACCGAAAGACATCACTGTATATTCATACAATCCATAACGGGTAGCAAATGCGGTCTTGGGTATGTCCTCTGGTCTTAACTTCAATTGGTGATAACCTGATCGAAGATCAATCTTAGAGAATACACATGATCCTTTCAACTGATCAAACAGATCATCTATTCTGGGTAAAGGGTACTTGTTCTTAATCGTCACATCATTCAAGGATCGATAGTCCACACACATGCGAAGACTACCATCTTTCTTCTTTACTAGTAGTACCGGTGCTCCCCAGGGTGACGAGCTTGGTCTTACAAAACCTTTATTCTGCAATTCTTCAATTTGCTTCTTAACTTCCGCCAAATCATTTGCAGACATCCGATAAGGTCTCTTTGAAATCGGAGCTGTTCCAGGTACTAGGTTGATGACAAACTCTACTTCCCTGTCTGGCGGCATTCCGGGTAAATCTTCAGGAAACACATCTGGGTACTCACTCACTATAGGTACTTTTTCCAGAGTCACTCCCTTCACACTGTTCAAACCACACCTGTTCTGGGTAGGTGAGTTTGACTTATACCTTACTTGAATCCCATCAGAGTTAGTGATTGTAACAGCTCGATCAGCACAATCTATCTGTCCTTTATACTTGGTTAACCAATCCATTCCAAGTATCACATCTAAACTCCTGGAGTCTATTATAATAAGGTTCGCTAGGAACTTAACTCCATTTATATCCACAGTTGTGCTAGGGCAAACTGTGTTAGTCCTCATTTCCTTTCCAGGGGATTGGACTAGCATAGGGTTCTTTAGCTTACACACATCCCAATTATATCTTTCAGCAAAATCTTTGGACACGAAAGAATGCGAAGCTCCAGAATCAAATAATGCTGTTGCAGGTACTGAGTTGACAAGGAACTTACCCAGAACTACGTCGGGTGCATCCTGGGCTGCTTCCGCGGTCACATGGTTGAGATGCCCTCTGCTCACCACTTGTGGAGTCCTTGGGGTTTGTGGTGCCCCACGGCCTTGACCTGCAGTCGGAGCTCTTGCTGGCGTAGTCCCCAGATTGAAACGAACTGGGGTCATTGCTGAGCATTTCTGGGGACAGTTGCTGGCATAGTGCCCCATGTTCTTGCAGTTGAAACACTGCACTCCTGCTGCTGAAATCCTGTTCTGCTGGGGTTGGCCACCATTGCTTGCCTGGGGAGTTTGTGGATTTGGGCGGGGTCCTGAAAAGGGAGTCCTTGGCACGCTTGACTCTGAAGGCTTGTGAAAGTGAGGTGCGTTGGGGCGGAATCGAGAGCTGCTTGCTCCTTGCTGGGCTTGAAACTTCCTCTTCCGAGTTTCGTATAGCTGACGCTGAGCATCTTCTTGGACAAAGGCCTTGTTCACTAGGTGCTGGAAGGTAGGGAAATCATTGGATACCAGCTGCACCTTGAGGTTGGGGTCAAGTCCCTGCGTGAACCTCCAAATCTTGGTCGCATCCGATGTGACCTCTTCAGATGCATACCTGGACAGTTGGGTGAACTTGTTCAGGTATTCGGAAACACTGAGGTTTCCCTGTTGTAGTTGGTAGAATTCTCTCTTCTTCATTTCCATTATCCCAGTAGGGATATGGGCAGTGCGGAAAGCTTCAACAAACTCCTCCCAAGAGATGGCTTGTGCATTTTGATGGGCGGCGCGGTAGTTTTCCCACCAGTTAGCAGCCATTCCTTTGAGCTGGTGAGCAGCATACAACACCTTCTCGTTGTCGTTGCACTGAGCTAGGACCAATTTTCTTTCCACATCCTTGATCCAATCATCTGCCTCCAGGGGATCCACTGATCCAGCAAAAGTGGGAGGCCTTGTCCTCATGAATTCTCCCAACTTAGACTGGGGTGCCTGGTTGGGTGCCTGCTAGGCTGGCTGCACTTGGTTCTGGGCGAGAGCTTGAAGTAACTGCAGCTGCATAGCCATCATCTGTTCCAAGTTGGGGGCCTGAGCAGGAGGTGGTGGAATGTTGTCTTCTGGCTGACTGTTGGCGTCACGGCTGCTACCAGGGTTGCTCCTCGTGTTCACCATCTGAAGCGGTTTAGGTTAGCAGAAGGTAAGAGAGAAATAGCAAAGGTAAGAGATTAGGGGAACTAAATCACATCCCAAGCCAACACACAAGAAAGAACTAGCAAACACTTAGGGAAAAACTTTTATTAAAATCAAGATAACTCCAAGGATGGCTGTACCACAAGTGCACATAGGCCTGGTACAGTCCATCTAGCACACCAAAACATAACAATAAGCGTTCTAAGGACGCGGACATTTTATTTGGGTACTACGGACTCAAAAGACTACTAATCCTCTCCAAAGACGTGCTCCTCAGGGTCTTCTTCCGGGTCCTCTTCTGGATCCTCCTCCGGGTCTTCCTGGCGCTCTCTCACGTGGTGACGTGAACAGTCACACTCGGCCGAGGCACGGTTACGACTGGAGGCAGTCGACCGAGAACGAGAAGGAGAAGGCTTGCGCTTCTTGAGAGTAATGACAGGTGGCGGACTGGGGCGTCGCACCTTCTTGCGTGCTGTAAGTCTGATGGGGAGTCCCGAAAGTCGAGCTGGTGCCGGGTTGTTGGGGATGACAGCTGGAACTGGAGAAGACGGCGTGTAATCGACTACGGGTGAAGATGGCGCGTAGTCGGCTGCGGCCCGGAGACGTCCCAGCTCAAACTCAGCTGCCTGGCTCTGAAGAAGCTGTGCGCGAAGCGTGTCAGAATGCTGGTAGCTGGAAGTGAGAAGCATCCGAAGTTGTCCAATCTCCTCCTGAGCTCTAGCATAAGTGACTGCCATCGCCTGGGTGAGCTGCACCTGATGTGACAGTCGAGGATCGTCAGCTGGAATATCGAAGGGATCTGGATACCTCTGTCCTACCCTGGGGTTAATGAAGAAGCAAAAAGGGGACTGATGTACAGCATCCTTGTGCAGATGGCACAATTCATCAATGGCGAGGCGTGCTGCGTCCTGAGTCGCGTCATAACAGCGGGACCTAGGGTGCTTGATGGGGTATGTTTGGGATTTGAATTCCCCATCCCGTGCATACAGGAATACCTCCATCGACCAGGAATCACGGTCCAGAATCCGCGTCTTCCGACCCCTGAAAATGGGCGGCTGACTGTATTCCAAGCACTGCATCAGCTGTCGGAGAAGGCTAGCGAATGCTCCAGCATCCTCTCCATGTGAGTAGTAGTCCCACGGGGCAGCGGAGGATGAACCAGCCATCTACAAAGTTGAGTGAAAGAAAAGATTAGTAAAAAGTTTTTAACAAATGGAGTTGGAGATAAGAACGAGATTCTAAGTAGGAAGAGAGTAGAAGCAAAGAAGCTTATATATTTTTAATATACTCTTTTTATAAATATAAATCCTTATGGTTTGCCATTCTTAATCTAGGTCACGTCCTACAGTCAAATTGGCTCTGATACCATCTCTGTCGGGCCCCCGGATTTCCAAACCCAGACCCTCTGTGTATTTCTGCACTAGTCCCAGATCAAAGCTAGTGCACACAGTTAAACAGAAATGATTCATGACCAACAACGTATTTATTACAATTATGAAGAGTACTGACCACCGGGTCTCATTATTACATTGGAGGTTTCAAGACCTCGCACAATCAAAACACAGCGGAAGCAAAGTGAAATCAAAGTAGACCCATCAAGATGCCACAGGCAGTTGACTGGGGAAGCGTGGCCTAGTCCTCCGGGAAGAATCCATCGCAGCCACAAGCGAAACAGTAGTCGTAGTCACCTTCTTGAGCTTCAACTTCCTCTGAGATTTTATTTTTAAGTGTAGCATGTGAGTACATAAAGTACTCCGCAAGTCTTGGGAAAAATGCATAGATGCAAGGCTTTAACAAAGGATGGCCATACGGTTCTTTTGCACAAAGCAATATTTGAAATCTCAATACTACTAATTATTTTCGAAGGCATCAATTTAATGAAGTAAATGTTTTAACAGAATTAACTTTCTAGTGAAGGTTCCAACTACCAACACTAGCTAACCAATTACCATTGGTCAAGTTTAAACTGCGGGTTCCATCCACCCTCTCTGGCTCCATCCGCCAGGATTCCCTTCCGAGAGTTCCCTCCACCCTCGGAATACAAAATTTTCATTTTAAAATCAAAACCAGAAATCTACCATGTGAATGCATTCCTTGCCCGCCCTTGACCGTGGGCACGGCTATTCGAATAGTTTTACACTCTGCAGAGGTTGTACAACTTTACCCACAAGAGATAATTTATCCTAAAAGTCAACACGCTTCCTTTGGCATGAGACCCAGATAAAATATCACAAAGCCTTTACCTTACTCTAATCTAGCTAGATACCACCCGCTGAGGTTTCACCGCAGGTAGGCTAACTGCCCGAACCGAAGCCCCCTCTTGCGCCATATGAGTACAGTAAATCCCTGTCCCTCACTGTGAATAACCAGTCCATCCCTGGCATCCACTTTCCGCTGGTGGCACCTAAACTAGACTATCATAAGTTAGTTAGCTAGGTCGTACCCATATAGACTTGTGGTTGTACGGTTAATGCTCAGTCTGGACAAACACAAGCGTCGGTCCTTAGTTGACTAGGGTGGAACATACACTTAACAAGTTCTCGTGCTTACTGCACCAACCCAAACAGCCATCCACCCTAATCTAAACCAACTTTCACATTTTTATTTTATTTTAAAATCACAGTGACAACTCCAATTGCCACTTCACTTTCAAACACAAGGATTTAATAATAACTCATAATTTCCCATTTTCAAGTTTTTCCAAAGCTATTAGATAGCAAGACTAAGCATTAACCTACCATTCTAATATTCACAAAGATTAATAGTAATCTCATTATCGAGACAAAGGGAGTTCTAGGGTGACAAGGTACATGGCAATCAATGTCAAATGAGGGCATAACAAAGTTGGAATAACTAATTCCTAAAGATTTGAACTAGTGACTTTATGTAAATAGCAATGCACATAATTTAAAATATTTTAAAAACATTTCAAAAGCATAGGCTCAAGATGATCAAAGGAGACTTGCCTTCTTGCAGGGTTTCTGGGTCTTCCTGTTGCTGTGAAGAGGGATCGTCGACAACGTTGGAATCTACGCGAGAAAAGACGAAGCAACCAAAGCAAATAAATACAAACGAAAATTTAAATAAAATCCAAAAATTCAACAGAGGCCATAGTTGGATAGATTATGATTTTAGATGAATTTAGAAATTTGAATGGCTGGATTTGGAGTTAAAATGAGAAAGTTATGCTCATTTGAAAATCTCAGATTGAATAAATCTAGAAATTCCCAAATTTCTGACAGGTGGGGCCCACTGGAATATTAGATTTTAATTTCTATTTTTATTCTGAGAGACTGACAGGTGGGGTCCACTGGTCAGTGAGTCCACAGAGAGCTGTCCCTGACATGTGGGACCCACTGGACAGTGAGCCCACGGCTCAGCCTCTGACACATGGGACCCACTGGACTCTGGGCCTACTTGTCAGTGACCAGCGCCGAGGGGTGGGGCCCAGTCGACAATGGCCTACGAGGACAGCTGCCACTGACGGGTGGGGTCCACTTGTCAGCGCGGTTTAATTGAGAAAAACTCAACCTCAGCGTGCGGAGCCGAGGGCTCGAACGCGCGCCGAGGGAGTCGGGGGAGGGGAGAGCGAGCGGTGATAGCCAAGTGAGCGGGGAGGCTTTGCCTACCCATATAGGGCAATCAATCCTTTTGAGTTACCTGCCGGAGGGGAGGCCGGGGAAGGTGGCCGGAGAGAGGGTCGTCGGCAGCGACGGAGTGGCGGAGGGGTGCAGATGACGCGTGAAATGCAAACCCGGAGCGGAGACGAGTCCAACGAAGGGGTCGGCAGGGCTCGGGGACGGGCGGAGGTGGCCGGCGACGAGGGGAGGGCGGAGCTGGCTCGGGTCCTCCGGTGCGACGGCGCTCCGGCAGCGGGGAGGGGCGGCTGAGGTGTCGGGGAGGATCGCACGGGCACGGGGGTGCTCGAGGTAGCGGCGGCGAGCTTCGGGGAAGACCGAGGCGATGGCAATCACTCGCCGGAGCACTTACCGGACGCGCACGGGGAGCTTCTGGTGTGACGGCGCTCGGGGCTTAGGGAGAGAGGTGGAGTGTGTCTGGATGTTGGGCGGAGGGAGGCGAACCGAGGGGGGCTTTTATAGGGGCGCAGGGGGAGCAGGGGAGCGGCAATCGCTCGCCGGTGCTGGCGGCCGGAAAAGGAAGGGAGGGGAAAGAAACGGGAAAGGGGAGGCAGAGAAGGAAGGGAGGCGCGGGCGTTGGGGATTTGCTTCCCGCCGGGGCTCAGGGATTCCAAAACCGGGGAGAGGCAGGGAAGGCAAGGCCGGATCCGGCGCGGTCTCGGTCGGCCGGCGAGAAAGGAAAGAGGGGGAAAAGAAAGGAAAGGGGCGGCTCCGCGGGGACGACGGTTCCAACAAGCGGGCCCCGCGTGCAGTGAGAGAGAGGAGGGAGCGGGCGGGCGGCGCGGATGGCTGCCACGCGGCTCAAGGAAAAGATCGGGCGGTGGATTGAGGCTGGGCGCGAAGACGCGGCTCCTCCGAGCCGTCCACGCGTCGGGCGAGGAGGGGAAGGCGGGGCCGCCGGCTGACGGGCCGGGCCCACTAGACAGCGAGGGGAAGGGGAGGATGCGGCCAGGATCAGGCCGAGCGGCGACGTGGATGGATCTGGGCCATCCACGCGTCGGCTGGAGGGAGAGGGGATATATTATTTTCAGAATTTGATTTAGATTTTTTAGAAAAGGCTAGAAAATTATTTAGGCCTCAGAAAAATATGAAAATACCTCCAAAAATTCCAGAAAATTCACAGAAGCTCCTGGACATATTTTGGACTAAATAAAATTATTTCCAACTACTGTTGATATTTAATTTTCATATTTTGAATTACTTTTTAAATTCTAAAAATAGTTTTTAAATTCCAGAAAAAAAATCCAGAAAGGCCAATAAAAGCCAAGTAAAATCCAATTACCTTAAAATAATTAATTTGAATTTAAATTTTTCAAAAAGCCAAATTTTGGGATGTGACAGAGAAATATAAGGTTTGGGTTGAGTACAGATGGAATGAATCCTTTTGGTAACATGAGCAGCCGACATAGCACCTGGCCCGTGACTCTGTGCATGTACAACCTCCCTCCTTGGCTGTGTATGAAGCGGAAATATATTTTGATGTCACTACTTATCCAAGGGCCGAAGCAACCTGGCAACGATATTGATGTGTTCCTAGCCCCATTGGTGGAAGATCTTGCAATACTGTGGAATGAAGGGTACATGTATGGGATGCGGACTAACGAGAGAACTTCACTCTACGGGCCATGTTGTTCTGCACCATTAATGATTTTCCTGCCCTTGGTAACCTGTCAGGGTTGAGTATAAAAGGAGCCAAAGCGTGTCCGCACTGCTTAGATTATACCGAGAGTGTGTGGTTGAACAACTCCCAAAAAACTGTGTACATGCGTCACCGTAGGTTCCTTCCTAAGTATCACCCATACCGCAAGATGAAGAAACAATTTGACGGAAAAAAGAGGATGACTCAGTACCAAGACCTTTTAGCGGGAAAGAGGTGTATGATATGGTCAAGGATATAAATGTTGTGTTTGGAAAGGGACGTAAATTGAGGAAGAACATGTGGAAAAAGAGGTCAATATTTTGGGACTTGCCTTATTGGGAGCACTTAGAAGTTCGCAATTGCATCGATGTCATGCACATAGAGAAGAATGTATGTGACAGTTTGATTGGTCTCTTACTGAACATTCCTGATAAAACAAAGGATGGTGTTAACGCAAGGCGTGACTTGGTCGCTATGAACATCAGGACCGAGTTAGCACCGATAGAGACCGATAAAGGCCAGACGTACCTTCCCCCAGCATGTTACACTCTGTCTAAGTCCGAGAGAACTGAATTGTGCCAGTCCTTAAATGGTGTGAAAGTTCCATCCGGTCACTCCACAAGCATGAAGAAACTTGTTTCCATGGAACATTTGAAATTAATTGGCATGAAGTCTCACGACTGTCATGTGCTAATGACTCAAATGCTACCTGTTGCAATTAGAAGTATTTTGCCGAACAAGGTTCGAGTGACAATCATAAGGCTATGTTATTTCTTCAACGCAATTGCTCAGAAGATCATTGATCTGGATGGACTAGATGCTCTGCAAACCGAGGTGGTGACAACTCTATGTCATCTAGAGATGTATTTCCCTCCATCATTTTTTGATATCATGGTCCATCTCATTGTCCACCTTGTGAAAGAGATAAAAATATGTGGCCCCGTATTTCTACGTCATATGTACACTTTCGAGAGGTACATGGGAATTCTGAAGTCCTATGTACGCAATCGATCTCGACCGGAGGGTAGCATCATCGAAGGTTATACAACAGAAGAGGTCATTGAATTCTGCATCGGCTACATGGCTCAGGTAGAGCCGATAGGTGTACCTCTATCTCGTCACCAGGGGAGGCTAGAGGGTATCGGGACTATCGGGAGGAAAGCAATAACTCCGGATCAAAATACGTATGCTCAAGCCCATTTCATGGTTTTACAACACATGACTGACGTGACCCCATATATTGAAGAGCACAAGGACATGCTATGTCAGGACAATGCAGGCCAGTCAGAAGTTTGGATCACGAGACAACACAACCGTCAGTTCAACGAATGGTTCAAGGCGCAATTGACTAGGAGGTCGTCAAGTGAAACACTACAATGGTTGGCAAAAGGGCCAAAATTTACAATTGTGACATGGCAAGCATACGACATTAATGGCTACACATTTTATACAACAGATCAAGATAGAAAGAGCACAGTGCAGAACTCAGGTGTCCGCATAGATGCCTATGATGCGCACGGCAGTACCGCTGGCCCAAGCTCGTACTACGGGCTTGTAGAGGAGATTTGGGAGCTTGACTACGTAATTTTCAAAATTCCTCTATTTCGGTGCCGTTGGGTCCAACTTCCACAGGGTGTAAAGGTTGACAAGTACGGCGTCACTACCGTGGACCTCGAATGTGTAGGATACAAGGACGAACCATTCGTACTCGCGAGGCAAGTTGTTCAAGTATTTTATGTAACCGACCCGGCAAATAAGAAGCGCCATGTAGTTCTTCAGGGAAAAAGAAGGATTGTCGGGGTTGAGAATGTTGTGGATGAGGAAGAGTACAATCAATTTGATGATTTGCCTCCATTCGGACACGGCATCAGGCTCGAGGAAGAACAAGGCGATGAAGCAAGCTATATGCGTGTCGATCATCGTGAAGGGCTTTATTTAAAATGATATAGCCAAAGTGTAATAAATGATATTGGTTATGCTTGTGTTTTTCATAAATGTATGTATGTTCCATTGTAATTGTAAAATGACTAAGGAACTAAGAAATAGTTATATTTATGGTTATGCTTGTGTTTTTCATAAATGTATCTATGTTCCATATTGTAAATGTAAAATGACATAGGAAGCTAGCTAGCTGCGGGTATTTATAGTGAACTATCACAGGCGGTTTATCAAAAGAGACCGTCTGTGATAACACATCACAGACGGTTATATAGATATAACCGTCTGTGATAATATGGATATCACAGACGGTTATATATATAGAACCGTCTGTGATAATATGGATATCACAGACAGTTATATTTATAGAACCGTCTGTGATAATTGCATATCACAGACGGTTATATTGATAGAACCGTCTGTGATAGCTCACCTTTAAATACCTGCAGCTAGGTCTCCACCCTGCAGCGCCCCTGCTAGCTAGGTTTTGCTCCCTCCCACCGCCGCTCCCTCCCGACGCCGCCGTTCCCTCCCGCCGCCGCTCCCTCCCGACGCCGGTCCCTCCCGACGCCGCCGGTCCCTCCCGACGCCGCTCCCTCCCGACGCTGCCGTTCCCTCCCGATGCCGCTCCCTCCCGACGCCGGTCCCTCCCGACGCCGCCAGTCCCTCCCGAGCTTCACATGAATTTTATGTTATATGCTTCACATGTTATATGCTTCACATGTTATATGCTTCACATGTTATATGCTTCACATGTATTTTATGTAGCATATAATATATGCTGCAGTTGTTTAGCTCACTGTAGGCACTTCATAGAACCTTGTAACAATAATATATGCTGCACTTGTTAGCTGCAAGGTCTATTTAGAAGGCCCATAGCTCACTGCAATTAGTTAATCGTTAGAACTTTGTCAAAGGGCATAAAGCAAGTGACACACTCCAGTGTATCTTGTTCAATGAGCTTGATGCACTGGTTTGTGTCAGTTGATTCATAAAACTTTGACAAGCTGGGTCCATAGCTCACTTCAGTTAGTTTTTTCTTAGAAGAGAGATGGCGTCCACACAGTCTTCGTCGTCGTCATCTGGGTCTCACGCTCCCAAGACTGCGAAATCTAAACATGGCCGAGGAGTATCGAAATGGCCAGAGTGCCGAATGACCATCACGGTGGTCTCTCCGAATGGGATCCCTCCGGAACCGAAGAAAGCAGCGTCAGCATTTCGGACTACCTGCGGGATAATTGGAAGGCAACGGGTCCCCATCACCATAGCAAGCTGGAAAGATGTGACAAAGGATCACAAAAATCAGCTATGGGAGGAACTTACAAATTCGTTCGAGATCCCAGCAGAAGCACAGGGACTCGTGCAACGGCAGGCGCTCCTCGCGATGGGAAAAGCATGGAAGAATTTTAAGAGCACTCTTGTGACGAAGTACGTGGCCGAGGATGTCACGCCCTTCACGAAGTATCCTTTCGTGTCGCCGGAAACATGGGAGGCCTTTGTGCAGATGAAGACGACGATCGAATTTGTACAACAAAGTGCGGCACACAAGGATCTCCAGTCACAAAACACGCACCCTCACAGACTCGGCACTGCTGGGTACGCGGGTAAAATCCCGCAATGGAGGATGCAGGATGAGGTCGCAATCCGATCGGAGGCCTCTCCGCCATTTGCCAGGATCGCAAACGAGCGCGCTCAAAACTGGTTAAGAGCGAGGTCATCAACCACATCTTCGGGTGTCTCTTTCAAAAACCCCGCAGATGAGGAAGTGTCCCAACGCCTGGTAAAATATGTTAAACAACATAGTTGTTAACACCTCTTGAACTTCATGGGTTCAAAAATAACATAATTAATTGCCTCTTGCAGCAATCATTGACTACCGAATCTTCTCGTGGCTCCTTTGAAGAATATAGGGAGATAGATTTACTATCACAGGCCTTGGGAAACAAGGAGCACCCAGGTCGCACACGAGGCATGGGGGTTCATGTACCTTAGAGGCACGGATTTCCAGATTACTCCGAGACATATAGGAGTAGGAAGAGATCCAAGGCGTACCGCAGCGAACAAATAAAATAGGAGCTTCATGCTCAACTTGAGGAACAACTATCTGCCTCACTTCAAGAGCAGACTGCCTCACTTCGAGGAGAGATAGATTCGTTGCGGGAAGAACTGAGACAAGTCCGCAACCAATCGCAACCCACTCCTAGTACTGCGGAACCCAGTCCCCCTCAACGTCGCAGTAGCTGCGCGTCCACACCAATTTCTGAACATAGCGACGCCCACTTACGTATTGATGACATTCAGGTAATGTACCTCTTTAGAATGGTACATAGATCTCTCTGGTGGACGCCTTAACTCATCTCTTGTATCGTTATGTAGGAGCCCATGCCTTGCAGCCTCAAAGTCAGGCTTGTTGGCTCTATTCCCGTTGATGCTGGGCGTGGCATGGTGTATCCATTGCTGCCAGGGACGCTGGTGCACGGTGTACAAGTAGACACCGGTTTCATAAAGGTCCAGGTGGACATGATTAATGATATTTTTAAGTCCGTCCCTCTTGAGAAGCCCCCAAACGAAGAGATTAAGACATTAGGGGATGCCTTCCACACATTCGTTCAGTGGCCCAAGAGGGACATCGTCCTCGACATGTCCGTGCCACAATCTTCACATCCAGTGGCCCAAGAGGGACGTCGCCCTGGACCTGGCACATCGGCTCCGGTGGCTCCACCTCCACCTCCAAATCCAGTAAAGTCTGTTGCATCGGCTCCCGCCGAGACGCCACCGAGAACATATCATAAGCGAGGCTCCAAGGCCTCCAAGGCTCATGTGAAGAAAATTAAGCTGCGTCCCGGGCCATGGAAGTTCATTCTAGGAGTGTCGTTGGTGCCTGACTCACAATTACGCCAGCTTGGTATGATTTGCAATAGATTGCATGCCTGGTACATGGAGAAGTCCAACATGAAGCCAAACCGGCAGAGTGCATTCACTCTGAAATATAACGAGACGCATTTCCTCCACGACTCGGGCTACATCGTCGTGACATTCGAAGATTTATTCTTACTATTCAATCTCGACGAACTCGACGCCTCACTTCTACGATGCTGGACACTGTAAGTGTACTGTACAATGAAGTTCTACATTCACGTTATACAGATAAATGTCATTACTCTTTCTTTATGTATAGATACATGATCCAACAAGTCCGGCAATCGCGACGACCGGTGGGTTTCCTCGACCCTCAGTTGGTCTCCGAGCAATCTATCAACGCAGATGCATCCTTCGTGCAAGGTTACATAACGAGGGGATTGATTGCTCACACCGACAAGGAGTACGTCATGGTACCCTTCAACCAAGGGTAAGTGCTTCACTAGTTGCCACACATATGTTTCATTTGTACTTTACATGCAGCATGAACTTAGGATTAATCACTATGGCGACACACATGACTAGGCATCACTGGATTTTGATTGTGATTGTACCAAAGTGGAGCAAGGTAATATACCTTGATTCCCTCCTTAGGAGCAACCACGACTTCAGTCGTGTGCAAGAAGTACTTAACAGGTAAACTCATTTCCTCCATACATAACTCTATTGTAATATTTCTTTTGTTTGCCACGGCCGAGGCTAAGTTTTTTGAATCACGTAGGGCATTTGCCGATTATGTTGCCCAAGGAGGAACACACGACAAAAAATCCAGTGACACGCTACGACACAACACGCGATTTCTGGTACCCGCTACAACACAACAATCCTATATCATACTTTGTTATAATGCCACTAGAATTGACAATACCGATGTATGTAATTCTATTTTTGCAGTGCCACCAGCAGCTACAAGGCAACGTATGTGGATTCTACGTTTGCCGCCATATGAAGGAAATCATGGGTACTAAGATCAATGATCCAGAGGTTTGTCAGATCCTTCCAATAATTATTATTTTCTGATTATATATATGTATTTATATTACGCACACATGCTAATTAATGACTTAACATTGCTCCTAGGGACAGCGGGTGAACTTCGACGAAAGTGCATATGATCTTGACAATCTCATCGAAATTCGTGCAATCATCTCCCAATTCTTGCTAGCAGAGGTCATAAGTAAGAGTGGAGAGTTCCACGCCGGCAATGGTGATAATTAGATGTTGAAACATTGGATTCAACTGTACAAATCAAACAATTCCTTCAATTGAATTCATTTGTCAGATGTTGTGTAACGATTTTCATTCTATATATGTATGTGATCTGCTGGCCGTTTGTTACATTCATCTGTGTATCGAATTTTGTTGTAATTTACTATGAGTTGCAATTAACTTATATCTGTCATTTATCTGTAATCTGCCTGCTTGCTGCTTTCAGAGGGCATGGCTAGCATATCCTGAGGCTAGCCAAAAAGCAGCAAATAAAATGGATGATGCACTTGGTATCACAGACGGTTCGTTGTTAAAAACCGTCTGTGATACAATATCGCAGACGGTTTCAAAAGTCCCGTCTGTGGTGTGAATGATATCACAGACGGCCTTTACTACAAACCGTCTGTGATATTGTGTATATCACAGACGGTCTTGATTACTAACCGTCTGTAATAGTATCGTATCACAGACGGCTCAGGAACCGTCTGTGATAACCACCAACTATCACTGACACCTAAACACTGACGGTTCAGGAACCGTCTGTGATGACGGTTCCGAACCGTCTGTGATAGGGTTGTCTGTAGCAGTGCCTATCTAGAGCTTGTGCTTCCGTTGGAATAAAATTCTGTGGAGAATGGCTCCATCGGTGCGCCTGTGCATACCCATCGCAGATTGCCCACGCGTGTTCAAAGAACGGATCGCACGGCTGCCTCTGGGAGAGTCCTCCGCGGCTCGGCAGAGAAAAAATAGCTCATTGCTCGGCTCCCAAAGAACCGAAGTCTTCGGTGGCTCGTTCGGCTCCCAGGCTTCTGTCTCCTCGTTACTCCTGCGGTGCCGCCGCCGTCCTCGTCGCCTCGCTGACCGCCTCCAGTCGCGACGCCGATCAAGTTGGGGAGGGCAGCTAGCGCGCAGAGGAGATTGATAGTTGAGATATGGCGCCTTTTCTCATTCACCATCAGCGCTAATACCGCACGAGGACGGCGCAATCACGGATAGTCATGAAGGCAATGTGGAACACATAGAACAGGTATAGTTTTTTTACCTATTTCCATTGACTATCATGTACATGTTCTCTGCCTAGTACTGATCCATGATCATTTGTTTAATTGCACAGAGCACCGAGTCGATCGCCGTGGAAGATGAGTTGGACGAAGCACCAGATGAGGTAATGAAACACGAGTGACACGTGCTGCACTTTGAAAACCAAAAAGGGAGAACATGATATTATTTTTATATGATGGCAATATAACTTTGATTCACAATTTATTGTACAACAGGTGGTTGATAAAGTTGGGCAAACTTTGACAGTTCCTGAAGTTGGGATGGATTTTGAATCAGAGGACAAAGCATATGAGATGTACAACACGTATGCTGCTAAGGTTGGGTTCAGCATTAGAAAGAGCCAGACAAAGCGCAGAGTAGATAAAAGTATATGTCAAAAATATATTGTTTGTAGCAACCAAGGACATAGAGGAAATAAATCATCACAGAAGGACACTACAAGGACGGGTTGCGATGCTCGTGTTCAGTTTAGTGTCAGCAGAGAGGGGATTTGGAGAGTACAAAAGGTTGTTCTCGATCACAATCATTATCTTGCTAGTCCAAATAAGTCACAAAAGCTGAGGTCCCAGCGACGTGTTATCGAGGCGGACAGAAAATTAATTGGCCAGATACGGGAAGCCGGGATGAAGCCAGCCCAAGTGTATGAGTTCATGAAGGAATTTTATGGAGGAGCAGACAAAGTACCATTCTCTCGGATGGATTGCAATAATGAAATTGGTCGTGAGCGAGGAAGTACTTAAAAGCCAATGACGCACAAACGTTGTTGGAATACTTGAGGAATAAGCAGCTAGAGGACCCTTTATTTTTTTTATGCTGTTCAGATAGATAAGGAAGATGGTCGGATAGCAAATTTCTTTTGGGCAGATGGCCAATCCATCATGGATTACAAGTGCTTTGGTGATGCTGTGTCATTTGACACCACATTTCAGACTAATAAGTTTGAGATGCCATTTGCTCCGATCCTTGGAACCAACCATCACAAGTGAACAATTATTTTTGGGGCTGCATTATTATATAATGAATCTATTGAATCATTTGTTTGGCTCTTTGAAACCTTCCTGCTCTTCTTATAATGAAACTATAATTTGCTGAGGTCCTCGTGCCCTCCATGACTATCCGTGATCGCGCCGTCGTCGTGCGGTATTAGTGCTGACGATGAATGAGAAAAGGATGCCATATCTCAACTATCAATCTCCTCTGTGTGCTAGCTGCCCTCCCCAACTTGATCGACGTCGCGACTGGAGGCGGTCAGCGAGGCGACGAGGACGGCGGCGGCACCGCAGGAGTAACGAGGAGACAGAAGCCTGGGAGCCGAACGAGCCACTGAAGACTTCGGTTCTTTGGGAGCCGAGCGATGAGCTGTTTTTTCTCTACCGAGCCACGGAGGACTCTCCCAGAGGCAGCCGTGCGATCCGTTCTTTGAACACGTGTGGGCAATCTGCGATGGGTATGCACGGGCGCACCGATGGAGCCATTCTCCACAGAATTTTATTCCCTTCCGTCGGTATCTAAAGTTGGTGCTAAGTGGATACACACACACACAACACACACAGACACATGTACATATATATACATGTACATGTACATGTACATACACACACACATACATATATATACACACACATACATACATATACATACATATATACACACACATATATACACACACATACATACATGTATATATGGGAGCATATCTAGTGCTAATGGTGTATTCAGTGCTAACATGTAAACGCCAAGTGGGCCATTGAATCCTCGTCGAGAGGCCAGGATCAAGGCGGGCGAAATCCCTCAGCTCACTTATGCAATTTTTCGGAACCCCTCCGGTGCGGCAATGCTTTCTTGAGAGTAGTACACCTGAGCCATCCCCCGGCGCTGCCCTCTGCGTCCTCCCCAGGTACCACCCTACTGCTGCCCTCGACCTCCACCACTGACGCCGCCCACTCGCCTCCCCCTACAGCCGCCCTCAGCGCCGCCCCCTAGCCTCCCCCAATGCCACCCCCCGGTCCCTCCCCGGCTTCCCTCGGCGCCAACCCCTCCTCCATCCGTGCCTCCCCCTCCCCGACCATGCACTACTTCGACCATGGTGGCTTCAACCATGGCGATTTCGACCACAACGACTTCGACCACGGCAGTTTTGACCACGTCGGCTTCGACCATGGCAGTTTTGACCATATTGACTTCGACCACGGCAGCTTCAACCACGGATATTTCGACCACGATGACTTTGACCATGGCAATTCAACCACGTCAGCTTCGACCACGGCGATTTCAACCACGGCGCTTGGTTGAAGCTGTGGTTGAAACCTCTGTGGTCAAATCCACCGTGGTCAGGGAGGCGCCAGCCGCCAGAGGGGAGGGGGAGGCATTGGGAGAGGCCAGAGGGGGCAGTTCTAGGGGAGATTAGGGGGTGACGCTAGGGGAGGTCGGGGGGCGGTAAGCGGCGTCGAGGGAGGCCGGAGGGGGTGGCGTCAAGGGAAGCCAGGGGCGATGCTGGGGAAGGCTAGAGGGGGCAGCGTCGCGGAGGGAGTCGGGGTGTAGGCGTCAGGGGAGGAGCTCGAGGAGGGGCGGCACTCCAGAAGGGGGAACGCTCGAGGAGGAGCTTGAGGAGGCACTCGAGGAGGGCCGGCGCCCAGGGAGAGAGGAGCAAACTCTTGTGAGTTGTGACTGAAGGCAAAGGAGTGGCAGGGGGTTTCCTACAAATAAGCATAAGTCATCCGATGGTTTCCACCCATCCAACGGTCCTAGGCATTTATTAGCATGTTAGCACCCAAATAGGTATTAACACTAGATATGCTCCCTACATATACATACATACATACATACATACATACATACATACATACATACATACATACATACATACATACATACATACATACATACATACATACATACATACATACATACATACATACATACATACATATATATATATATATATATATATATATATGAAGGCTCTTTTCTACTCCTAGGAGTAGTTACTCCCTATGCCGTATCTCACAATGTAGGGAGTATCTTGCTTACCGAACGGTTTATATGTGTAGTATATGAGTATATAAAACCATCTAGGTAGTATATACATTTTTGAGAGGTGATATGTATATTTTTTAGATATACTCCTGTTTCTGTACGTATATGAAAGTATTTGTAAAATACGCTAAAAACTACATACTCCCTTGCAATTTTTTTTCATGTGGTTCATATTAGAGTATCTTATAATTAGTATATGAGTATACCTAAAGTGATAAAAAGTATTTCAAATTTGTTTAAGTTGTATATCAGATGTGGGAGTAACTACACCCGGGAGTAGAATATATTTTTCCTATGCCTTTACAAGATATACATGATCAATATCATAGCTATGGAGGGACCACTACTGCAGTCGCCAGTACCTCTACCTTCACCCACGCTGCCTAGTCCGGAGGAGAGATGACATATCATGGGGAATCATCAAGAGTATCTCTGATGCTTCATTCCAGCTGAAGCAAGAGAGCTGTCACCACCAGTTTGCAACTCATGGGTGTTCTGCAATGACTAAGAGGGAGAGCCCAGCTAGCCCTACTTAGCAGGACCTAAGTGGGAGCCATTAGATTAGACTCTTGTATAGCCGTAGCGTGTAATAGAATGTATTGGTTCTCATTTACAATTGCTTATAACGTGATCTGTAGTTTTGCCTCCCGCATTATGTTGTAGCCATGTCGAGAATCTTTATTTGGAGTAATTGAAAGTGTTTCCTTTGTTAGCCTTTCTCGGCTAAGTGTTTACTTAGTTTAAGTTGCCATCAGTTATCCCCCTTAGATGAGTTTACCTCTTGTTTATTGATTTTCCCTCTTTCCTTGGTAACCTTGGGGTCATCCTATCATATGGTTGATATTCGGAACTCAGCTGGCCGTAGTCAGACGCAACCGAAGTCAGGAAGCGATACCACGAATCCACCAACCCAAGCGCCCTAGTTAGTACTGCTAGGATTGGATCCTATCTTGAGCTAGTTCATGGCAGCTTAGACTCAGTTGATGAACACCATGATGTAGAATATGAGCACAACAGTGAATCATCAGAATCAGGAGTCAGTTGCACCTCAGCCAGTTCAGTAGCAGTCAAAGTTTGTAGAGTTCGTGAGGACAAGACCGCCCACATATTCCCATGTTTGAACCCTTGGAAGCTGATGATTGGCTTCGTTCTATAGAAAAGAAGCTGAATCTGGCTCAGTGTATGGATCAGGAGAAAGTTTTCTACACTGCCCACCAGTTGGAAGGAGCCATAGCAGAGTGGTGGGAGAACTACTGTGCTATGCATGAGGATCAGAATAGCATCACGTGGGCAGACTTCGCAACAGCATTTCATCATACCCATATCCTAGATGGGGTGATTGAGATGAAGGAAGAATTCCGAGAGTTGCAGCAAAACAATATGTCAGTGAGTGAATACCTCAATAAGTTCACTTAGTTGGCCCACTATGCTCCAGAGGATGTAGCAACTGATGATGCACATCGGAAACGATTCAAGAGATGACTTAACCCCACGTTAAAAGTCCAAGTTGTGGGCAATGACTATGCTAGTTTCCAAAACATGGTGGACAAAGCAATACTCATTGAGGAAAGTCGCTGCGAGCTAGAAGAGACCCATAAGAGAAGGATGATGCAATAGGGAGCTCATATACATCAGTCTTAGAACCCTCACAATGCGTGGGGTTTCCTACAGGAGATGACATCAGTGTAGAGTCCACAACGATGCCCAGGGGGTGGAGTCGTCTCATCTTTGGAGCTTGAGTCCTCCTCCAGCACACCCATCGCGATGCAATACCCTATCTCAGGGGCCATTTGGGAAGGCTCCAGCCAAGTGAGCTTCACAAGACGGCCAAGGAGGAAGATGACGTGGGCTTCATGGTGGCTCCTGAAGCAATCACAGAAGGCAAAGTCGCATCTGCCACATCGCCTTCCCTAGGGGCCGGCGCGCATGCCTTGGGGCCATCCACCACGCGCCCTTTGTCATCCTCCATGACACGCTCCCCGTTGTCATCTGTGCCATTGCTAAATTCATTCGGGCTGCATCAATCTCAGGCAGCACCTGGGATAGGCGAAGCACATAGAACTCTTTTGTGAGGCCACGCATATTCATGTAAAGTTTGACCATGAGAAGCCTCCGTGCGTGTATCTCATCATCTCGGTCAAGATTTACATGCAGTGAGGAGGTGAAGTCCATGATGCACCTGGTCTACCGAAGGCTACTCCCAGGCTCGATTTTGTGGTAAAACCACATTCGAAACAAGTGGGACTCCCACTTTGTCCGCGTCGAATTCAAAGGGAAGTCTTTCAAGCGGACGAACCAAACCTGGAAATTAACATTGCCCAGGTTCAAAGACTACCCATCACCCAGTCACTTCAATTGGCACCACACATCATGTAGCGAGACAAAAGTGCACTGGGAATGAGACCCTCCAAACGGACCACCTAGGAGAAGACTGTAAGATGTGTGATGGCATTCACCATAAGCCGCAGAAGCTCTAGCTCCTAGGTATGGAGAAGGTCACCCACAAAGCACGTGGCAAGGATGTGAAGCCCGGTGTTGAAGTAGGCTGCAAAGGCCAACGTCTCACCTCCCATGGGCGTGGGATGACCTTATCATCTCCCGACAGGTGAACAAGCTGGCGATCAGAGACCTTTCCATCATGCACTAGTGGGTCAAGGAGCTCATCCATCATAATCGATCAGCCAAGAGTGTTGACGCACATGCCGTTCACCTTCTCTGATGCCTTCCACCACTTGCTAGTGGGAGGATCAAACCATGTGTCCTCATCGCCGCGAGTGCTTGATGTAGCCGACGTACCACCATGACTGACACGCTCACACCCCCAGCCCTTTCTTAACAATGACAACGAGTAAAGGAACTGTAAGCGGTGATGAGGAACTGTAAGCAGTAATGGGCAACTGTGAGAAGGAAGAAGCACATTGACCAAACCCAAGCATCATGACACTTAAGTACCAATGGGACAGGCTCACTTAATGGTGGTAGGGTGGACACCCCTTTTCAGGGACATGTGTGCTCCCGTAGCTGGCATGTTGGCCCATGTCGCACGACCAAGAATGCGATGGTCACCATGTGTACGCCTAGTCTCTTACAGCACACGTGCCCATGGGAGCAATCAAAAAAAGACAAGCAAATAGAGCAGGCAAGCAACCAGTGAGCCGAAGGGACAAAGGGGCCAAGGAGCAAGCAGCATGGTTTCAACCTATCGGTAGTGAAGCCCTTTACCATAAGAGGCTACTATTGAGGGAGTGAAGCCCAATCGTCCTACTACGCCAAAAGGCCCATTACGTATGTGACGGTGGCAAGTCCAGAATAGTTATGCTAGTGAAAAGACAAGTTTGCCCTCACTAGTATAACCCCTAAGGCGCATTTATATAAACAACCTCTACATGGCTACAAATACGTTCATTAGGGCATCACGAAGGAGAAAGGATTCATTTTTTAGAGAAAGGGTTATGAGAGACCATGTGGTCGTGACTCCATGTGGATGATGAGTAATTGACAGTGGTTTAGGTGAGTCGAGTTTGCTTTGAGTGGTTCGGACCATGTCGTTGCGCGGTGCAATCAGTTTCGGTCGGACTTGATCAAAAGCGGTCGGACGTGATTATGACGTTTATTTTTCGCTTCGATCGATTTGGGCTTTGAGTATCTTTCTGATGATTATATTTGGTTACTTTGTGTCGAGCGGTGCTATGTGATTTGTTTCGTGTCTGTGTTGGCTGTAGCACATCGAGTGGAGTCGTGGCGAGGCACGGGTAACCGGACTAGGCGCGGGCGGTGCCGAGGTCAGAGCGGTCGAGGTGTGCCGAAGACGGCGAGGACTCGAGGACGTCGAGGCGGAGTCGTGGCGAGACACAGTGGACCAGACTAGGCGCAGGTGGCACTGAGGTCAGAACGGTCGGGAGGTGTCGAAGACGGCGAGGGCTCGAGGTGGCTGCGAGGCTTGCAAGGCAAGGAATGAGGAAGCTTCCTAGAAGGTGCGCGAGGGGCGTTTTGGTGAATACGCAAAGCTGCACTAAAGGAAGTGGATTGTGGGTAAAGCGCAAAAGGTTAGTGGGTAAAGCAATGGTGAACCCATTAGTGGAGGCTATAAATAGAGAGGGTGTTCTCTAGTAGTCTTCATGGATTTTAGGGAGAAATAGTGTGCTGAAATTGAGAGTGTATGTGTGAGTTCTTGATCTCTCTCAATCATCTATGGGGATGTAGGGTTTGATTGGTGAGAGAGATGAGCTGAGAACAACTATATGTAATCATTCCTCTTGTTTAATCATTCATCTCTCTTTGTCTCACTTCAAGAAATCGTGTTTATGATATCTTATGGTTGAGCGCTTTGTTCTTGTGTTCTTTGCTCATTTGATTGCTTGGTTTGGTTTGTTTTATTGTCTCCAGTGCAATCTTCTTGTTGGCATTTCTCGGAAAGTAATTCTTGAAGAAGTGAAGCAGTCAATTAATGCTCTTCTCTTGTGCTCACATTCCTTTCAGTTTCGGTTAAAGCAAAAAATCTGCATGTGGAGATTATCTTGCTAGTTCCTCTCGGCAGTCCACGAAATCAATTTGTGCCCAGCAGTGCAGTTTTCTTTGCTACCTTTCCTCTTTGTTTTTGTCTGCTTTTTCAGTTTGTTTTTGCTGCCGAGCAGCTTGCTTTTAGTCCTCCTTGTAGCAGTACTATTTGGCAGCGTTTTTGAGCTCCTTTCGGCAGAGGAAAGCAAAGCCAAAGTCTGCAGTTCATTGGCTCTCGGCTGCAGCTCACGGCAAGCATTTTTCGAATTTCTGTTGCCGTGGCAGCAATGGCAGCTGATTTATTTGCCGTGGCAGCGTTTCTTGTTGGTTCTCTGCCGTGACAACTCTTGCTGCTGCTTCTTTGCCATGGCAGCGATTTTCACTAATCCTTTTGCCGTGGTAGCGACTCTCTGATATTTTCCTACCGTGTCTTCCGCTCTAGCTCTTCGACCTTTGTAAGCTTAAGTTTATCTTCTTCGTAGCTTTCTAATAGGTACCGGAGAGTTGAGCTTTTGAGTACTTGTAGGGGATGAATTTTTAAGTGATCGACATTCACCCCCCTCTGTCGGCCATTTCAGAGCCGGTTAGCTCTAATCAATAGATCTTAACTGGTCTCAAGAGCCATGACGACGGACAAGTACTCGACCAAGCCGCCGATCTTTGATGGCATTGACTACCCCTTCTGGAAAAGCCGAATGGAGACATATATCCAGGCTCAGGGGTACGCCATCTGGCGCAAGGTCAAGGTCCGATTTGTTGTTCCTGCCGATGAGAACATCAATGCCGGGAACATGGCTGATGTTGAGGCAAACGCTAAGGCAAGGAACATCATTATCCAGGGCCTGAGTCGTAGCGAGTTTGACCGCGTATCTCATGAGGGCACCTCTCAGATTAAGACGGTGCGACAAGACCAGTTCAAGCGGGACTATAACAAGTTCGAGATGCTTGCTGGTGAGTCGTTAGATGAGTGTTTTGCGCGTTTCCACAAAATCTTGAGCAACCTCCAAGCGGTCGGTCTCACATACCCCGACTCGGATAACGCTCGACAGATGATCGCTGCACTCGATCTTCGTGTTTGGGAGATGAAAGTGACTACCATCAAGGATACCACGGACCTCTCGACTTTGACTCTTGATGCGCTGTATTCGCGTCTCAAGACTCACGAGATTGACATTGTCTCTCGCAAGTCGAAGTCACAATCGATGGCTCTAGTCACTGATCTCGGCTCGGCTTCTGGTCTCTCTTCTGATTCGCTTTGTGGGTTCTCCCTAGCTGCTCTCTGTGACGTAACTAATGATCAGTTAGAGCAGCTAGAGGATGAACAGCTGGCCCTCCTAGCTCGAAAGTTTTCCATGCTTACAAGAGGAGGAGAGACAAAAAGAGAGGCGGACCAGTGATTTGCTTCGAGTGTGGTGGCCCCAACCACATTCGGGCAAACTGCCCCAAACTGGAGAAGGGCAAAACTGACTACGGCGGTTCGGGCAAGAACGACTACACCGATAAGAACAGCAACAAGAAGCCTCCAGCGCACCCTCAAGGCAAGAAGATGTTCCGCAACCTTGGCAAAGCCAAGAAGCTGTTTCACCGCGTCCTCACCGCATTCGACGACCTCGACCTCAGCGAGGTGGAGGGATGGAGCGACGACGACGGGACGGGTGACCAAGACCCCAAGAGCGGCGACGACTTCTCCGGCATGTGCTTCATGGCCCTCAAGGGCGAACTGAGCGACAGCGAGCTGTACTCCGACTCGGACGAGGTAAGTCCCACCTACGACCAGCTCAATCAAGCTTTTCTTAAGCTAGGTGGTTTTCACGCTAGAGCTAGGGCTAGGTGTACTGAGTTAGAGAAGGAAGTAGATAGATTGTCACTAGAGATTATTGCTCTTACATCTGATCCTCCTAGTGATGATTGTGATACATGCTCTGCTTTGTTGGGTGATTTGGAGAAATTAAGGACCTCTCATGCTAGTTTGTCTTCTGAGCTTGATATTGTTAAGGTGGAGAATGTTAGTCTGCTTGCTGAGTTAGAGATGAGTAGGATAGCTGTTGCATCACCTACTATTGTTGAGACTACTTCTTGCACCTCATGTGAGGATAAGGACAGTGCTTTTAGAGGTCTTTACACCATGCTGTTAGATCTGCCCGAGTCTTGTGAAAACTGCAATAACTTAAAGATGAACCTAAAACGGGCAGATCATAAAATATCTGAGCTGTATTCTTGGTTGCTTGAGCCACCTGCTTCATGTTCAAACTGTCCTAAATTAACTGCTGAACTTGAATCTGTCTCAAAACAGTTTCAAGAAATGATTGACACTAATAAGAAAATGGCTAAGTTTGCGACTAAGGATCCTGTTAGCTCACCATGCTTGAATTGCGAAAAACTAAAACTTGAGCTCGTTACTTTGAATGACAAATATGTGAAGCTAACTAAGGATCAACTAGTGAAGCCACCAACAGATTGTGATGTGATTGCTGGTGTGGGGGAGAAGCCCCAGGGTAAGGTAGAGACGCTTAGTGACGTGAACCAATCGACTAGCAGTAGGATTGTCCATTCAGAGTCGGCTGTGCGTGCACAAGCCATCCTTTCCTCTGCTGTTGGTTCTTCTTCTGCTCCCTTACCCTCTGCTGTTCCCTCTTCTCCCTGCTCCTCTTGCGCCTCTCTCTTTCGGGAGTGTCAGTATCTTATGAACACTCTCGAGAGATTTGTAGGCGGCAAGAAGAAGCTCAATCTTATTCTAGACCAATCTAAAATCTGTAGATTTAATCAGGGTCTAGGATACGATTTCTATGAGGATATGAGGAAGCATCCACCTGCTATTCTCAGACCCATAGTAGGAGGTGCGATCGAGGTTGAGCCCAGATATGATGAAGTTAAATTCAAATCTGTGGGCTTTGTCCAAGGGATCTCTGACAGCAAGGTGAGTTCACCTGCAGCTTCAGCCTCTCAGAAGGCGAAGTCATCTCATGCTACTTCTGCCTCTCAGAAGGCAAAGTATCATTGCACCTTCTGTCAGAAGGATGGACATTTGATCGATCGATGCTTCAGGCGCGCCAGGATCGCGCAGAGAAACCGTGTTGCAGCTCTAAGGCGTATTCAGGGTCAGCCCCAGACCTTGAGTACTTCTAAGGTCAACACGAGGTCTAGGCTTGCTTCAGATGCTTCTGATGGTTTTGGGCAGCATCAAGGACTTGGTTTTTCTGAGTTTTCTGGTTTTCGTCCTCATGCTCCCTTTGGTCGTGACATCCGCCGTCCTGAGTGTAGATCTCGTTTCCCCCGTCGAGATAGCTATTCGCGGCATGATCAGCGTGTTGCTGGTGTCCTGACTCGCTCCTCTGTAGCAGTAAGACCCAACAACAGCTTCGGGTCTGCGCACAGACCATCTGGCTTCTTGAGTAACAGAGAGCGTAGGGTAGATAGAGGTCAGTTGTGCTTGACTACTTCATCTGCTCGACGTGTTGTTCAGTATTGGGTGCCAAAATCACTCTTGATTTACCCCAGTACTGAGACTTTACTCTCTGTTTGACTCAGGCTCGCCGGGCAGGGAAGGGAAAGGTTTGGCTTGTAAACTCCGGGTGTTCACGACACATGACTGGAGATTCCCGTTGGTTTTCTTCCCTTGCCCGTGCTCCAGGTGATGAGACGATCACCTTCGGAGATGCTTCATCTGGGCGCGTCATCGCCAAAGGTACAGTGCGCGTTAATGATTCTTTTATTTTGAAAGATGTTGCTTTGGTGAGTAAGCTGCAGTATAATTTTTCCGTTTCTTAGCTTACCGATGACGACTTTGAGGTGAGCTTTAAGAAAAACAATTGCAAAATTCTTGATTCTTCGGGTAATCTGGTTTGCGGGATTTCTCGTTTTGGGAGGATCTTTCGTGCTGATTTTTCTGAGTCTTCTGGTGATCCTCTCTGGTGTTTGGTTGCCTCAGAGTCCCGCGACTTGACTTTCTGGCATAGGAGACTTGGTCATATAGGATTTGACCATTTGACCCGAGTTAGCGGCCACGATCTCATTCGTGGTTTGCCAAAACTTAAGATGGTCAAAGATCTAGTTTGTGCTCCATGCCGGCACGGCAAGATGGTTGCCGCTTCTCACCCTCCGGTCACAGTGACGATGACCGATGCACCGGGACAGCTGCTCCACATGGACACTGTTAGACCAGCCCGAGTGCAGTCAGCAGGAGGGAAGTGGTATGTTCTTGTCGTGGTCGATGACTATTCGAGGTTCTCTTGGGTGTTTTTCTTAGCCTCGAAGGATGAGACGTTTACCCATTTTCGAGGTCTTTTCAATAGGCTTTCTGTTGAGCTTTTGGGTGCCTTACGAGCGATCCGCAGTGACAATGGCACGGAGTTCAAGAATTCCTACTTTGAGAGGTTCTGTGATGAGACCGGTGTAGAGTACCAGTTCTCTTCTCCGCACGCCCCCCAGCAAAATGGCGTCTGGAGAGGAAGAACCGTACCTTGGTCAAGATGGCCAGGACGATGCTCGATGAGTATTCTACACCGAGGAAGTTCTGGGCTGAGGCTATTGCGACCGCGTGCCATGTTTCCAATCGAGTTTTTCTTCGGGCACACTTGCATCGCACTTCTTATGAGTTGAGATACGGGCGAAAGCCCAGTGTCTCTCATTTTCGTGTGTTTGGTTGCAAGTGCTTTATTCTGAAGTCTGGGAACCTAGACAAGTTCGAGTCATGCTCTTGTGATGGGATCTTTCTAGGTTACTCGGCTTCTTCGCGGGCTTATCGGGTTTGGAATTGCGAGTCTAGTAAAATGGTAGAGACCTGTGAGGTGACCTTCGACGAGGCCAGTCCGGGGACTAGGTCCGATATCTCAGGTTCTGTAGAACAGTCTGAGCCCATCTTTGTGGATGACGAGGATGATGGAGATAAGGGTTGTCTACCCGATCCAGTCCCTCATCCACCCCTTGAGGTGCCTTCTTCCACCGCACCTCGAGGTGATCAGCCCATGCCTACAGCTTCCTCCGGAGCTAGTGGCTCTGTTACTACCTCGTCAGCTCACGAGGTAGAGGCCACTTCTTCATCTCATCCTGGACCTCCACGACACATTCAAAAAGACCATCCTTCTGAGCAAATTATTGGAGACCTCTTTGAGCGTGTCACTCGCTCAACGTCTGGCATGTCACATTTCTGTCTCCATTCTGCCTTTGTGGCCACCTTTGAGCCCAAAGATGTTTCTCATGCTCTTTTAGACGAGTCTTGGGTCAATGCCATGCATGAGGAATTAGAAAATTTCGAGAGAAACAAGGTCTGGTCGCTTGTTGAGCCCCCGCGAGGTCGCAATGTTATTGGGACTAAGTGGGTGTTCAAGAATAAGCAGAGCGAGGATGGAGTGGTTATTCGAAACAAGGCTAGACTGGTAGCTCAGGGCTTTTCTCAGGTTGAGGGTCTAGACTTCGAGGAGACCTTTGCCCCTGTAGCTCGACTTGAGGCCATTAGAATTCTGCTTGCCTTTGCAGCTTCTAAGGGTTTCAAGCTTTACCATATGGACGTCAAGAGTGCCTTCCTTAATGGGTTCATTGAGGAAGAAGTCTATGTTCGACAGCCTCCTGGTTTCGAGAACCCCAAATACACAAACCATGTCTTCAAGCTTTCCAAAGCTTTGTATGGACTTAAAAAAGCCCCTAGAGCTTGGTATGAGAGGCTTAAGTCCTACTTGTTGAGCCATGGTTTCGAGATGGGTAAAGTAGACAAGACCTTGTTCATCCGCCGGCTTGGCACAGACCTCCTGCTCATCCAGATCTATGTGGAAGACATCATCTTTGGCGGCTCTTCTCATGCTCTTGTTTCACAGTTCTCGGATGTCATGAGCACCGAGTTTGAGATGAGCATGATGGGTGAGTTGACCTTCTTCCTTGGCTTCCAAATCAAGCAGACTCGGGAGGGTACATTCCTTCATCAAGGTAAGTACACTCGTGACCTCCTGAGACGCTTCGACATGTCTGATGGTAAGCCGGTGTCGACTCCCATGGCGTCTTCTGCCACTCTTGACCCAGACGAGGATGGCGAGCCAGTCGATCAGAAGGAGTATCGGAGTATGATCGGCTCCCTCTTGTACCTCACCGCCTCGAGACCGGACATACACTTCGTTGTGTGTCTTTGTGCTCGATTTCAGGCTTCTCCTCGCGTATCTCACCGCCAGGCGGTGAAGCGCATCCTTTGGTACCTTCGAGCTACCATTGACTATGGTATCTGGTACTCTTCCTCATCCTGTCTTTACTTGAGAGCCTATTCGGACGCAGACTTTGCTGGCTGTAGGATAGATAGGAAGAGCACATCTGGCACCTGCCAATTCATTGGCACCTCTCTTGTCTCTTGGTCCTCTAGGAAGCAGTCCGGAGTTGCACAGTCCACCGCAGAGGCCGAGTACGTTGCTGCAGCCAGTTGCTGTAGCCAGGTGCTTTGGATGGTCTCGACTCTGCGGGACTTTGGGTTAGCTATCGACAGTGTTCCACTTTTCTGTGATAACACTTTGGCGATTAACATTGCTAAGAACCCAGTGCAGCACTCCCGGACCAAGCATATTGATATTCGCTATCACTTCCTTAGAGACCATGTAGAGAAGGGTGACATCGTGCTCCAGTTTGTGAAGAGTGACCACCAGTTGGCTGATATCTTCACCAAGCCATTGGATAGCTCGAGGTTTTCAGCTCTGCGGGGAGAGCTTGGGGTGGTTTGTCCTTATGGACTGTTGTGAGGGGGAGCTTTGTGCTTTACTGCTTTGTAATATTAATTATGCTCTTACTCTTTTCTGTTGAATGCTTTCAGGGTGCTTTGGGTTAGTCCTTCTAGCATAGGTTAGAGTGTTTCTCTAAAGTCTAGTGCTTAGACGTCTTCCTCTCATCTTATGATCTAGGGTTCTGCTCTATTAGCCGCTTCTCTCTTCTCACTAGGTTGAGCCCACTCACTGCTTTTAGGTTCTAGCGAGGGTCGGGCCACCCTCGAGTAGACAGGGCACGTGTTTGCTCCTTAGTGAGATTGATTACCGGTCTAATAGTCCTAGAGTCATATGGGGTAGATGAGAGTCAGTCTGAGCCATAGTTGCCTCTATATTTTATCTATGCTTTAAGGACTGCCCGTTCTGATTTTCTTTGCCAGCTTCTCGATTTATTGTTTTGGTTCAGGGGGAGTTCATTTGGGAACTTCTAGAGCTTAATATTGACATAACTCAACTTGAACTAAAAGTTGCATCTCATGTTAAGGGGGAGTTGGATTTTCTGCATTTTTCTAGCATTTTGCATGGAGCCTTGACTATTATCCATTTATGACATATTCACAGTGCATTACTCTTGCCATGACTTGTGCATAAGTTGCTAGATTGATTATGACTTCACATGTGTAGGCTAGCTCTTGATAAGCTAATTTAAACTGCTAAACTTAAACTTTGTCATGCTAGCTATTGAGATTAGTCTTGCTCTAGTTATCCTCTTATGATTCCGACCATGTCAACTAGGCTTAGTAGAGTCTTGAATCTGTAATTGAGCGTTTAGATTGAGCTATGATAGTTCTCGATAATACATAAGTTAGTACAATCTTATAAATGCAAAAAGATCTTTTTTATGTGCGAAAAAACTGATCTCACCAATTTTTTCTCATGAGACTGCTTGTCATTGCACTTGGCATGAACTCAGGGGGGGTTTTGGATGACCAAGATCATCTCCTTAAGCTTATCGCTTGGAGTGGTCGCATAAGGCTTGAGATCTAGCACATGTTTGAAAATTTTGGTTGAAAACGACCATGAGCTTTAAAAGAAAATATGTAAAATGTGCTCAATTTGCTTAATCTTCAAAAGAATCAAGTACTTAAACTAATGTCTTATTCTTGAGCTTCTGGCACTCTAGATTTGCTCATTTGTAGCTTCTTGGTTCCGCTTAGCGTAATTGACATGGTTTGCATCATCCTTGGATGACTCTTGCTAGACTTTGACCTTGGATAACTTGACATATTCACCAAATTGCCTTACATTTCAAATTGTCATTTGCTTGGTCTAGCTAGCTTACATATCTCTTGTCATGATCTAGATAGCATTTTCTTGAGTTATGGCTTGCTGTAATACTTAATGGTCATTTTTGGATAATCTTCATGGCTCCAATTGCTTACAATAAATAACTTCAGCCATTTCATCCATTTTTGTGACCTTATTCTCCTTTTTGTCTCCTTGATGTGTTTATTGCCAAAAGGGGGAGAATAGAGAAAGAAAAAGTCATTTTGGAACATTTTAGAGCTTTGGAAAAAAATTTGCTCTTTTTGTTGTTGCTCTAGTGTTCCTTCTGTCGACATGGTCATTAGCTTCACTCTCTTCCTTCATGCTTTTTCTGGGTTTGTCAATATACTCATCAAGGGGAAGATTGAGAGACCATGTGGTCGTGACTCCATGTGGATGATGAGTAATTGACAGTGGTTTAGGTGAGTGAGTTTGCTTTGAGTGGTTCGGACCATGTCGTTGCGCGGTGAAATCAGTTTCGGTCGGACTTCATCAAAAGCGGTCGGACGTGATTAGGACGTTTATTTTTTGCTTTGATTGATTTGGGCTTTTAGTATCTTTCTGATGATTATATTTGGTTACTTTGTGTCGAGCGGTGCTATGTGATTTGTTTCGTGTCTGTGTAGGCTGCAGGACATCGAGTGGAGTCGTGGTGAGGCACGGGTGACCGGACTAGGCGCGGGAGGTGCCGAGGTCAGAGCGGTCGAGGTGTGCCGAAGACGGCGAGGACTCGAGGACGTCGAGGCGGAGTCGTGGCGAGACACGGTGGACCGGACTAGGCGCAGGTGGCGCTGAGGTCAGAACGGTCGGGAGGTGTCGAAGACGGCGAGGGCTCGAGGTGGCTGCGAGGCTTGCAAGGCAAGGAATGAGGAAGCTTCCTAGAAGGTGCGCGAGGGGCGTTTTGGTGAATACGCAAAGCTGCACTAAAGGAAGTGGATTGTGGGTAAAGCGCAAAAGGTTAGTGGGTAAAGCAATGGTGAACCCATTAGTGGAGGCTATAAATAGAGAGGGTGTTCTCTAGTAGTCTTCATGGATTTTAGGGAGAAATAGTGTGCTGAAATTGAGAGTGTATGTGTGAGTTCTTGATCTCTCTCAATCATCTATGGGGATGTAGGGTTTGATTGGTGAGAGAGATGAGCTGAGAACAACTATATGTAATCATTCCTCTTGTTTAATCATTCATCTCTCTTTGTCTCACTTCAAGAAATCGTGTTTATGATATCTTATGGTTGAGCGCTTTGTTCTTGTGTTCTTTGCTCATTTGATTGCTTGGTTTGGTTTGTTTTATTGTCTCCAGTGCAATCTTCTTGTTGGCATTTCTCGGAAAGTAATTCTTGAAGAAGTGAAGCAGTCAATTAATGCTCTTCTCTTGTGCTCACATTCCTTTCAGTTTCGGTTAAAGCAAAAATCTGCATGTGGAGATTATCTTGCTAGTTCCTCTCAGTAGTCCACGAAATCAGTTTGTGCCCAGCAGTGCAGTTTTCTTTGCTGCCTTTCCTCTTTGTTTTTGTCTGCTTTTTCAGTTTGTTTTTGCTGCCGAGCAGCTTGCTTTTAGTCCTCCTTGTAGCAGTACTGTTTGGCAGCGTTTTTGAGCTCCTTTCGGCAGAGCAAAGCAAAGCCAAAGTCTGCAGTTCATTGGCTCTCGGCTGCAGCTCACGGCAAGCATTTTTCGAATTTCTGCTGCCGTGGCAGCAATGGCAGCTGATTTATTTGCCGTGGCAGCGTTTCTTGTTGGTTCTCTGCCGTGACAACTCTTGCTGCTGCTTCTTTGCCATGGCAGCGATTTTCGCTAATCCTTTTGCCGTGGTAGCGACTCTCTGATATGTTCCTGTCGTGTCTTCCGCTCTAGCTCTTCGATCTTTGTAAGCTTAAGTTTATCTTCTTCGTAGCTTTCTAATAGCTACCGGAGAGTTGAGCTTTTGAGTACTTGTAGGGGATGAATTTTTAAGTGATCGACATTCACCCCCCTCTGTCGGCCATTTCGGTCCTACAGGTTAAGCAGTAGCGTAAGCATAAGAAACATCTTCTACATCCACTCCCCACTGCTAATCTTAGGCTCCGTACAATCCCTCTGTGGCCTTCCCATAGCCCCCATTATTCACTATTTATTTTGTAACCACAATAGGAGCTATTTTAAGTTGACAATACAAATCTAGGGTCCAACAATTTTATAGGGCAAATTCTGCAACTTTCTAAAAATATATCGTCCTTGGATCTCTCTCGCAATTCATTATCAGGGCTGCTACCAACATATCTTAAAGCTCCCAAGCCCTTTGCTCCTTTCTGTTAGTGATATACCTTAGAGGCAATCATGGAGATGATTGTATCACTTTTATGTATATGATCTTTTGAATAATATGTTATTTTGTCCCTTGAATAAATGTCTTTCATATTAATCTACAAGTATGTGACTTATTTGTGGAACTCTTTATTCATATTTTAATGTTATTCTAAATTATCCCTAATATTATATTATTATGTGGGACAATTATGATTTACAAATTAGCACATATATTGATTGATGATCCTATTTCACAAATCACAGATATAGAATATCAAATCAATAATATGGACACATGTTACAGAACATGATGTTGAATTGAACCACCATGGGACACTATTTGAATTGTTATATTCTTAAGTGTCATCAGTTTGTCTCATATATAGTGTATGTAGTATCCTTACACCTGAGATCGTCATTTTTTCCTACATATGTAATAGTTTACTTAGGGGTTACAAAACACTACTCCATGATTGGGTGGTCATAAGGGTAGCTTTCGGGTTTACTATGAAACATGTGGATGATTATGAGTGATCAAGATGGAATTTGCCCATATATAACAGGAGAGATATCTCTGGGCCCCTCGATGTGGTTAGATTAAGGAAGTGCATGGACATGCTGACTGTGATTGAGGAGTCAATCACAACTGAGTAATCCACTACAGGTTCGAGTGAAGGATTGAGCTATCATAGGATAACACGCTTCTCGCCTTGAGTTCGATATAATATCATGAGGCAAAGGGATCGATACATAAGCACTATATAGGTTCGTCTAATATGATCTTTATGTATATTTGGGAGTCGTTATGTCTTGCTAGGGACCACTATCGACTTATGGCCTAAAAAGGAGTTTTCGGCCTATGGCCAAATATATATGAACCTATGGGTCACACACTTAATGGGCTGGAACGATATGGGTCTAGATGATAGTCTCTAAGCGAGATACGATCTCTACTTATATTGGATAAAGATCTAGCCTGAGGCTTTCTGAGTTGGATACGATATCTGATTGTGTCTGATAAGGATCCGATTGGAGGCTATATAAAGAGAGGTGTGGGGGCTAACGGAGGCATCCCAAAACACCCCCATGAAACCCTAGATACCACCTTTCATAACTCTTTCCGTGCATGCTAGTGCTAACACCGATGTACGATGTTCTATCCCTGGATGTGTGGACCTTAGTAGAGGCACTGCTGCAACTGCGGTGCTGATTGGGACAATCGGGAGAAGACGGTTGGCTAGAGGACGATCAATTACTTCCACTACACCGACACACTTTTCGTTAAATCAGCTACTTCAACTCTACTTCAGCTACATTGCACGCCTAGTGTAACGATCTATGATCTGTTAGTCACATGGCTTCCTGATTTACGTGGTAGAAAATTTTAATTTGTGCCGGTGTAGCTGTCAGACCCGGATTTTTCAATCCGAATCTACTGTGTTTTACTGCACTAATCCCTGGATCAGTAGTTAGTGCACACAGGTACATAGCTGGATCATGTCATACATCGCATATTAATATTACAGAAGTTGAAATACACCACATCGGGTGACAGTTTACAAAAGGCCGCTTTGGCCAAATATCATCATTACAGTCATACAGCGGAAACGGTAGCAAAAGTAAGCCCAAGACCACAGGCAAGCGACTGGAAGGGTAATGTGTGCAATATATATTACCGGGATTCCGGAATATACGTGCACACAAAGCCACGGGTCTACTTGTCTATGGCTAGCAAAACGAAGCCTACGCCCTAATCTCCTTCGTTGGATATTCCTTCAGTGACAGGGGTGTCTTCGTGAGCATAGTGATCCTGCGTCCCTGTTTCTGTATTATGTCGCAAAAGCGAGCATGAGCACTCCGACCCCGTGCTCAGCGAGTCAACACACAGAATGCAATATTTAACATGTATGGCTAATCAAAGAATGGCTTGGGCTCATTTTATTTTGCGAAGAGTGCTTTTGAATACAATTATATAAAAATTCCTAAGACCTAGCATTTTGAACAAAAGCATAATGTTCAAGAACATGCAATAATACTAGCGATCCAGATTCCATCCACCGTTACATGGCATCTGCACCATATAGCAATGTTTCAGCGTTATAGCCGCTTAACTTACCACTGGGACAACACCCAGGACAATTCCAAACCAGGGCAGTCCATCGCCCTTTCACTTTTCCATTCCCACCCACAAAGCATTTTGAAATAGAACTATATCTGGTTAAGTTCCCATGTCCGCCCTTGACCGTGGGCACGGCTATTCGAATAGTTTTAGACTCTGCAGAGTTTGTACACTTTCACCACAAGAGACAGTCAACTCGTTGCCCCACACGATTCCTTAGCCATGTGGTTGAGCAGACCATCACAGTAACTTTTCAAAGTATCTAGTCCCTTTTCTCATCTCACTTTATGGGCTTCTCCCACTTGCGGTGGGTCCCATCTATGCGCGGGATGTTCCCCACAGCCACTAACGCAGCCGGGCTCCACTCCCCGCAACGTTAGGACAGCTGGGCAAACTTCACCCTCCACTGGTGTCCCTTCAGGCCCCCTTGCCATAGCTTAACACTTCCCTCCTCTACCGGTGAGATGAGTCTGGGGTTTTCGATAAATTTACTTAGCCAAGCTATACTTTACAGACTTGTGGTTGTACTGTTTTACATGGGTTGACAAGACAAGATTCGGTCCTTAGTAGTATCTGGGCGGTCTACCACTAACCCACTTTGTGCATCCACTGCACCACACTCACACCCTCGAACCAATCCGCCCAGATATTTAAGCAAGTTGAGGATTTTGGGAGCATAAAATAACAATGTCAACATATATCAGTCATTCCCACCATGACTGCCCAACCAATTTTTCTCAGGGTTAAAAGTGATGCTTGGGCACTCTCGCGCCCATGATTATCTAAGCAATACTAAGCATGGCATATATTTAGGGACTTATTTTCAAAAGGTTACTATTATAATTTTGCTACGGCGACAAGGTTCACACATTCAAATATTCCAAAGGAGGTGTAATATTAATCAAGCAAACAATGGGCATATAACTAAGATCTTAAGTTAAACATGGATTTGCATATAAAATAACAGCATGCAATTTGATAATTTAAACAGAAATAATTTGCGAAAAATGTAGGTTCAACATGATCAAAGTATTGACTCGCCTTGGTCACAGGGGGTGTTTCCTGGATCGTCTGAAGCTTCTAGTGCTGCTGTCTCTGCCTCCTCCTCTTGTGCTTCGTAAGCTATTTTTAACGCGCGCGAAAATTTGGATAAAAGAAAAAGGCAATCAACAACCAATAAACACTCGCCAAAAGACCCAAATAAATTCAACACCCATTTTCTAGTTGCATTTGTTTTGGTGTTATAGAAATCCCATTTTGAGTAGCTAAAGTTTTAATCATACTCATTTGAATATACTGCATTCTATAGAGATTAATACACAAGGTCTAATTACAAGATTTTACTAATGGTTGATTTTCCATACTCTTCAATTGATGGGCCATTATTTCATGTGACATTCTCCCTTAGCCCCACTATTACTAAATTCTCTCTCTTGACAAGAACTAGAATAACTACTCATGCTACATCTATATCCAAGTGCTACCTTCAATCACATGATATATACATCCACCCTCAAAAGTCCCAAATACTCTTAGTTGTAATCTGTAAAGACTAATACTCAAGATCTAAATACAAGATCTTTGCTATTTTATGTGCCACTTAAATTATGTTTAATCATTCATTCTATTTATTTGCTAAAGGTTTAAACAAACTTATTTATTGCACAAGCTCATATGTGTACACAGGGACACTCACAGTCGGCTGGTTTCATTGCTACACAGTGGTAATACCAAAAAAAAAAAATTAAACCCAAAAACCCACACCCGGCGCGGCGGTGAGGGATCGAACGCGCGCTGCCAGGGTGTATCTTAGCGCCGACGCCGCTAGCCAGGAGGGCATCTCCATCGTTGCTTACATACATAGGGAGTTATTACCTTTTGAGGTATGTGCTAGCAGAGGCCGGGCAGAGAGAGCCGGAACAAGGGAAGGCTTCGGCGGTGGGCTCGTCGGCGTGAAGGGGCCGGGGAGGCTCGGGTGGCGGGCGAAATGGAGTCCTTGCGTCCTCGTGAAGATGATGGAGTTGGCGGCGACGGTCGGGAGTCACCGGAGCAGGGCCGGCGGCGTGCGGTGGCGAAAGTCCGGGAGGGTCGTCGGCGCCGGTGGTGCAGAGCTTTCGGGAGGCTCGGCGGACCGCTCGGTTGTCTTCACGACATCACGGAGAGGCTGTAGGTAATAGGAATCGAGAAATGGTGGGGCGGTGAGGGAGATGGCTCGGCGGCCGGACTTGGGGAAGAAGGGGGGTTGTGGCGGCGATTTGGGGCGAAATCTCGATTCTTTTCCTCTGGACGGAGCACGCGAGAAGGGGAGTCCTTAGAGGCCCTCGGTGGCTCTTATAGGCGCGCGAGGAGGGCTGCCCTCGGGAGCTTGCCCGCGCGGCTGCATCGGGGAGCCGAGATTGATGATGGAAGAGCAGGGAAGTCTCGCGGGGTGGGCTTGCCATCATGACCCAATGCTGCACCTGCTGAGCGCCAGATGACTCGATCCCCACGCATGGAGAGACGGTCGGCAGCGCGGGGAGGAAAAAGAGAGCGGCGGCAGGGCGGGGAAGAAAAAGAGAGCGGCGGGGCACGGCGAACCAATGGGGGAAGGCGACGTTGCCATCGTTTCCGAGGTGAGGCGGAGGAAAGGAGGCGCGGTGGAAGGGACGACGTGGAAGCAGCTCGTCCGCGCAGTGAAGAAAAGAATGGAGGGACGAAGAAAACAGCGCTGGCAGGGGGAGGGCGCTCGGGCGGAAGAAGAGAAGAGGAGGTGGGCTGTGCGCGCCGCTGGGAAGAGAGGTGGGGCTGGGCTGGGCCGATCCGGCCTGGCCTGGCTCCCCTCACATTTTTTTTTTCTTTTTATTATTGCTTTTACATGTGACTATGTATGTGTACATATGTATATATATACATACCCTGGTATATACATGCATACTTAGCTGTATCTATTTTCTGGGTTATGCACATATCTACTCTATTTACACATGCATACATTTACATATATGTTTATTTGCTTACTTCTCCACCTAGTTTTCATGTATCTACATATATTGGTATCCTTATGTGTCTGCATACATGGGTAAATGCTGGCCTCTTTAAATTTGCTTGCTATTATTTTTAGGGATGAGATTTCATGCTTAGTTACCTTTTCTCCTATGGTATTTTATGGATCATCTTTTCAGATTCTTAATTAGATTTTTAAATCTCCACCATTCAAATATAGCTGCTTATTTTGATCCAATTTAGTTTTAGAAACCTTTTGCCAAACTTTCAGGAAAAATCATTATAAATCCAAATGCAACTGGTATTATATTGCAAAATAACCAACAACTTTACATTTTCCTTAATATCATTTTTCAGGATGTTACAAACCTACCCCCCTTAAAAAGAATCTCGACCCCGAGATTCGGCCTAGCTAGTGAATAGGTCGGGGTAGTCCTTCCGTAGCTGATCTTCACGTTCCCAGGTGGCTTCCTTCTTGGAGTGATGGCTCCATTGCACTCTGCACATGCGGATGATTTGGGTTCGTGTCTTTTTCTCCACGGTGTCCAGGATTTTGATGGGACGCTCCTTGTAGGTTAAATCTTCCTCAATTTCGATTGCTTCCATTGGAGCTTGATCCCCTGGCACTCGTAGGCACTTCTTGAGTTGGGACACATGGAAGACGTCATGTATGTCCGATAGGTTTGGAGGTAGTTCCAGCTGGTAAGCAACTTCTCCTTTCTTAGCCACAATTGGGAACGGCCCGACATAGCGTGGGGTAAGCTTGCCTTTAACCTTGAACCGCTTGACTCCTCGCAACGGTGATACCTTCAGATAGACATGATCTCCAACTTCAAAGCTTAGTGGTCTTCTTCTCTTGTCCGCATAGCTCTTTTGCCTGGACTGTGCTGCTAGCAATCTGTCTCTGATTATGCGAACCTTTTCTTCAGCCTGTTTTAGTGTATCTGGGCCAAAGATATAGCCTTCTCCTACTTCCGACCAGTGAAGCGGGGTTCGACACTTTCTCCCATACAATGCTTCAAACGGGGACATTTGAAGACTGGTTTGATAGCTATTATTGTAAGCAAACTCAGCATAGGGCAGGCATTTGTCCCATTCTTTTGAGAAATCCAGAGCACAAGCTCGGAGCATGTCTTCCAATATTTGGTTTACCCTCTCTGTTTGCCCATCTGTCTGAGGGTGGTAGGCAGTGCTGAAATCCAAATGGGTGCCAAGGGCTTCATGTAAGCTAGCCCAGAAGTGCGAGGTAAATTGAGAACCTCGATCTGAGACTATCCGCTTTGGTACTCCGTGTAAACACACGATGCGGGACATGTACAGCTCCGCTAGCTTATCTCCTTTGTATGTGGTCTTGACAGGGATAAAATGCGCAACCTTGGTCAATCTGTCAACTACTACCCATATAGAATCATACCCAGATTTTGTTCGGGGAAATCCAGTAATAAAATCCATTCCGACTTCTTCCCATTTCCATTGGGGTACTTGCAATGGTTGTAACAACCCTGCGGGCTTCTGATGTTCTGCCTTCACTCGCTGACACACATCACAGCATGCTACATGCTCAGCGATGTCTCTTTTCATGCGAGGCCACCAGCAGAATTGTTTCATGCCGTGGTACATCTTGGTACTTCCAGGGTGGAGAGAGTACGGAGAACTATGAGCTTCTCTCAGTATCAAGTCCTTAAGATCCTTTTGATGGGGCACCACGATGCGTGTCCCATACCGCAGAGCACCTTCATCGTCAATTGTCATTTTGGGAGCCTTCCCTGCTTCCATCAGTCTTTTTATTCTCAAAATGGTTGGATCCTCTTGTTGCGCAGTCATAATCATCTCTTCTATGCTTGATTTGATTTCCATGGCCGCCAAAGTGCCTTGATCCAAAATCTCCAAATTGAGCGCCAATATCTCTTTGTACAACTCTGGTTGTTGCTCCATAACCATAAGGTTATTGCAATATGCCTTACGACTCAAGGCGTCAGCTACCACATTAGCCTTGCCCGGGTGGTAGTGAACACTTAAGTCGTAATCCTTGATTAGCTCCAGCCATCTTCTCTGCCTCAGGTTTAGGTGAGACTGCGTGAGGAAGTACTTGAGGCTCTTGTGATCAGTGTATATGTCACAATGATTTCCGATCAGATAATGTCTCCAAATTTTCAATGCATGTACCACGGAAGCCAGTTCCAAATCATGGGTTGGGTAATTGACTTCATGAGGGCGAAGCTGCCTTGACGCATAAGCTACCACTTTGCCTCCTTGCATAAGCACAGATCCAAGGCCTTGATGTGAAGCATCACAATATATCTCAAAGTCCTTGCGGACATCTGGCAGGACTAACACAGGGGTGGAGGTTAACCTTTTCTTTAGTTCTTGAAAGCTTTCCTCGCAAGCCTTGGTCCACTCAAATTTTTGCTCTTTCTTGAGTAGCTGGGTCAAGGGCCTGGCAATTCGAGAGAATCCCTCTATGAATCTTCGGTAGTATCCAGCCAATCCGAGGAAACTGCGCACTTCCGTGACGCTGGTGGGCTGTTGCCATTCCATTACAGCGGCAATCTTAGATGGGTCAACTGATACTCCCCCAGCGGATACTACATGGCCTAGAAAGCTGATATCCGACAACCAAAACTCGCACTTGCTGAACTTGGCATAAAGCTGGTGCTCCTTCAGCTTCTCTAATACTAAGCGCAAATGTTCAGCATGCTCTTCTGCGGTCTTGGAGTAGATGAGAATATCGTCAATGAATACCACCACAAACTTATCTAGGTATTCCATGAAGACCTTATTCATAAGATTCATGAAGTAGGCTGGGGCATTTGTCAGTCCAAAAGACATGACTGTAAATTCATACAGCCCATATCTAGTGGTGAAAGCAGTCTTTGGAATATCTTCGGGCCTGATCTTCAACTGATGGTAACCTGACCTTAAGTCAATTTTGGAGAATACAGTGGCTCCTCCAAGCTGGTCAAATAGATCATCAATTCTGGGCAGAGGGTACTTGTTTTTGATGGTCACTTCATTTAAGGCCCGATAATCTACACACATGCGGGCTGTACCATCCTTCTTTTTCACAAAGATTACCGGAGATCCCCAAGGTGAGGAACTCGGCCTAATAAATCCCTTGCCTTGCAGCTCATATAGTTGTTTCTTTAACTCTTCTAACTCATCCACAGTCATTCGGTAGGGCCTCTTAGAGATGGGGGCAGCACCGGGCTTTAGGTTGATGACAAATTCCAAATCTCTGTCGGGTGGCATGCCCGGAAGTTCTTCGGGAAATACTTCGGGGTAATCTTGTACCACTATCATTCCTTCCAACGGTACATCTCCACAATAATAGATTGCCCTACCCCATCGGTACGGGCGGTCCACCTTCACTTCTATTGTTAACCCCGGACATTTGGTTAGCTTGACTTTCCTAGTGGCACAACTTATGATCCCTTCATATTTCGCGAGCCAATCCATCCCTAGTATGATGTCCAGGGTCTGGGAAGGCAAAACTATTAAATCTGCTAGGAAGTCCCATCCTTCCATGGTAATCACTACCCCAGGGCAGACTAAGGTAGCAGTAATTGGACCAGCTGGTGAACTAAGCACCAATGGTTTCTTTAAAGGATAGGCAGGTAACCCCAATTTATCAGCATACCCTTTTGATATAAATGAATGAGAAGCCCCTGAATCAAATAATACTTGTACAGGTATAGACTTGACAGAGAACGTACCCATGAGGACTCCCACAGCTTGCTGGGCTTCTTCTGCAGTGATGTGGTTGACCCGACCACGGTTTGGTACGGCTGAATTTCTACTGGCCTGAGAGCTCTGTTGTCCTCTGCTAGGGGCTGGTGCTTGACCGCGGGCTGGAACATTCCGCTTGTTGGGGCATTTATTGGCAAAGTGTCCCTTTTCCCCGCAGCTAAAACAATTAAGATTGGCCGCGGGATTGTACTGGCCTCCTGTACGCGGAACTTGGGATACACTCCCGCCCGGCCG
Organism: Dendrocalamus latiflorus; assembly: GCA_017311315.1. Taxonomy (NCBI): domain Eukaryota; kingdom Viridiplantae; phylum Streptophyta; class Magnoliopsida; order Poales; family Poaceae; genus Dendrocalamus; species Dendrocalamus latiflorus. The sequence continues at coordinate 30,192,601 of CM029663.1, forward strand.
GGAAACTGACGCGGAAGCACCGGATGGGTTGAACCTTGAGAAGGAAGGGTTATTGAAAAACTTCTGGATAAACCTTCCTTGGGGACGCTGAACTGGCAATTTTCGCTTACGGCTGGCCTCCAAGCCCTTCCTTTCATTTTCCAGAACTAGGGCCTTGTTTACCAGCTGATGGAAGCTAGCAAAGTCTTGGACTATCAACTGCACCCTTAGTTCCTTACTCATGCCTTCAAAGAATCTATCAATCTTTTCTTCTTCATCTTCCACGTCCTTTGGAGCATATCGGGCCAACTGGTTGAACTTGGTAAGGTATTCATTTACTGACATACTCCCTTGCTTTAGAGTGCGAAACTCATTTTTCTTCATTCTCATCACCCCTGCCGGGATGAAATTTGCCTTAAAAGCGGTCTTGAATTCTGACCAAGGGATAGCTTCGGCATTGCTATCAGTGGTGGCATCCTCTTGGCCTCTAGCAGCCAAATAATTCTCCCACCAAGCCGCTGCAGCACCCTGCAGCTGGTGTGCAGCGAACAGAACTTTATCCTCCTCTGCACATTTAATTAATTGCAGTTTTCTCTCAATATCCCGAAGCCAGTCTTCAGCTTCAAGTGGTTCTTCTGCCGCTGTAAATGTTATTGGCCTTGTCCTTTGGAAATCTCCTAAGTCAGCTTTGTGCCCTCCTTGGCTTCCTTGCTGCCCCGCATATATGGCTTGTAAAAGCTGGGTTTGCTGTGCCATAACTTGGGCCATTGTAGGGTGTTCCGGAGGATTTGGAAGGTCATCATTATCGTGATCCTGGTTTCTGCCCTGGTCTTCAGGCAAAACCCCGTGTGCTGAGTCTATCTCGGCTTGGTGAGTATTGGCCTGGGCCCTGGTGGTCCTTCGACTGGCCATCTGCAGCTATAATTCCGTAATTTATTACTAATACTAGGCAACTAAAAGAGGAATACCACTCCATACGAAAAGACCAATAGAAGCAAAATACGAGGTAATTCACAACATAAAACATACATTAAACATACATTACCACATAGCCAGCATTTTTAAAGTTCTAGACCAAGCTGGACTTTCAAAACACACATAGAGTTCATAATTATACATCACCAGACTAAGAAACTAGCAAAAGTAATACCACCGCAACTGAGGAAACCTGCATCTACCGCTGCTGCCCACACACTACAAGCGTCCTACTCCTCCATAGGTCCAACACTGGGACTGGAGGGACTATCGCCCGGCGACTCGGAACGGGAGCGACTGCCACTGAACTCGGAGGGGTCAGTGTCGGAGCGGGAGCAAGAACGACTACGGCTGCGGCCACGGCGGGCCTCTCCACGGCGCAATGCGGTCTGCGGCCCCGGGGGCCGTGTGCTCTTACGAGCAGTAAGTCTGGTGCGTAGTCCCCCTGAGCCAGGCGGGGGTGGAGCTGGGGCCGAAACCTGCGTAGGAGCCTGCGGGATCTGGGCACGTGCAGTAGCAGTCTCCGCCTTGGCCTCCGCCAAGGCCGCCTCGCACGCGGCAAGTCGCTCACGCAGGGACTCCGCCTCAGTGTGGGTGGCGTGCAGGCGCTCACGCAGCGTCGTGATCTCCTCCTGAGCCCTGACGTGGATCGTCCCCAGCGCCCGGGTGAGGTCCACCTGGTGTGTCAGCCTCGGGTCGTCCTCCATATCGGGGATGAGGATCTCGTCGAAGCGGTCGCCCTCTCGGCGCAGCAGGTAGTAGCAAAAAGGAGTCCTCCGAAGCGCGAGTCCCTGAAGATCGCAGAGGCGGGCCACAGCCAAACGGGCTGCGTCCTGGAGCGCTGCGGTAGTGGTGCCCCTCCTATGGATGGCCGGGAAAACGTGAGGAGGGTCCCTCTCGTCCTTGGCGTCGATGTAGACCTCCATAAGCCAAGACTCGTCTGCTCCAACTCTAGTCCTCTTGCCCCTGTAAATGGGCGGCTTCTTGTAGCCCAGGTAGTGGAGAAGTCTGCGAAGCAAGCTCGCAAACTCTCCCTCCCTCACGCCATGGGCTAAAAAGTCCCAGTGCCCCTCGGCGGCGGCTCCTGCCATCTGCAGGTTACAATACTTACGTTAGTAACTTTTAAAAATAATCCACTGAAAAGTAGACTAGAACAGATCTAGGAAGGATACGAACAGCAATAGTATGCTATATTTTGAGAAGTTCTTTTTATAGATTTTAAAATTATAACCCTAAGACCTTTATAACAACCATTCTAAGGCTTTTACCCTACAGTCGTATGCTCTGATACCAGCGCTGTCAGACCCGGATTTTTCAATCCGAATCTACTGTGTTTTACTGCACTAATCCCTGGATCAGTAGTTAGTGCACACAGGTACATAGCTGGATCATGTCATACATCGCATATTAATATTACAGAAGTTGAAATACACCACATCGGGTGACAGTTTACAAAAGGCCGCTTTGGCCAAATATCATCATTACAGTCATACAGCGGAAACGGTAGCAAAAGTAAGCCCAAGACCACAGGCAAGCGACTGGAAGGGTAATGTGTGCAATATATATTACCGGGATTCCGGAATATACGTGCACACAAAGCCACGGGTCTACTTGTCTATGGCTAGCAAAACGAAGCCTACGCCCTAATCTCCTTCGTTGGATATTCCTTCAGTGACAGGGGTGTCTTCGTGAGCATAGTGATCCTGCGTCCCTGTTTCTGTATTATGTCGCAAAAGCGAGCATGAGCACTCCGACCCCGTGCTCAGCGAGTCAACACACAGAATGCAATATTTAACATGTATGGCTAATCAAAGAATGGCTTGGGCTCATTTTATTTTGCGAAGAGTGCTTTTGAATACAATTATATAAAAATTCCTAAGACCTAGCATTTTGAACAAAAGCATAATGTTCAAGAACATGCAATAATACTAGCGATCCAGATTCCATCCACCGTTACATGGCATCTGCACCATATAGCAATGTTTCAGCGTTATAGCCGCTTAACTTACCACTGGGACAACACCCAGGACAATTCCAAACCAGGGCAGTCCATCGCCCTTTCACTTTTCCATTCCCACCCACAAAGCATTTTGAAATAGAACTATATCTGGTTAAGTTCCCATGTCCGCCCTTGACCGTGGGCACGGCTATTCGAATAGTTTTAGACTCTGCAGAGTTTGTACACTTTCACCACAAGAGACAGTCAACTCGTTGCCCCACACGATTCCTTAGCCATGTGGTTGAGCAGACCATCACAGTAACTTTTCAAAGTATCTAGTCCCTTTTCTCATCTCACTTTATGGGCTTCTCCCACTTGCGGTGGGTCCCATCTATGCGCGGGATGTTCCCCACAGCCACTAACGCAGCCGGGCTCCACTCCCCGCAACGTTAGGACAGCTGGGCAAACTTCACCCTCCACTGGTGTCCCTTCAGGCCCCCTTGCCATAGCTTAACACTTCCCTCCTCTACCGGTGAGATGAGTCTGGGGTTTTCGATAAATTTACTTAGCCAAGCTATACTTTACAGACTTGTGGTTGTACTGTTTTACATGGGTTGACAAGACAAGATTCGGTCCTTAGTAGTATCTGGGCGGTCTACCACTAACCCACTTTGTGCATCCACTGCACCACACTCACACCCTCGAACCAATCCGCCCAGATATTTAAGCAAGTTGAGGATTTTGGGAGCATAAAATAACAATGTCAACATATATCAGTCATTCCCACCATGACTGCCCAACCAATTTTTCTCAGGGTTAAAAGTGATGCTTGGGCACTCTCGCGCCCATGATTATCTAAGCAATACTAAGCATGGCATATATTTAGGGACTTATTTTCAAAAGGTTACTATTATAATTTTGCTACGGCGACAAGGTTCACACATTCAAATATTCCAAAGGAGGTGTAATATTAATCAAGCAAACAATGGGCATATAACTAAGATCTTAAGTTAAACATGGATTTGCATATAAAATAACAGCATGCAATTTGATAATTTAAACAGAAATAATTTGCGAAAAATGTAGGTTCAACATGATCAAAGTATTGACTCGCCTTGGTCACAGGGGGTGTTTCCTGGATCGTCTGAAGCTTCTAGTGCTGCTGTCTCTGCCTCCTCCTCTTGTGCTTCGTAAGCTATTTTTAACGCGCGCGAAAATTTGGATAAAAGAAAAAGGCAATCAACAACCAATAAACACTCGCCAAAAGACCCAAATAAATTCAACACCCATTTTCTAGTTGCATTTGTTTTGGTGTTATAGAAATCCCATTTTGAGTAGCTAAAGTTTTAATCATACTCATTTGAATATACTGCATTCTATAGAGATTAATACACAAGGTCTAATTACAAGATTTTACTAATGGTTGATTTTCCATACTCTTCAATTGATGGGCCATTATTTCATGTGACATTCTCCCTTAGCCCCACTATTACTAAATTCTCTCTCTTGACAAGAACTAGAATAACTACTCATGCTACATCTATATCCAAGTGCTACCTTCAATCACATGATATATACATCCACCCTCAAAAGTCCCAAATACTCTTAGTTGTAATCTGTAAAGACTAATACTCAAGATCTAAATACAAGATCTTTGCTATTTTATGTGCCACTTAAATTATGTTTAATCATTCATTCTATTTATTTGCTAAAGGTTTAAACAAACTTATTTATTGCACAAGCTCATATGTGTACACAGGGACACTCACAGTCGGCTGGTTTCATTGCTACACAGTGGTAATACCAAAAAAAAAAAATAAACCCAAAAACCCACACCCGGCGCGGCGGTGAGGGATCGAACGCGCGCTGCCAGGGTGTATCTTAGCGCCGACGCCGCTAGCCAGGAGGGCATCTCCATCGTTGCTTACATACATAGGGAGTTATTACCTTTTGAGGTATGTGCTAGCAGAGGCCGGGCAGAGAGAGCCGGAACAAGGGAAGGCTTCGGCGGTGGGCTCGTCGGCGTGAAGGGGCCGGGGAGGCTCGGGTGGCGGGCGAAATGGAGTCCTTGCGTCCTCGTGAAGATGATGGAGTTGGCGGCGACGGTCGGGAGTCACCGGAGCAGGGCCGGCGGCGTGCGGTGGCGAAAGTCCGGGAGGGTCGTCGGCGCCGGTGGTGCAGAGCTTTCGGGAGGCTCGGCGGACCGCTCGGTTGTCTTCACGACATCACGGAGAGGCTGTAGGTAATAGGAATCGAGAAATGGTGGGGCGGTGAGGGAGATGGCTCGGCGGCCGGACTTGGGGAAGAAGGGGGGTTGTGGCGGCGATTTGGGGCGAAATCTCGATTCTTTTCCTCTGGACGGAGCACGCGAGAAGGGGAGTCCTTAGAGGCCCTCGGTGGCTCTTATAGGCGCGCGAGGAGGGCTGCCCTCGGGAGCTTGCCCGCGCGGCTGCATCGGGGAGCCGAGATTGATGATGGAAGAGCAGGGAAGTCTCGCGGGGTGGGCTTGCCATCATGACCCAATGCTGCACCTGCTGAGCGCCAGATGACTCGATCCCCACGCATGGAGAGACGGTCGGCAGCGCGGGGAGGAAAAAGAGAGCGGCGGCAGGGCGGGGAAGAAAAAGAGAGCGGCGGGGCACGGCGAACCAATGGGGGAAGGCGACGTTGCCATCGTTTCCGAGGTGAGGCGGAGGAAAGGAGGCGCGGTGGAAGGGACGACGTGGAAGCAGCTCGTCCGCGCAGTGAAGAAAAGAATGGAGGGACGAAGAAAACAGCGCTGGCAGGGGGAGGGCGCTCGGGCGGAAGAAGAGAAGAGGAGGTGGGCTGTGCGCGCCGCTGGGAAGAGAGGTGGGGCTGGGCTGGGCCGATCCGGCCTGGCCTGGCTCCCCTCACATTTTTTTTTTCTTTTTATTATTGCTTTTACATGTGACTATGTATGTGTACATATGTATATATATATACATACCCTGGTATATACATGCATACTTAGCTGTATCTATTTTCTGGGTTATGCACATATCTACTCTATTTACACATGCATACATTTACATATATGTTTATTTGCTTACTTCTCCACCTAGTTTTCATGTATCTACATATATTGGTATCCTTATGTGTCTGCATACATGGGTAAATGCTGGCCTCTTTAAATTTGCTTGCTATTATTTTTAGGGATGAGATTTCATGCTTAGTTACCTTTTCTCCTATGGTATTTTATGGATCATCTTTTCAGATTCTTAATTAGATTTTTAAATCTCCACCATTCAAATATAGCTGCTTATTTTGATCCAATTTAGTTTTAGAAACCTTTTGCCAAACTTTCAGGAAAAATCATTATAAATCCAAATGCAACTGGTATTATATTGCAAAATAACCAACAACTTTACATTTTCCTTAATATCATTTTTCAGGATGTTACAGTAGCCTACCCATAACCTAACAGTGGTATCAGAGCCATTCTGTGTAGTATTTGATCTGAATTGGTTGCATATAGTTGATATTTGGTGGTAGTAGATTAGATATATATTACTACTCTGATATATTAGCTTAGATCGGTTCATGTTATTGGATTGGTTTAGGCACTAGTTGATAAGATCAATCGGTTTTGACGGTAGTAGATGGGCTCGTAGGATGTATGAATTGATAGCACTGAGTTTCTATTCTTTCTGGAAACCTCCCGTGCTAATCAATGTGATTGATCAAAGGAAAATTGGACCAATCATATTGGTAATCGTACCGCTCATTATAGATATTATGTGTTTATATCATGCGATTGAATTGGAATCTACACATAACTTGTTTTTGCAAGGTTATGTGAATAGTATAGCCTATTGTGTATGTGATGCGTGTATGAGTTTTTTATGGCCTGCACATCAAGCTAGTTTATAGCCACACGCTACATATTATTGTATAACGGGCTATGTGTCAGCTTGTGATGCTTGATATTTTTGCATATAATTCATTGTTAGCTGTTAGGAGTAATAGCTAAGTAGAGGAATGTGGTGATCTCAAGCATTGATGGCTTGGTGGACAGAAAGCATGATGATGGAGATCGTCGTGCTAAGGGCCATACTATCTCATAGTTTAATATGATTTAATTGTGAATATTTTTATATTCCTGTTATACTATTATTCATATTATTATTATCTTTGGTGATTTTAACGTGATAGAATAATATCCCTCTAGAAAAATTAAGTAAAACTTGATGCCTTTTTAATAGTTGCACCAATCAAGATTTTGATCATTAACTGGTAGGTCTACCAAAGTAGGGTACCATTAATTCTCTCAATAAGATAAGGTAAAGTGTTAGACACTTCATGCATAATATTGGTTTAACTTGACTAGGTGATCAAAATAGTTTTGGGTCTAGGGGCATAGTGTTGAGGCCGGGATATATGGATGTCACTCAACAAACAAGAGTTACATGTGATGTAATTAGTAAGGGGTTGCTTACCTACGTCGCTATGTTTCTACCAGTAATACCAAAGCTCACTACACTACAAGAATCCTGTTAATCCATGATGGAAAATTTCTGTCACGGATCACCAAAAAACCGTCACCAAGCAGCATCTGTGATGGTTTCAGATATCATCATGGATTGAGCGTCATGGATTAACCTGCGTGACGGTTTGTCGAAAACCATCACGGATTAACGGAATTGGTGACGGTCTTAAACCATCACGGTAGAGCCCGAGGCCTAGTTAGCCCAGCCCAAGCCCGTTTCCTGTGACGAAAAATAACCGTCATGGATGAATTGCCACATCATCATGGATGCTTACGTGGATAATGATGTGGACACTACCTCAGCCCATTTATTAACAGGCCAAAATCAAAGATGGGCCAATTTTTGGCCCAATTTCAGCCATTTTGGCAGCTCTTTTTCAGCCATTTTGGCAGCCCAATTTCAGCCATTTTGCAGCCCAATTTCGTCACCAATTTTTAGCGCACTTTTCAGCCCACTACTACAGCACATACAGCCCATATACACAGCCCATTTTCGCACATACAGCCCATATACACAGCCCATTTTCGCACATACAGCAACTGTAGCAGCACATCAAATAAAAAATCTTATGTTTCCATCCAACATCATATCACATGAATTTTCATCCAACATCAGATCACATAAGTTTTCATCCAACACCAGTTAACAAAGTTTCATCAAACATCCCATCAACATTGCAGTTTACCATGGCACAAGCCAACAACAAATAGAGATTCCAAAAAATGCATACAACTCCAGCAGCTTAATGCATGCAGCTGCAGCGGCAAAATGCATGCATGCAAGAGCAGCAGCAGCAGCAAAATGCATGCAGCAGCAAAATACAAGCAGCGGCAACAAAAGATATACCACCATGTATAGCTTAACTTGGTCGAAATTGACTTGACACAAGTTAGCAGCAGCAAAATGCATGAAGTTAGTAGCAAAAGATATAGCACCATGCATGTCTTAACTTGGTCGAACTTGACTGAGCAAAAGATCAAGTTTTGCTTCCATCTCAGATTGAGTCCTCTTCATCTCCTCTCGGTCCATAATCCTTGCCTGCTCAGATTCTTGCACTTTCTTTGACAAATCAGCCACCTGTACACGAAGCTCAGCATTGGCCCTTTTCTCTGCTTCCAGTTCTGCCTTAGTGTTCTGCTCACTGGATCTAGGCCGGGCATTCTGGAACCCCACATTCTGCAAGAACTGATTCTTCTTGGTGTTCTCAGTAAGCACATCACCAACAACCTGAGCCGCAGACTTGAGTTCTTCACCTTCTGTTGTTGTAGACAGCTTGTTTTCCATTTGAGTCTAGCAAGCAAGTAGCAAACATGGTTGATGATGAGAGAATTAAAAATAAGCATTACAAAGAGCAAAGTCTGAAAGTTATCTTACAATAGCCTCCTGTACAGCAGGGGCATAGCATTTTTTTTCTTGCTGTAGTGGCACTCCTTGAACAAATCAAATGCATTAGGTTCTTCATCATTGTATTTGTCTCCCTGAAAACAACATTTATATGCATCAGGTCCAGCATGAATCATGGTTTACAAAAATCAGGACAGAATCAGGCATACACATATAGAGAATTAGGCATACACATATAGGATAGCTACTGTTCAACTAAAAAGAAAATAAGTAGCAGCAACTGATGTTGAACTAAATTAAGTCCAGCATGATATATTTGATGTTGAGTTACAGCAGCTGATGTTCAACTAAATTAGGTCCAGCATGATATATTTGATTATTTGTGCAGCAAATGTTGAGTTACAGCAGCTACTGTTGAACTGAAAAGAATCCGAAGTAGCAGCAGCTCACTACATCAACACAGCAATAATTTCAAGTCCACAACACTTGATAGCTGCAAAAATTTGAAGAAAGACCATGTACTTTGCCATTTATATTTGTGTAGCAACACAGATTTATACAGCAACACAGATTTGCCATTTATATAGCAGCAACACAGATTTGCCATTTATATAGCAGCAACACAGATTTGCCATTTATATATGTGCAGCACAGATTTATACAGCAACACAGATTTGCCATTTATACAGCAACACAGATTTGCCATTTATATATGTGCAGCAACACAAATGGACATGGTTCACTTACCAAATTTTCAACATGAACCATGTAGGCACGGGAGCTAGTTGTATGATGGTACTTAACATTTCCTCGGTTGTCTTTGTTCTTTTGACATGTCTCCTACATCAAAGACAAAATACATGTAAGGTTGGTGATAGATTAGCATGTACAAGGCAACAATCTGGTTTTTCAGAGAAAACATACCATCTTTTTGGGACTCTTCCATGATTCTAAAAGTTGAATCCACTGTTCATTAGTCATGCATTTGAGAGGAGAAGTTTTTGTAACCAAATGTAGTGGAAAAGGATCAAAATATTCTTGCTTCAGCCTGTATCTTTGTTGGCGAACTGCAGACTTCATCATCTCAAGACAAGCCTTTTTAATTGTCTCATCCTCTGTGTTTATGTCAAACTTTGACTAATCAAATGGAAGAACATGTATAAAAAAGAATATCAATTCAGTAATTTATGGCATAAAACAGTTTACAAACAATGGTTCTTATATTTAGACTTAATGTGGGAAGGACTGGAGAATATATGTACCTGTAGTTTTCCCATGAATAGAGTAACAAACGCAGATGCAGGTTTTTTCTTGTATAGCTTCCAGTGCGTGAGTATAGGCACATGGTTCCTAACTATGATGTTGCATTCAGTTGCAAACTTTGCAGCAACAAGAGGAACCACTGGCCTTATATTCCCTTCAGTTATGACAACTTGCAGCTTGCCACGGCGAGCTCGGTTTAACCTTTGGAGACCATGTCCCATATTATGTCCCCGGTCCCTTCTCTCCTCTCCCCCTAGTTGTAAATGTACATTGAAATTAAAATTAGTGAGGTGAAGCAAACATTGATCCAAGCTAGTCATGAATTTAAAGCTTTGTATACAAACATTGATCCACTAAGGCAATATGGAATATGGAAAATAGATAATCAAACTATCACCTTCGTTGGTAATCTGGTTGTCGTCACCATGTTGGGTAATGCCATCAGTTACGTCAGCCACGAGGGTGTTGTCATCATGCTGGGCGAAGCCATCTAAAAAGGGCAGCCAGTAAGAATGCATTCATCATACAAACAGAACTTATAGAATGACAGTAAGAAACCGTCACCTCCATCATCCATACGGCTGTGCTGATTAGGCTGGGCAATTGCATCAGCCCCAGTGGTCATGTGAGTGTTGTCAAGTAGGGCAGAGATATCACCTAAAAATAATGGCAGTAATTAAGGGTGAGTTCATCATGTTACCTAGTAAACAAGGCACAAAAAGGAAAAGGCTATGTGCTGTACAAATCTGATGCCCAGAAAAATACAGCAGCACATACATGTTGTAACTAGCATACTGTATAAATTACATCACATTGGATATATAAAGCATCATATACAAAAAGGACAAACAAAACAAGCTTAGACCAACTTAACCAGGTTCAGCCCACTTTTTAGTGTCAAACAACATATTTCAAAATTTTCCTGCATAGAGCATGTTACCAGAAAACTGTGAAAATTGGTTCAATGAATTTTTGATACCTAAAACTCTAGTTAACATTTTCACAAGCTAAACAAGCATTAAACTTAGATAAACAGGTACAGCACATAGATAAACTTCAAACAGCAGGTTCAACATTTTTCATAGCTGACTCATGGTAATGGAATGAAACTAAGTAATGTAGCAGTAGAACTGGCCTTCAACAGCAGCCTGTGTGTGGTCATCTAAGTTGCCAACAAGTTCTCCAGCGTGGCTCTCATTAGCTTGCGATGGAGGTGGCACACAAATGTCACTTGGTGTCAGACTTGCATCTTGCTGGGCAATACTTTTCTTTGACCTTGTAACTCTAGGAGATGTTTGGTCTGCAAAAACTCTCTTGCGAGACCGAAACTTGACTCCACGAGGGTGCATGCTTGAAGTTTGGTTGTTAGTTTTCTTGTGAGTCTTCTCCTTAGAGTACTGCTAGAAATGAAAGCATGGATTAGTCAACATAGTATTAGAGAGTTATATTGAATTAGGAAGAAAAACAAGTTAAGACATTAGCACCTTAGCATTCTCATCATCAATCAAATCTCCTTCACCGGTATCATCCTGTAAAGGATCGTACTCAGACTCAGAGTCTCCACTTTGATTCTTGTCAGAATGAATGGCAACATTGTTTGCACACACTGGGTTGTAATCAGGAAGTCCAAGTTCCTTCAGCCTTGCACTGTTCCTCATGCATTCTTTCAGGCGCACCATTTCATATGGATGCAGCGACGGTTCTAAGATGACAGAAAACATGAACAACATATTAATAATATTAGATAGTTCATGACCAAAATAGCACTCCAAAAAATAGCTCACTACAATCAGTAAATAATTAGTGTGAATACTAATTAGTACTTCAGTGAAGGTTCATGTAACAGTACTAAGTTGGTGGTTAGGTAAAATCATAGAACCCGAAATACCACTCCTAAAAATACCTCACTGCAATCATTAAATAATTAGTTTGAATAGTTAGTTTTTTAGTGAAGGTTCATGTAGCAGTACTAACTTGTGGAACAACAAAATCACAGAATCCAAAATAGCACTCCTAAAAATACATCACTAGCAATTCCATTCTAACAACAAGCAAAGCAACCTCAAATGATTTTTATCATGAACCATCTGCACAGTCTGGTTGCTATCTGTACACTGAGTTAGAGAGTACTTAGGTCAGTCCGACAAAACACCTTGTATATTGGATCCCCGCACCAATCAGCCACAAAACATGAACACGAACAGTAAATATTCAATAATGAGATGATGTAAGCAGGACTATACCTGGTATCCAACGTCCTTGTGCTTTCTTCGGTCCACCCTTCGTCGACATCAGTAAATGTTCTTGGAGGCAGCGACAGTGGTGGCGGCGTTCTTGGAGGCAGCGACGGTGGTGGCGGCGTTCTTGGAGGCGGGTGACGGACCTGGCGGCGGGCAACGGACCTGGGGGCAGGAGCCCTGGCGGCGGGCGACGGCCCTGGCAGCAGAAGCCCTGGCGGCGGGCAACATCAACGGCTCTGGAGGCAGGAACCCCGGAGCTTGATGCGACACGCCGCCGATGTGGTGCGGTGGCAGAACAAGGTTCGTGGCAGATGGGTGGCCGTGGAGTGGTGGATGGAGGCGGCTGAGATGGGAATTGGGGATTTAGGGTTGGTACCGACCCTATATTTGGATGGAAGGATGGCACAACAAATACCAAGCTACCCCTGATATGTTAGCTGATGAAGTGCAGCTATATGTTAATTTTGTGTGCGCATATGGGTAGTAGAGTCAATTCGCTCTTGGAAATATTTCATCTGGCGCCCGTGGAGGGAAAAGCGGCGGCCCCTTTCAGTGAAAACAAAGGCCGCGGGAAAAGCCAAAACAGAGGCCGCGCGTTCGTTCCAGCTTCTGTTTTTAACAGCCGTGGACTGGTGGACAATAAGGCACGATTAGAATGACTTATAACCGAAGAGGGATGTGAAGTGGGAGAATAAAGACAATGATGTGTGTGATCCCTCAGCTTCGTGCTAAGATCTTCCTCTGCGATGTGCTCTTCTTCAAATCCGGGACCAACAGCTATTCGTCGTCACTGTCGACCTCCATAAGTGTGTCATCTTCTTCGCAAAAATACTCCATAAGTGTGTTGTCTTATTCATCTTCATCACCAATGACATTCACTTTTTTCCTAGACTCTTTCATCAACTGGGCAATTTTAGCAGCTTCAAAAACAGGGCCTCGCTCATCGTCTCTGTTTAAAGGCTTATCATATGTAATGTCAGAAACTGCTTGTCGCAGACCCTCCTCATCATAGCACTCGTCCTGTTGATATGCATCAGCATTATATTGTACAACCTCAGTCTGACTTACATTGTAAAGATGCCTATGGTCAAATATCTGTACAACTTGCCAATTTTCACCTAGCCTTGTGTCTGGCAAATAGAAAACCTTCCTAGCATGAGTGGCCAATATAAAACAATCATCCTTGTACCACAGACTTCCAACATTGACACTTCTAAAAAAGCCATCATCTTTAAGTGCAGTCCTCTTCCCATCCAGTTTAAACCAGTCACACTTAAACAAAACTACGGACCTCTCCTCTAAGTTATAGTCCAACTGAATTATCTCTTTTATGTTTCCAAAAAAATCAATTAACTGTCCGTTATGTGTAGCTTGTGACATTATTCCACTGTTCTGTGTCTTCTTGTTCTTGTCACGGTCAACAGTGTTAAACCGCACACCATTCACTATGAACGAGGAGTATTTTCTAACTCTGAAATCAGGACCCCATGCCAAGGAAAATAGATCAACATCCACCTCTTCTGGATTAGTACTATGCAACTTTAAGATCTGCCACATGCATGCAACACACATATATCAGAAAAATAGAAGTTAGCATATATGCAATATATAAGTTGACAATGAACACTAACATGGTTCCTAAACCAGGTTTGAAATCCTTGTCAAAGCATTCTTTCAATGTTAGGCACCCCTTGTCTCTCTAACTCATCTCTGAACGTGCTGCAAAAAAATATAAATTAGCATATGTTGGAAGCAAATAGATGTACAGAAGTAAGTATATAGAACATACTTGACGTAATTCTCAACTTGTGCACAGTTGTTCAGCACAAACCACACCATTTGATCAATGCCATTTTCATGATATACAAATTCAGGTGAAGAAGTAAAATTAACTCCATGCCCAAAAACATCAACACCATAAGCTTCTTCATTGGAGAAACATTTATTTCTTGGCTCCCGATTAAATCTTGTTTCAACATCGTCCATGTATTTAGAGCAAAATGTCAGACACTCATCAGCAATATATGCCTCGGCAATTGAACCTTCTGGTCGTGACCTATTCCTCACATAGAACCAATAGTACCTATTCCTCAACCTGCAGGTGCTGGGTTCGATCTCCAGTTGGCGCAACTTTTTTTCTATTTATTTACCATTTAAACATTTGTGCTGACAGATGGGCCAACGTGGATCAGTAGTAGCTACGGCACACGCGCACACCAGTCGCAAAAAACACGAGCAGAAAATAAATAAAAGTACTCAATAGCACATTTAGTCACATAGAACCAATAGCTCAGTGGTAAGACATTTTGTTGGTCTGCACCAGGTGCTGGATTCAAATCCCGTGTGCTGCAGAATTTTTTTGTTCCAAAGCATTTTTTCCCTTCTGCACAATATCTGCGTTCCCAAGCATTTTTTTCCCTTCCGCACCATATATATGCAGAATATTTTTAGTTTTACCATATGTACCATATACATGCAACAAAGTAATAAAATTATTTGGTTCAAATAATTTAACAAATCGGCTTTTGGGTTTGATTCTTTTTGCAATCATGATAGCGGGCCTATTGTTTTGGGCTAACTAGAGTATGACGAATTTAAAATCATACACCATGACGGTCCGAATAAAACCGTCACGAGTTAGCGGGCCGGGAATATCCACTGGTGCACATCCATGACGGAAAAAAAATTATCGTCACGGATTGCGTCTGTCAGTGACAGTCTCTAGATCCATCACCGAGAATCCGTCATGGATTAACAAGTTTCTTATAGTGCTAGGACTTATTGAAATATGGATCTTAACTCACTATATGTTATTAGAGGGTACATAATTTTTTAACATATAGTGGGAGTATGTTTTGTTAAATTATTTAATTGAAGATTTCACATAAACATAGTGCTGAATTTTTTCATATACTTTTTATGTTGTAGACAATGCTACCATCTACTTCCTCTGCACCCAGTTTTAACCTGCAATCTATTCTTGAGAAAGAAAAACTAAATGGAACAAACTTCATTGACTGGTATCGTAACTTGAGAATTATTCTCAAGCAAGAAAAAAGGAATATGTTCTATATAGGTTCCATATCCAGATGAACCAGCCGAAGATGCTACTCGTGCTCAAAAGAATGAGTATGAGAAACATTGCAATGACTCACTTGTGTTAGTTGTCTCATGCTTGCCACCACAAACTCTGAGCTTCAGAAATAATATGAGAATACGGATGCCTACAATATGATTGTGGGTTTTAAAGGCATGTTTGAGAACCAGGCAAGGGTGAAAGGTACAACACCTCTAAATCATTGTTTGCGTGTAAGTTAGCTGAAGGAAGTCCGATCAGCCCTCATGTTATTAAGATGATTGGATACATTGAGAGTTTAGAAAAGCTTGGTTTTCCCCCATAGCCAAGAGTTGGCTACTGATGTTATTCTCCAGTCGCTCTCTTCGAGCTTTGAACTAGTCATTTTGAAGTTTCATATGAATGGCATGGAGAAGTCAATAACCGAGTTGCTTGGGATGCTCAAGTCAGGAGAGGAGAGCATGAAGAAAAGCTTTAATCATGTGATGATGGTTTAGAATACTACCAACTTCAAAAAAGAAGAAGTCTAGGCTTTGAGCAAAAGAAAGGGCACGGCAAAACTCATGATGAGATCTCAAGTATCAAATCTAAGCTTCAGAAGCTCAAGATTGGTGTTGCACTTAATGCCATTTGCTACTATTGCTAAGGGATTGGATATTAGAAGAGGAACTGGAAGAAGTACTTGGCAGAACTAGAAAAGAAGAAGGGAAGTAAAACTTATACTTTAGGTATAAATATTATAGAAATAAATCTTGCTATTTCTCATATTAGTTCTTGGGAATTTGATACCGAATCAGTTGCTCATATTTGCAATTTGATGCAGGGGCTGATAAGGAGTAGGAGTTTAGCAAGAGGTGAGGTTGATCTTCGTGTGAGCAATGCAGCAAGAGTTACTGCGTTGGTTGTTGGCACTTTACCATTATCTTTACCTTCAGGATTAGTTTTAGAATTGAATGATTGTTATTATATTCCTACCTTAAGCAAAAACATTATTTATGCTTCATGTTTGGGAGCAAAAGGTTATGAGTTTAGAATAAAGAACAATTGTTGTTCAATTTATTTGAATGATATGCTTTATGGTCATGCTCTATTGATAAATAAATTATATGTTTTAAATCTTGATGATGTGCCTATCTATAACATTAATGCTAAGAGGCTTTGATCTAATGATTTGAATCCCACTTATATTTGGCATTGTCATTTGGGTCACATAAATGAGAAGCATATGGTGAAGCTCTATAAAGATAGTTTTCTAAACTCATTTGATTTTGAATCATTTGAAACATGCGAGCCTTATTTACTTGGCAAAATGACTAAGATACCTTTCACTAGTCTAGGTGAGAGGGCAAATGACTTGTTGTCCTTAGTACATTCGGACGTATATGGACCAATGAGCTCAATGGCCAAATGTGATTTTCAGTACTTTATAACCTCTACCGATGACTTTAGTAGATATGGGTATATCTACCTAATGAGGCATATATCAGAATCATTTGAAAAGTTTAAGGAATTTTGGAATGAGATATAAAATAAACTTGGCAAGATAATTAAAGCCCTGCAATCACATTATGGAGGTGAACATTTGAGCCATGAGTTTAGTTATCATCTAAAGCAATGTGGAATTATTCCATAGCTAACTCCATCGGGAACACCTCAATGGAATGGGGTGTCTGAATGATGAAATTGGACCTTGTTAGATATGGTTCTATCTATAATGAGCCAATCTAATCTGCCATTGTCTTTTTGGGTATATGCTATAGAAATAGCTAGTTCACATTAAATAGGGTTCCATTAAAAGCTGTAGAGAAGACACCATATGAGATATGAACTAGGAAGCATCCCAGGTTGTCTTTTCTCAAAATATGGGGATGTGGAGTATATGTAAAACATTTGACTCTAACAAGCTCACACCTAAATCCGATAAATGCTTCTTCATGGGGTATCCTAAGGAAACTAAAGGATATTACTTTTATAAAAGCGATGAGAACAAAGTGTTTGTTGCCCGAAATGGTGTCTTTTTGGAGAAAGAGTTTCTCTCAAAAGGAGTTAGTGGGAGCACGGTAGGACTTGAAGAAATGTGAGACACATCAGAAAATGTTTCAACTCCTATTGAACCTCTACATAATATACAAGATGTTGTAGAACCTATGGAAGAGGCACCAGCCCCACATAGGTCTAAAAGGCCATGTCAATTGCCGATAAGGTATCGACATGACATTTTGTTGTTAGACAATGATGAGCCTAAGACTTATGAGGAAGCGATGATGAGCCCAGACTCTGAGAAATGGCTTGGAGCCATGAGATCCGAAATTCAATCCATGTATGATAATCAAGTTTGGAACTTGGTTGATCTACCTGATGGTGTAAAAACCATTGAGTGCAAGTGGGTTTTTATGAAAAAGATAGATATAGATGGAAATATTCATATCCATAAGGCACGATTGGTGGCGAAGGGTTTCAAACTAATTCAAGGTATTGCCTATAATAAAACCTTCTCACCCATCGCTATGCTTAAGTCTGTCCGGATCATTCTAGCTATTGTTGCATATTTCGATTATTAGATATGGCAAATAGATATCAAAAGACTTTCCTAAATGGAACCTAAGTGAGGATGTGTACATGACACAACCTGAGGGTTTTGTCGATCTCCAAAATGCTAGAAAGATATACAAGCTTCAAAGATCTATTTATGGACTGAAGCAAGCTTCGTGAAGTTGGAACATTCATTTTGATGAGGTGATCAAAGAGTTTGGCTTCATCAAGAATGAAAAAGAGCCTTGTGTTCACAAAAAGGCTAGTGGGAGCGCACTTATTTTTCTGGTCCAATATGTCGATGGCATATTATTGATTGGAAATGATATTCCTATGCTTGAATATGTCAAATCTTCATTAAGAAATAGTTTATCTATGAAAGACTTAGGAGAGGCAGCATATATTTTAAGTATAAGATTTATAGAGAAAGAACTGAAAGGCTAATTTGATTAAGCCAAGATATGTACATTGACAAAGTGTTAAGGCGGTTCAACATGCAAAATTCCAAAAAAAGGTTTCTTGCCTATGTCACATAGTATTAGTCTTAGCAAGACTTAGTATCCTTCGACACCAGATGAGCGAAACCAGATAAGTAAGATTCCATATGCTTTTGTCATTGGGTCTATCATATATGCCATACTTTGTACAAGCCCAGATGTGTCATATACTCTAAGTGTTATGAGCAGATATCAGTTAGATTCAGGTGAAGGTCACTAGATAGCTATGAAGAACTTCCTAAAATATTTGAGAATGACCAGAGATGCATTCCTTGTTTATGGAGGTGAGGAAGAGCTAGTCGTAAATGGTTACACTGATGCTAGCTTCCAAACTGATAAAAATAATTTTTTATCGTAGTTTGGGTTTGTGTTTTGTCTTAATGGAGGAGTAGTGAGCTAGAAAAGTTTCAAGTAAGAGACGGTTGTCGATTCTAGAATGGAGGGTGAGTATATTGCGGCTTCCGAAGCTGCAAAGGAGGTCATTTGGATAAAGAAGTTCATTTATGAGCTGGGTGTGGTCTCTAATGTTTCTAGTCCAATGAATCTCTATCATGATAATAGTGGAGCCATTGCACAAGCCAAGGAGTCTAGATCGCATCAAAAATACAAGCACATACTTCGGTGTTTTCACCTCATTCGTGAGATTGTTGATAGAGGTGATGTTAAGATATGCAAAGTACACATAGATTTAAATATTGCTGATCCGTTAACAAAGCCTCTTCCGCAGCCAAAGCATGAGGCACACACAAGAGCTATGAGTATTAGATACTTGCATGATTGACTCCAGTGTTAGTGGGAGATTGTTAGTGATATGCCCTAGAGGTAATCATGGAGATGGTTGTATCACTTCTATGTTTATAGTATTTTAAATAATATGTTATTTTGTACCTTGAATAAATATCTTTTATATTGATCAATAAGCATGTGACTTGTTCGTGAAACTTTTTATTCATGTTTTGATGTTATTCTAAATTATCACTGACCTTATATCATTATGTGGGACAATTATGATTTACAGATCAGCACATGTATTGATTGATGGCCATGTTTCACAGATCGTGGATATAGGATATCAAATCAATAGTGTGGACACATGTTAGAGAACATGATGTTAGATTAACCCACCATGAGGTACTATAGGAATTGTTATATTCTTAAGTGTCATTAGTTGGTCTCGTACATAGTATATGTAGGATCCTTACACCTGAGATCATCATTGTTTCCTATATGTGTAATTGTTTACTTAGGGGTTACCAAACACTACTCCATGACTAGGTAGTCATAAAGATAGCTTTTGGGTTTACTATGAAATATATCGAAAAATATAAGTGATCAAGAAGGAATTTGCCCCTCCTATATAAAAGGAAAGATATCTTTGGGCCCCTCAATGTGGTTGGATTAAGAAAGTGCATGGCTATGTCGAATGTGGTTGAGGAGTCAATCCCAACTCAGTAATCCACTATCAGTTCGAGTGAAGGATCGAGCTATCATAGGATGGCATGCTTCTCGCCTTGAATTCGATCTGGTATCATGAGGCAAAGAGATCGGTACATAAGTACTATATAGGTTCATTCGATATGATCTTTATGTATATTTGGGAGTTGTTATGTCCTGCTAGAGACCGCTATCGACTTATGGCACTGGGGGCTGACGATAGATGCATGATAGCAATGGCCGGGGGGCGAGTCTTCACTCTCTTTGTGGTCATCACAACCGCTGCCATCTTCGTTGTCGCTATGCATGAGCCACGAGCGCGACTGGCGCTCCTAGCAGGAATGGGCTGATCATGCATAGGGAGCATGAGGGTGTCACACACGCTATTAATGTGTGGGTCGTTCGATGTCATGGTTGTCCGAAGACTATGATTCTTTAGGATGTAGGGCCCTAGGAACACCGCAGTTGCTTGCCCTGGGAGCCCCTCTATGGTCTCTCCGTAGCCTCCATTATTCATTGTTTGGTCTGTAACTACAACAGGAACTATTGCCAGTTGACAGTATGAATCTAGGGTCCAACAATTTTAGAGGGCAAATTCCACAACTTTCTAGAAATATGTCGTCCTTGGATCTCGCAATTCATTGTCAGGGCCGCTACCAACATATCTTAAAGCTCCCGAGCCCCAGTCTTTGCTCCTTTCCAGCAATTTCATCACTGGGACCATTCAACTGTACAGTTTGGTATACTTAGATCTGTCACACAATCAATAAACGGGTGATTTTTCAAACTGTTCAGTGAACTAATTTGGTTCTGAAATGTTTGTCGTAGACTTGAACAACAATAGTTTGTCAGGTGAATTTCTTCATTTCCTTCGCAACGCTGGACAACTAATCTTCCTTGATCTCTCACAGAACAAATTCTCTGGAACATTGTTATATTGGATAGCAGGCAAAATGCAACAGTTACAGTTCTTGAGGTTAAGATCAAATATGTTTGGTGGCCATATTCCTAGGCAGCTAACTCAGCTTTTCGAGCTTCAATATTTGGACATTGCACACAATAACATTTCAGGAACTATACCTTGGTCTCTAGGAAACTTTGCAGGCATGACACGCACACCTCAAGAAAGTGTAGAAAGTTATATTTACGTGCAGAGCAAGTCAACATTCAGAAAAGATCAACAGCTCGACTACTCTTTTAAAATCTGCACACTAGTGGTGAGTCTTGATTTGTCAGGTAATAATTTAACGGGAGAGGTTCCGAGGGAAATAACCTCAGTGATCGGACTTCAGAGCTTGAATCTCTCCGGTAACCAGTTAAACGGAACAATTCCAAATAAGATCGGTGCTCTAAAAAATGTGGAGTCTCTAGATCTATCATACAATAATTTGTTGGGTGAGATCCCTTCAAGTTTATCGGACCTTAATTCTTTAAGTTGGTTAAACTTGTCCTCCAACGATCTGTCAGGAACAATACCATCCGGGCAAGGGCAACAATTACAGACGCTTAATGACCAGGCTTACATCTACATCGGCAACCCAGGACTCTGTGGGCCTCCTCTCTCCAAGAACTGTTCAAGGAATGAAAAAAATCACAGTGTCCATGAAGAAGGTGAGGGCAGATCAAATGATACGGCATTCTTTTTATCTCAGCATGAGCATAGGATTTATGACAAGCTACATGACATGATTTATGTGCAGATTGCTCTAGGCTGGGTCTCCATAAGAAGAAAAATCCATGACAACAGAGCATGAACGGTTTCGTTGACAGCACAATCTTCCTTAACTCCCGAGTTATTTATGCTGTGTTTTGTGGAAGTTGTAATGCTTCCCATTTTGCAATAAGCTTAGGTGTCTGCATATGCTTTCCATTCTGCAATAAGCTGCCGCAGCGTGGTTTGCCTTGGAAATGATACGCTTGCAAATGAAAGAGCCCATGTGAACCTGGGAAAACACCATCCATCCAAGGTCTTTTTTCTTCTTCCTTTTTTGACGGAAACAAGAGTACACGACACGTTTTTCCACCCTCCCTATCACACGGCTTAACTTTTTGGATACCTCGAAATGCAAGTGAATGGAATATGCTTTAGACTTTAGCGAGTGAATGGAATGTGCTTTAGACTTTAGCGAGTGAATGGAATGTGCTTTAGACTTTAGCGACCAATCGATGCCGGATGCCCCAGCGAGTGGGTGCGTTTTTCAAAGAAGGGAAGTTTGATGAAGTGGACAGTTGCATATCGATTTCCCGAATTGAATTGCCAGCATGGACCTTTTGAGTTTTGACCTTGACTATTGCATATCTATTCATCAAAGCCACGACTAAGCAGAAGCCAGCAGCCACAATCTCCGAGCTTTAGGTGCCGCTCGATTGGGATGAAATAATTTGACTTATGACTGAAATTGCACTGTAACTAGTTAAAATTACACCGTAGCTGATGGTGGCTTATTGCGCGTAACTAAATTAAAAAATTAAAAATTAAAAAAGCAGTTTAGTCTATCACGAACAACACAAACGAATATGAGAAAAAAGAACCGGAAAAAGGCTCAAAAAAGCTAAAAAGTAAAAAAACAAAATTTAGGAATAGTAAAAAAATAAGTCAGAAGTTAGAAACTCAAGCCAAAATGAGCGGGGCAGACCTATATAATGTTGATTAAGTTGACTGGTATCCTAATCTTATTAAGACTTGGAGAGGTGTGCTGTAAGAGCAACTCCAGCAGGGCCCCTACTTGAGCCCTCAAAACTCAAATTTGAGGGCTTGAGCCAAAAAACGAGCTCCAGCAGAGCCCCTACTAGAGCCCTCAAATTTGAGGAGGCCCTCAAATCACCCTCCCACCCCTCATTCCTAGGGGCCCCCTACTCTGGCTCTCATTTTTCAGCTCTGCTCGTTTTTTTCCCGCACGACTGAAACATCCCCGCCGCCTCCAATCCCCCGCCGCGCCCCCCTCCTGCTCGGCCGCCGCATCTCCCGCGCGCCTCCAATTACCCGCCGCCGCCGCCGCTAGATCCCCCGTCCCGCCCGTCCTGCTCAGCCAAAATACCCCACCGCCGCCAGATCCCCCGCTAGATCCCCCATCCCGCCAGATCCTGCTCGGCCGGATGTGAGGAGGAGGGAGGAGGGGGAAGCGGAGGCGGCGGTAGGTGCGAGGCGGATCTGGTGCTTGGTGGCGCGCGGGAGATGCGGCGGCGCGGCCGAACCGAGGAGAGGAGGGGCGCCGGCGGCCGGATGTGAGGAGGAGGGAGGAGGGGGAAGCGGAGGCGGCGGTAGGTGCAAGGCGGATCTGGTGCTTGGTGGCGCGCGGGAGATGCGGCAGCGCGGCCGAACCGAGGAGAGGAGGGGCGCCGGCGGCCGGATGTGAGGAGGAGGGGGAAGCGGAGGCGGCGGTAGGTGCGAGGCAGATCTGGTGCTTGGTGGCGCGCGGGAGATGCGGCGGCGCGGCCGAACCGAGGAGAGGAGGGGCGCCGGCGGCCGGATGTGAGGAGGAGGGAGGAGGGGGAAGCGGAGGCGGCGGTAGTGCGAGGCGGAGACGGAGAGGTGCGGGGCAGGGGGAGAAGTGATGCCTGGAGAGTGGAGACGGCGGGGGTGAGGGAGAGAAGGAGGAGTGGGTCCCATGTGTCAGTTGCAGTGGAATGGATTTGAGGGCTTAAATTTGAGGGGTGCTGTTGGAGTAGATGCAAAAAAACTGGGTCCTCAAAAGTAGGGGGAGCCATCAAATGAAAAGTAGGGGCTCTGTTTTGAGGGCTACTGCTGGAGTTGCTCTAAGCCTTTTAGTTTTAATTTTCAGTAGGGCTCTCCCCTACTCTTCTCGCAAAAAAAGGTGTGCTGCAAGCGTTCTAGGCAAAGTTTGATAGTTTGGACAAAAAAATTGATGTTTACTGATATCTAGTGACTCATTTATTTTAATTGGTTTTCAACCTAACCGACATGTGGGTCTTCTTGGCATTGAGACAGAAACAAAGGAGGCATGGCTGTGCACGTAGGCAAGGTCACCAATGGCAGCCGAAGCACGAGGAGGTGGCGGCTAGGCCATGGATAGAAACAGGGGAAGGAGAAGATCCACTTGGTTAGTCACTGGCAAGAGCAAGCACTATGGCCAAGATAGCTATGGCGAACAGGGGCGGAGCTAGGCCTTGGGCCACTAGGACAATGGCTTGAGGCTTAGATCAAAATTCCTCACTAGCCTACACTATAGCTAACAAAGGACTGGATTGGACCATGCGCACTCCAGTGGACAGGGTCCGAGACCTACGCCTTGGCTGGCTACACCCTTGGCAGCGAGAGCAAGGAAGACGGTGGTCGAAGACCCCCGCCCCCGTGGCAACGGCACATTGGAGCAGCCATGTTTAGAGCCAGGACAGGTAATGAAAATGGCTCTCTAATAGCTGCGCGAGCTACGAAATGGGAAGCATCGCAAATGGAGGACTTGGCTATGGCCTCCCAGCAACACCGGTGGCACCCAAGTGGCGGCCTCTACTGGCCCTGACACCCTCACTGTCACCACATAGGGAATGGAGGGCTCCCTAGTCCCTACATCGGGCACGAGTGGAGGTGCCCTAGAGGCGATCTACGGAATGCTACAGTGGGAATGGGTGGAACTACGGAGGTCCATGTGAGAGATGCAAGAGATCTAGTGTCAATAGACCCCTATTGCGGTGGTAACGAAGGTGACGGCAGAAAGGACGGAGAGTGCGAAGCCAACATCGGCCCTCGATGGGTGGACTCTGAGTCCACCCTCAGTGTAGGTTTGTAACGGAGCGCTTGGATGGAGGATGTCAAGATGCCCACTATGGAGCACATGGGCCAAAGCTAGCATCTGTAGGACCAGAGGAGTCACATGGTTGCTACGCGCTCCATGTTGTCGAGGGAGAGAACTGTGCACACCAAGTCAGCCAAAGGGTCAATGTGAACTCAACAATCACCAACACAAATCAACCACGGGACATGAAAGGTAGGCGGCTTACCTGGACCAGTGGGCTTCGGCAATGAGGTGACAGAGGGGTCAGGCTGCATGTGCCATAGCCGGGACAATGGGTAGATGCGGATCATGCAGAACTCTTTAAAAAGGTCTTGCATGTTAAAGTGAAGTGCCACCTCGATGAGCCTCCAGGCGTGTTTCTCATCCTCATTGTCAAGCGCCACAGCAGGTGACTTGTTGAAGTCCATGAGCTGGCTTGTCCAGTGAAGGCTGCTACCGAGCTTGATTCGATGATAGAACCACCTCCGCATCCAGTTTGACTCTCACTTCATCAGTGTAGGCTTCCAAGGAAACAAATTTGCACAGTCAAATCAAAGAACAAAGTTAACACTCCCTAGGATCGAATACTGCCCATCACCGAGTCACTTCGGCTGGTAGCGTGTGTTGCATAGAGAGACAAAGATCATTTGGCTTCAGAGGACTACCTTCGTGCAAGAGGCCCAGTTGAAGACAACAAGCCACATGATGGCATTCGGCGTCAACTGTGCATGCTCCAACCCGTACAGCAAAAGAACTTCACTGTTAAAGGACATGACGAGGATCCAAAGGCCAGTGTCAAAGTACACACTAAACACCACTGTCTTCAACTCCGTAGACTAAGGTATGACCTCATTGTCACCACAGAGCCAGACAACTTCGCGGTCGGAGATTTTTTCGTCGTGCGCCAGCGGTCGAACTAGCTCCTCCGTGGTAATGGTTGGGCCAAGCGTGTTCACAAACACACCACTCACCTTCTCCAATGCGCTTCACTTCTTGTTGGCCGTCGACTCATCCCGATTGACAATGCCATCACTGCTCAACACAGCTGAAGAACCACTATGAGCAACGGAACGGCCATCTACCCCATAGTGAGATCACCGATCACTGCCACAAACCATCCTCAAAGAGCAACACTAACGACGGCGCACATGCGACCACCACAAAACTAGCGATGACCAATGCTTCGGCAGAAAGCAAGAGGAACAAGGAAGGACACTAGCAACCGAGATGCGATATGGCGACCTTGCCAACAGAGGAAGCCTTATGAGGGAAACCGTAATTTACTGCGCACGCCTTTTGAGGGGGCACGCGAGACCCAAACAAGCGTGAAACAACGCCGCACAGCTCGAGAATCTGACGCCTCCACACCGCCACGCGGCACGATTAACCAACAAGATTAGGACGCTTGTCCCACTCCTCCAGAACATGAAGTGGCTAGCACCACAACGAGTGAACCCCACAGGGCTGCCAACCTACAGGCCGAAGGGACAGCGGGTGGCGGAGCCCTTTACCATGAGAGGCTACTATTGGGAGAGTGGCCCCCACCTTTGCCCATTCGACCCACTGGGTCAAGAGGCTCATTAAGCATGTAAAATGGCATTTGTACCCTTGGCATCATGAGACAAAGTAAGGGCATTCTTATAATCCGGTTATAAGATCATATATACAGCCTTGAGGGGAGAAAGAACCAAGAGACAGCTAATTTATTATTTACCCCCCACTTCTAGTGTACACAGGACTTCAGGTAGCCCCTAGTACCCTTCCCATAGACCATTGTTCACTATTTGGCCCATAGCTATAACACTTCCTATTTTGCAATAAGCTTAGGTGTCCGCGTATACTTTCCATTCTGCAATAAGCTGCCGCAGCATGGTTTGCCGTGGAAATGATATGCTTGCAATTGAAAGAGCCCGTGTGAACATGGGAAAACACTATCCAAAGACTTTGAGCTAAATGTAATAATGTTTTCCTATAGTTTGGGCAGGCTGTGTGTGTTGTGATCTTTGTGGATGAATGCGCGCGTGATCCACCAACGTATTCTTAGTGGCTTAGCCTTCGAGAGTATGAAAATATGTAGGTTAGGTGAGGGGTGGTGAAATCCAGACTCAAGCCCAACCCATCAAAACGCAAGCACACATATACTCTCCCCCCCCTCACTCTCTCCCCGCGGACCCGCGCGCATAGATGAATTATTGTAGTTCGATGGATAAATTTTCCGTGACAGGGGAGATTGATGTTTTACCTACTAATAACTTGTATGTGACACTGATTGGCACAGCACGGTACCTAGGTCTTTTTTCTTCTCTCTTTTGACGGAAACAAGAGTACATGACACGTTTTTCCTCCCTCCCTATCACACGGCTTAACTTTTTGGATGCCTCGAAATGCAAGTGAATGGAATGTGCTTTAGACTTTAGCGACCAATCGATGCCGGATGCCCCAGCGAGTGGGTGCGTTTTTCAAAGAAGGGAAGTTTGATGAAGTGGACAGTTGCATATCGATTTCCCGAATTGAATTGCCAGCATGGACTTTTTGAGTTTTGACCTTGGCATATCTATTCATCAAAGCCACGACTAAGCAGACCAAGCCAGCAGCCACAATCTCCGAGCTTTAGGTGCCGCTCGATTGGGATGAAATGAGTTGACTTATGACTGAAATTGCACTGTAACTAGTTAAAATTACGCCGTAACTGATGGTGGCTTATTTTGCATAACTAAGTTAAAAAATTAAAAATGAAAAAAACCGTTTAGTTTATCACGAACAACGCAAACGAATATGAGAAAAAAAGAACCGGAAAAAGACTCAAAACAGCTAAAAAGTAAAAAAAACAAAATTTAGGAATGGTAAAAAAATAAGCCAGAAGTTAGAAACTCAAAGCAAAATGAGCGGGGCGGGGCAGACCTATATAATGTTGATTAAGTTGACTGGTATCCTAATCTTATTAAGACTTGGAGAGGTGTGCTGCAAGCCTTTCAGTTTTAATTTTCAGTAGGGCTCTCCCCTACTCTTCTCACAAAAAAAGGTGTGCTGCAAGCATTCTAGGCAAAGTTTGATAGTTTGGACAGAAAAATTGATGTTTATTGATATCTAGTGACTCATTTATTTTAATTGATTTTCAACCTAACCGACATGTTGGTCTTCTTGGCATTGAGACAGAAACAAATTAAGGAGGCATGGCTGTGCACGTAGGCAAGGTCACCAATGGCAGCCGAACCAGAGGAGGTGGCGGCTAGGCCATGGATAAAAACAGGGGAAGGAGAAGATCCACTAGGTTGGTCACTGGCAAGAGCAAGCACTATGGCCAAGATAGCTGTGGCGAACAGGGGAGGAGCTAGGCCTTGGGCCACTAGGACAATGGCCCGAGGCTTAGATCAAAATTGCTCACTAGCCTACACTGTAGCTAACAAAGGACTGGACTGGACCATGCGCTCTCCAGTGGACAGGGTCCGAGACCTACGCCTTGGCTGGCTACACCCTTTGCAATGAGAGCAAGGAAGACGGTGGTCGAAGACCCCCGCCCCCATGGCAACGGCACATCGGAGCAGCCATGTTTAGAGCCAGGACAGGTAATGAAGATGGCTCTCTGATAGCTACGCGAGCTACGAAATGGGAAGCGTCGCAAATGGAGGACATGGCTATGGCCTCCCATCAACGCCGGTGGCACCCAAGTGGCGGCCTCTACTGGCCCTGACACCCTCACTGTCACCACATAGGGAATGGAGGGCTCCCTAGTCCCTACGTCGGGCACGAGTGGAGGTGCCCTAGAGGCGATCTACGGAATGCTACAGTGGGAATGGGTGGAACTTCGGAGGTCGATGTGAGAGATGCAAGAGATCTAAAGTCAATAGACCCCTATTGCGGTGGTAACGAAGGTGATCGCAGAAAGGACGGAAGTTGCGAAGCCAACATCGACCCTTGATGGGTGAACTCTGAGTCCCCCCTCAGTGTAGGTTTGTAACGAAGCGCCTGGATGAAGGATGTCAAGATGCCCACTATGGAGCACATGGGCCAAAGCAAGCATCTGTAGGACCAGAGGAGTCACATGGTTGCTACGCGCTCCATGTTGTCGAGGGAGAGAACTGTGCACACCAAGACAGCCAAAGGATCAATCTGAACTCAGCAATCACCAACACAAATCAACCACGGGACATGAAAGGTAGGCGGCTTACCTAGACCAGTGGGCTTCGGCAATGAGGTGACAGAGGGGTCAGGCTGCATGTGCCATAGCTGGGACAATGGGTAGATGCGGAGCATGCAGAACTCTTCAAAAAGGTCTTGCATGTTGAAGTGAAGTGCCACCCTGATGAGCCTCCAGGCGTGTTTCTCATCCTCATTGTCAAGCGCCACAGCAGGTGACTTGTTGAAGTCCATGAGCTGGCTTGTCCAGTGAAGGCTGCTACCGAGCTTGATTCGATGATAGAACCACCTCCGCGTCCAGTTTGAATCTCACTTCATCAGTGTAGGCTCCCAAGGAAACAAATTTGCACAGTCAAATCAAAGAACAAAGTTTACACTCCCTAGGATCGAAAACTGCCCATCACTGTGTCACTTCGGCTGGCAGCGTGCGTTGCATAGAGAGACAAAGATCGTTTGGCTTGAGAGGACTACCTTCGCGCAAGAGGCCCAGTTGAAGACAACAAGCCACATGATGGCATTCGGCGTCAACTGTGCATGCTCCAACCCGTACAGCAAAAGAACTTCACTGTTAAAGGACATGGCGAGGATCCAAAGGCCAGTGTCAAAGTACACACTAAACACCACTGTCTTCAACTCCGTAGACTAAGGTATGACCTCATTGTCACCACAGAGCCAGACAACTTCGCGGTCGGAGATTTTTTCGTCGTGCGCCAGCGGTCGAACTAGCTCCTCCGTGGTAATGGTTGGGCCAAGCGTGTTCACAAACGTGCCATTCACCTTCTCCAATGCGCTCCACTTCTTGTTGGCAGTCGACTCATCCCGATCGACAATGCCATCACTGCTCAACACAGCTGAAGAACCACTATGAGCAACGGAACGGTCGTCTACCCCATAGTGAGATCACCGATCACTGCCACAAACCATCCTCAAAGAGCAACACTAACGACGGCGCACATGTGACCACCACAAAACTAGTGATGACCAATGCTTTGGCAGAAAGCAAGAGGAACAAGGAAGGACACTAGCAACCGAGATGTGATATGGCGACCTTGCCAACACAGGAAGCCTTAAGAGGGCAACCGTAATTTCGCACGCCTTTTAAGGGGGCACGCGAGACCCTAACAAGCGTGAAACAACGCCACACAGCTCGAGAATCTGACGCCTCCACGCCGCCACACGGCACGACTAACTAACAAGATTAGGACGCGTGTCCCACTCCTCCAGAACATGAAGCGGCTACCACCACAATAAGTGAACCCCATAGGGTTGCCAACCTACAGGCCGAAGGGACAGCGGGTGGCAGAGCCTTTGACCATGAGAGGCTACTGTTGGACGAGTGGCCCCCACCTTTGCCCATTCGACCCATTGGGTCAAGAGGCTCATTAAGCATGTAAAATGACATTTGTACCCTTGGCATCATGAGACAAAGTAAGGGCATTCTTATAATCCGGTTATAAGATCATATATATAGCCTTGAGGGGAGAAAGAACCAAGAGACAACTAATTTATTATTTACCCCCACTTCTAGTGTACGCAGGACTTCGGGCAGCCCCTAGTACCCTTCCCACAGCCCATTGTTCACTGTTTGGCCCATAGCTATAACACTTCCTATTTTGCAATAAGCTTTGGTGTCCGCGTATACTTTCCATTCTGCAATAAGCTGCGGCAGCATGGTTTGCCTTGGAAATGATATGCTTGCAATTGAAAGAGCCCGTGTGAACATGGGAAAACACCATCCAAAGACATTGAGCTAAATGTAACAATGTTTTCCTATAGTTTGGGCAGGCTGTGTGTGTTGTGATCTTTGTGGATGAATGCGCGCGCGATCCACCAACGTATTCTTAGTGACTTAGCCTTCGAGAGTATGCTTCGGCAGCCACACATATACATATACTCAAGCCCAACCCATCAAAACGCAAGCACACAGCCGCACATACTCCCCCCCCTCTCTCCCCGCGGACCCGCGCGCATAGATGATTGGATACCTCGAAATGCAAGTGAATGGAATGTGCTTTAGACTTTAGCGAGT
This sequence comes from Dendrocalamus latiflorus, assembly GCA_017311315.1. Classification (NCBI taxonomy): domain Eukaryota; kingdom Viridiplantae; phylum Streptophyta; class Magnoliopsida; order Poales; family Poaceae; genus Dendrocalamus; species Dendrocalamus latiflorus. The sequence continues at coordinate 30,223,287 of CM029663.1, forward strand.
GAATGGAATGTGCTTTAGACTTTAGCGACCAATCGATGTCGGATGCCCCAGCGAGTGGGTGCGTTTTTCAAAGAAGGGAAGTTTGATGAAGTGGACAGTTGCATATCGATTTCCCGAATTGAATTGCCAGCATGGACCTTTTGAGTTTTGTCCCTGACTATTGCATATCTATTCATCAAAGCCACGACTAAGCAGACCAAGCCAGCAGCCACAATCTCCGAGCTTTAGGTGCCGCTCTGTTGGGATGAAATAAGTTGATTTATGACTGAAATTGCACTGTAACTAGTTAAAATTACGTTGTAACTGATGGTGGCTTATTTCGCGTGACTAAATTAAAAAAATTAAAAATGAAACAAGCAATTTAGTCTATCACGAACAACGCAAACGAATATGAGAAAAAAGAACCGGAAAAAGGCTCAAAAAAGCTAAAAAGTAAAAAAAAACGAAATTTAGGAATAGTAAAAAAATAAGCCAGAAGTTAGAAACTAAGCCGAAATGAGCGGGGCAGACCTATATAATGTTGATTAAGTTGACTGGTATCCTAATCTTATTAAGACTTGGAGAGGTGTGCTGCAAGCCTTTCAGTTTTAATTTTCAGTAGGGCTCTCCCCTACTCTGCTCACAAAAAAAAGGTGTGATGCAAGCATTCTAGGCAAAGTTTGATAATTTGGACAGAAAAATTGATGTTTATTGATATCTAGTGACTCATTTATTTTAATTGGTTTTCAACCTAACCGACATGTCAGTCTTCTTGGCATTGAGACAGAAACAAATTAGGAGGCATGGCTGTGCATGTAGGCAAGGTCACCAATGGCAGCCGAAGCACGAGGAGGTGGCGGCTAGGCCATGGATAAAAACAGGGGAAGGAGAAGATCCACTAGGTTGGTCACTGGCAAGAGCAAGCACTATGGCCAAGATAGCTGTGGCGAACAGGGGCGGAGCTAGGCCTTGGGCCACTAGGACAATGGCCCGAGACTTAGATCAAAATTGCTCACTAGCCTACACTGTAGCTAACAAAGGACTGGACTGGACCATGCGCTCTCCAGTGGACAGGGTCCGAGACCTACGCCTTGGCTGGCTACACCCTTGGCAACGAGAGCAAGGAAGACGGTGGTCGAAGACCCCCGCCCCCTGGCAACGGCACATCAGAGCAGCCATGTTTAGAGCCAGGACAGGTAATGAAGATGGCTCTCTGATAGCTGCGTGAGCTACGAAATGGGAAGCGTCGCAAATGGAGGACTTGGCTATGGCCTCCCGGCAACGCCGGTGGCACCCAAGTGGCAGCCTCTACTGGCCCTGACACCCTCACTGTTACCACATAGGGAATGGAGGGCTCCCTAGTCCCTACGTCAGGCACGAGTGGAGGTGCCCTAGAGGCGATCTACGGAATGCTACAGTGCGAATGGGTGGAACTACGGAGGTCCATGTGAGAGATGCAAGAGATCTAGAGTCAATAGACCCCTGTTGCGGTGGTAACAAAGGTGACGGTAGAAAGGACGGAGAGTTGCAAAGCCAACATCGGCCGTCGATGGGTGGACTTTGAGTCCCCCCTTAGTGTAGGTTTGTAACGGAGCGCCTGGATGAAGGATGTCAAGATGCCCACTATGGAGCCATATAAGGGCAACACAGATCCCCGCAAATTCCTATGCGTATATGAAACAGCGATCGAAACCACGGGGAGGTGATGACTCAAAGAAGGTGAAGGGATTGCCACTCACCCTCCAAGGGGTTGCGCTATCCTGGTTTTCACCGTCGCACCTGGATCCGTATATGCATGGGAGCAAGTCTTGAACCTCATGTTCAACAACTTCTAGGGCAACTACGTGGAGTGAGTCAACACTGACCAGCTCTTCGTGGTGAGGTGGGTGCTTCACAAAGGTCTGCTGCCAGGTGAAAGATGTCAATGAGATTACTATAATCAACGCCACCATCCATGGCCTCCGGAAGGGACTGCTCATAGAGTACAACACACAAAAGCCCATAAGAATGGTAGCCAAACTCTTCGACAAGATGGAGGAGTAAGGACAGAAGAGGATGCAATACGGTGCAAGGCTGACAATATGCTGCCTACCCCCGAAGCTAAGCCCGCCCATGTAATAGCCTAGGTTTTTATTTTAAAAAATAAATAATATTAAAATAAAAAATAATTTAAATTAAAAATAAGTGTTTTGGTTGCCTGAGTTTTAATTTTGTTTTGCCTTGATTTTCTATTTTTAAAAAGGCTGGATTTGAAAAGTAATTTAAGTAAAACCCAAAAATATTGTTAAATAAAAGGATATTTTAATTTCTATAGAAATCCTAATTCAAATTAATTATTTAGATTTATTTGGCTTTTATCTGGAGTTTAAAATCTATTTTTAAAATTAAAAACTATTTTTAGTATAAAAATCTAATACCAAATTAAGTTGAAAATATTTTATATAAGTCCAAAATGGTTCCAAGAATTTCTATAAACTTTTCTGCAATTTTTGGAATTTATTTGGTATTTTTCTGAGCTTTATTTGCTTTTCTCGGGTTTTTGAAAATCAAAATCAAAAATTAAATTTTAATTGCCCGCCTCCCTCCTCGGGCGACACGTGGATGCCCTAATTTTGCCCACGTCACCATGCTGGCACATCTCCCCTGTTCGCACCGCTTTTTTCCTCTCTCCTTTCCTGGCTGCCCGATCTTCTCTCGGCCACATGGCGCCATCTCCGCCGCCCGCTCTGTCCCTCTTCCATCTCTCTTTGCTGCTGGGCCCTGCCTGTCAGCCTGCACCCCTTCTTCCCTGTGCCTCTTCTTCCTCCTTGCGCTGCAACCGCCGCCATTTGCACCGCCACCTCGCTCGCCCGGATATCCTCCCTTCTCCCTCTCTCTTCTCCCCGTGAGCAATCCGCGCCGACCTCCGCTATCTCCGCACCATTCCCGCACCCGCTCCCCTCAATCCCCCAATCACCGCCACCACCCATGATCTCTGACAACAAATTAGCGCTAGCTTACCCCTCCCCGGCCCTATTTAAACCCCCCTCGACATTCCCTCCCTCCGCACCACCCCTACCCCGCCTCCTCCTCCCTTCCCGTGAGCTGAGCACCCTTGCACCGTGCCCTCTCTCTCCAAGCTCTGCTGCCAACTCTGGTAAACTCTCCTCGCTGCCTCGGCCACCTTCGAGCCCTACCGTTGCCCACCTCGGCCTCTCCGCCTCTCCATGAAGCCCGTGTGCCCCTCCTCTGCGCTCAAAGACCGCCGAAGCGCCGCCGCACCGGAGCCCCAAGCGCCACCACCGCCTACAATATCTAACAATTACAAGACCTGATCTCTCTTTTGTTGTCAATTGTGTCTGTCAATTCATTCAAGCTCCAACAGATAAGCACTGGGTTGCAGTCAAGAGGATTCTTCGATATGTAAAAGGAACAAGCAGTCAAGGGTTGAAATTTCTGAAATCTGACAACACCTTGAATGCCTACTAGGATGCAGACTGGGCCTGGTGCCCAGACGACCGCCGATCAACCAGTGGGTTTGCAGTCCTGCTGGGATCTAATTTGGTGTCTTGGAGTTCTAGAAAACAATCAACAGTGTCCAGATCAAGTACTGAATCAGAGTACAAAGCCATTGCAAATGTGACAGCTAAACTGATTTGGATTCAGACATTGCTTAAAGAACTTGGTATCTTCCAGAGAGATGCGCCAGTTCTCTGGTGCAATAATCTTGGAGCAACCTACCTGACCTTAGACCCAGTGTTCCATGCGCGCACAAAGCACATTGAGGTCGATTTTCATTTGGTCTGAGAGCAAGTTGCCAGGAAGGCACTGCAGGTTCGCTTCATCTCGTCCAAGGATCAAATCGCTGACATCTTCACCAAAGCATTGTCAAGAGCACCGTTCGACCTTATTTGCGACAATCTCAATCTGGTAAACCGAGGTTGTAATTGAGGGAGGCTGTTAAAATCAGTGTTGTAACGGTGTAGTGTGTTTTGTGTGTGTGCGTACATGATGAAAATGGCGTATTGTCGTTGCAGTAGTGCCCACGTCATGCGGTTTATTGGGTCATGCGGATTGCTAGGATCACGCGCGTCCAGAGAACGTTGCCGTTCTTATCGGCCAGAATGTGACGATCGTTGAGATTGGCAATTACAAATCTTCCTTGAATTCTTTCACTCAGAAATAGCATACCAAAAACCTTGGGAAACCGGTTTCAATTTTTTTTAAAAAAAAAACACCTTTTGTCTGCGATTTGCATATGCTGGTTCTAGGCTACAACAATATCGAAGGGGGCATGGCAAAATGGAGTTAGCTGCAACAGATGCAGTTGCATGATATGAACAGCGGAACTGCAAATTTGGGTAGGAAATCTAGCCAGATTTATATATCTCATGTCGTGTTGTTATTCAAAGATACTGTGCAAAAATAATTGAGAAAAATGTAACACCTTGTTTGCAAATAAATTATAGTTAAACAACTTCCGTTATGTAGTGTTGATCCTTCCATATCCTCTCACGAAATCTTTTTTTCTTTCAAACTATTTCTTTATCTTCTGTTATTCGGAATGCAGCGAGACACCTGTTTGCAACTGGTTTAGAAAAAGGATGAGGTATCGGAACCTGACTATTTTTTTAGTTAAACACTGAAATATTTTCTCTTTTTTGATATAGCAATAGTTGGTGCACACCATCACTAGTGCACACCACATACGTGCCCTCACACACACACCCAGATTTTGCATAGCCCGAGGATAAATCCATGATTTTACGAAGTACAGGTATGCATTTTGAGGGGCCATATGAAGGTCTGGAATATGTTTGTAATGAGCTATTGACACTTTAGTTGATTTGATATTAAATTTTGTGAAAGTTTTAGAAATATCATATTTCAGAGTTGCTGTTAGGGTTCAGATGGTCTGACCAAACCCGAGATGGTGGTTAGACCGGTCTTGACCTATTCATCATGTTTTGTGCATAGCGGTCTGGTCGCCGTAGGAAAGGCGGTCTGATTGGCTGGTGATTTGACCAGCTATAGACTTTCGAAAATTAAACATCAAATATTTGTGTAAGTTTGTTTGAAAATGAGTTTACACTAGGCCACTGAAAATGGATATTAATGCTGAAATTCGATATAGTTTAACTGAAATTTTAGAAAAGCTATTTTATGGTATTCTTAAGTGGTTAGATTGGTCCGTGGTCGTCGGTGTGACCAGTGCGGTCTCACCGCAGTGCCAGGAAAAGTGTGCAATATTCCCCAAAAAATGCCTCCGTTCTTTTTTTCCCGTTTTCTGTTCTTCTATCAACCTATCTACCCATCTACGAATGCGCATATATCTTTGTATGTTTCACACCTGGGAGTGGATACTTAATCCCAATCCTAAAAGATATATACTCTCTCTGTCCCAAAACGTAAGTCCCTGCAATACACCATGAACATGCTTCAATTTCAATACTCCTGCATCCAAATAGCCGTAGTGCTGCTCTTGTTCGCCCAAACCAACAACACCGCAGAGGCCAGTGGCCATTCAGAGGGCACGGTCACGGGCTGTATTGCCAGCGAGAGGTCTGCACTACTCGCCTTCAGAGCAGGTCTATCAGACCCTGCAAACCTCCTTTCGTCGTGGAAGGGTGATGACTGCTGCCATTGGAAGGGTGTCCGGTGCAGCAACAGAACTGGCCATGTCGTCAAGCTCGATCTCCAAGGCCATGATTGCCACAGCAGTTATGCGAGTACGCAGGTGCTGGGAGGCAACATAACCTCCTCGTTGATTGGTTTACGACACCTCCAGTCTCTCGACCTCAGCTGCAACAGCTTTAGCGGGGTGCAGATACCGGAGTTCTTGGGCTCTCTCCACAACTTGAGATATCTCGACCTATCTTGGTCGAGCTTTGTTGGAAGGGTACCGCCGCAGCTGGGTAATCTCTCCAACTTGATTTACTTCAGTCTTGATGCCGGTTTCAGTGACACGTACTCCACCGATATCACCTGGTTGTCGCGGTTATCTTCCCTTGAGCACCTAGAGATGAGCACCGTGAACCTCAGTACTGTTGTGGACTGGCTTTCCGTGGTGAACATGCTTCCGTCTCTTAGTGCTATTTATCTACCTGGTTGCGAGCTTAGCAGCAGCCCTAATTCTCTTCAGCATTCAAATCTGACATCTCTTGAGACACTCGACATTGCGGCCAACCGTTTCCATAAACTTTCCACACCCAACTGGTTTTGGGATTTGACTAGCCTTAAGAATCTCGACATCTCATTCAATCAATTTAGCGGCCCATTCCCTAACGAGATAGGGAATATGACCTCCATGGTACACCTTGATTTGTCAGACAATAACCTCGTGGGCATGATACCGTCAAATATGAAGAATCTATGTAACTTGGAAGAATTGTCTTTGAGTGGAAACAACATCAATGGGAGCATAGCAGAGTTCTTCCAACGGTTACCTAGTTGTTCATGGAATAAATTACAAACCCTGTATCTACCTTCCAGCAATTTGACGGGAAGCCTGCCAACCAAGCTAGAACCCTTAAGCAATTTGACCTGGCTTGATCTCTCTGGTAACAAGCTCACAGGCCCTGTGCCACTGTGGATAGGAGAGCTCACAAAGCTAACCGACTTGGACCTAAGCTCCAACAACATGGACGGCGTCATACATGAAGGTCATTTATCAGGCCTATTAAGCTTGGAGAGTTTGTGCTTGTCTGATAATTCGATAGCCATCACAGTGAATGTGACTTGGGTTCCTCCTTTTAGTTTAAAACAGGTTGAACTTCGGTCATGCCTTCTGGGGCCTAAATTTCCAATGTGGCTTAGAGGGCAAACAAGTGTAGACAATCTTGATATCTCAAACACAAGCATATCTGACATGGTGCCGGATTGGTTTTGGAGAATGACTTCCTCGGTGGGGTATCTGAATATCGGAAATAACCGAATTAGCGGTTTTCTACCATCTACAATGGAATCTATGAGAGCAACTGGAATGGATCTCAGTTCTAACCAGTTCAGTGGTCCAATACCTAAGCTTCCCATTAATCTAACTAATTTGGATCTCAGTAGAAACAATTTATCTGGGCCGCTACCATTAGACCTTGGAGCACCGAGTCTCCAAACACTTCTTCTATTTGACAACACTATCTCTGGATCCATTCCATCTTTGTGCAAACTCCAATTTCTATTTTTGGTAGATATCTCAGGAAATAAGCTAACTGGGTCAATTCCAGATTGCTCAGTTAATAAATCCACAACAAACATGCTTCTTAATCTAAGCTTAAGAAACAACAACCTCTCCGGCGAATTTCCTTCGTTTCTCCAGAACTGCCAACAACTCGTCTTTCTTGATCTCACAAATAATCAATTCTTTGGTACTTTGCCAGCGTGGATTGGGGAGAAGCTACCGTCTTTGGCATTCTTACGGTTGAGATCTAATATATATGTTTTACGGTCATATTCCAGTGGAGCTTACAAAGCTAGTTAATCTTCAATATTTGGACATTGCCTACAACAACATATCAGGGAGCATACCAAAATCTATTTTTAACTTCACAGAAATGATACTAACGAGAGATAATGATAATGGATTTCAAGTTGCATTCCATCCTGTAATGTCAGCCCATGACAATGTAATGATCAAGTATACTGAGAACTTCACGGTAGTCACAAAGGGTCAAGAGCGGCTGTACACCGGAGAAATCATATATATGGTGAATCTTGATTTATCCTGTAACAATCTTGTTGGAGATATTCCTGAAGAGATCGGCAGTCTTGTCGCATTGAAGAACTTGAACTTATCATGGAATGCATTCAGTGGGAAAATTCCTGAGAAGATTGGCGCCTTGGTGCAGGTGGAGTCTCTCGACCTATCAGTCTATCACACAATGAGTTGTCTGGACAAATCCCTACAAGCTTATCGGCTCTCACATCATTGAGTCGGTTGAACCTGTCCTTCAATAATCTGACAGGAACGATACCATCTGGAAATCAACTGCAAACACTCGATGACCAGGCATCAATCTACATTGGCAACCCAGGTCTTTGCGGTCCTCCTCTCTCCAAAAATTGTTCAGAAACTGGGTTAGTTCCTGCTACTCCAGAATACCACGAGGATGAAATTTTCTTTTTCCTTACAATGGGCACTGGATATGTAATTGGTCTCTGGGTAGTATTCTGCATATTCTTATTCAAGAGAAAATGGAGAATTGTTTGTTTCTCATTCTATGACAGCTTGTATGATCGGGTACGTGCAAGTGGCTGTTAGCTGGGCTTCCTTGACAAGAAAAAATGGGTAGAAGCTCAGAACACCAGCACTGGATCTTGCTTTTTTCCAATCTATGCTATGGGGATTTTAGCATGTGTCAGTCTTGTTCAAGTACTGTACTAGTTCTATTCATAGATATGTACTTTAAGGAGTAAAAGTGTGATCGACTGAGATTGGTATAATCGGTCGTGTGTGTAAGTTTATATTCCCAATTATGAATAAATATCGGTGCTGCACTCACTACTAAGCGCCTCCCTTTGTATTCCTATTTGGTCATTGCTACAGAAGTACTAATTTCAAGCAGAAAATAAAACCATATAGCGGTAGAATTGTCGTCTAAATCATGATATGATGGACTGGATTGGGAGGGAATACCAGGAGAGGATAAGCCTGGAGGGGGCCCTCTCGGATATAGGTTTTTTTTTGGGAGAATACCTTCCCAACTCGGCAATCTCTCAAATTTGTAATATCTTAATATTAGTTGGGGTTATTTTAATCTGTATGTAATGAATTTTGCATGGTTGCCACGTCTCTGTTGAGTCATCTTGACATGAGTATAGTGAACCTAATTCTGTGAGGGATTGGTTCACTGGGTCAACATGCTTCCCGCTATGCTTGTCTGGGTCAACATGGGATAGTAGATCTATAACAGTACAATATTCTATCCCATTCCAACCTCACACATCTGGAGGTCCTTGATCTCTCAGTGAATTTATTTAACACTTCACTTGAACACAACTTGTTTTGGAATCTCACAAGCCTTAAGGAGCTTTATCTTGCATATTGTGAATGGCCTGGATCCATACCTGATGCATTTGGAAACATGCCTGCTCTTCAAGTCATAGATCTTCGTTACAATAATCTCGTTGGTTTGATGCCGAAGACCTTGGAAAAATTGTGCAGTTTGAAAATACTGATATTAGATATAAACAGCGTTAAGGTGGACATAGGAGAATCTATGCTGCGGTTCCCAAGGTGCTCGTGGAATACATTGCGAGAGTTGAGTTTGCAGAATACAAATATGAAAACGTTGGATCTTAGCTACAATAACTTCAGTGGTCCTGTGCCTTCTCGAGTTGGAGCGCTTAGTAATGTGAGGATTTTGGATCTTAGAACAAATTCAATGGTGTGTTCTTGAAAGAGCATTTAGCAGGTTTAGAGAATTTAGAGCATTTGGATCTAAGCTACAACAACTTCAAGGGTGTGCTCCTGAAGGAGCATTTTGAAGCTTTAGGAAATTTTGGAGTATTCGGATATCATCTACAATAAACTCAACAGTACGCTCCTGAAGCAGCATGGTTTAGCAAATTTAGGGATTTTGGATCTCAGCAATTCAATGGTGTGTTCTTGAAGGAGCATTTGAAAGTTTAGCAGATTTAGAGTATCTAGACTTGTCGTACAACTCCTTCAAATTAGCTAAAGAAGCAAATTGGGTTCCGCTGTTTAAGCTGAAGGTAGCAGGTTTTCGGTCATGCCACTTCGGGCCCCATTTTCCACCGTGGCTTAGAAGGCAAACGGACATCGATGTTCTTGTTCTTGGAAATACAAATTTGGATGATGTTCTGCCTGATTGGTTCTGGGTGACATTTTCCCGAGCTTCATTCTTGCATGCATCAGGAAACAAGTTGAATGGATCATTGCCGGCAAATCTAAACACATGTCAGCAGGCCATATATATCTCAGGTCCAATCAGTTTACAGTTCAGGTTCCGCAACTTCCTATAAATATATTATGCTTGAATCTGTCTTCAAACTTTTGTCAGGATTGTTGCCATCAGATCTCAAAGCTCCACTACTCGAGGAGCCGTTGATTACCAATAATCAAATTGCAGGCACCATCCCATCATTTATATGTCAATTGACTGGCCTGAAACGGTTGGACCTGTCAGGAAACAATTTTACAGGAGATGTCATGCAGTGCTGGAAGGAGTCGGATAACAGATCTTTAATGTCCAATCCAAACTCTGTGCAATCAATTTGGTTCTATCGTGCAGTCTTGCCTAGAACAACAATGATCTCTCAGGTGAATTCCCTCTATTTCTTCGAAGTGCCTCGCAATTATTGTTCCTCGATCTTTCATACAATAGATTCTCCAGAAGTTTGGCATGGTGGATACCAATGAAAATGCCAAATATGGAAATCTCGACGGTAAGATCAAACATGTTTAGTGGTCATATTCCTGAGAAGCTTACCGACCTTAGAAGCCTTCATTATTTTGATATAGCACATAACAACATATCAAGAAATCATAATATGGTCGCTATCAAACTTGAAGGCAATGACAGCCATATATCAGAACAAATAGGACTATTTTTGAAGTAGGACTATTTTTGAAGAGAGCATACAAATAATCACGAAAGATCAACACCGTGACTATACCTTTGAAATCTACAAACAAGTGGTGAATCTTGATCTGTCATGTAACAGTTTAACAGGGCATATTCCAGAAGTGATTCCTTTTATCATTTACTTATTGGGCATACCAATTTGAACTTATCAAGTAATCGGTTGAGTGGAATAATCCCACATCAGATTGGCGACTTAGGGTGTCTTTGGTTGAGCTTTTGGGAGCTGCTTTTGCTTCCAAAAAGCTAAAAGCCAACCAAAGGGGTGAAAACCAGAAGCTGCTTTTTCAGAAGCAGCTACTTTTGGGTAGTACAGTTTTGAAAGCACTTTGGACCCTGCTTTTGGCTTTCTGCGTTTTGAAATGGTGAAAATAGAGAGCTGTTTCACAGTTGTTTCAAGGAAAATAGAGATAGGAGGTAAGTTTTATACTTGTTTGAACCAAACAGCTTACAGCTTTTCCACAGCCCACAACCTACAGCAGCTTTTCCACAGCCCACAGTTCACAGCAGCTTTTTTAGAAGCCACAGCTCAACCAAACACACCCTTAAAGCAGTTGGAGTCAGTGGTGGAGCCAGAATCTGGTTACGCTCCAGGTTCAGTGGTAGAATGATCTAGGCTATCTAGACTAGACCATGAAAATGTTACTCAGACTGAACTAAATTTACCTGGGCTATACACTAGATATTTTCCTACACCTCGGGTTGAAGCCTACCCTGTCCGGGGTGTGGATCCGCCCCTGGTTGGAGTCCCTTGACCAATCCTACAATGAGTTTTTAGGTGGAATGCCCTCAAGTTTATCAGCTATAATTTCGCTGAGCCACTCGAACTTGTCATACAATAAACAGTCAGGTGCAGTACCATCTGGGCTGCAGCTACAAGCCTTCGATAACCTGCTATACATCTATATTGGCAACCCTGGTGTTTGTGGGCTGCCTCTCTCCACAAACTATTCACTGCAGCATCAATCCTAAATAATAAAACATGTCCTTCCTAGGCACTACTTGTCCGTCCAGCCTAACATCTCCATTATGTACCCTGGTACTGCTGAAATCACAATTCATATACTCAATTTTAGTCCTACTAAATTTAAAACCCTTTAATTCTAAGGTCTTCCTCCACAACTCCAAATTCCTATAAACACATATCATACTCTCATTAACTAGCACAACATCATCGGTGAAAAGCATACACCAAAAGATATCTCCTTGTATATCCCGCGTGACCTCATCCATCACTAGAGCAAAAATGTATGAGCTCAACGTTGACCTTGATGTAGTTCTATCTTAATAGAAAAATCATTAGTAACACTATCATATGTTCTGACATTAGTCACAATATTTTCGTACATATCCTTAATTAGGGTAATATATTTTGTTAGGACTTGTTTCCTTTGGAACGCCCACCACATGACCTTCCTTAACATTTTGTCATAGGTTTTCTCCAAGTGAATAAACATCATATGAAGGTCCTTCTTTTGCTCCCTATATCTCTCCATCAACTATCATAGCAAGAAAATCACCTTTGTGGTCGACCCCTAGGCATAAAACCAAATTAGCTTGTCATCACGCTAGTCACTTTTCTTAAACTATGCTCAATCACTCGCTTTCAAAGCTTCATTGTTGTAGAGACCCGAATATACAAATCTAGACTCTCCTGTGTATTCTGCACTAGTCCAAGATCACGCTAGTGCACACAGTATAAACAAAGATGAAATATCGGCCATATCACGATTCACTAAGAAAAGACTCAAATATTATTAATAATTATCAGAGTACAACCTTATGACCAAGTTTACAATTAATAGCCTGAAAGGCTTAAAGAAACTAGCAGCGGAAAACCAGAAATAAGCATGGTAGCCATTCAACATGCCCACAGGCAATCGACTGGGGAGCAAAGTCCTAATCCGCGAAGCTGTTGAAGTATCCTCCTTCTAGTAGCTCCTACTGATCTGGTCCTTCTCCCTCAACTGAGCAAATATGGATGAAGCCGTGAGTACATAGAGTACTCAGCAAGTCGTTTGTAACAAAAATGCAATATAGTATGCAAAGCTTACCAACGGATGGCTGAAAGGTTAATTTTGTAGAAAGCAATAATTTAAAGTAAATACAATAAATAGATTGAAAAGCTGACTTTGAAAATGATAATAAATAGGTAATCAAAGGAATTGAGACAATCCACAAGTAAACTGGCCATTCACTCCAATGAATCACCCATGAACCAAGATTCACGTAATGAACCACCAGTGAACTATCCATTCACTTCTGAACTTTACCCAACCAGGTTTTTATGAAACCTCTACCCCTCTTGTGAAAACACCGAGCATTGTCCATGACCGAGGACATGGCTATTCGAATAGTTTTATACTCTGCAGAGATTATACAGCTTTACCCACATGACATGATCATCCCATATTGCCACCGGATTACACACTTCCTTAAGTGCCACGAGGAGATCATGACAAGGCCTTTACAATGTTCAATTTCAACCCAGTTCCACCTCGCTAAGGTTTCGCCGTCGAGTAGGCTACCACCTAGTCGATAATTGCCCCCTCTAGCACCGACATAGATCCATGGCTCCGACCACACCACACTCATCCCAATGATGGAACCGAAATTGAAACATCACAAATTAATCGCCAGGTCCATCCCATACTGGACATGTGGTTGTATGGTAAGGCTCAGATCAATGGTGCACAAAGTTAAGTCCTTAAGTATTACCCAGGCGAAACATCCACATCCCGTGTGCAACCTGCACCCCCTTTACTGCACGATCATTCGCCCAGATAAAAACCAAGTTTGTATAACCAACACCAATGACACCCCAATGTCATGGCACACAAATTTTATCAATGTGGCTACCACCACGATTCAATATCTCATTAAGTCAAAATTAATTATTTGATCACATGTGATGATAAACCCAACGTTATTATAAGCATGGCTAAGCAATTTAAACGTACACCCCATGTGACAACTAGTGTTGCATCACTAGATAATTACCCATCCTATGGTGACAATAGAATCATGGCTTTCAAATTATCAGGAGGAATTACTCAATTGGGACTATAACTACCAATACAATTATTTATAATAAAATAGCAATGCATGATAATTTAAAACGAAGTTATACATAATAGATTTGAAAATTAGATTCAACATGATCAAAGGACACGATTTGCCTTGGCCTTGCTAAGTTAGGAATTCTTGATCTTCGAATCCTACTTTAGATCCTTCGAACGCGTGATCTAACGAGAGAGAAAGCGAAACGAAACACAAAAACAAATTCAAATAAACTCCAAAAACTACAAAAATAGAATCAAAAGATAGAGCTCAATTTTAGATGAATTTAGGAAAACGAATCGGGTCAATTGGAGTTCGGACGAGGGAGAACGGGCTCTCGAAAAATCTAATCTAAAGAAAAAGGCTGAAAATCGGAAAAGTTACTGTGCTGTGGACTCAGCTCACGGAATAGGCAGTCTACGGTGAACCTGGCTCATGAAATAGTGCAAACCGATTGGGCTGATGACACGGCGGTTAGGGCTGACGAGGCGGACACGTGGCATCTAGGGCTTGCGTGGCACGCCAACATGGCTGGTTGGCTCATGGGTCTACGACATAGTGCACCCGACTGGTGGGACCCAGATGGCAGTGGCTTGGCGCACAGGGATGAGGTTTACGGGAAGACGAAGCGACGGCCGGGTGCGGGGTGCGGGCTGGCGATAGTGCTGACGCATGCGAGCGCGGGGCGCGAGGAGGTGGCTGCACGGACCGAGGCGACAGCGCGCGGCGGGCGAGGTGTTCAGGCGGCGACGCTTGCCAGCGACGGACAAGGCAGTGGGGTGCGACGGCGAGGCTGGATGGCGGTGAAGTCGGTGACTCACCGGCAGCGAGTGGCGGCGCAAGACGGCGACTCACCGGCGGTGAATGGCGGCGCGAGACGACCGGTGATGGGGCGGGCGGCTGACCGACGGTGAACGGCGGCGGAATACAGCGAAGACGACGATGAGGCGCTACTTGCCGGAGATGGAGACGAAGGCGATGGTGGGACCGGCGATGACGAGCAGCTAGCGACGGTGAGGGTAGCTGCTAAGGGACAGTGAGGACCGTGGGGGTCGGCCAGCTTTTATACCCGGACCCCGAGGATGGCCGGCTCAAGCACGGCTCGGAGTCCGCGGCGAAGACAGCAAGCGACGGCGTGTTCGCAACGAACACGGCCAAGACGGAGACTGAGACGGGGACGATCTGACGGGTGGGCCCCGTCGGTCAGTGGCACGAGCCAGCGAGCAGCCAGGATGAGCGCAGAAGAGGCAGGCACTCCGGATTGTCGACACGTGGTGGCTATCCGGCGGGCGGACGCGGGCGCGGATGGGTGACGTGTGGCCTGGTGGGAAGGTGGGCTGGGCTAAGCTGAGCGGTGGGTGAGGTTGGCCTGGTCTGGTGGGCTTTGGCCCACCTAGCCTTTTTGAGATGTCTGAAGTTTTCTTTTTCCAGAAATCCTAATAAATCTTTTTGAGCTCTAGAAAATAGCAAATAACTCCAGAAAAATACAGAAAAATTCTAGAAAATTCCTTGAGACTCATGGAACTCAAATAAAATATTTTTGTGACAAATGTTAATGTATAATTTAATCATATTAAATCCTTTTAATTAATAAAAATTCTAATTAAGCTTAAATTAATTCCAAAAAAACTCAAATGGTGAATTTTATTTTAAAAACTTCAAAAAGGCTCTGAAAATCAGGATGTTACAATTGTGTGACTCATGAGCTTAATTCCTCTATAATTAGTACAACTTTGAAAGCAGAGTAGTCCGTTCACGGAGATTCCTGACTGTCCGGGGGTCAGTCGGTACCTCTCACAACTGTAGCGTCATCACTCGGCATAAACAAACCTAAAATATTCAAAAAAACCTTGGAAAACTAGCCCACTGTCCCTAAATATCCATATACAGCCCGCAGCCACATTAAAAGGATAGCAAAGCATCTGAGAAAGGCACAGCGAGGCACAAAACACAGCCTCTAGAAAAGCCACAAAGCAACGGTAAGGGGACAACACAACCCATCGAGAAGCACAGCATGACAGAGCTAACAAGCCAACCAAGCAAAAGAGAGGCAAAGTTCCATTTGGTCAGTAACAAAACAGCAAAGCCAAGCCATCGCCATAGCCGAGGACAGCACAACACCCTCCAGAAGACATAGCACATCACCTCTAGACAACACGGCCACAAGAAAAAGGAGCATACCCAGCTAGGCGAATAAGAAAAGAAGAGAAGCCAGACAAAACACTTTGCACGACATCAGCAAAAACCCAACTCTTCCTTCTTTTCTTCCCCATCCCAAAACCCCACAGCCACGGAGCGTCAACCACCTCAAGGCAAATCAGGGCAAGCCAACTAGGAGCAAGAAGTCGGCAAGAAGCCAGACCACAAGACCTACCATAGGAGGAGGCCAGCCACAGCCCAGTCGGCACGCAGCCGACCAAGGAAGTGACTGCTGAGATCGAGCCTCCATCCTTTCCCAAAGCGACCAGACAATCAACCGATAAAGGTATCCTGCAAACCACTCTTAGAAATAGCATTATTTTTCAAGTTTAAGCAATGCATGCCCCCATAGATAATAAGCAACCATTCAATTATCACATGGCATTACTAAGGCACCATGGAACCACCACAGAGAGTACCAGCCAGAAGTAATAGAGAGGTAGGAGAAAAGAACAGGAGTAACGGGGGAGGATGAGGAGCTGAATCAGAGTTGGCGGGTAGTAGTCTCAACATAGCATTGACTTAGGGTTACCAAGGCGGCGCATAGGACTCGGGCGGCGAGAAGCCGAAGTCGGCGAAGGGCCGAAGGGGTTGATGTAGTGGGGGACCGGTGGCACTAGCCGAGAGGACATGCATGGGAGGAGCCGGCGGCGGTGGAATCGTATGGCGACCTAAGGACGATGGAACAACGGGTCGGAATGGCGCTGAGGGTAGGGGCCCGAGGAAGGGCCAAGGCCGGTGCGGCACCAAGGACTGACAGTGCGAGGGGAGAGGCAAGCCGAAGAGCCTGGGTGGCGCGGAGGGAGGATCTAAGATCCAAATTGAGCGAAGGGAGAGGAGGAGCCAGGAGAGAGAGGGGGAGGTGAGAAATGAGGGAGTTGGCTGGGTAAGAAAAGAAAAGAGATTGAGAGGGAGGAAAAAAAGAGGAGAGAAAAAGGAAAAAAAGAAAGAAGCCAGAAAGGAAAAGAGGAAAAAAGTGAAAAAAAATTATTATGCACGTACGAATAAGATTTATCTACGAATATAGATGGCGCGATCTGTAAATTATAGTCATTTGGGCACAAGGGCATCGGAAAGGTGTCCAGTGAGAGAGAGGTTGTTAGTATCGGGTTTGCGCGTAGGAACATTGTCGGTTATCTATACGCGTAGAACCGATGCGGTTTGCATGCTTGTGTGAATTGCGATATTGAGTTGAGAGTTTGGATGATGCTTTCAGGTGGAGGTTTTGGTTTGGCACTCCTGCACGCATCATCTACGAGCATAACCAGGCAAGTGCATGATGAAACTGTGGTTTGTGATGCAGGATCGCATTTATACCCTTATACCATGTTTTACAGTATATTACGAAGCGATGCTTATGATTGAATATCGACATTTGAAGAATACTACATCATGCAAAATGCATAAGAGCTAGGACGGTGAGAAAGTCATACCTAGTTCGGAGTGCATGAGCCAGATCGGTGAGAAAGTTATATGACTAATCTGGAGGGCTCTTGAAAATGTTCTACAGAGTTAGGCTCCTCGAGGGATGGAGGCAGAGGGGTTTCACCGATACGTGAAGCAACTCCAATATGCCGGTATAAGCTGCATACAGAAGTGCATGGCATCGTATCACATTATATTTGAAGGAAACGAACAAGAGACAAGGAGGTAATACAGAGATTCTGGGCTACAGTTCATAAATATATGATTTGCTTGATTGTTGTGCTAACCCCACTGTTTTACCTTGTGCTTGCTGAGTCTTTGGACTCACCCTTGCATTGTTATTGTTTTTAGGTATCTATTGAAGGCGACATGTATGGGCGGGAGTAGCATAGTTGTTTCACATGCAACAGTAATTTACATATCATCTACAGTTGACATATTTAGCCTTGTATAGGTTAAGTACCTTTTGGTAAATAGCAAATTTATACCTCTGCTGTGCTTGGTGTCAAGTGTATTGACTTTTGTCGTTTGGTGGGTATTTAAACAAAGAAATTGCTTCGCAAAATCAGCGGTAAAATTTGGAGCTAGTAGTATCATAGAGTAGGTGGTAGCACTTGGCTTAGGAAAGGGGCCAGGGTGTTACAGGCAGCTTTGGGCCCGCGCTGGCCTCTGCGGTATGGGGCGCGTGTACAGCCGGGGGATCGGTGCTAGCGCCCCCTGGCAATTTGGCATAGCCCAATCAGGTCCACCTGCGCTGCCGCCACCCATTGTGGGAAGAAGGGCTGTGCTGAGAGGGTTAGAGCAACTCCAGCAGGGCCCCTACTTGAGCCCTCATCCTACTTTTGAGGGCCAAGGGGCAAAAAACTCACTCCAGCAGGGCCCCTACTTGAGCCCTCAAAAGTAGGGGGCCCTCAAATCTCCCCCTCGAGCCCTCATTCCTGGGGGGTCTGGAGGGAGCCCCTACTTTTGAGGGCTCAAGTAGGGGCCCTGCTGGAGTGAGTTTTTTTGCCCCTCGGCCCTCAAAAGTAGGATGATGATGAGGGTGGGGTCCTATGTGTCATCCCCTCTAAGAATGAATTTGAGGGTCCTGTTTTGAGGGCTCTTGCGGAGTGTAGCCCAAAAAACAAAGCCCTCAAAAGTAGGGAGAGCCCTCAAATAAAAAGTAGGGGTCCTGTTTTGAGGGCTACTGCTGGAGTTGCTCTTATGATTTCCATGTGGATGAGGGAGCGGGGCGGGAGAATTAGGGAAGGTGGTGGACGGAGACGGTGGGAGGGGTGGGTTGGGGCATGCTGGGTTTGGACTTTGGAGGCAGAGGCGCGGCAGATGGCGCCATGGCGGGTTGGCAAGGTTATTTGTGGATTTGTCGATCAGATAGGGCGATGGCTGTTTGGAGTTTTTTTTAAATTTTTTTTGGGTTTGGGCTTCTCCACAAACCAAAATAAATAATGTTGTTTCTTCGAACGGCTTCGAGAAGCTATTTCTTCAAACAACTTTCCTAGCTCATCAACACTCAGTTTTCCTAGCCCATCAGCACGTGTCATCCGCTATTGTCTCAAAAAACATAGAAAAAACATTAGTTATAAATTAAAAATATTAGCCACAATATAAAAGAACGTAATCTTTTGGATTTGCCGGTTTAGGGCCTGTTTGGATGGACTAGGACTAGTTGTTAGCTAGGACTAGTTGTTAGCTGACTAGTAGTTAGCTGGCTAAAGATTAGCCCAGTCCTGTTTGGATCCAAGGACTAATAAGTACTACTATCTCAGTACAAAGTCTGTTATACCCCTATGCATGGCGGTCTGGGAGGGTTGGCGTGGGTATCAGCGTCTTTTTTCCATCTTGCTGGTCCTTTAGCCCTCATTAGCTGGATTTGGCCAACTAGTTGGCTAACAACTAGTTGGGGCTTTGGCTAAACTTTAGCCCACTCATTAGCCCTGCTGTTTGGATCCACAAGGACTAAAAATTAGCAACTAGTTGTTAGCCCATAGGATCCAAACAGACCCTTAGTAGCACAGCAGTAACGGAGAGTCGGACAGTCGTGCACAGAAAGTACATGAATGTGAGCCATAACAAAGCAGGTTTATGGCATTCCAACTCCAACAAAACACACAGGTACGTAGTGCTCTATACACTACGAGCGCCTTCTGGGTGTCCTCACTATCAATCCACAAGCGAGAAAATTACACGTTTGTTGTGCTCTGAACTCTGAACTATGTACATCACCTTCAACGAGCCATACAAGTCGACCGTAAGGAATGCTCGGCCCTGTGAAATTAATCTTCTGGATGTCTCACAAGTCATACGTCTACTGTACGTACTACTAATATATACAGATCGCCAAAAAAAGGTATATGCAGAAACATTATTTAATCTCGCTGATGTCCCCGATGAATCCCTTGTGCCACAATCCATTCCAAACACATTCGAGCTTGCTCTGAACGGCTCAGCTGTCCCCGCCACCCACATCCCCCTTCCGGCTCCTCCTCCGATCCTTCAATGAGATTGCACACTTCAGACTATTGCATTGATAACAACACACAGCGAAATGCAGAGCAAAGGGAAGACGGCACAGCCTCCCGTGACGGCGCATCTTCCGCTTCGAGCATGCGAACGACTTGACCCATTGTAGGCCTTCTGTCAGCAATGCGATCGACGCACTTCAGCGCAACTACAAGGGCGCGCTTGAGAGCCCGTTTGGTTGGCTTAGCCTCCATTTCAGGATCTACGACTTCCTCGGCTCTTCTGCTGCCAACCATCAGTTTAAGCCACTCCACTAGATGCAGGCCTGCAGGTTATCTATACCAGCATATCTTACTGAAATAAATGAACCTCGAAGTAAATTTGACTACCGCAAATAGTACAGCCTTGACAAGAAAAGAAAAAAAGATGTAGAATCAAACTACTCTCACTGTTTAAAAATTAAAAGGCCAGACTAAGAAAATGAATGACCACTGGCTATGTTCGAGGCATGCATGGTAGGAACTAGGTCCCGTGCATGCTCACCTCATTAGCAGGCCGACCATAGTTAACTGGATCCCTTCCTGTCACCGCTTCCAAGAGCAGTACCCCGAAAGTGTAGACGTCGCTCTTCTCGTTCAACAGCCCCGTAGTTGCATATTCAGGGGCTACATACCTGAAAACAATGGGAGCTAAGTAAATAATTGCTTGTTATCATGTCAACTCCTATTCAGGGAAAAACGACTCTGATGGGGATCAATATTTATGAAGTTCCTGCAACTCATCAGGGAAAAGTACAGCATGACGATTAGAGCTTACCCAAAAGTTCCCATAGCTATAGTAATATGGCTCTTCCCAGCATCCAAGAGTAAGTTTGCCATTGAATTCTTCGTCAATAAGGATATTGCTTGATCTGACATCACGATGAATAACTTTTGGCTCTATCCCTTCGTGCAAATAAGCCAGTCTGCACAGCAAAATTTGTTGAAACGAATATTTCTACTTGGTCTAATATAGAAAGGGAGAAAACAAATTCATGAATAGGTCATTTCTTACGCTTTCGCAATGCCAAGGGTAACTTTTATGCGGGCTTCCCAAGTAAGAACCAAGCATCCTGCAATATGAGTGGCTTAACGGTGTGTGCTGTAAATTGTAATTGCTTCACAAAAATGCATATTATGATTCAAGCAAACAGACTTGTATGTGTTTATGCGTATTAAACCTTTTCCATTTTATTATTTATGTTAGCTTAAGAAACAGACGTAATATATCAACATAGCCAGTCCATGAACAAGTATTGCCTAGCAAAGGCAGACAAAGGACCAAGCAGACCCTATATATAGAGGTCTCTTATTACCTAGACTCAAGATTTTAGGTTTGCAAAAGGTGATTCAGAACATTTAAATCAAGCATATATTAATATATACATTACAAACTTGAAATCATTCATTCGTACGGCCAACTAAAGAAAATATTCTATTGATGTTTCTTCAGATAGCATTGAGATCTCTACCGTATAGAAAGTGGATATATAATATATTGCTTTATGCACAACCATGAATATTTACCATACATCTCTTCTTATTGCTTAAAATGATTCTGAACGATGCCTTGAGTGCTATTATTTAACATTTAGCAGTTGTTGCAACTGCACAACATGATAAGCATATGCACAGTAGGGACGCCACTTAAGACGCTTACAGGCTTTGAAGTAGACACCAATGTTTGCATAAGCAACATGATAAACATGATAACCACTTAAGACGCTTACAGGCTTTGAAGTAGACACCAATGTTTGCATATTTCTCAAGAGATCTGCTGATGTAAAGTGGTATAATGTGTTGGGTAATTAGGTAACCTTAAGCATCTAAAAAGAAGCAGGCTATTTCAATTATTAACCCCTACCATATGGTTGGAGCAAGTGTCATTATCAGATTACACATTTTGCTCAATAGATTTGAGATCACAAAGTCTGGCTACTTAAGCTGTACCCAAGTTTTGGTAATTAATGCATGTTACATATGTTAAGGATAGAATAAGATTGTTAAGCTGTACCCAAGTTTTGGTAATTAATTAATGCATGTTACATATGTTAAGGATAGAATAAGATTGTTATCTATTTTTTTATATACATTAGTTTTCTTATCTGTATATGGTATATTCCTCTGTATATCCCTTTGTACTCCCTATATATATTGCCCTTTAGGCCTCATGAATAGACACAATATTCATAACATAGTATCAGAGCTAGAGCTCTGACCTTCTTCCACTGCCTTCGACGTCGCCCAGGCTGCCTCTGCCGCCGCCGTTGCCCAGGCTGCCGCCGCTGCCCAAGCATCCGCTATCGTCTCCACCCAATCTATCGCTGCTCAGGCCATCGCCACCGTTGCACGAGCAGCCGCTGTCATCTCCACCCGATCCGCCACTGCTCAGGCCGCTGCCGCCATCGCCCAGGCCACCACTGCCGCCTGAGCCGCCGCCGTCATCTTTACCCGATCCGATGCTATCCACTCGATCTAGCGCCGCTCGCCAGATCTGGTGCTGCTGTTCCCTAATCCATTATCGTCGCTGCTGCCGCCTGGGCCATCACCGTTGTCTGCCTACTCGTCACCCTGAGCTGCCGGCCGCCCGTTCTATCGGCCTCCGCTCTACCGACCCGCAGCTCCATCATCGATGATGCTCGAGCCTCAGTGATGCTAGAGCCGAGTCGGCCGTCTACTTCGGTTGAAAAGTTTCAGCCAACGTCGGCATATGTTTTGTATTAGCGCAATAAAAAAAGAAAAAAAGAAAACATAATGTTGATCTAACCGCCGCGCCGTCTAGTGCTGCATGTTAGACTTCGCTGCCTTGGTCGCCACACCGTCCAGCGCCGCCTACCGATGGCTTCCATTACATCTGCTACGATCCCATTCTCGGGAACAAAGCTCCATGGAACAAATTACAGGTTATGACCTTTTCTCATGGAGATCACGCTTGATAGTCTCCGCCTTTGGGGACATGTCACCAGTGCACACCCTTCTCTGGCACTGCCGGTTTAGCCTCCTCCTAGACAGTCTACGTCTGCACCTTCTGCAGTAGATGAGGCTGCCAAGGAGGCAAAGGCTGCTACCGATGCTGCTGACGCTGCTGATGAGGCTTTTTAGTATGCCATTGGCGCTTTCGAGTACTGGTGTGTTGACGAGGCCCATGTTCATCCCATCCTAGTGGTCAGCGTCGACAACTCCATCCAACCATACATTGTTAGTCTATGGTCTACTCGACAAATCTAGGAGTACTTGCGTGAGCGATACCAATAGAGCAGTAATGCTCAGTTCTTTTCGCTTCAGCGTAAGTTGGAGATGTTTCACCAGGGAGATTCTTCTGTTGACGACTTCTTTTAGTCCCTAGCAAGTCTCTAGCGCCAGCTAGATGAGCTGGCCTCTCCACTTTGTCAGGAGTGTCACAAAATGTAGAAGGCAGATCATGATCGTCTTCGCCTTTATGACTTTGTCTGCCACCTTCGCTCAGAGTTTGAGCCTGTCAGAGCTTAGCTACTGAGCCGCTCTCCACGGCCGACCGTTACAGAGGCCCTTTCGATGCTTCGGGCTGAAGAGCTTCGTCTTAGGTTAGCAGCACAGTCTATTCTGACTGTGCTTGTTGCCCCTTCTTTGACTACGACAATGATATCTACTTCAACTATGGCCTCTCCCCAGGTGCCTGTCTCTGCTCCTATTTTCACACCAGCTGGAGTTCAGTGCAACTACTGCATGAACTTTAGGCATGACTACCAGAGTTGTGTGGTGAGGAAAAAACGAAATAAGGCATGTTGGGGTGGATGACTAAAGGGAGCGCATGGAGGCCCTTCCTTCACAAGAGGACAGATCAGCTCATCAGTTTCTACTCAGAAAGGTAACTCTATTCAGCAGCTCTGCCATGCTCTACTTCAGCAGCTTTCTCACAGCTCAGCGGGTTCTGCTAGTCTAGCTCAGATGTCTCCTTCAGGTACCTCTTGGGTTCTAGATTCTGGTGCCTCTTTTCACATGACACCGGACTCCACATCTCTCACTTCAGTAGGGCCTCCTGATTTTCCTATCTCTGTTCAGATAGCTGACGATACTTCCTTGTTTGTCAGCTGTCAGGGCATTCTTTTGTCCATTGACGTTTTTGTTCCAGCTATTTCTCATGTTCCCCAGCTTACCATGTAGTTTCTTTGGGTGGGAAAGCTCACTGATCTTAGTTGTAAGGTTGTTTTTGAGTCTCACACCTGTTTCTTCCAGGATCGACAGACAGGGACGGTACTTGGGACTGGCTGACACTGCAGGGATCGTTAGGGTCTCTACATTCTCGACTGCCTCTGATGAACCATGTGGAGGTGACCACATGTGAGTGATGAGTAATTGACATCGGTTTAGGATAGTCGAGGTTGGTTTGAGTGGTTCGGAGTCGAGTCGTTGCGTGGTGCAATCGGGCTCGGTCGGACTTTTGGTCAAACCTGGTCATTTTGGGCTTAGGATGCATATTCTAATGTGTTGACAGGTTTGGAGTTCATCTGTGGTAAGTGTAATGGTATTTACGTATTCATGTGTCGAGCGGTGCTATTTGACGTGTTTTCTTGTCTGTGTGGCTGCAGGACGTCGAGTGGAGTCGTGGCGAGACACGGTGGACCGGACTAGGCGCAGGTGGCGCTGAGGTCAGAACGGTCGGGATGTGTCGAAGACGACGTGGACTCGAGGTGGTTGCGAGGCGTGCGAGGCAAGGATCGCGGAAGCTTCCCGGAAGGTGCAGGAGGGGCGAATCGGGAAATTCGTGAGGCTGCACAAGCGGGAGCGGGCGCCGTTGGATTTAGCAGGCGTAACGGGGCGGAGACCCGTTAGCCAAGGCTATAAAAGGAGAGGAGTGGCTGCATGCCCACTTGAGCATTTCAAGAGTTGGTGGAGTCAAAATAGGCTTTAGAGGTTGGTTTAGCTTTGGCTCTTTAGTGGG
This sequence comes from Dendrocalamus latiflorus, assembly GCA_017311315.1. Lineage (NCBI taxonomy): Eukaryota > Viridiplantae > Streptophyta > Magnoliopsida > Poales > Poaceae > Dendrocalamus > Dendrocalamus latiflorus. The sequence goes on from CM029663.1 coordinate 30,247,949, forward strand.
TGAAGATGACAGAGTAGTGCTCCCTCTGGTTGTCCTCTTCTACGATGTGTTCTGTGTGTCCATTTCTTCCTCTCTCCATGGATGTGTGTGTGTTCTTGAGTTGGGAGAGTGAGGAGATGAGTTGAGAGTCTTGTAATCGTGTCCTCTATCTGTAATCGTGTCATCGGGACTCCTCTTGCTTCAAATGAATGAAATCTGAAGTCTTTATTTTGCTCTGTGTCCTGTTCTTCGTTTCTCTTCTCTGGAGATTTGTGACTTTTTGATTCTCAAGTTCTTGATTGCTGGAATTGACCAAAATGGGTTGCTCTGTGATGGGTTAGTACTTCAAGATCATTTGATCAAGTTCCCATGAGCAAACCTTGGTTTAATCTCAGATTTCATATTTGAAGTTCCTCTGTTCATGTTTCCAGTTCTAGGGTTTTGGTTCAGTTTCTGTTTCCCTTTGAGATTTGGCTTGATTTTTGGCCAAGAGGTCCCTGGAGCTATTGATAACATGTCTGCAAAGCCTCATGTGCAAAAGATTTGTGGAGTGTGAGCAATTTGAGTTTGTGTGCTCTCTTCTGAAGTTTACTAAATTTTCTAGGGTTTGGTCCAGATTTTGTTTCTCTCCTTGAGATGGCTTGAAACTTGACCCATAGAGTTCAAAGGCTATTATCTTGCTATACTCAAAGTTTCAAAGTCAAAGGATCATTGGTTAGGGAGTAATTTGGATTTTGGTTCAGCTTGTGCAAAATTTCAGGTTTCAGCCCTAAATCTGAAATTTATGCTTCATAGTTGGATTCTTTTGATTCCCTGGCTTCCCATGTTATTTGGTTTACTGTTATGAAGCCCTGAGTCAAATAGGTTGGGAGCAATCCTTTAAATTTCCCAAGTTTGTGAAGGTGTGCTGTATTTTCAGTTTTCATAGTCTCCTTTGGTCTGCAGTCTGTTTTCGGTTGGCAGCAAAACCAACTGTTTTCTCTGCCGTGGCAGCCGTGGTGGCCAATTTGCTTGCCGTGGTAGCATATTTTTGTTATTTCTCTGCCGAGACTAGTTACTGCTATTTTGTTCTTCTAGTCATTTCTCTGCAGTCTGCCATGGTAGCAGATTTTCTTGCCGTGGCAGCACCTTCCTCCAGTTTCCTTGCCATGGCAATGAACATCTTCAGTTTTCTTGCCGGGTTCAGTTTCAGCAGCAGCAGCTAGTCCTCTTCAGTTTTCTTGCCAGGTTCAGTTTCTTTGCCGTGGCAGCCGTGACAGCTAATTTCCTTGCCGTGGTAGCAGATCTTGCTGATCCTCTGCCGTGTCATCTTTTATTGCTGTTTCTTTGCCATGGAAATGAATTTCTTCAGTTTCCTTGCCATGACAAATTAATTACTTTGTTGAGTTGAGATTCTCGTGAATTCTTTAGTGGCAGAAAATCTTCTTTTTTAAAAGCGTCATTCACCCCCCCTCTGTCGCCATTTCGGTCCAACAATTGGTATCAGAGCCGGTTAGCTCTAATTCATAGATCTTAACCGGTCTCAAGAGCCATGGCGACGGACAAGTACTCGACCAAGCCGCCCGTGTTCGATGGCATCGATTACCCCTTCTGGAAGAGCCGAATGGAGACATACATCCAGGCTCAGGGGTATGCCATCTGGCGGAAGGTCAAGGTACGATTCGCTGTTCCTGCCGATGAGAACATCAATGCCGGGAACATGGCTGATGTTGAGGCGAATGCAAAGGCAAGGAACATCATCATCCAGGGGTTGAGTCGTAGCGAGTTTGACCGTATATCTCACCTGTCGTCCGCCTACGACATCTGGGTGACCCTCGACGCATACCATGAGGGCACCACCCAGATCAAGACGGTTCGACAGGACCAGTTCAAGCGCGAATACAACAAATTCGAGATGCTTGCTGGTGAGTCCCTGGACGAGTGCTTTTCGCGATTTCACAAAATCCTGAGCAACCTCCGAGCGGTCGGTCTCACATACCCTGACTCGGACAACGCTCGTCAGATGCTCGCGGCACTCGATCTGCGCGTGTGGGAGATGAAGGTGACCACCATCAAAGACACGACAGACCTCTCGACCCTGACTCTTGACGCGCTGTACTCGCGCCTCAAGACTCACGAGATTGACGTTGTCTCTCGTCGGTCGAAGTCACAGTCGATGGCTTTGGTCACCGATCCCAGTTCGGCTTCTGGTTTTTCCGCCGATTCGCTTTGTGGGTTCTCCCTAGCTGCTCTATGTGACGTAACTGATGATCAGTTAGAGCAGCTAGAGGATGAACAGCTGGCCCTCCTAGCTCGGAAGTTCTCCCATGCTTACAAGAGGAGGAGGGACAGAAAGAGAGGCGGACCAGTCATCTGCTTCGAGTGTGGTGGCCCCAACCACATTCGAGCGAACTGTCCCAAGCTGGAGAAGGGCAAGAACGACTACAGCGGTTCAGGCAAGAACGACTACACCGACAAGAACCGCAACAAGAAGACTCCAGCTCAGACGCCGGGAAAGAAGAAGTTCCGCAACTTCGGGAAGGCCAAGAAGCTCTTCCACCGCGTCCTCACCGCTTTCGACGACCTCGACCTCAGCGAGGTGGAGGGATGGAGCGACGACGACGGGACGGGTGACCAAGAGCCCAAGGATGGCGGCGACGACTTCTCCGGCATGTGCTTCATGGCCCTCGAGGGCGAACTCAGCGACAGCGAGCTGTACTCCGACTCGGACGAGGTATGTCCCTCCTATGACCAACTTAATGAAGCTTTCCTTAAGCTAGGAGGATTTCATGCTAGATCTAGAGCTAGATGTAGCGAGTTGGAGAAGGAAGTAGATAGACTGTCACGGGAGCTTACTTCACTTACATCTGCTCCCTCCCGTGACGACTGTGATACATGCTCTGCTTTGCTGGTTGATATGGAAAAATTAAGGACCTCGCATGATAGTGTGTCCTCTGAGCTTGATTCTATTAAGGTGGAGAATGTTAGTCTGCTTGCTGAGTTAGAGTTGAGTAGGATGGCTGTTACCCTACTTACTACTGATGAGACTACTTCTCCCACCTCATGTGAGGTTAAGGACATTGCTGCTAGAGGACCTTATGCCATGCTCCTTGATCTGCCCGATTCTTGTGAAAATTGCAATAATTTAAAGATGAACCTAAAACGGGCAGATCACAAAATTGCTGAGTTGCATGCTTCTTTACTTGAGCCAATTGATTCATGTTTGAACTGTCCCAAGTTAACTGCTGAACTTGAAGCTGTCTCAAAACAGTTTCAAGAACTGATTGACAACAACAAGAAAATGGCTCAGTATGCGACTAAGGATCCTGTTAGCTCACCATGCATTAGTTGTGATAAACTAAAACTTGAACTCGTTGCTTTGAATGACAAATGTGTGAAGCTAACTAAGGACTTACTAGAGAAGCCACAATCTGGTTGTGATGTGATTGATGGTGTAGGGGAGAAGCCCCAGGGTAAGGGTGAGACGCCTAGAGACGCGAACCAACCTGCTAGTAGTAGGACTGTCCCCTCAGAGTCGGCTGTGCGTGCACAAGCCATTCTTTCCTCTACTGTTGGTTCTTCTTCTGCTCCCTTACCTCCTGCTGTTCCCTCTTCTCCCTGCTCTTCTTGCACCTCTCTCTTTCGGGAGTGTCAGTACCTTATGAACACTCTCGAGAGATTTGTAGGCGGCAAGAAGAAGCTTAATCTTATTCTAGACCAGTCCAAGATTTGCAGATTTAATCAGGGTCTAGGATATGACTATTATGAGGATATGAGGAAGCATCCACCTGCTGTGCTCAGACCCATAGCACCAGGTGTGATCGAGACCGAGCCCAGGACCGAGAAAGTCCAATTTAAGTCAGCGGGCTATGTCCAGGGGATTTCTGACAGCAAGGTGATTGCACCTGCTGCTTCGGCCTCTCAGAAGGCGAAGCCTGACCGTGCTACTTCTACCTCTCAGAGGATAAAGTATCACTGCACCTTCTGTCAGAAGGATGGACACACGGTTGATCGATGCTTCAGGCGCGCCAAGATCGCGCGTAGAGACCGTGCTGAGTCTCCTAGGCGTATTCAGGGTCAGCCCCAGATCCTGAGTGCACCTAGGACCAGCACGAGGTCTAGGTTTACTGCTGTTGATGGGTTTGGGCAGCATCGAGGACTTGGTTTTTCTGAGTCTTCTGTTTTTCGTCCTCATGCTGCTCCTGGTCATGACTTCCGCCGTCCTGAGGGTACATCTCGTTTCCCCCGTCGAGACAGTTACCCGCGGCGTGTTCAGCGTGTTGCCGGTGTTCCGACTCGCTCTCCCGTAGCAGTCGGACCCCGCAACAGCTTCAGGTCTGCTCACAGACCTTCTGTTGTGAGTGACAGAGAGCGTAGGGTAGATAGAGGTCAGTCGTGCTTGACTACTTCATCTGCTCGACGTGTTGTTCAGTATTGGGTGCCAAAATCACTCTTGATTTACCCCAGTACTGAGACTTTACTCTCTGTTTGACTCAGGTTCGCCGGGCAGGGAAGGGAAAGGTTTGGCTCGTAGACTCCGGGTGTTCACGACACATGACCGGAGATTCCCGTTGGTTTTCTTCCCTTGCCCGTGCTCCAGGTGATGAGACGATCACCTTCGGAGATGCTTCATCTGGGCGCGTCATCGCCAAAGGTACAGTGCGCATTAATGACTCTTTCATTTTGAAAGATGTAGCCTTGGTTAGTAAGCTGCAGTACAATTTGCTTTCAGTTTCTCAGCTTACCGATGACGACTTTGAGGTGAGCTTTAAGAAAAACAATTGCAAAATTCTTGATTCTTCGGGTAGTCTGGTTTGCGGGATTTCTCGTTTTGGGAGGATCTTTCGTGCTGATTTTTCTGAGTCTTCTGGTGATCCTCTCAGGTGTTTAGTTGCTTCTGAGTCCCGCGACCTTTCGTTCTGGCATAGAAGACTTGGTCATATTGGATTTGACCATTTGACCCGAGTTAGCGGCCACGACCTCATTCGTGGTCTGCCGAAGCTCAAAATGGTCAAAGATCTAGTTTGTGCTCCTTGCCGGCACGGCAAGATGGTTGCCGCCTCCCATCCTCCGGTCACAGTCACTATGACCGATGCACCAGGACAGCTGCTCCATATGGACACAGTTGGACCAGCTCGAGTGCAGTCAGCAGGAGGGAAGTGGTATGTTCTTGTCGTGGTCGATGACTTCTCGAGGTATTCTTGGGTGTTTTTCTTAGCCTCGAAGGATGAGACGTTTTCACATTTCCGAGGTCTTTTCAGTAGGCTTTCTGTTGAGCTCCCGGGTGCCTTACGAGCGATCCGCAGTGACAATGGCACGGAGTTCAAGAATTCCTACTTCGAGAGTTTCTGTGGTGAGACAGGTGTAGAGCATCAGTTCTCCTCTCCGCACGTCCCGCAGCAAAATGGCGTCGTGGAGAGAAAGAACCGGACCTTGGTCGAGATGGCCAGGACGATGCTTGATGAGTACTCTACACCTAGGAAGTTTTGGGCTGAGGCTATTGCGACCGCGTGCCATGTTTCGAATCGAGTTTTTCTTCGGGCACACCTGCACCGCACTTCTTATGAGTTGAGATACGGGCGAAAGCCCAGCGTCTCTCATTTTCGTGTGTTTGGTTGCAAGTGCTTTATTCTGAAGTCCGGGAACCTAGATAAGTTCGAGTCACGTTCTTGTGATGGGATCTTTCTAGGTTACTCGCCTTCTTCGCGGGCTTATAGGGTCTGGAACTGCGAGTCTAGCAAAATGGTAGAGACCTGTGAGGTGACGTTTGACGAGGCCAGTCCGGGGACTAGGCCTGATATCTCAGGTTCTTTAGAGCAGTCCGAGACCATCTTCGTGGATGACGAGGACGATGGAGATGAGGGTTGTCTACCCGATCCAGTCCCTTATCCACCCCTTGAGGTGCCGTCTTCTACCGCACCTCCAGGTGATCAGCCCATGCCGTGTGCTTCCTCTGGAGCTAGTGGCTCTGTTCCTACCTCGTCAGCTCACGAGGTAGAGGCCACTTCTTCATCTCATCCTGGACCTCCCCGACATATCCAGAAAAGACATCCTTCTGAGCAGATGATTGGAGACCTGTTCGAGCGTGTCACCCGCTCAAAATCTGGCTTATCTCAATTCTGTCTCCATTCTGCTTTCATTGCCTCCTTTGAGCCCAAGGATATTTCTCATGCTCTTTCCGATGAATCTTGGGTCAATGCCATGCATGAGGAGTTAGAAAATTTCGAGAGGAACAAGGTCTGGTCGCTTGTCGAGCCCCCGCGAGGTCACAATATTATTGGGACTAAGTGGGTGTTCAAGAACAAGCAGAGCGAGGATGGAGTGGTTATTCGAAACAAGGCTAGACTGGTAGCTCAGGGGTTTTCCCAGGTTGAGGGTCTAGACTTCGAGGAGACCTTTGCCCCTGTAGCTCGACTTGAGGCCATTAGAATCCTGCTTGCCTTTGCAGCTTCTAAGGGTTTCAAGCTCTACCAGATGGACGTCAAGAGTGCCTTCCTTAATGGCGTTATTGAGGAAGAAGTTTACGTCAGACAGCCTCCAGGTTTCGAGAACCCCAAATACCCACACCATATCTTCAAGCTTTCCAAAGCGTTGTATGGACTTAAGCAGGCCCCCAGAGCTTGGTATGAGAGGCTTAAGTCCTACTTGTTGAGTCATGGGTTTGACATGGGTAAAGTAGACAAGACCTTGTTCATCCGCCGTCATGGCAATGACCTTCTGCTCGTCCAAATCTATGTCGATGACATCATCTTTGGCGGCTCTTCCCATGCTCTGGTTTCACAATTCTCGGATGTCATGAGCACCGAGTTTGAGATGAGCATGATGGGTGAGTTGACATTCTTTCTTGGCTTCCAAATCAAGCAGACTCGGGAGGGTACTTTCTTGCATCAAGGCAAGTACACTCGTGATCTCCTGAGACGCTTCGACATGAGTGATGGTAAGCCTGTGTCGACTCCCATGGCTTCTACAGCCTATCTTGACCCAGATGAGGATGGCGAGCCAGTTGATCAGAAGGAGTATCGCAGCATGATTGGCTCCCTCTTGTACCTCACTGCCTCGAGACCAGACATACATTTTTCCGTGTGTCTGTGCGCTCGTTTTCAGGCTTCTCCTCGCGTTTCTCACCGCCAGGCGGTGAAGCGCATCTTTCGGTACCTGCGAGCTACCATTGACTATGGTATCTGGTACTCTTCATCATCCTGTCTTTCCTTGAGAGCTTTCTCGGATGCAGACTTCGCTGGCTGTAGGATAGATAGGAAGAGCACTTCTGGCACCTGCCAATTTATTGGCACTTCTCTTGTTTCCTGGTCTTCAAGGAAGCAATCCGGTGTTGCACAGTCCACCGCAGAGGCCGAGTACGTAGCTGCCGCCAGTTGCTGCAGCCAGGTGCTTTGGATGGTTTCGACCCTGCGAGACTTTGGGTTAGTTATCGACAGTGTTCCACTCTTTTGTGATAACACTTCTGCGATTAACATTGCTAAGAACCCAGTGCAGCACTCCCGGACCAAGCACATTGACATTCGCTTCCATTTCCTTAGAGACCATGTAGAGAAGGGCGATATAGTGCTCCAGTTTGTGGAGAGTGACCACCAGTTGGCTGACATCTTCACCAAGCCTTTGGACAGTTCGAGGTTTTCAGCTCTGCGGGGAGAGCTTGGGGTGGTTTGTCCTTACGGACTGTAGTGAGGGGGAGCTTGGGCTTTACTGCTTTATTATATTAATTATGCTTCTGTCTCATTTCTGTTGCATTGCATTTGCGGGTGCATTGGGTTAAGTCCTTCTAGCATAGGTTAGAGTGTTTCTTGTGTTGAGTTGCTTAGACTTCTTACTCTTATCTTGTGCTTCCAGGATTAGCTATTTCTTATCTCACTAGGTTGAGCTCACTCACTTCTTGTAGGTTCTAGCGAGGGTTGGGCCACCCTCGGGTAGACAGGGTACGTGTTTGCTCTCTAGTGTGTGTTCGACGATCAGCTGTTAGTCCTGGAGTCATTTGGGGTAGATGAGAGTCAGTTTAAGCCATAGTTGCTTCTATATCTTTTCTATGCTTTAAGGACTGCCTGTTTGGTTTTCTTTGCTAGCTTCTCGATTTTATTGCTTTGGTTCAGTGGGAGTTCATTTGGGAGCTTCTGAAGCTTAATTTTGAAATAACTCAACTTGAACTAAAAGTTGCATCTAATGTTGAGGGGGAGCTGGACTTTCTTGCATTTTCAGCATTCTAGCATTATAATCAATCTGCATTGAGCCTTGATTATTATCCTGTTATGACATGCTTCAGTGCATTACACCTTGCTATGACTTGTGCTTAGCTTGCTAAATTTATCATGACTTCATATGCGTTTGCCATGATAAGTTAAGTAAAATTGATCAACTTAAATTAAAACTTGTCATGCTAGCATTTGAGTTTAGTCTTTCTTGAGCTATCCTTTTATGATTCATGCCATGTCAAATAGGCTGAGTAGAGCGTTGAATCTATATTGAGCCTTAGTTTGAGCTGTTTTAGTCTCCTGATGATACATGAGTTAGTACAATGTGTTAAAAAGCAAAAAGATCTCTTTTGTGCGAAAAAACTGATCTCACCAACTCTTTCCTATGAGACGGCTTGCCATTGCACTTGGCATGAACTTAGGGGGAGTTTTGGATGACCTAGACTATCTTCTTAAGCTTCTTGCTTGGAGTAGTCGCATAAGGCTTGAGATCTAGCACATAAACAAAAAAAATTGGGTTGAAAACAACCATATGCTTTCAAAAGACAATGTTTAATGTGCTCAATTTGCTTAATCTACAATCAGAACCAAGTATTTTAACCAATGTTTCAATCTTGAGCTTATAGCACTCTATTTGGACTCAATGTTAGCTTCTTTGTTCCGCTTAGCTTATTGACATGGCCTGCATCATCCTTGGATATCTCTAGCTAGACTTTGCTCATTGATGACTAGACTTGCTTACTTAATGCACTTCATTTTCAGATTGTCATCCATATGCTCTAGCTGGCTTGTATATATGTTGTCATGATCTGGATAGCATTTTATTGAGTTATGGCTTGGTGTAGTACTTGTTGGTCATTATGGATAATTCTCATGGCTCTAACTGCGTAGAATAATTAAACTTCAGCCATTTCATCCATTTGCATGTCATATTCTCTCTTTTGCATCTTGATGCGTTTATTGCCAAAAGGGGGAGAATAGAGAAGAAAAAGCAGTTTAGGAGCTTTCTTAGGAGCTTTCTAGAGCTTTGGAGAAAAATTTGCTCTTTCTTGTGTAGCTCTAGTGCTCTTTTGTCGACATGGTCATTAGTTTCAATTTCACTCTTTGGGCCATGTTGGATTCTTCAAACTCAAACTCTACTTTGCGCTTTTTTCGGAGTTTGTCAATATACTCATCAAGGGGGAGATTGATGAACCATGTGGAGGTGACCACATGTGAGTGATGAGTAATTGACATCGGTTTAGGATAGTCGAGGTTGGTTTGAGTGGTTCGGAGTCGAGTCGTTGCGTGGTGCAATCGGGCTCGGTCGGACTTTTGGTCAAACCTGGTCATTTTGGGCTTAGGATGCATATTCTAATGTGTTGACAGGTTTGGAGTTCATCTGTGGTAAGTGTAATGGTATTTACGTATTCATGTGTCGAGCGGTGCTATTTGACGTGTTTTCTTGTCTGTGTGGCTGCAGGACGTCGAGTGGAGTCGTGGCGAGACACGGTGGACCGGACTAGGCGCAGGTGGCGCTGAGGTCAGAATGGTCGGGATGTGTCGAAGACGACGTGGACTCGAGGTGGTTGCGAGGCGTGCGAGGCAAGGATCGCGGAAGCTTCCCGGAAGGTGCAGGAGGGGCGAATCGGGAAATTCGCGAGGCTGCACAAGCGGGAGCGGGCGCCGTTGGATTTAGCAGGCGTAACGGGGCGGAGACCCGTTAGCCAAGGCTATAAAAGGAGAGGAGTGGCTGCATGCCCACTTGAGCATTTCAAGAGTTGGTGGAGTCAAAATAGGCTTTAGAGGTTGGTTTAGCTTTGGCTCTTTAGTGGGTGAAGATGACAGAGTAGTGCTCCCTCTGGTTGTCCTCTTCTACGATGTGTTCTGTGTGTCCATTTCTTCCTCTCTCCATGGATGTGTGTGTGTTCTTGAGTTGGGAGAGTGAGGAGATGAGTTGAGAGTCTTGTAATCGTGTCCTCTATCTGTAATCGTGTCATCGGGACTCCTCTTGCTTCAAATGAATGAAATCTGAAGTCTTTATTTTGCTCTGTGTCCTGTTCTTCGTTTCTCTTCTCTGGAGATTTGTGACTTTTTGATTCTCAAGTTCTTGATTGCTGGAATTGACCAAAATGGGTTGCTCTGTGATGGGTTAGTACTTCAAGATCATTTGATCAAGTTCCCATGAGCAAACCTTGGTTTAATCTCAGATTTCATATTTGAAGTTCCTCTGTTCATGTTTCCAGTTCTAGGGTTTTGGTTCAGTTTCTGTTTCCCTTTGAGATTTGGCTTGATTTTTGGCCAAGAGGTCCCTGGAGCTATTGATAACATGTCTGCAAAGCCTCATGTGCAAAAGATTTGTGGAGTGTGAGCAATTTGAGTTTGTGTGCTCTCTTCTGAAGTTTACTAAATTTTCTAGGGTTTGGTCCAGATTTTGTTTCTCTCCTTGAGATGGCTTGAAACTTGACCCATAGAGTTCAAAGGCTATTATCTTGCTATACTCAAAGTTTCAAAGTCAAAGGATCATTGGTTAGGGAGTAATTTGGATTTTGGTTCAGCTTGTGCAAAATTTCAGGTTTCAGCCCTAAATCTGAAATTTATGCTTCATAGTTGGATTCTTTTGATTCCCTGGCTTCCCATGTTATTTGGTTTACTGTTATGAAGCCCTGAGTCAAATAGGTTGGGAGCAATCCTTTAAATTTCCCAAGTTTGTGAAGGTGTGCTGTATTTTCAGTTTTCATAGTCTCCTTTGGTCTGCAGTCTGTTTTCGGTTGGCAGCAAAACCAACTGTTTTCTCTGCCGTGGCAGCCGTGGTGGCCAATTTGCTTGCCGTGGTAGCATATTTTTGTTATTTCTCTGCCGAGACTAGTTACTGCTATTTTGTTCTTCTAGTCATTTCTCTGCAGTCTGCCATGGTAGCAGATTTTCTTGCCGTGGCAGCACCTTCCTCCAGTTTCCTTGCCATGGCAATGAACATCTTCAGTTTTCTTGCCGGGTTCAGTTTCAGCAGCAGCAGCTAGTCCTCTTCAGTTTTCTTGCCAGGTTCAGTTTCTTTGCCGTGGCAGCCGTGACAGCTAATTTCCTTGCCGTGGTAGCAGATCTTGCTGATCCTCTGCCGTGTCATCTTTTATTGCTGTTTCTTTGCCATGGAAATGAATTTCTTCAGTTTCCTTGCCATGACAAATTAATTACTTTGTTGAGTTGAGATTCTCGTGAATTCTTTAGTGGCAGAAAATCTTCTTTTTTAAAAGTGTCATTCACCCCCCCTCTGTCGCCATTTCGGTCCAACAGCCTCCACCTTCCGTACACTTCAATTGCTCCTACCACGTCTGCCTCTACCGCCACTGCTGCCACCACCTCTGGAGCTTTAGGCAGTGGCATCACCATTTAGGACACCTGTGTGGGTCCTGTCTTTCGTCATTAGTTCACCAGGATATTCTTGGATGTATTACTATTGACACGTTAATGTTTTGTCAGGTTTATAAGCTAGGCAAGTAGCTACAACTTCCTTATCATTCTAGTGAGTCCACGTCTTCTCGTCCTTTTGATTTAGTTCATTCAGATGTATGGGGACTTGCGTCTATTATCTCAAAAGGTGGGCATAAATTCTATGTAATTTTCATTGATGATTATTCCAGTTTCACTTGGCTGTTCCCTATGTCTAATCGTGGTCAGTTTCTTGCGACCTATTGTAGTTTTGCTACAATGGTTTGTACTCAATTTGAGTCCTTTATTCATACTTTTCAATGTGATTTTGTTGGAGAGTACTGTTCTGGTGCTTTCAAATAATTTTTTCAGAGCAGGGCACTCTGTACCAGTCTTTTTGTCCTAGTGCCCATGCTAAGAATGGGGTTGCTGAATGCAAGCATCGTCATTTGCTTGAGACTGCTCGCATTCTTCTCCTTTCCTCTCACGTTCCACCATAGTTCTGGGTGGAGGCTGTTTCTATGGCTACATATCTCATTAATATACAGCCTTCCACTACTCTCAAGGATGTCAGTCCTATAGAGCATCTGTAAGGACCTAGATTTTATAATTCGGAATCCTCTGTGATTCCGCCGCACTATTCCCTGGATCAGAAGATAGTGCTCACAGATTCGGAACTTACTCATGGGCCGAATAGGTTGAAATCATTGAATTGCAGCAGCGGAAGAACGAAGCACACAGGTGGGACCTTCAGGACATGTCCACAGGCAGCCAACTGAAGGTTCGCGACCTAGCCCTGAAGTGCGGAATCGAGAAGGGGTCACCGGTGGCGGCGGATTTCGCGGCGGCGGCCTGCGCATGGCGAAAGCGGGAGAGGAAACAGGGGGAAGAGGAGGGCTGCGTGGGGGGAATGGGGGATGGCGGACGCCTCTTATAGCCGCAGAGGGGGCGGGGAGGCGCGGAAGGCAGAGGACCGGACGGCGGGGAAAGAACCACCGGGCATGGACCGGCGCGAGGCTTGACGCGCGGAGGCGTGCAGCAGGTTTTTCGGGGGACGCGACAAGGTCAAATTGGACTCGTGCAGCACGCAGGATGTGAGGGCGACACGACGAGTCAGCGCCTCAAGCGTGCGCAAAGGCGTGGCGCGACGCGGGCGGCGGCTTCGGACTGGGCTTTGCTAGGAGCGGAGGAAGGCAGGAGGAGAGTGACGGTGCGCGAGGCTTGGCCGAAGGCCGGGGAGGTTGGCCAGGCCGACAGTGTGCGCGTGGGCACAAGCGAGAGCCGAGGCAGCGTGGCCTGCGAGAGCGCTGCTGGGGCGAAGCAGGGGAACTGAGGAGGAAGAAGGGGGAACAGGGGCAGTCGGCTGGGCTGGCTGGGCCGGTTCGGCCGGCCGCAAGGCCTCTTTCTTTTTTTGACTATGTTCATGCATATTTTTTTACATATATAATTTCTTTGCCTCTATTTCTTTATAATAATATTCTTGTATCTTTTTATTTTTTATTTATCTATTGATTATTAACATATAGGTATTTATATATTTAGTTACTCAAGGTAAAGGTTCAGGTTTTAGTTTAAATTCTTATTTTCCTATCATGCCCACATTTCCTTTTTGGTCTTTTCATTAGTTTTATTTTTCTTAATTTATTCAATTACTGGAATCTCAAGCCAAGAATCCAAGAAAATCCAACAGAGTTCAAATACCAAGAAAAATATTTTTCAAAAATAATTCCAAGGTTACACCTTTGCCAAACTCAAATTTTCAGGGTGTTACAAATCTACCCCCCTTAAAAAGAATCTCGACCCCGAGATTTCGGTAGAGCAGAAAGAAGTAAGGTGGGGTTATATTGGCTAGCCATGGGTTTCTAGGTGTTGCTTGATGTATAGTTCTTTAGCTTCACAGAGAGATAAAAATCTGCACAACAGGGGTTAGCACTTGGAGAAGTCAAAAGGGAAGAGAGAAACCTTGTTCTCCTAGATAGGTCATAGACTTCCAAATACTTGCTCTTCGACATTATTGTCTTCACGTCATCATAGAATGGAGTAGTTGCATCGTCTATTGAACATATGGTTGTAGAATTTCATATTGATAGGGGGTAGCAATGGTCTGCGCCCTCGGGGGTAGAGGGCCTTAGGAATGCAGAGGTGACGATGAACATATCTGTATGGTGGCCTTTTGTCCTTATCACTATAAGACTTCCAGTCTTGCAAATCTTCTTATATTGGTCTTGATTGGTCTCGGTCCAAAATAATTATTCTTCATGGTAGTTTATCCAACATTCTTGTCTATCCTTGCTATCCCCCTTAAAATGGATATCACTAGTCATTATTCGTCTCTTCTAGTTCCAGGCATGATGGGTCCTGTGGTGATTTGGTGACTCACCAGTTGTACTTTGGTTGCCTTGGTCAGCAATAGATTCAGGGGCAATCTTTGGGGTAGTGGCCTTGTCCTTCGCATGGAAAACTTGTGACCTTGCTCATGGGACATTCACCAGGTTAGTGGTCTTCTTCATAGTTGGAAGAGTTCACGAAGCATTGGTATGCGCAATGCCTTTGCTCTTCACAATGTCGACGTGCTCCTTGTTATTGTGGTTGATTGGAAGCGATTTGATCTATGGGTCCTCCAAGCAGGTAAGAAGATAATGTTAGCAAGAAAAGTCACAAGTCTTGGTCTTTGGCTATCACTTTGCTTCGGTAGATCTGACTGGGTTTGTAGCAAATGGGGCGAGAGGGAATAGCACGAGATACGAGTAGAATCACGGGGATAGGATAATCTAAACCCATTCTAGTTTTTAAAAGAGCACACCCAGGGAGCTGGGCTGGTACAAAACCACAAAATTTTCAAAGCAAGCTTTCCCCGTGACTGCGAAATAGGACGCCTGAGGTCAAGAAGGCAGTGCACAGGGTCCAGGTAAAATCTTGCGACAATACAACGTCTAGTCGGGAGCACACATAAGGGGCACAGGGTTCATCTGCACAGTTCGTTTAAAACGAAACCACCTTATCTTCATGTACATCTTCAACGTTCCTAGACTTAAAATTTGGGGTAGGGGTATGAGAAGGGGAACAAAAATTTTCTTTTGAATCAACAGACAGAAGAGGAGAGTATTTGGGGCAATTTGATTGATATTAGCACTCACTCTTGTGTTATTGTCTTTGAATTCGGGGTAAGAGAGCTCTAGAAGTAAAAATGGCTAAGGCAGCATATAGGTGAGGGAGAATCATCTAAGAGAGATAAGATGAGTAGTATAACTTATATTTTTGGAAATAGTATTTTGAAACAATAATTCTAGTCATGAAACTAACGGCCAGGCTAACTAGGCCACGACCTGTAGTCGATATGCTCTGATACCATCCCTGTAAGGACCCAGATTTTACAATCCGGAATCCTCTGTGATTCCGCCGCACTATTCCCTGGATTAGTAGATAGTGCTCACAAATTCAGAAATGAATAACAGAATACATATCATACGGAAGCATAAATATAATAGTAAACTTACTCATGGGTCGAATAGGCTGAAATCATTGAATTGCAGCAGCGGAAGAATGAAGCACACAGGTGGGACCTTCATGACATGTCCACAGACAGACAACTGGAGGTTCGCGACCTAGCTCTTGATGTCTTCATCTTTGTTGCCATCATGACCAAAAGTATTGCTGAAGCGTAGTGATCTGATTCCTGATTCTGGATTTGTTGTGAGAGCGAGTGTGAGCACAACCACCGTGCTCCATGAGCCAATACACAGGATGCAAATAAATAGCATGCATGGCTTATCAATGGAGAGTCTCGGGTTTATTTTATTTGCCAAAAATTGCTTTTAGCATTATTTTTATTATTTAATCATGGTGTTATTATTGCTGCCTAGAACTCCGAACAGCGAGGGTCATCATTTATGTAATCCATTGATCATGCACTCATTACTGCCTAAAACTCCAAACAACGAGTGTCATCATTTATTTAATCCACTGATCATACCATTCCCCTTGCATTGTCTAGAAATTTCACAAATCAATCAGAGTTACCAATTCCCCTATGATTCCAAGTTCACATCACTAATTTATAGATCCAATCTCAGGTTCATTATTTACTACTTTGATCAGTCCCTCAGTCTAATAGACACTGAGTCTCCTTTATTTTAGATCCATCAATATCTTTTGTACTCTGACCTCCCAATAATCCAATCTTGTGGTTGATATTCAGCAACTCTTCACTTCTAATTTCTAATGATTATCCAACAATAATACTTTTGAATCCACCGGTTTCATTTGTATCAGGATTCCCTAACAATTCAATCCTCTCTGCTATTGATTCAATACCATATATTGCTCTTCCAATAATCAATCTTATTTTCTATTATCTATCTCTAACTAATTTACTAGTATACCTCCACCAAGAATATCAGTGAACAAGTCTATGTTTCACTAGTATACATCCACCAAGAATATCATTGATCAAGATTATACTCCAATAATTGTTATCATTCCTCCAATATTTCCAAAAATTCAGTTCATCCATCTAGTATTTGATCAAATCCTATTAACCCCAGTATCGCAAACATCTTCCAAGAATTTATATTAGTTATCAGGGTTGTAATCTAGCAATTACCTTTGCACTCCCTAATTCTCTAAAAATCACTTAAAACATCTATCTAGCCTACATATTCATTTAGGCTCCACCAATTTATTTTTCCCAGAATCCACACTGTCGTTTTCCCTTTTATGATCGACATGATTCCACCATCTTTATGCGTTTACCACAAACAATCATCTTCTTTTCTTACAACTCTATTTATTCTTCCTGACATTTTACTTTGTGAGATGTATTATCTTTATTTTATTTGAGGTTCTTGTGATGCATGGATATTTCTACCAAAATCCACCCTTTATTAATGCTCTTTTATCTATATTTAGATTTATTTATCTAGGGAGAGATTATTGTACAAGGTAATATTTCATTATTTCTATTTAATAAAATATATCACTGAAGTTTGTTTAATGGTGGCATGATATATATTGGACATATATGTTTACATGTTAATTAAGGCCATCTTTATTAAATATAGACATTGATCCAAAGCCACTTCTCCTCATTAATTCCTTTAATAAATAATTAGATTTAAAATTTAAACATTAAAATCACACTAATTATTTATCATGATAACTAATCCAAATTTAAATCATATAAACTCTTTAAAGCCTTATTTAAATTTTATTAGTTTCCACAGATTATCTCTAATTTTTCCTATATTTTTCCTTTAATTAAAAAGGGATAAAAGGGGCAAAATAAAAAATGCAAAAAGGGTGTGGCCGGTGGGGATCGAACTCGGGACCTACTGCCTGGAATTCGAACGCTGACTCGGCTAGCCAAGTGGGCGCACTATCTGGGCTGACTGGATACGCGCAGGGAGCAAGATGTTCCGTGTAAGGGGAAGGGCCAAAGCAGAGGAGGCCCGGCAGCGCTCCTTGCTGGCGCTGCCGGCGGCGGGCGGGGAGCTGCTGGGAACCAGCAAAACGCAATCCCCCTAGGCGGGGATGCCTCTGGGGGTGGCTGCTCCGGCCGGGATGCGCGGTGGCGGGCTAGCGGCGGGGAGGGCGGATGGCGGCGAGGGTGGAAAGGGGGCGACGGCACCAGAGGGAAAGGAGAAGGGGTTTCGGTGGGCATGAGCTGGAGGGGGGCACGGGGAACTCACCGGTAGTAGTGGCGGGGCCGGAGAGGGGTCGAGGTGGGCAGGCGGCGTGAGGAGGCGGCGGCTCGGGGTGGAGTCCGGTGCCAGCAAGCTGGGGAAAGAGGGAAGTGCCGGCAACGGTCAGAAGGTGTTCGTGGCGGGGGGAGTTACTCCTGGAGCGCGGAATCGAGAAGGGGTCACCGGTGGCGGCAGATCTCGCGACGGCGGCCTGTGCACGGCGGAAGCGGGAGAGGAAACAGGGAGAAGAGGAGGGCTGTGCGGGGGGAATGGGCGATGGCGGACGCCTCTTATAGCCGCAGAGGGGGCGGGGAGGCACGGTTGATGGAGGACCGGTCGGCGGGGAAAGAACCACTGGGCATGGACCGGCGCGGGGCTCGGCGCACGGAGGCGTGCAGCAAGTTTTGCGGGGGACACGACAAGGTCAGACTGGACTCATGCAGCGCGCAGGATGTGAGGGCGACACGATGGGTCAATGCCTCAGGCGTGCGCAAAGGCGTGGCGCGACGCAGGCGGCGGCTTCGGACTGGGCTTCGCTAGGAGCGGATGAAGGCGGGAGGAGAGCGGCGGGTACGCGAGGCTGGGCCGAAGGCCGGGGAAGGTTAGCCGGGCCGACGGTGTGCGCATGGGCACGAGCGAGAGCCGAGGCAGCGTGGCCTGCGAGAGCGCAGCTGGGGCGGAGCAGGGGAACTGAGGAGGAAGAAGGGGGAACAGGGGCGGCTAGCTGGGCTGGTTCAGTCGGCCGCAAGGCCTCTTTCTTTTTTTTTTGACTATGTTCATGCATATTTTTTTTAATATATAATTTCTTTGTCTCTATTTCTTTATTACTAATATTCTTGTATCTTTATATTTTTATTTATCTATTGATTATTAACGTATAGGTATTTATATATTTAGTTACTCAAGGTAAAAGTTCAGGTTTTAGTTTAAATTCTTATTTTCCTATCATGCCCACATTTCCTTTTTGGTCTTTTCATTAGTTATATTTTTCATAATTTCTTCAATTACTGGAATCTCAAGCCAAGAATCCAAGAAAATCCAACAGAGTTCAAATACCAAGAAAAATATTTTCAAAAATAATTCCAAGGTTACACCTTTGCCAAACTCAAATTTTCAGGTTGTTACCTATGGACTGATGTTGGTCAAGTTGGGATGAACTTGTGCCAGAAAAATATTCTTTGGTCTTTGCATGTACAGGTTGAGCATGGAGGCGATTATGGTCGGTGAAGAGATGGATCGGGACTAGGATGGGAGATCCGAGTTTCAGATGGTCAAGGTGGTCACGACATGGTCGGGCTCATGCTTAGGGCGCATGGAGATCAGAGATGGATGATACATGTTGGAGTTACGGAGGTGCAGTCCAGAGGCTACGACACATGGTGGATGATGCGTGGAGAAGCTACGGGAAGTGCGGTCCTAGAGGCTTCGACACGTGACACGTTAGAAAAGTTGGAATTTTGTAAAACCCGTGTTAGGAATGGTTTCGGATCCCTTGAAAAATAGTGGGCCGAAAGCCTGTTAAGATAAAAAAAAGGCTTAGGCGTAGTTGGACGAGTTGTATTAGGGTTTTGAGTAGAGATTGAATAGGTGTTATAAGGGGTTGCATAATATATATATATATATATATATATATATATATATATATATATATATATATATATATATATATATATATATATATATATATATATATATAATGTGTGTGTGTACGGCAGCGTTGCATGAAAAGAGAAAAAAGGAGTAAGAGTGGCGGCCGGATATTTTTGGTTGATGGATAATTGAGTGATGGCTTGCATGCATCGGTGCTTGATCGTGTGTTTTTGTCTGCATGCGTGAGCCATGATCGAGTTGAAGAAAGAAAAATGGGCGTTCTGGCCGAGAGATCGGGGATTAAAAAATTACAGTGGCGTTTTCATCAGCTTCATGCAGAGCTTCGCCTTCGATTGTTGGCCGTGACTTTTAGTCGGAATTGGGTCGACGCATCAGAAAGTTTGTTCGGCGCGTCATCGCCGACTTCGGGACGACGCAAGATCTCAGCTTCTCGCGCTCTCCTTGATTTACGTACATGCCATCGCACGGTGCCAAGAGGAGCACCAGAACCACACGACTTGAAGGCCTAGTAAGAAAAAGCACAAGATATTTTATCTTTTAATATTATTTTCTGATGTTTTGTTTTCTTGCTGTGATTCACTGGTTGGATGGTTATAAAATAGCAGAGGTATAACAAAATAAAAAAAAAAGTTTCCACTAGGCACTGCAATCATTCACCCCCTCTGATGGCCATCAACGATCTTACACAGCTCCTCGTCCTGTTTCCACTATCGAGATGATCTCCTAGTTGTCTCTCCCTGACTCTTCACCCATTTCTCCCCTTTCACAGCCTTCCTCTACCCTGTCTGGCCTAGGCTTGGACGTCCACCCGAGGGCTGACAGTGTACTAGCATCGAGGGTGTCCCTAACAGCGTGCACTTTTTAGAGGGGACCTCACGCGCTGAGTTCTATCTGGTGGGCAAGATCCTAGTCTCTGAACATGGTGACAATCCCCTGTGGGCCAGGAAGTTTCATGCATAGGAAGTTGTTATGTAGGACCGCCCCAAAAGCATTGAGGGTCGGGCATCCAAGAATGGCGTTGTACGGGTAGGGAAGGTCGACGATGTCAAAGGTGATATCCTCGCTTCTCGCTTGATCACCCTACCCGAAAGACACCTGTAGTCGTATTTGGCCCAGGGCTCACATGGGTTGACCTCCGAAGCCCTGGAGCGGGATCCCCGAAGGCTCTAGCCTAGTATGAGGGATTCCCATCTGGTCGAAGGTACCTGTGAATAAAATGTCCACAGAGCTACCCCCATCAACTAGGACACGTTTGGCGTCACATCCAGTGATGGCGGCCTAGATCACCAAGGGATCTTGATGAGGGAAGTCGACTCCGTCTGCGTTGGCGAATGTGAAGGTGATGTCTTTTTGTGCCCAAGTCGGGGGCACCTGGGCAAGTATGTCACCACGTGATGCAGCCGATGGGCGTAGGCCTTCTACTACTGTGCAAACGAAAACTAGAGATGAACCACCTGAGATGACATTTATGACGTAGGCTATCCTCCATCAGTGGGCTGTAACGTTGAGTGAGGTGGTCACCACGCCCATATACCTCTCACGAAAGCCCCTATAGTCGCATGCTCTGTCCTCGTGGCCACGGCCTCTTCCGCGTCCTCGACCTCTATGACCCCGTACCTGGTTAATGGGAGTGCTGTCATCGAACCCGCCATCGATGCTGAAGACGTATTTGGGCCTCTGGCCTTTACGTTGCTTGCGGCTAGAGTTGTCCTTCAACGATTCCTGTGCTTGCATTATGTCGGAGGTGTCACCGCTGCGTGTCCTCTTCTGCTCTTGCATATTCCTCCATCTTGTTGAAGAGCTTGGCAACTGTTTTTATGGGTTTGCGTGCGTTGTACTCGGCCAGCGGCCCTAGATGAAGACCCCGAATTGCCGCATTGATAATGGCGGTCTCGTTTATGTCTTTAACTTGATAGCAAACTTTGGCGAAGCGCTTTAAATATTCTCAGAGCTTCTCCGAGGGCTTCTGATTGATGCAAAGAGCTGGTCTACATCGACGTATTCGACGTAGTTACCTTGGAAATTATTGTACAAGTGGTCTCAGATCTGCTTCCATGCATATATAGAGTTCGACTCAATGGTGATGAACCAGGAGAAAGCTAGCCCCTAGAGGGCGAGCGGTAATCCCTTCGCTTTGGTGGAGTCATCCCCACCAGCGGCATCAATAGCCATCTCATATACTCGAACAAACTCCCTAGGGTCCGTATCACCCTTGTACGACTCGATGGCCAGGAATTTGAGGTCTTTCGACCATGCCAACTGCTGTAGGTTGACAGATAGCAGAGACTCTGGATCTACGCGTCAAAGTGTGGTGCGGCTAGAGGCGAGGGCTTTGCGGCTATCCGCTTTGTCAACTACGACCTCCGCCACCACCGTCGATAGTGTTGCTGGCTCCGAGCCTCTTGCATCTCCCGCATGGCCCCCGGAGGTCTGCCAGCTCATGCTGTAGTGTTTTGAGGGCCACCATCAGAGTGCCTTCTATTGTCAGGGCGGCCATGCCCGCCTGGGTGGAGGTACACGCTGTGAGGTTGCTGGCGATGATGGCTTGCTTGCCCAAGCTGTTCGGTATGTTGGTGCGGTTGGCCTCACGGTCGGCAACGAGGTTGACGTGGGCGTTAGGACCACTGGTTGCCCCCGCACTAGCTCCAAGGTCGCTGGACGTACTAACACGAGCGTTGATGTTGATAGTCCTGCTGACACGAGCGCCACCGTTGTGGTCGACCGTTGCGCCATGGTGGTCTTTGTGGTCGCTGATTGCATCAACGTGGACGTCGATGTCGAGGCCGTTTGTTGCACCGGTGTTGCCATCGGAGTTGGCCCCAGGTACCAGCATAGACTTCCCGCCACCTAAGGCCCTGGCGTTCATGATCGCCATCGACGTGCTCCGCTTCCTCTTCGTTGTCACCAATTTCTTCTTGGGCGCCATCGCTTCTCCCGTGGCTTGCTCGTTGTCATCCCCACGGACAGTGCCAACTGTTGTGGTTATGGCCAAACAGTAAACTAGGAGAGTAGTGGAGTGCTTATGAGAAATGAACTGCCTCCCTTGGCCTCCACGGCCAGGGCACATATATATATGACCATAAGGCCTGATTATAACAGTACCCTGCACAATTGTGTACCATACAAAGGGGCATACACATCCTAGTACATATCCCACTGGGCCTTTTAGCCCCTAACAGGCTGGATGGGCTTAGGTGGAGGCCATCCCTACTACAGTGATAAATACACGTCATAGACGATTCTAAAGTAGAACCGTCTATGATAATACACATCATAGATAGTTCTAAATACATTCTTATATACATAAATACAAATTCACACACACACACACACACACACACATATATATATATATATATATATATATATATATATATATATATATATATATATATATATATATATATATATATATATATATATATATATATATATATATGACATAGTCTCATATACATAAATACAAATATAGAAGACAATAAAAACAAATTCAAATGATTTTTTTATTTTTGTATTTGTATATGGTCAAATAGTGTGGCCAAACGCTTCTTACAAAGATTAAAAAAGTAGAAACCCAAATAATCAAAGTTTTTCTAATGGTGGAGGTAACATACTATATCCATCTTCAATAATTCATAGGCACGTCGTTGGCACCAGACAGTTCAAGATCATCAGTAAACGAAGCCTGAATTGTATCCACCCACTGACACACTCATTCGAGTGTCTGCCGAAGACCCTCCGATTGATGAATTAAGTCGAATTGAGCCCATAGGCTCTATTCCCTTGCTTGAGGGGTCTCGGCAAGGTTGATTCGGTCACCCGCCACCTCGATTAAGCAATCCAAGCGATGGTAAGCCTCCCAGAGATGTGCAATGTCGTTGTGGAGGACCACGTCGATGATGAGGTTAGCTCACCAGAAGTGGGAGACCAACCAGAAGATGCAACGGAGGAGGATGTCAAGATGACAGAAGATGGCTATCACCTTCTCAGGAAAATCCTTGGACATAAGAGAGAGGACACTGTTGGCACAGTGTCCTTCTGCAGCATCTGCCAGCATACGGCTGGCGAGGCGCTTGTATAGGATGGCCAGGTAGGTCATGAATGCTGGCGATAAGGAAGAGGCTAGAGCCATTTGTTATGCTTGAGAGTAGAGATCAGCGATGTGGAGATTCATCTTCGGAGCATGGCAGATGATTATTTTTATAAAACAAGGAATAAATTCAACACGTGAGATGAAGAGACACATCGAAGAGTTGAAATGAAGAGACACATCGGGGAGCCAAAGAGCCATTCATGCATATATAAGAGATACATATCACAGACACTTCCAACCATAAACCATCTGTGATACACAATTATCATAGGTGGTTTGTATTAATAACCATCTATGGTAATATCACATACAGTTCTAATCAAAACTGTATATGACATGCACAATTATCACACAGTTCTTGTTAATAAACATCTGTAAACTATCATAAACAGTTATTAACAAGAACCGTCTGTGATAATTGCATATCCCAAACGATTCTAACCATTGCTGGTAACATAGACAGTAACACTTGTAAAATCGTCTGTGATAATTATAAAACAGACAGTTCCCCATGAACCAACAGTGATTAGGCGTCCAGTATAGCTTGTTTTGTAATAGTGGAAGATGATTGGGTGGCAAGTGATGATGTGACAGATCACCTTCCAAATGTAGCTTTATGATAGAGATGACCCACCAATGGATGTAGGCAACATTTATCCTAACATTAAACAATTTAGATTGGCAGTAGCTCAACATGCAATTAAATATGAGTTTGAATATAACATTGAGAAGAGTGAACCAAGGAGATTCAGGGCAAACTATGCTGTTGAAGGATGCAAGTGGATAATTAATACATTTGTGATAGAGGACAAGGTCACCATGAAGGTATTTTTCCCATTTCAATTTGTTGTAACAAATTTTCATCTTGTGTAATATAGTACTGAACAATCTTCTGCAATTATAGGTCAAGAACCTTGTTGACCATACATGCTCAAGTACCAAAAGAAGTGACAAGATCAAGCCTGTAGCTGCAAGCAAGTCCTGGATATGTGAGAAGGTAAAAGGCTGATTGTCAGAGGATGCTAGTCTTGGACCCCAAAAATTTGCAGAGAAGGATTCGTGACAAGTACCATATTCTGGCCAACTATAGGAGAGTATTTGCTGGCAAGGAGCTTGCAGTGGCAAAGTTGTATGGGAGTTGGAAGGAATGTTTTGACATGCTGTGTAGATACAAGACTGAAATTGAAAGGTCAAGCCCTAGCAGATTTTTCATCATTGATCACCACACAGTTTCTAGTTTCAAGTCTGAAACTCTGCATTGCATGTATGCACACTTATTATGACATATATCTTGATCTTGTTGATTTGATTGTCAGGAAAATGTCATGCATATACTATATGCAGGTTTCCTGACCACAACAGTGAATTGTGGCTTACCTTTTTTTGTATTGGTCTATTACAATTAGCCATAGCTTTTCAGGTCCCGGTTAAAGTTGCAGGAGGCTTGCTTTTCGAGCTATTGGGTCAGTCCGTCGGTGATCCGGCTCGTGATGAAGAAGACATTCCTATTGTGCTCCGTGCATGGCAAGCTCAAAATTTTCTGATAACTGTGCTTCATATAAAGGCTCTGCACCAAACGTTAACGACATGGGGGTTACTGAGATTCAAGTAGTAATTCTCAGCAAACAGTTTCACTCAATCACCATCTTTTTTTCAATCCATGTCTCATCATTTGCATGTTTCTATTTTTGTTCAGGAGCTTCTTTCTACCTGTGGAAGTAAAGCTCCTAAAAGTATTTATGAAATTATAGCACATTTGGCTTCCCGCCTTGCCCGATGGGACGACCGGTGAAATCAATGTTTTCACGCACTTTTGGGTTAATTTTGTAGTTGCATGTGACTTACATGATGTAAGCCTCTATTTGTTGAATTGCCTCTGCGTCTGCCTATATGTTGCTTTTCCTTTCTGTGTGACTTTTTTTAGATGATACCCATATCAACAAAATGCTACTGACTTTTTACAAGTAATTCCCACTTGGTGTCTACAGATCGAACCCCATTTATTTGCTCCTATGAGGGAAGTGTAGAGGGTTGCCTCTGAACTTTGAAGACTACATAATCTTCATATAAGTGAAAAAGAAAATCATAGGGAAAGGATGGATTAAATCATAAAAGTACTATATGCTCCAAATGTAAGTCATTCTGACGGGAAGGCTGCAATATTGAATGAATAGGTCCTAGTTATATTTTGTTTCTAATTGAAAAGGACCTTGAGTCTTGTTCCTGCTGGTCTTTGCCCAACTTCTCCGTTCTGGAACACTAACTAGAATAGGTCAGTAGTTTGACTGCTGGAAGTTTTGATCATGTCATCTCCATTGCATGTATGCACACTTATTATGACATATATCTTGATCTTGTTGATTTGATTGTCAGGAAAATGTCATGCATATACTATATGCAGGTTTCCTGACCACAACAGTGAATTGTGGCTTACCTTTTTTGTATTGGTCTATTACAATTAGCCGTAGCTTTTCAGGTCCCGGTTAAAGTTGCAGGAGGCTTGCTTTTCGAGCTATTGGGTCAGTCCGTCGGTGATCCGGCTCGTGATGAAGAAGACATTCCTATTGTGCTCCGTGCATGGCAAGCTCAAAATTTTCTGATAACTGTGCTTCATATAAAGGCTCTGCACCAAACGTTAACGACATGGGGGTTACTGAGATTCAAGTAGTAATTCTCAGCAAACAGTTTCACTCAATCACCATCTTTTTTTCAATCCATGTCTCATCATTTGCATGTTTCTATTTTTGTTCAGGAGCTTCTTTCTACCTGTGGAAGTAAAGCTCCTAAAAGTATTTATGAAATTATAGCACATTTGGCTTCCCTCCTTGCCCGATGGGACGACCGGTGAAATCAATGTTTTCACGCACTTTTGGGTTAATTTTGTAGTTGCATGTGACTTACATGATGTAAGCCTCTATTTGTTGAATTGCCTCTGCGTCTGCCTATATGTTGCTTTTCCTTTCTGTGTGACTTTTTTTAGATGATACCCATATCAACAAAATGCTACTGACTTTTTACAAGTAATTCCCACTTGGTGTCTACAGATCGAACCCCATTTATTTGCTCCTATGAGGGAAGTGTAGAGGGTTGCCTCTGAACTTTGAAGACTACATAATCTTCATATAAGTGAAAAAGAAAATCATAGGGAAAGGATGGATTAAATCATAAAAGTACTATATGCTCCAAATGTAAGTCATTCTGACGGGAAGGCTGCAATATTGAATGAATGGGTCCTAGTTATATTTTGTTTCTAATTGAAAAGGACCTTGAGTCTGTTCCTGCTGGTCTTTGCCCAACTTCTCCGTTCTGGAACACTAACTAGAATAGGTCAGTAGTTTGACTGCTGGAAGTTTTGATCATGTCATCTCCATTGCATGTATGCACACTTATTATGACATATATCTTGATCTTGTTGATTTGATTGTCAGGAAAATGTCATGCATATACTATATGCAGGTTTCCTGACCACAACAGTGAATTGTGGCTTACCTTTTTTTGTATTGGTCTATTACAATTAGCCGTAGCTTTTCAGGTCCCGGTTAAAGTTGCAGGAGGCTTGCTTTTCGAGCTATTGGGTCAGTCCGTCGGTGATCCGGCTCGTGATGAAGAAGACATTCCTATTGTGCTCCGTGCATGGCAAGCTCAAAATTTTCTGATAACTGTGCTTCACGTAAAAGGCTCTGCACCAAACGTTAACGTCATGGGGGTTACTGAGATTCAGGTAGTAATTCGCAGCAAACAGTTTCACTCAATCACCATCTTTTTTTCAATCCATGTCTCATCATTTGCATGTTTTTCTTTTTCTTCAGGAGCTTCTTTCTACCTGTGGAGGTAAAGCTCCTAAAAGTATTTGTGAAATTATAGCACATTTGGCTTCCCGCCTTGCCCGATGGGACGACTGGTGAAATCAATGTTTTCACGCACTATTGGGTTAATTTTGTAGTTGCATGTGACTTACATGATGTAAGCCTCTATTTGTTGAATTGCCTCTGCGTCTGCCTATATGTTGCTTTTCCTTTCTGTGTGACTTTTTTTGGATGATACCCATATCAACAAAATGCTACTGACTTTTTACAAGTAATTCCCACTTGGTGTCAACAGATCGAACCCCATTTATTTGGAAGACCTCCAGTCTACATAATCTTCATATAAGAGAAAAAGAAAATCACAGGGAAAGGAAGGGTTAAATCGTATAGGTATTATATGCTCCAAATGTAAGTCATTCTGACGGGAAGGCTGCAATACTGAAAGAAGGGGTCCTAGTTATATTTTGCTTCTAACTGAAAAGGACCTTGAGTCTTGTTCCTGCTGGTCTTTGCCCAACTTCTCCGTTCTGGAACACTAACTAGAATAGGTCAGTAGTTTGACTGCTGGAAGTTTTGATCATGTCATCTCCATTCCTTGTTTTGTTTCTTGGTTATATTTTTTCTTTGACTCTTGCACATATGAATAGGTGTGTTGTTAACCTCTTACCACAATTTCCTTTGCTCTTGTAGGCCTTTGCACCATATTGGTGTTGATTGTGAATAACAATTCTCATATCCCTACCGCCATTTATGCTGTAATTAACCATTAACTTGGCATGCTTATTGCTTTAGTATAATTTTACTTGTATTACTGGTGTCACCCCATACATTTAGAATTCAAAGACCGAAATCATTTGGATATAATTGTTACTTCATACATTCAGAATGCAGACACCAAAATTATTTAGCCATAACACCTCAACCTAGCGGGGTGTAGTGTAGTAGGATTTGTACTTTATATCAGTGGCTTGTATCTTCTTCTATATTGCAAGAGGCAGGATGCCATGCACAACCCTCCAAAAGCTATTGACGATGACAAAGAGAAACAACAACCGCAAGTACAGCTCTAAATAGTGAAGACTGAACTGAAGTAGCAAGTATGTAAATTCAGGTATCTTAGTTTTGATTTGTGTATGTATTTACCAATAGTTAGGGTTCAATTTTGAATTTATTTTCATCTTGCATGGCAAACCTTTCCATGTAAATTAGTCCCTATGTTGTTCATGTCATCACCAAGCCTTCCAAGCCCTATTCTATATGATATTTTCATGCCTTAGTGTATGTGAATGAAGCCTTAGTCTGTATCATTTTGGCTTGCATATACCAAAATTATATACTAGAATTCCTATCAGTCATCGACTTGCAAGTCATTTTGACTAGAATTTTAGTGTCAGTTTTTCTACAGGTTTAGTTTGTTTGGTGTGTAACTTAAGTTTCTTTCTACAATTATATGTTTTAAGAACAAAATAACATATGAAAATACATGACCAATATCAACTTGCACGCCATTTTAATTCAAATTTCAGTGTTAAGTACTCTGCAATTTTAGTTCATTATGTATGCAACTTGTATTTCTTTCTTCAATAATATGTTTTAAAAGAAAAATACTCATGAAAAGTACCTGGTAGATATCTACTTGCATACTATTGTATTTAAATTTTCAGTTTTTAGAATTCTACAATTTGAGTTCAATGTGTGTGCAACATTCAATTAATATGGTTTTATAACAAAATACTCTCTGAAATTATCTAGCAGATATCAACTTACACATCTTTTTAATTAAATTTTTAATGTTATGTATTCTACAATTTTAGCTCATTGGGTTTGTAACTTCTTTTTCTTTCTTTAATTAATATCATTATAGAGCAAAATACTTTCTGACTTAGCAGATACCAACTTGCATAAATTTTTATTAAAATTTCAGTATTAATTGTTGTGCAACTTTAGTTCTTGAGTTTGTAACTTACATTTCTTTCTACACTAATGTTTTGAAAGAGAAATGCTCTCTAAAATTTCTTAACAGATATGTACTTGCACCCAATTTTAATTAAAATTTCAGTTTCAAGTATTTGAATTAATATTCAATGTCAAGTTTTGATTCTATTTTATGTAAGGGTTTACCTAGTTCTAAAATTATGTCCTTCATAGAATACAATGTGCAGCTTTAAATTTTGATTTTGTTCTATTGTTAGGATACTAGAGTTTTCATTATGATGCCATTTTATTCAGATTAAATTCAGAGGAGTCAAAGTATTGCAACTTAAGAACTTGGAAAACACATTTGATAAATTTTATTTTCTAAATTAGTTTTTGGATACCAAACTATGAGCTGGCTGAAGACAATTATGTCAACTGAGTAACTTAACATTACATACTTGTCTTATTGTACCATGTATTGAAGAAATTTGTCTGGTGATATCATCTAAGTTTTCTGTCACATTCCACCATGACATGCTTGATATATCAATTTGTTCCATCAGATTATCATTCTTTGCTTTTATTGTCATATGTGTCATCTATTTGCTAGAGTTCGAAGTTCAAAAGGAATGTTCTACAACATTAGTGCCTTTTGCCATCTTTAGATATTGTAAATCTGCTATGTTGTGGTAAGTTCAGTAGGTTGTAGCTATTTTTGAGGTCTTTAATTAGTAATTACTCAAGAATGCAAAATTATTGAATTGAAGATCATTGAGGAATCAATTGGCACTAATGGTGCTTATTACATGGTTATAGAGATGCAAGCAAGTTGATGTAGTAATTATCATTGTCTTGTAATAAAAAAATTTGGTACAATTAAGTAGCTAGTGGTTGTCTCTATTTGACATGTTCTATTGTTAGCACTAACTATTAGGGTTAGTTTTCAATAGGTATTTCATCTTCTGTTGTGGTTAACCAATAAGCTATAAAATAGGGTAGCCTATCTAAAAACAATTCACCATCAGTTGTGAATTCATTTTGTTTATGGTTTTTTGTAGGGAACCAAGGCTAGGATAATTTGTCTAGCTTAGAATAATTCATTTTATTTCTGTTATTTGTAGGGTTCACAAAGGTTAGGATATTATCTAGCATAGAATAATTAAATTTATTTTTGTATTTTATTTTGGCTTGCCACGGTTAGGATAATATGACATTTTCATGTCTTGTATCTATGAGCCAAGTCAAGTTGCAAGTGTAGACTTGCTAACCGTCTTTTTTTTTCTCGATATCCTCCTCTTATAGTTCCTTTGTTAGATATCATTCTATCATATTAATTGAAGAAACAAAAGCGAGTTACAAACCCAATGAACTACAGTTGCACAATATTTTTTGAAATTGCCTAGGAGCATATATCAACATGCATATATTTTTAATTAAAATTTCAATGTTATGTGTTTTACAATTTCAGTTCATTGGCTTTGTAATTTATATTTCTTTATATAAGTAACATGTTTTGAAAGGGAAATGCTCTTTAAAACTTCTTGATGGATTTGTACTTGCCCCCATTTTAATTAAAATTTCATTGCCAAGTATTTGTAATTTTAGTTCTTTGGGTGTGTATCTTCTTTTTTCTATACTTAATATATTTTCAAATGAAATTTATTTATGAAAATACCTAGAATATATCAAATTGCAAACAATATTAATTAAAAATTCACTGTTAGGTATTATGCAGTTTTAGTTCAGTTGATGTGTAAGTATATGTATTTCATATGTTTATATCATAGTCGATACTACTCATTTTCTAGTATTTTACTTAGCTTGATTAAATTTGGTGCTATAAATAAATAATTTATAGGGGTTGGCCAATTTATTTGTGTACCGAGTATATGTATCTTCTCCACCAATTTGAGTATCTGCCATTAGAATGAGTTACTTGCTATCTTTTTCTTTGGTTTATAGAAAAATCATAAAGTTTTAGCATTATATGTCAGCATGAAGTTAATACTGATGTTAACCTAAAGACTTTTAGCATGCTGTAGTGGTCATATGTGGGAAACGATTTTACTTTTGTCTTTATTAGCCCTTCAGCAGAGAAGAATTGTTCCTTTCTATAATGGACTTATGATTAGACAAGCTCAATCAGGGACAGTAAAGATTGTAACCATTTGTTCTTGGAGAACTTTTGTGTGTGTTGCATGTGATTAATCTATATTTTTATTACTTACAAGGCACTCAAATATTTTTATTGTAGTTTCTCTTGGTATTAGATGTACCGTAATGTCAAGTAACCTTTCTCATATTACCTGATGTGTTCTTATCAAGTTTTGCTTGATTAAAATTTGTTATGCGGCCATGAAGTTTGTCTTGTGTGTGTGTATCAATGGTTGTTTTTTTAGTAGATAGTCCTTGGATGCATTAATGCTTTGTAATATAGTGGGCAGAAGCAAAGCAATACAGTAAAAGGTGTTATGTAAGTAATATACATTTGAAAAAATATTGGAGGAGTGGTCCCCACCTAAGCCTAATCGGCTTACTACACCAAAAGACTTATTATATATGTGACTGTGGCAAGCTCAAAATAGTTATACTAGGGAAAAGACATATTTACCATTACTAGTACAAACCTCAAAAGGATATTTATGTAAACAACATCCGCATAGTTATAAATACGTCCCTTAGGGTACCATAGAGAAGAGAGGATTTATTTTTATGATGAAGGGTTAAGCAGTGGCACAAGCATAATATACCTCTTTAATATTCACTACCTACTGCTAGTGTTAAGACTCCGAGTAGCACATCTATGGTATCTTCGTAGCCTCTATTATCCACTATTTGATTTGTAAATACAACAGAAAATCAGGAGCCATTTTCTTGTTTGCTTTATGTCCTATTTCTCTTTTTTGTCTCTATGTGTGTCAGAAGGTAGTGTTGTTTCTTGATCATAGCGAAGAAGTCCTGATAAGTGGGCCTTGTTTCCAATGTGTCCGCCAAGTTAAGCCATGCCCTTCCTTTTTTTCGCCCAAGCACACAACTCAGTCGGTAGAGCCCAAATGCAACAGGCCACCGAGATGGAGCCTCGTGTAACTGTTCTATTTATAATTTCTTGGGCCTGTAAACCAAGTGAAAACCTAACTCGGCCCGAACACAAAGAACAACACAAAAATCACAGCCCAAACCATCTTAACGGGGGGAAATGCAAAATGACGAGCCCGTTAGCATCAACGAAAACAACCTAGCTCTCAAATTTGCATTACACAACACAGACAAAGGAAGACGGTTGGATTAAGATCCAAAGGACAGAAAAGAGACTGAAATATAACAAAATTTCAGTCACCTAGGAATTAGATGGCCCCTACATTACTACTTACAATCGCGGCAGAATTATCATGATGCAGAGAGACATAAAAACAACACAGTATTTCATTGATCAGGTCCAGAGCATGCATAGAAATACACACTACTTACTGGTACAATCTCACCATTCTCCCTTCACGTACTCGTACATCCATAACCACACGGTCCACACAAATACGTACATCTACGGCACGCGTACGTACGTAGTGGCCACTCGATTAAGCTTCTACCGTACACGTACACATAGGCATGGCATGCATGCTCACAGCTCACTTGCCCGGGACGAAGTTGGTGGCGTACGCCCACGCATTGTTGTTGACGGGGTCGGCGAGGTGGTCGGCGAGGTTCTCGAGGGGGCCCTTGCCGGTGACGATGGCCTGCACGAAGAAGCCGAACATGGAGAACATGGCGAGGCGGCCGTTCTTGATCTCCTTCACCTTGAGCTCCGCGAACGCCTCCGGGTCGTCGGCGAGCCCCAGCGGGTCGAAGCTGCCGCCGGGGTACAGCGGGTCCACGACCTCGCCGAGCGGCCCGCCGGCGATGCGGTACCCCTCAACGGCTCCCATCAGCACAACCTACACACGTACACATGCATCTCATGGATGATTACGTCGTTGATTTCGTTCGAGATGAGCAGAGCTGGATCGCATGGATTACGTACCTGGCATGCCCAGATGGCGAGGATGCTCTGAGCGTGGATGAGGCTGGGGTTGCCGAGATAGTCCAGGCCGCCCTCGCTGAAGATCTGGGAGCCGGCCTTGAACCAGACGGCCTCGCCGAACTTGACGCCGTTGCGGGAGAGGAGCTCGGGGAAGACGCAGCCGAGGGCACCAAGCATGGCCCAGCGGCAGTGGATCACCTCCAGCTCGCGGTTCTTGGCGAACGTCTCGGGGTCGGCGGACAGCCCCGCGGTGTCCCACCCGTAGTCGCCCGGGAACTCGCCGGTCAGGTAGCTCGGGGGCTCGCCGGAGAGCGGGCCGAGGTAGAGCACGCGGTCCGGCCCGTACCACGGGCTGCCAGACGCCGCCGTGGGCCTGGCGCTGCCGCCGGTCTTGCGCATCGTGATGCGGCCCTCGCCGAACACGTCCCTGCCGATCTTGCCGGCCAGCGCCGGGGAGGAGAGGGCCATCGTGGCGGCTGCCATGTCGACCGGATCCTAGCTTCCTGTGATGCTTTGCTTCTAGTGCTGTGTGTGTGATGATGTGGTGTCTCGCAGCATTCGCTTATATATATACGTGAAGCATTGGATAGAGGCTTATCTGGTTAGTACTCGACGTGATCTTTTGCTGGGTTGGGATTGGCTGGCTGGTCTGGGAGGGAGGTGACGTGGCGGCTGGTGCGCCCCAGTGGCCTATCACAAGAATCTTGGGGTGTGCCACGTGGGATTGGGGGCATCCAACCAGGGGCTGCCACTTTGCAGTCGTGGAAGGGAACGGATGAGATTGGCGTAGCTTCAGTTTGCCCACGGAGCGAGCAACGTGCATCCTTCGAATCGTTGGGAGCCACTAATCAAGTCCAACGAGTGGCTACGCAAAGATGTGCACACCTTTCTGCCTTCACATGCGTTCCTCTCAATACTACACCTAACCTAACCAACTCTTGAAACCCTCCTAGAACAACTCTGACAAGCTAAAGAAAACAGAATCATTACTGCGTATGTAAAAAGAAGCTCTCGGTAAAGATATACGAGGAATCTCTTGGTATGCCTCGTGATATCGCAGGATGAATAGCCATGAATAGCTTGATGCAACTCACCAGAGGAGGCGGAGCCAAGATTTTAAATTGCGCGGACCAAGCAAGATATGTAATATAATTATATTTGATGAGAAGATGAAATAGTACTAATACAAATAAAAGTAGCTAAAACTTGAATAAATATAGTAGAAATTCTAAGATCACAGAGAGCCAGATCCTGCCCTACCCCCCCCCCCCACTGACTGGTATATGTTGAGGAACCGTCGCTGGCGACCAGTCCGAACAATTCCTCTGCTTAGAATAAGAACGAATCAATCACAGAAGACAGAATAATAGATTGAACACAGAGAGGTAGAGAGAACTCCTGGTCTTTCTTTATTGCTTTCAATTGCATCAGGTGTACATAATGAGTTGGTATGACTCTCTATTTAAAGTCTACGGTGGGGTGCCCATAATGGGCCAGGACTCCTGGCCAGGGCCTAGGTTTATCAACACTCCCCCTTGGGCACTCACCCAACACGTTCATGCCTCACTAAAACTCCATAAAAACCCAGTGGGAAAAATTTGGAGAAAGAGCACATAATACATGTGATGCTGCGATGCACGAATTGCCTCATTAAAAATCTTGGTCGAGAAACTTCAGGAAAACTCGTCAAGGGAAAAAAAGTACAATACACCCAATTTCATTTGGTCTTCAGGATTCATTCTTTTTGTCGGGACCCCGGATTTCCGAACCCGGACCCTCTGTGTATTACAGCACCAGTCCCAGATCAAAGCTAGTGCACACAGTTAAACAGAAATGAATACATCACCAGCAACGCTTTATTACAATATTAAAGAGTACAGACCGAAAGGTCTCATTATTACAATTGAGGTTTCAAGACCTCGCACACACGAAACACAGCAGAAGCAAAAGATAAACTCGGTGAAGACCCATCAATACGCCACAGGCAATTGACTGGGGAAGCGCGATCTAGTACTCCGGGAATCCTTCGTCGAATCCACAAGCGAAGTAGTCGTAATCACCTTCTTGAGCTTCATGTTCTTCTGAGTATTGTTTTTTGAGTGCAGCATGTGAGTACATAAAGTACTCCACAAGTCTTGGGAAAAATGCATAGATGCAAGGCTTGACAAAGGAATGCTATATGGTTCTTTTGCACAAAGCAATATTTTAAAATTTCAATTACTACTAATTATTTTCGAAGGCATCCATTTAATAAAGTAAATGTTTTAACAGAAACTATCAATAATTCTATAATGAAGGTTCCATCTACCAACACTAGCTTAAACAACTTGAACAAGTTTAATACTGCGGGTTACATCCACTCTCTCTGGCTCCAACTGCCAGGATACCCTTCCGAGAGTTCCCTCCACTCTCGGAATACAAAACTTTTGATTTTAAAACAAAACCAGAAATCTACCATGTGAATGCATTCCTTGCCCGCCCTTGACCGTGGGCACGGCTATTCGAATAGTTTTACACTCTGCAGAGGTTGTACAACTTTACCCACAAGAGATAATTTATCCTAAAAGTCAACACGCTTCTGAGGTTTCACCGCAGGTAGGCTAACTGCCCGAACCGAAGCCCCCTCTTGCGCCATATGAGTATAGTAAATCTCTGTCCCTCACTGTGAATAACCAGTCCATCCCTGGCACCCACTTTCCACTGGTGGCACCTAAACTAGACTATCATAAGTTAGTCAGCTAGGTCGTACCCATATAGATTGTGGTTGTACGGTTAATGCTCAGTCTGGACAAACACAAGCGTCGGTCCTTAATTGACTAGGGTGGAACATACACTTTACAAGATCTCGTGCTTCCTGCACCAATTCAAACCAACCATCCACCCTAATCTAAACTCATTTTCACATTTCATTTTATTTTAAAGAACAGTGGCAACTCCAATTACCACTAAGTTTATAAAAACAAGGGTATTACAATAATTCATAATTTCCCATTTGCAAGATTTACGAGGTATTCAATAGCATGGCTAAGCATTGTTCTATCATTCTAATATCAACAATTAAATATATTACTCTCATTACTGAGTCAAAGGAATTTCTAGGGTTGCAAAGGTACATGCAATCAACTTCAAGTGAGGGCATAACAAGGTTGGATTAACTATTACCTTAAGATTTGAACTAATCTTGTATATAAATAGCAATGCACATAATTTAAAATAAGTAAAATATTTCAAAATTATAGGTTCAAGATGATCAAAGGAGACTTGCCTTCTTGAGCGTGGTTTGGTTCTTCTTGCTGCGACTCGACAAGCACTTCGGCAACGTCGGTTTCTACGCGCGAAACAACAAAAAAACAAATAAATAAATGCAAATAAAATCACAAAAATATAAAATACATACTGCAACTTAGATTATGATTTTAGAAAAATTTAGAAATTTGAATCACTGGATTCGGAGATCAGACGAGGGAGAACGAGCGATTGGAATTTTGATCAGTTTGGAAATTCCAGAAAATGCAAAACGAGGGAATATTCTCTGGAATCTTATTTTGGCTGATTTTTGGGATATTTTGGAGTGTATGACACGTGGGGCCCGGTTGACATTGGCTAACAAAAATTTTGGCCAAGCCCAAACCGAAAATTGCCTTGCCCTGGAATTGAACTCACAGCCTCATGCATGCATGCACTAACATGCACCCACTAGCCAAGTGAGCACTTGTTGTTTCTTGACAAAAGAACAACAACAATACCAAATAAACATGGATGAATATGATTAGAGAAGGAATCATGGAGGTACGCGGGGGCGCGCACGGGAGGCGACCTCGCCGGCGGCCGGCGGCGGGGCGGCGAACGGCGGCGGGGTGGCCGGGGCGGCGGCACGGCTTACCAGAGGCGGCGGGGTTGCCCGGAGTGGCCGACGGCGACGGGAGGCGGTGGTGGCGGCGGTGGGCTACAGGGCGACGGCGGGAGACGGCCGAGCGGCGGCGGCGACCGGTAGGGGGTGGCGCACGGTGGCGGGAGAGGTGGGAGGTGAGGGCCGGCCGAATAGGAGGGAGGAAAGGGGAGAATGGTGGTGGGGAGCCAATTTATAGAAAGAGAAGGGAGGGGAAGAGATTTCGGTTTTTAGTGGATTAAAGGATGGGAAACGGCTGGGAGATTGATGAGGGTGATTAGGGTGTCTGTTTCCATGTTTTAATCGGGAGTTAAGGGGGAGAAACGGCGGAGTTTCAAGAGCTCTAATTGTCATTCATGGTGGAGGAGAGAGAGAGTGGGAGGAGGAAGAAGAAGAGGTTGAAGAAACATATGACATGTGGGGTCCATGTGTAATAGAGAGAGGGAGGAAGTGAAGGGGTACGGGCCGTCAGATTTGCGACACGTGGCAAGTGGATGTTTCATGGCTCTTGGATTTTATGAAGGGGTAAGTGATCACGTGTGGCTAGGATTAAAACGTGGAGAGAGGTTGATTTAATCTGAGAGCGACACATGGCGGGATAGGATTAATTTGATTTTTATTTTCGGAATAAATTTCAGCAAATACTAGAAACTTTATAAATACTTGGAAAAATAATAATTAACGTCTCAAAATTCCAGAAAAATCATAAAATATTCCTCGAATTATTTTAGACTTAGTAAAAATATTTTTAATTTCAGATGTGAATTTAATAATTTTATAAAATACTTTTTAGCTTTGAAAATTGATTTTAAATTTTAGAAAATTCTCAAATATTATTTAAAAATTTAGGAAAGGCTAGGAAAAATATAATTTTTCCTTTTTGGCTATAATAAAATATTTAAAATACATTTTCTTGCATTAAATTTTGAAATAAAATCCAGAAAATCCAATAAAAGCCAAGTAAAATCCAATTACTTTAAAATAGTTAATTTGAATTTAAATTTTTCCAGAAGGCCAAATTTTGGGATGTTACACTTTTGGGTACTTAATCTTCATGATCAAGATTTATTATCGGGCTTGTGAGAATTCTCCCCCTGAATTCTGCATTTCTCTAAGTCTCATCATTCCAATCCTTCGCACGCACCTTTCAAAACTAGATGCGAAGAGTGACTTAGTGAACAAATCTGCGAGATTTTCACATGACTTAGTATGCAGTACTTTAATCTCGTCCATCTTTTGCAATTCATGTGTATAGAAGAACTTGGGGTTGATATGCTTTGTGAGATGACTCTTCACATAGCCCATTTGCACTTGTGCAATGCAAGCGGCATTATCTTCATAGATAATTGTGGGGGTTTGCACAATGTCCATCCCACATGACTGCTGGATGTGGTGAACCATTCGGCAGAACCAAGCGCACTCTCGTGCAGCTTCATACAGTACTATAATTTCTGAGTGGTTCGTCGAAGTAGCTAAAAGGCTTTGCTTAGACGATTTCCATGAAATTGCAGTTCCACCACACAGGAATACATAGCCTGTTTGTGACTTTGCGGTATGCGGGTCCGAAAGGTACCCAGCATCTGCGTAGCCAATCAAGTTCAGATCTTAATTCTTTCTATAGAACAATCCAAGGTCCTTGCTTCCTTGGAGATATCGGAAGATGTCCTTTATACCCTGCTAATACCTTTT
The DNA here is from genome assembly GCA_017311315.1 of Dendrocalamus latiflorus. Classification (NCBI taxonomy): domain Eukaryota; kingdom Viridiplantae; phylum Streptophyta; class Magnoliopsida; order Poales; family Poaceae; genus Dendrocalamus; species Dendrocalamus latiflorus. Next base: position 30,286,220 of record CM029663.1, read on the forward strand.
AGTAGACTCTGCACTGTACCTTGCTAACAGGTTCACGGCAAATGCAATGTCCAGTCTAGTGCAGTTTGCTAAGTACATGAGTGCTCCCACTGCACTCAAGTATGGGAATTCCGGTCCCAGGACTTCCTCCCCCTCTTCCCTAGGTCGTAAATGATCTTTTTCTTGCTGCAAAGACCTCCCGATTATTGGTACTTTTGATGGGAATGCCTTCTCAAAGCCAAACCTTTCGAGCACCTTCTAGGTGTAGGTCGGCTGATGTATAAAGATTCCTTCAGGGACATGCTCAAGCTGCAGGCATAAGCAGAACTTGGTCTTGCCCAAATCTTTCATTTCAAATTCTGACTCCAAGTAGGAGCTTGCTTCTTTTATGTCTTCAGCTGTCCCGATGATATTCAGATCATCTACATACACAAAGATTATACAGAATCCATTCTGAGATCGCCGTATAAATACACAAGGACAGTCTTCATTGTTCGTGTAGGCTTTCTTGCAGAGAAAGTCGTTCAAGCGATTATACCACATTCTTCTAGATTGTTTCAGTCCATACAATGACTTTCTGAGTTTTACACTGTACAGATTTTTATTTGCTCTATCTTGATTCGGGAGAGGGATTCTTTCAGGGACTTTCATATAAATCTCCGAATCTAAGTTACCATAAAGGTATGCAGTCACAACCTCCATCAATTTCATTTCCATGTTGAAGTTCACTGCCATTGAGATCAAATATCTAAAGGTAATTCCACTCATGACTGGGGAGTATGTTTATTCATAATCAACTCCAGGACATTGAGTGAAACCTTGGGCTACTAGCCTTACTTTGTATCTTACTACTTCGTTTCTTTCATTTCTCTTTCGAACAAATACCCACTTGTGCCCTACGGGGTGCACATGGGGAGGCGTGCGGCATACGGGCCCAAACACCTCTCTTTTGTTCAGAGATAGCAATTCAGTTGCTATTGCCTTCTTCCAATCTTCCCAATCTGATATTTTCTTACATTCAACAAGCGATGCAGACTCGGGATCAAGATCAATGATGGAGGCAATTTTCTTCATGAAGTAGATATCGATATTAGCTGTTGTCCTATTCAGGGACTCTCCCGTGTGCACATAATTTATAGCTATTTCTTCATGAGTTGCTTCTTCTGGAGTGATTGCTTCTTCAGGAGCTTCACCTTGTGCATCGCTTCTTTCAATTGCGGTGGTAAGTCCGTTTAGTTTTTCGGCTCCAATGTGTGCGCACACATCTATGCCGATGGGGATATTCAGATTCAGTATGCCTTTTTCTGAAGGTGTCATACTTGTGCCAGGTCTCAATTGGCTCCCCTTCTCATTCTGGGGGACTTCAGTGATCAGCTGTGATAAGTCCTTCTTATCCTTTTTCGCCGAGCGTCCCCGGTTACTTTGGACTCGAGGAGCCGGAGTTCTCATCCTTTTATTCTGAGGCCTCTGGACGGGATTAGGGATACCTTCAATTTTCTTTGGTATTTCAACCCTCTCCGGTGCATTGCGTGTAGGCACATGCGACTTAATTACGCTCTTCAAATCACTAAAGTGATCGGGCAGTTGGTTTGCTAATGCTTACAAGTCGATGATCTTCTGGACCTCTTTCTCAGCTTCACTAGTGCGCGGGTCATGTGCATGAATTCCCGTGGCTTCCCACGTAATTCCCCGACATGTTTCATCAAGGGGTTGATTTCCTCCCCCTAATGACGGGAAATTATCCTCATCAAAAATGCAATCGGCGAAGCGGGCAGTATGCAAATCTCCCGACATGGGTTAGAAATACCTGATTATGGATGCAGTCTCATGACCAACGTATATTCCAGTCTTGCGGAGTTGGCCCATTGCAGTACGCTATGGAGGTTGTATAGGTACATAAACCTTGCATCCGAACCTCCTAAGATGAGAAATTTTCGGTGGTGACCCTTGCGCTAGTTGCATAGGTGAATTGATGTTGTAGGCCGAAGGTCTAAGGTTGATGAGATTCGCTGCATGAAGGACTGCGTGTCCCCAACATGTAGCTGGCAAATTACTTTTGTGCAAGAGGGGTCGGCAATAAATTTAATTCTCTTAATTAAAGCATCTGCCAAACCATTCTGGGTATGGACATGCGGTACCGAGTGCTCAACTGCAATTCCCATCGCCATGCAATAATCATCAAATGCCTTTGAAGTAAATTCTCTGGCGTTGTCCATTCTGATGGACTTGATGTGATGATCAGGAAAAACATTTCTGATGCGAATGATCTGCGAGATCAATTTTGCAAAGGCGTAGTTTCTGGTGGACAACAAACCCACATATGCCACTTCGAAGAAGCCTCAATGAGCACCATAAAATACTTAAATGGCCCCGAGATGGGTTGAATGAGACCGCAAATGTCTCCCTGGATGCGTTCCAGGAATGCAGGGACTTTATCCTTCACTTTCAGAGTGGAGGGTCTAGTAATTAGTTTCCCGGTGGCACATGCAGGGCACACAAAATCTTCATGATTCGGAAAATTCTTCACATTAATATTATGCCCATGCGAATTATTTATTATGTTTCTCATCATTCTAAGACCTTGGTGGCCTAATCTATCATGCCAGAGACAGAAGAGTTTAGAGCTTCTAAACACTGTCTTTAGAACAGTGTAGGCTACAGGTGCCTTAATGTTGGTATAATATAGCCCAGTTTCTAGTGAAGTAAGTTTTTCTAGTACCCTTTTGCCATTCTCTTCGCGCTTCGTGATGAGTAGGTATTCCTTACCGTACTCTTCTTCAGTCTCAACGTGGAAACCATTGGCGCGAATATCCTTAAAACTTAGGAGAGTCATAGTCGATTCTGGGTGCAATAAGGCTTTTTCAATGGCCAAAGTTGTGCCCATTGGAAGTATAATTGTGGCTCTTCCAGAACCGATTATACATGCATCGCTTCCGGCGATTGTCGTAAGGCTGCCAATGCTCTTACGAATCGACTAGAAATACTTAGTCTCTCTTAAGATGGTATTCGTTGTGCCACTGTCGGCAAGGCATACTTCCTCCATAGGGCGCCACACGTGTTCTAATATAACGTATTTAATTAACATGTATTAGAAGGCATTCAACACATAAATAAAATACGCTAATATCATAACATATCATGTCATCATAAACTGAATAAATGAATGTATTATTCCAAAATCATCCAACCGTTATGAGAAAACAAATCCTAAAGCACCATCCATGCAAGTTCTAAACTTGTCCATTTAACACAAAAATAAATGACAATTAACGTCTAATGCATTCTGTGCATCAGACGGAATCAACTAGAAAATCATCGACTTCTTCGGCTATCTTCTCAGGAGTGATATTCTCTTCAAGAGAGATCATGGCTATGGCTGTCTCTAAGTCATAAGAGGGTGCTGCTGCTGGGATAGGTTCAACATCCATCAACTCAGGCAGCTGTTCAGGCTGCTCCCTCTCGACTACTGCAAAGTGGGCTTCAGGCTGCCCTTTGGCATCCTTCTTCTTCTAAGCTTGGTGGGCATCAATGACATTCTGCGGTTCTTTGCATATCCGCGACCAATGCCCCCACTTGCCACACTTGTAGCAACCTTGGTTCTCCTGACCATAGGTCTTGCCACTCTTCTTAGCCTTTTTGTCGTTTGGAGCATATGACTTGCTTTTCTGGGTAATGGACTTACCCTTCTTCCCTCTTCTCTTCATCAAGGGCTTTCGTACCTTGTAGCTCCCAGCGTTGGCCTCACGGCCAACGGAGCTGCCTGGTGGCTGAGTGACGTAGTTCTTGCGGAGAAGTTCGTCCTGAGCCTCCGCCACCTGCATCATATCAATCAATTCGGCGTACTCCTTGTAGCCGTCTTGACGATAGTTGCGGGTGGTTTGTACGGCATTTGGGTGAAAGGTGGACAGGGTCTTCTCGATCTTCTGCTCATCTATGATCTACTTGCCACAGAGTTGAAGATTAGTACAAATCCTGTGCAAGACAGAATTGTACTCCCCGACCGTCTTAAAGTCGGCAAACCTCAGTCTGATCCACTCCTGCTCTGCTTGAGGAAGAATGGTGTACTTGAGCCTCTCAAACCGCTTCTTGAGTGTGGTCCAGAGTGCTAGCGCGCTCTTCTTCGCCATATACTCATTCTTGAGAGTAAGGCAGAGGTTGTGCCTAAGAAAATGAAGTGCCTGATCATTCTCCTCAGGTGTGGGTCGGACGTCATTCTGTTCGCTTAACCCAATAGCCGCGCAGAGCTTCTGGCCCCCAAGCACAATCTCGACATCGGATGCCCATGTCAGATAGTTTTGCCCATGCTGGGCTAGCTCCTCGAACTCACAGTTCGTGATGCCAGTCATCTACATGTGTATGAACGAAATAAAATAAGTTTACTTCAGGTAAACATGCATGGAATAATTTACTGCTGGTAAATAAATGGTACAATAGCTTCTCATAATGTTTCATAATTTTTTGTGCATTTTCTATAATTTTACTGCTAATTTCAGTGATTAAAAGCAATTTAAACCAATTACAATTAAGCAGAATAGTAAATAAATACAGAAAATACAGAAAATAATAATGGAAGAAATAAATAATTTTCAAATGCTAAAAATAATTCAAAATTCGGATTCACAAGGCCTTTTTATGCTAGAATATAAAATTTCAGCAAATTCTACAATTTCTAGGGTTTCTACGTAAATTTTCAGTTCAGAGAAAAATTCACGCAATTTTCTGATTTACCGAGGGGTTTCTGCAAAATTTGGGACCCATACGTAAATATGAGGACATATCGGTAATTTTCGGAATTACCGAGGTCTTTCTGCAAAAATTCGGGACTTATATGCGATCTTTAGGGTCTCTTGGTAATTTATATGATTTTTAGGGTCTTTTTCGCAAAACAGCCAGCGCCCCTACCGGCCTTTTTTTCTCTTTCTCTCGGCCTGTTTGCCTCCCCGTCTTGTTTTCGGCCCATTTGGCCCATCGGCTTGACCGGCCCGCCGACAGCTTATCCCATGGGGGGATTAGGGTTCCCCCACCCGTTTCACTATGGCGACGGCGCAACAGCCCGAGGCGCGGAAGCCGAACTGGCGTAGGCACGGCGCGGGCGTGGAAGCCGAACGGGCGCGGGCGGCGCCGTCCGGGGCGAGCGGAAGCCAAGCTGGGCCGCATGCAAGCGGCGGGGCCGGCGGAGGCGGCGTCGTGCGGAACGCGGTGGGGAATGCCGGCTTCAGGCGGCGCAGTGGCGTGGCGGTGCCGATGTGGGCGGCGAGCAACCATGGGCAAGGCTGGTGCAGCACAGTCAGCCAGAGCCGTGGCGCATACGGGCACGCGGCGAGGCGGAGGCGGCCGGTGCCATGCGGCGGTGGACCGAGCAAGGCTGCGCGGTGTGGATGAAGGCCAGCTTCGGGCCGGCAGGCGGCTCTGCCTGGGCCGGGCGCTCGTGCCGAGGCGGCGCGTCGACGGTGTGCGACTACAGGCCGGCGGCGGCGTGCGGCTCGGGTGCTGGCTTCGCACGCGCGAGGGGCAAGGCGGCACGGCTTCGAGCCGGCGGCGCATCTTCTAGTACGCCTCCCGGGGTAGCGGCCGACGGCGGCTGTCATGCGGGGCAACGCCGGTTCAGGCGGTGGTGCCAGCTACTGGCTGGCGGCGCGCATGCGGGCGCGGCGACGCCTCGACCTTCCCCCTTTCCTTTTTTTCTTCCATGCAGTGGACATGCAAAACCACAAACAGAAACCGAAGGATGCACAATTTTTTTTCCGTTTTGTTTGTAATCTACAGTGCAATCAACATCTACCCCGTTTTGCAATCTACCGATCGACATTGTGCCGGCAACTTCAGGTCTGCCCGCGGTAGATTAGGGCGGATTTGAACAGTAGAGATTCAATCTAGAATGCGAAAAATACGAATTCAAAGCGATCTAGAAAATTCAATCTATTAGGTGCTTCGATGATTACCTTCGTTCACCGGAGCGAAGTCGTGCTGATAGCGTGTTGAGGAACCGTCGCTGGTGACCAATCCGATCAATTCCACTGCTTAGAACAAGAACGAATCAATCACAGGAGACAGAATAATAGATTGAACACTGAGAGATAGAGAGAACTCCTGATCTTTCTTTATTGCTTTCAATTGCATCAGGTGTACATAATGAGTTGGTATGACTCTCCATTTATAGTCTACGGTGGGGTGCCCATAATAGGTCAGGACTCCTGGCCTGGGCCCAGGTTTCTAAACAGTATATATAATTTCGCCTTGTGCCAGCAAGCATTGTAAAAGTATTTATTGTTCTGTAAGTACCATGTTAGGTTTGCCTCTTTTCCGGAACACCCGTTTTAGATTTCTTCCAAGGAAATGGTATGGCAAGGCAAATTCTGTTCAGAAGGATTCAGTCCAAGGTTGCAGAACAGCTTAGACCATTTTGGATCAAATGGAAATGCATGCCCTACACTATCTATTGTAACCAATATTCAAGAATTCCAACCTTTTTTTTCTCTCACTCTACTGTTTCCGTGAAGTACGAATCTATTTATGTGTTGCAGTCCCGCATGTGAAACAAGCTTGTAGGAAAGCCTGATGATCTTTGACACTGTCAGCAAATTGTTTAATCGATATTAATGCACGCCCACGGGATTAGGGGTCTTGTGCACACAGGCGATTGTTGATATGATTGTATATTTGGCATTGTATCAATTTTTTTTTTAAAAAAAACTGGTCTATAAACATATGTTTTTTTTAATTTAGTCCTCACCACAACCGCAAGAGCAGTGGCAGACAACGCGTGCCACCTACTGAGCTCCTCTGTTGTAGCAGGCGGTAGCGCCCGCGCCAACACAGGTGAGCTCGGTAGGGCTGGCCTGCCACCCACCTGTCGAGCTGGATGTGCTTGGCACCCACCTGCTGAACCTAGGGAGACAGCACCCACCTGAGCCTCGCTGACACCTGCTAAGATTAGGGCTGGACGAAAAACTCGAAGCTCGTTAGCTCGCTCGGCTCGTGGCTGGCTCGGCTCGGCTCGGCTCGGCTCGTTAGGATAACGAGTCGAGCCGAGCCAAGATTTTAGCTCGTTAGCTATAACGAGCCAACTCGAGCCAGCTCGCGAGCCGCTCACGAGCCAAACGAGCCATGCTTCCAGGAATTTAGATATGCATATGCTGCTTCCATGGACCTAATTTGTACTCTATTGCATGTGTTAATGTGTAAATTTGTACTCTATTGTACCCAAACGAGCCATGCATGTATTAATTTGTACTCTATTGTACCCAAACGAGCCAAACGAGCCTAACGAGCCAAACGAGCCTAACGAGCCAAACTTCCATGGATGAATATATGATGGAGATATTTTTTTGCCCTGGCTCACGAGCCAAACGAGCTAACTCGAGCTTTTTGTCGAGCCGAGCCGAGCTGGCTTTTTAGCTCGTTAGTTATAACGAGCCAGCTCGAGCCAGCTCGTTATCTACCGAGCCAGACCGAGCCGAGCCGAGCCGAGCCGAGCCAGCTCGTTATCCAGCCCTAGCTAAGATAGGTATGCTTGGCACCGTCCTGATGAGTTAGGTGTGTTCGGCACTCTCCTGCCAAGTCTCGAGGGCGCAGCACCCATCTCCTATCTCGCTTGCCGCACTGGAGTTTGCTGTCGTCGTTGCTACCACTTGCCGCGACGGGAGATCTTGGTAAGTGACATGTGTTGCCCATTATTGCTCCTGCAGTCATGGAGAGGGCTGAATCTAAAAAAGAAAACCTGCATTTGGGGGTTAGTTCTGAAAAATAACTCGCTATAGTGCCAAATATAGGGTGACTTCACGATTGTTTGGCGCACATATGAGCTTAGCAGGAGTTTCAAGTGTTTTAGCGTTTGCCTATGTAAGGCAGAGCTCTGTTATGTGTGCTCTTACCAAGCGTCGATTCCCAGCTAGTCCGCTGTGTACCTGGCTTGATCAGGCACCTGATTTCTTGCCGTCTTACCTACAACATGATCGTACTCCTGATTGATTAATGGAAGTCTTGGCTCATGGTCATGGTATAAAAAAAATAGGTTAAATAAAATTACAAAATTTAGAAACAATGAGCCAAGCATGAAGGCCTGCACAGTGGGCCCTGTGCCCTCTAACACGCAGACTAGACATCGGCCCAACCCAGATGGCGCATGCCCAACTTCGGTCCGACTCCACGCAGCCTGACGGACCAGCACGGCTCAGATTGACATTGAAGAAGAAATTCTGACGAACCCTGTCCTGTAGGCCTTGTGCACTCCACCTAGAAGGGGAAGAACCAACGGCATCCAAAACCTAGGCGTACAGGCTTGTTCTTTTAGACTACTCGTGGTTGTTTTTGGCTGCCTTTCTTAAGATGATAGAGAATGGCGGAGGCGCATTGTTATGGATGACGCACACGTCATTAAATTTAGAAAACTATTTAGAGAAACGGCTTTGAGAAATCGTTTAAAAAAACGATCTCTCTTATTTTAACTTTTAGAGAAGTCGACGACCAGAAACCAAAGTTGAAAGCCCAAAATAACATGGCTCGAGTTCCAGCTCTCTACTGGACTGCATCACTTCCTCTAAAAAAACGAACTGGACTGCATCACTTCAAAAAAAAAAAAAGACTGGACTGCATGAGGGACAAGTCGTGACACATCCTTTTTGGACATCCGATTCGAGCATTTAGTTGGCATTCAGTAAACAGAGAGGACAAGATTGCAAGTGGTTCTTTACTTGTAGAACTCCTTTTGGGAAAGAGAATTGCATAGTTTTCTGGCCTTAGGCATGATCTTGCTACTATAAAAAAAGGGTTATCACAGATGAGTCAAAAACCGTCTGAATTTATATGTCTATAATAATATGTAGTTATCACAGACGGCTCTCAGACTATCTGTGATAAATTACAACACAGACGGTTTTTAAAAATAACCATCTATGATATATCTGCTATCATAGACGGTTATTAAAAATAGCCGTTTATGATATCTTACATATCACAGATGGCTAACACTAATAACCGTTTGTGATATGTAAGATATCACAGACGAGTAATACTAAAACTATTTGTGATAGCATACATATCATAGACAGTTGTTTTTAAAAACTGTCTGTGATATTGGACATATCATAGACGGTTTGACGTTACAAACATCTGTGATAGCTATTCGAAAAGCTACATTATTTCCTGTTTTTTGGTTAGCCTTAGAAAATATTAGCCATGCCCTCTAAAAACAAGCAAGCAGATTATATATATAGCACAGGACAATCATTACATAGGTCTCACAAATAAATTAAACAACGCAAGCAGATCATATATATAGCACATGACAATAATTACATACATATCACAAATGAATTAATAATTGAATTAATTGTTTGATTAAGCACAACTGAGTGAATTATAATTGAATCAAATATTTGAACAACTAATCATCTTCATCGGGATTGAGCTCTCCATTTCGTTGAATGACCTCCGCCATCAAGAATTCGGAGAGCTTTCCTCGAACTTCAGTAAGCTTCTCAAGATCGATGCACTTAAGTCGAATTCTACGTCCTGTCGCTACGAGTGTTAAAGTTATTAGCATATATATACATGTATAGAAACTGATAATCACGAAATAAATATTAGCAAGTTGACAAACCTCTGGATCTTTCAGCTTAGTGTCCATGATTTCCTGCATATATCTGCAAACGTAAAATCCACATACATTGTTCTGTAGCTGCTGGTGGCACTGCAAAAATAAAATTATGTACATAGGTATTTTCAGTTCTAGAGGCATTATTATGAAGTGTGATACAGAATTGTTGTATTATAGCGGGTACCAGAAATCATGTCATGTTGCGCAGTGTGGCGTTGGATTCCTTGTGTCTCCCTCCCTGGGTAACGTAAGCACTGAACGACTTACGTGGTTCCAAAAAGTTAGCCTCGGCCATTGCAAATGAAGGGAAGACTACAATAGAGTTATGTATGAAAGAAATGAGTTTACTTGTTAATTGTTTATTGCACAAAGATGAAGTCGTGGTTGCCCGTAAGTAAGGAATTAAGGTATATTATATTGCTCCACTTTGGTACAATCACGATCAGAATCCAATAAAACCCTAGTCATGTATGTCACCACAGTGATTAATCCTAAATTCATATTACATATAAAGTACAAATGAAACTTGTATAGTAACTAGTGAAGCATTTACCCTTAGTTGAAGGGTACCATGATGTAGTCCTTGTCATTCTGAGCAAGCAATCCCTTTGTTATGTAATCTTGGACGAAGGACGATTTGTCCTTGATGTATAGCTCAAAGACCAAGTGTGGGTCGAGGAAACCCACGGGTTTTCACTGTCGCCAAACATGAAGGATCATAGATCTATACATGAGCAATAAGTTATGATATTTATCAGTATTACGTGAATATAGAACTTGATTGTACAGTACACTTATGTATACAACATCATAGAAGTGAGACATCGAGTTTATTGATGTTGAATAGTAAGAGTAAGTCGTTGAAGGTCATGATGAAGTGGCCCAAGTCAAGGAGGAAATATGCATATGTGTATCTCACGATGAATCCACTTTGGCAGTTTGGTTTCCTGTTGGACCTCTGCATGTACCAGGAATGCAGAGTCCTACAAACTAGTCCAAGGCTAGATAATTGTGACTCAGGGACCAATGACACTCCGAGCTCGAACTTCCAGGGCCTGGGAGGTCCCTTAATATTCTTTGGTTGGGCCTTAGCATGGGCCTTAGCGTCTCGCTTGCGATATCTCTTCATTGTCATCTCCACGGAAGTTGATGTGATGGGCTTTTGAAGCGGAGCTTGAAGTGGAATCATAGAGGATTCTGTTTGAAAGGGATGATCATGTGGAAATGCGACACAAAAAGGTCCAAGGTGATGCCCCTCTTGGGCCACTAGATGAATGTGTGAATGGCATCCCCTAGTGTCATGATCTCTTCATTGAGGGCTTCTCAAGAGGGATAGCTTGAAAATATTATTAATCATATCCACCTGGACCTTTGCAAAATCGGTCCCTAGCTGGGCACCGTGCACCAGCGTCCTTGGTAAGCATGCTTATGCCATCCCTCACCCAGTATCAACGGGAATGGAGCCAATTGTAAAGCATCTAGTCTATCAGGATCGATGACCTTTTGAGCAATTGTACTAAAGAAATAACACAGTCTCATGATTGTCACTCAAACCTTGTTCAGTAGAATTCTTCTAATTGCAATAGGAAGCAATTGTGTCATTAGCACATGACAGTGATAAGATTTTACCAATTAATTTCAAATCTTCCATGGAAACAAGTTTCTTTATGCTGGTGGAGTGACCAAATAGATTTTCACATCACACAAGCACTAGCACAGTTCAGTTCTCTCAGACTTAGACAGTGTAGCAAGCTAGGGGAAGGTACATCTAGCCTTTATCGATCTTTATCGGTGCTAACCCGGTCCTGATGTTCATAGCGACCAAGTCACGTCGTGCGTTGACACTATCCTTTGTTTTGTAATAAATATTTAGTAAGAGAGCAATCAAGCCATCACATACATTCTTCTCTATGTACATGATATTGAAGCAATTATGAACTTGTATGTGCTCCCAATAAGACAGGTCCTAAAATATTGACATCTTCTTCCACATGTTCTTCTGACGGGTCCTCAACTTACGTCTCTTTCCAAGCACAATATCAATATCCTTGACCATATCATAAACCTCTTTCCCGCTAAAAAGCCTTGATGCTGAATCATCATCTTTTTTCTATCAAATTATTTCTTTATTTTGCGGTATAGGTGATACCTTGGAAAGAACCTACGATGACGCATGTACAAAGTTTTACGCGAGTTGTTTAATCACACACTCTCGGTATAATCTAAGCAGTGCGAACAGGGTTTGGTTCCTTTTGTACTCAACCCCGACAGGTTACCAAGGGCAGAAAAATCATTGATGGTGCAAAACAACATGGCGCGTAGAGTGAAGTTCTCTCGTTTGTCTACATCTCATATCTGCACTTCTTCGTTCCATAGTGCCACAAGATCTTTAACCAATGGTGCTAGGTACATATCAATATCGTTCCTAGATTGCTTCGGCCTTTGGATAAGTATTAACATCAAAATGTACTTCCACTTCATACACAGCCAAGGAGGAAGGTTGCACATGCATACATTCACAGCCAGGTGCTATGTCAACTGCTCATGTTACCGAAAGGATTCATTTTATCTGTACTCAACTGAAACCTTATACTCCTCAATTTCACACTGAAGTCTACAACATCCTATAGATGTTCCTCCACTAAGCAGAATCAGCAATGTGTCTTATCATTCCATCTTTCTTACACTGCTCCGAGTGCCAACGCAGCAATCTTGCATCCTTTTAGTTTGCAAATAAATGCTTCAAACGGGAAATTACAGGCAGATACCACAACATCTTAGTAGGAGTTCCTTACTTCACCTCGATGTTGTCGCCATCATCAGAGTCATTTTTACGCTTGTATCAGGTTGCTTTACACACTGGACAAATATGTAAGTGTACGTACTCTTTACGTTGGAGGATACAATCATTCGGATATGCATGTATTCTTTCTACTTCCATTCCCAATGGACAAAGAATCCTCTTAGCTTGGTAAGTGGTTCTCAGCAACACATTTCTCTCTAGAAGGATGTTCACTAGTAGACCTAATAACGTCGTGAAACTCTTGTCGGACCAACCATTACTTGCTTTCAATTTCAGTACTTCAAGAAGGAATGACAACCTTATGTATTACAGCTTGTAGCCTGAGAATAAAGGTTTCTCCAAGTCTACAAAACTCTCTCTCACTATAGTTCCCTTCTGCATCACGTAGCATCTAATCCAAATTTTTATCATGTGACCTAGCCTTATCGAAAGCACAGTCCACAACCGGCATATTGTTGTCTCCCTCGATGATGTTATAACTACCTTCCTGTATAATTTTTCTTCACCGTGACTGATCCAACATGTATACCCCTTTTTGAAATCCATTCGTTATACCCCTTTTTGAAATCCATTCGAATCAAGTGAGCTTCGATCCGTGCTGAGTTAATAAACATCTTCAGATTATCGCAATCAATGCATGGGCAGTACATATATTCCATCCCCTTCTTCAACATATCCTGCTCGGCTGCTCTTCTAAAAGCAGACACGCCATTAATGTACTCTTCACTCACACGGTTCTCAATGTGCATCCACTTTCGGTTTTGGTCCATCTACGTTAGACATGTAACAAATTAGTGTTAAATTGGAGCAATATATATATCAAGCAAGAATATATCGAAGTAAATTGTCCATATCTAAATTATAAGTAGCTAGCCACGTACTATTCATGAAGCAATATATATATATATATATATATATATATATATATATATATATATATATATATATATATATATATATATATATATATATATATATATATATCAAGCTAGAATATAATGAAATAAACTAGGAGTAGTGACAAATTCTTAAATTGGAGCAAACTATCAAAAAAGCTAGCTAGATCTAAACTTAGATATCATCTCTTTCTATTACAAGACATATAATTAGAAGCAAATACTAACCTCTAATCTCAAGAACAAATCGATCTGCAAGCGGTATGTTTTCACCAAACTCTCAAAGCCGGCTGTCTCCGTCAATGCATCGCAATGAAGATAGATCTGTCGGGATCCCCTGCTGGCTACGCATTTAATAACGTGGCATAGTCCAAACACATCCAATCGTGAGCCTAACTATAACAAACGGTTATTCGTAAAAACTGTCTGTGATGACTGCCATTATCATAGACGATTCATATAAGTAACCGTCTGTGATAGTTCACAGATGGTTATTAATACGAACCGTCTGTGATAGTTGCGTATCACAGATGATGCACGATCACGCTTGTAAAATCGTCTTTGATAATTACAGTACAAACGGTTCCCTATGAACCGAAAGTGATGAGGCGTCCAGTATAACTTATTTTGTTGTAGTGCCTACAGTTGATCACCAACAATTAGATTTCTTCAGAAATAGTAATATTACCCTGTCTTACTTAAAAAATACTACACTTTTATTGAAAGAAGTGAAACGATACACGAGTATGCAAGACACACCAACAACAGGAAGAACACGACGATCGACTGCACAAGATTGAAAATTTACCTGCATTGTGCGACAGTGATGCATGTGAAACTTGCCGCAGTACTAGTATAAACCATCTACGATCCCTAGCTTATTATTACATCAATCATCAAATTGTATAATCTGCAATCTGCAGCAGATATCCATGCATGCATGTTTCGCTCCGACCCTACTGGAGCCACGTACGTCCGACGACGCCATGCATACCGGCTTAATTAGTGGTGTTTGCAGCCGCGGCGGCAGCCCGTGCCTGCAGCATCTTGGCGTACTCAACCACCTTGCCGACGTCCTGCAGGACCTCCTTGGCGGCGTCGAGCTCGCCGATCGAAGCGCTCCACCCACACCGCCAGCAGCGGGGCCCTGGCGGCGTCGAAGAGCTTGGCACCGGAGAGCGCCTCGGTCGCGTTCAACCACGAGACGACCCCCCCCCCCCCCCCCCCCCCAAACGCTGTCGCCGCCGAAGAACTCTTCCCCATGGAGCACTCCCTCAGACCCCGCTCCAGAGCATCCATCGCCGTGATTTGCGCGAGCGCATCAGTGATTTCGTAGTTCGTTAATTCAGCTATAGCATCTAAACGCTCAAAATGCAAATATATACACGACAGGACAGTACTGTACAATGTATATGCACAAGAAAGCTAGCTAGGTGATAGTTAAATACGTAACTTGTCTTCAATGTAGACAGGGCAGAAGAGAGTGATGCTGCATTTGATAGAGTTAATCTAGTTGTCTTTAATGTAGGCAGGCCAGAAGCGAGCGATGCCGCACTTGATAGAGTTAATCCAGTTATCTTTAGATCTGGTCGAATCTATGACCAAAGTATATCTACGATCACGACAGTCTATACGACCACTGTAGTTTACGACCAGTTCGAGTACTATAGCAGTCGTAAGTCAAGTAGAAGTTGGAATCAAGTATTGTAGCAGTCATAGTCGTAAAAGTATTATAACAGTCGTAGTCATAAAAGGTCAGAAATTAGAGTCTGCATGTAATTAGGATTCACAACAGTTGTAAAAGAAAGTCAAGGTATGTCCGTGTAAGGCTCAACGTTGGATGCTGTGTTGCAAATGGAGTCTTGTATATTGCTTCTCTATATAAGAAAGACGAAAAGGACACATGCGTATCGCGTAGCCAAAGATCTATCTGTGTTTACTAGTGTTCATGTGCGTGTGAAAGATCAACTCCATTTAACTTGGTTTTGGTGATAATGACAAATACTATTATGACATTTTAGTGATAATGACAAATGCATTTGTGAGACTAATCTTGTTTATTGATTATGATATTACTTAGTTTCATTTAGATGAAAGGGTGAAATCAAAGATGTATGCATTTGAAATCATATTATTATATATTAGTACATTCCTTATATCCAAATATAGATTGAATTCCACAAATAGTCCAAAATAAATATGTGCATATGTCTTCATTACACATACTTGTATGCACACATTTAGGGGAGTTCACTCTATGTTCTAAGGTTTCATAAGTATTGATCAATGTTTCCTTTAATACATATATTTGCAATCTTTACTTTGAAACACATCTTTAGAGTATATATATAGCTTGTGTAGTATATATATATACTCATTTGCAATCGGGTTGTCATCTAACTTCTCTATTATGTGTTAATGGTTAGATGATTAATGACAACCGGATAAGTAAGTTTTGCTTTGAAAGCTTATATTAGAGTATACTAGTGTTGTGTACATATTATATACTCGCAAATACAATCTTTACCTCATTATTTGTTGAGATTGTCATGAATTACCAAAAAGGGAAGATTGCAGAATCTAGTCCCTCCATTATGTGTTAATGGTGAAGTTTGGTAATTGATGGCAATTGGTTTGTAGACTAACATTTTCCATGAGTTGGATGAATAAGTTAGGTTCCACAATAAGGAAAACTTGAGGTGACTTCATGTGTTGAAGATCATCAAGTCATGTGGTAGATGCATCATGAGTTGATGCATTTTCAAGAGGAGATAATCATGTGTTGATCATCAAGTCAAGTGAAGACCCATTATGTGATGATGGAGTTTAAGTAATGGATGCATCATGAGTTGATGCATGTCAAGACTATGACTCAAGGCAAAGGTATGGCTAGCTAGTGATAAGAATGTGTTTCTAGTCTTTTACTAGTCATGGTATTTGGCTGAAAGACCGAATTGCTAGTATAGGTTGGCGTACAGTTAAGATGGGTTATGGCTAGTAGCTTGGGTCTCATCATGTGTTGATAGCTCAACCTCACTTGTTCTAGCTCTCTTTAGCATGATATTTGTATTTGTGAATGTGTTTTGCAAATAGTTGAAACTCATGTGTTAAATCTTTGTAACATGGAACTATACATTGCAAATGTGTTTTGCAAGTTTTCGAAATCCATTTTTTCTACTCCTTGTGGTATGGGGCTTATATTTGCAAAAGTGTTTTACAAATAGTCGATGCTCATATAAAATTCTTATAGCATGTGATTTTGGTTTGCGAATGTGTTTTGCAAACGTGTTAAGTCCATGTACCTATTCCTTGTATCATGATTTTAAAAGTGTGCAAATATATTTTGCAACTTGTTGAGAGTTATGGATGATCCTTGTGCGCACGATACTATGGCTTGCAAAAGTATTTTACAAAATCTGTTCAAGAATCTGCACTTGTCAGGAAAATCGAAACTACTGTTGTGTATGTAGCGGTACTACCGGAGGTCGGAAGTAACGGCTCTGTGTGAGCAGTACTACCGGACATTGGAATTACCAGCATGTGTTATGCAATACTACTAGATGAGTGGTCCGACGGCTCTATGTGAGTGGTCTGATCAGCCGGCGGAAGTATCGGCTCTGTGTGAGCAGTACTACCAGAAGGCAGATGTACTAGCGTGTGTTACGCGATATTACCAAACTTCAGAAGTTTTAGATTTTCCTGCGGTATGTTTTTTCAAAGAGACGCCTGTGTGGTGGTCTTCTCCTCCCCGCAAGAGCGGTAGTTCTGCATGTCTAGAGTGGTACTTCCGATGATCGGAATTACCAGGAAATGAACAACGAAATTTTTGATTTTGACTATAATAGCTAGTTTTTCTGACCGTTGTGAGGGGAGCGGAAGTATCGGTGTTTTGCCTGTGGTACTTCTGATTTCCCTAATTTTTCAGGGATTTGGCTCCAACAACTTGTTTTCATGTGTGGGCTATAAATACCACCTTGTGGCCGGTTGAAGTTGATGTTGCTAAACCCTCTTGAGTTAGTGTGAGCCTCTACTCTCAATTATGTATATGTTGCACCTTGTGAGCAAGGAGAGTGATCTAGAGTGTATGTGTTGCATCTAGAGTTGGACTTGGCGTCCATTTGAGCTTGTGCATTCATTGCACGTGGTGAGAGTCAAGCGAGGGGCTTAACTTATAAATCTTGGAGTTTGTCGACTTCTAGACGGCGTTAGGGGCGTCATGCGTAGTGATCTTCTCAAAGAAGGTTGTTAGAAGACCCAGCGAAATGTGAAGGTTGGAGCTCGCCTATCCAGAGCAGGAAAGAGTTACTACTAGTAGATTGAGGTATTTCGGCTTAATTCGTAGAGCCAGTCCAATTCATTTGGACTAACCTCAACGTGGACTAGGGGACCGGCAAGTCTCTGAACACCATGGTAAAAAGATATCGTGTCAATTGTGGTTTGTTTTCTTGTACTCAATTTACATTCAAGCAATTTATATTCATAGAATGAATTGATTGCTTGTCATCCTAGGATTGCAAACCTTAACATAGATCTAGGGTGTTGGTGCACTTTGGTGAACATAAATGATTAGGCTTCATTTGTGCTAAACCAATTTATTTTAAACTTTTGCATTGTATATTTGGTTTAGACAAAAAGAAAAGGGCTTTAATTGATAATAATTGGAAGAGATTTTTTAGACCGCCTATTCAACCCCCTCTAGTCGGTCTTCTCAATCTTACAAGTGGTATCAGAGTTTGGTTTCTTATTTATTAGGCTTTACTGCTTAGAGAGTAAAGGGATGGCGACTAGAGGTATAGTGCATCTAGATGAAGTGCCTCTATTTGATGGCACCAATTATGATAATTGGGAAATCTGCATGATTTGTTATTTTAAGGCCATGAGCTCAAAAATATGGTGAGTTATAGATGTGGATTTTTCTCCTCCAATAGATCCTCTTGCTCCAATAATTGTGAAAGATAAATTCTCACATCTCGATGTTCAAGCAACTAACGTTTTATTTAGTGCTTTGAGTGTAGAGGTATTCAACAAAATATACAATCATGAGAACGCTCATGATATGTGGATAGAAATTCAAGATAAGTATGAAGTGTCTACCTTATCTGATGAGGATTGCCTACAAGAGTGGACATCAGGAGAAGAATGCTCAACCTCTAGCTCTGATGATGAAGAATCCACCACTTCCTTTACATCAACTCGATGCTTTATGGTTAAAGGTAATAAGAAGGTAAACAATGATGATGACAATGATGCACCTTCTTATGATGAGTTGATGGATATGTTAGAAGAACTAAATGAATTCCTTGGAAAAGAAAAGGCTAAGTTTAAAATTTTGAAGAAAAAATATATCACTCTTCAAAACAATTATGATGTGCTAAAAGAAAAACATGAGTCTCTTCTTTTCAAGGAATACTCTAAGCCAAATGTGGATATAGGCATTACATGCGATTTAATAGATGATATGCCACGTATAGATTTTAATCCTTGCATAACATCTAACGTTAGTGTATCCACATCTTGCGATTATTTGCTAGATATATCTTGTTGCTCTAAATTAGATTCTATTATTTCCTCTATGTCTTGTGATACTAACCATGTAGAGGAAAATGAAGAGCTCAAGGCCCAAGTCACAATTTTGAAAATGACTTGGAAAAGAGCTATAAAGGGAAGGCATCTCTTGACATAAGATTGGGAAGTCAACAAAAGTCAAATGACAGGAGAGGTATCAGTTTCACCTCTAAGAAAAGGTGAAGAGCATCCCAAAGCAATTTAGAAATCAATCTAACAAAGTCAAATGCTTTGGATGTAACAAGAAGTGTTACTTCGCCTCTAAGTACTCTTAGCATTAGCGACCTCAGACAAGACCATGTACTAAAGCATAGTCAGAAGCTTAAGATACTTGTTACACACACGCCCGAACTTAGTGTTATCGGTTGGCATGGTGAGTAGGTACATGGAGAAACCTACTATAGAGAATATGGCTATGGTAAAGCACATACTGAGGTATGTGAAAGGAAGTTTGAGTTATGGGTGTGTCTACAAGAAGAAGGAAGAAGGTTTGGGGCTGATCAGTTACTCTGATAAGGACCTAGCCAGTGATTCTGATGACCGAAAAAGCACTTCAGGCATGGAGTTTTTCCTAGATAGAAGGTAGTTGCTTATCCTCGTGTGAACTAGAGTACATCGCAGCTTGTGCGGCAGCATGTCTGTCGAGACCCGAATATACAAATCCGGACTCTCCTGTGTATTCTGCACTAGTCCAGGATCACGCCAGTGCACACAGCGCAAACAAAGACAAATATCATCCACATCACGATATTCTAAAGGAAATCCAAATTATATTAATAACCATCAGAGTACGACCTTATGGCCAAGCTTACAATTATTAGCCTGAAGGGCTTTTAAGAAACTAGCAGCGGAAATCCAAAATTTAACGTAGTAGCCACTCGACATGCCCACAGGCAATCGACTGGGGAGCGAAGTCCTAATCCGTGAAGTCCTCATAGTAGCCTCCTTCGAGCAACTCCTGCTGATCTGGTCCTTCCTCCTCAACTGAGCAACAGGGGCATGAAGCCGTGAGTACATTGGTACTCAGCAAGTCGTTTGTAACAAATGAATGCAATATAGTGTGCAGGGCTTAACAATGGATGGCTGAAAGGTTAACTTTGCATAAAGCAACGATTTAAAGTAAATACAATAATTAGATTGAAAAGCAACTTTAACAAAAGACATTAAATAAATAATCGAAGGAATTGAATAAAACCACAAGTGAACTAACCATTCACTTCTCAGCTCAAACCAACCAGATTTCATAAAGACTCTACCCCTCGTGTGAAATCACCGAGCATTGTCCATGACCGAGGACACGGCTATTCGAATAGTTTTACACTCTGCAGAGGTTGCACAACTGTACCCACACGATGTGATAATCCTCACGTTAAAGATAATCACAACAAGGCTTTTACAATGATCCATCTCAACCCGATCCCACTCGCTAAGGTTTCGCCGTCGAGTAGGGTAAATCCCCCTAGTCGATAATTGCCCCCTCTTGCGCCACAACAACATCAGTAGTGTAACCAAAGTTGAGACTTCACAAATTATTATGCCAGGTCTATCCCATACTAGACATGTGGTTTGCACGGTAAAGCTCAGATCAATGGCGTGCAAAGTTAAGTCCTTAAGTAATACCCAGGTGAAACATCCACATCCCAATGTGCAACCTGCACCCCCTTTACTGCACGATCATTCGCCCGAGTGAAAACCAATTTTGTATAACCACGCCAACGACACACCAATGCCATGGCACAAATTTTATATTGGTGGCACCAACCACGATTCGATATATCATTAAGTCAAATTATTTAATCACATGTGATGATGAACCCAAACGATACTAAAAGCATAGCTAAGCATACTAATCGTGCCATCCCAAATGTGATCGTAACATAGCATCACTACTAAGTTTCCCAACCTATGGTGACAATGGCATCATGGCATTCAAATTTAACAAGGAGGGAATTACTCAATTGAGGTGATAACTACCAATTACAAGGTTTGTATAAAAGTAGCGATGCAATGTAATTTAAAACAAAATATTTAAATAATAGATTGCAAACTGGGATCAACATGATCAAAGGACACGACTTGCCTTGGCCTTGCTCAGTTGACGGGTCTTGATCTTCAAATCCAACGGCGGCTCCCTCGAACGCGTGATCTAACGAGAGAAAACGCAAATCGAAACACAAAATAAAATCAAATAAAATTCAAATGAACTCCAAAAATTCTCAAACTTGAACCAAAAGATAGAGCTCAGTTTTATATGAATTTAGGAAAAAGAATCGGGTCAATCGGAGCTAGGACGAGGGAGAACGGGCTCTGGGAAGTTTTAAATCACAGAAAACAAGTCATATTCGGGAATCAACGTGGTCGGAAAGGGGAATACGACCACGACAAACGCGATCGGAGGGTTACGACCACGGCAAACGCGATCGGAGGGTTACGACCACGGCAAACGCGATCGGAGGGTTACGACCACGTAGTCGATTTACGACCACAGCCGAACCGACAACTACTCGGTTAGACTTACGACTACTCGGATGGAGTCTACGATTACTCGAATGGATCTTACGACCACACAGCCGGCTACGACTGCACAGCGGCTACGACTACTCAGGCAGACCTACGACCATGAAGTCGTTTACGACCACATGATCGAACTTATCGGTGGCTTTACGACTTACGACTAAGGCTCTACAACGTAGTCGTAGAACCTTACGACCACACGGATCTACCACACACGGATCTACGACCACGGATGGCGGCGGGACTCACCGGCGACGGCGGAACGACGGCGAGGACGACACTATCTCGGGCTCCGGCATGACCACGGCAGCAGCTACGCGTATGACCACGGCTTTGGCGAGGCGCACGACCACAGCGGCTCAACTCGGAGGCGAGGCTTGACTTGGGACGAGGGAGACACCAGGGGTTCGGCCCTTTTATACCCGGTCGTAGAGGTGTCCTGGTCGGCCACGAGTACGAGTCCGGGTGGGATACGACCTGAGAGTCCCACTCGCATACGAGTACGACTTGCTAAAAGCGGGCGGCTGCGATGCGGGGCGGGGTTCTGGATGGCTGACACGCGGCGGGGGCGGAAGCGGTTGCGGCTCGACCGACTGGTTTTTCTTTTTCTTTTTCCAGAAATTCAATTAAATCATTTTGAGCTCTAGAAAATAGCAAATAAATCCAGAAAAATCACATAAAATGCCAGAAAAACTCTTGAGGCTCAAGGAACTCAAATAAAATACTTTTCGCACAATTTAATGTTTAACTTAATCATATTAAATCCTTTTAATTCATAAAAATTCCATTTAAGCTTTAATTAATTCCAGAAAAATTCAAATGGTGAATTTTATTTCGAAAGCTTCAAAAAGGCTCTGAAATTCAGGATGTTACAAACCTTCCCCCCTTAAACGGAATCTCGACCCCGAGATTCTGGCTCTCTAAGGAATAGGTTTGGAAACTCCGCTCTAAGATCCTTCTCGCTCTCCCAGGTTGCTTCCTCCTCGGAATGGTTGCTCCATTGAACCTTGCAAAAGCGAACTGTCCTTCTTCTGGTTACACGCTCTGCCACTTCCAAAATTTTTATAGGATGTTCTTTATAAGACAGATCCTCTTGAAGATCCACCGCCTCTACGGGCACTGCTTCCTCTGGCACTCTCAAGCACTTCTTTAGTTGAGATACATGGAAAACATCATGGATCCCGCTCAAGGTGTTTGATAATTCCAGCTGGTATGCAACCTCTCCTTTGCGCTTTAAAATTTTAAATGGCCCCACATACCTTGGCGCTAGCTTTCCCTTCATTTGAAATCTCTTAACACCTTTGAAGGGTGTGATCCTGAGATACACATAGTCATTTGGCTCAAAACTTAAATCTCTTCGACGAGTATCAGCATAACTCTTCTGTCTAGCTTGGGCTGCCTTTAGCCTTTCTTGAATCAAACGCACTTTCTCTTCTGCTTCCTGAAGACATTCTGGCCCGAAGATTTGACTCTCCCCCGTCTCTTTCCAATTGAGAGGGGTTCTACATTTTCTGCCATACAGGGCTTCAAACGGTGACATTTGTAGACTAGTCTGGTAACTGTTATTGTAGGAGAACTCCGCAAAAGGTAAACAACTATCCCATTTAGCTCCGTGATCCAATACACAAGCTCTTAACATATCCTCCAGGATTTGATTCACACGCTCCGTCTGACCATCAGTTTGCGGATGATATGCTGTACTGAAGTTCAAGTGAGTACCCATTGCCTCGTGAAAGCTATTCCAAAATCGTGAAGTAAACTGCGACCCACGATCCGATACTATCCTCTTGGGCACCCCATGAAGACTCACAATCCTGGACATGTATAACTCGGCCAATTTATCACCAGAATAAGTTGTTTTGACCGGAAGAAAGTGAGCGACCTTCGTTAGTCGATCCACAATTACCCATATTGAGTCGTAGCCCTCTTTAGTCTTGGGTAAGCCTGTAATAAAGTCCATTCCCACATCTTCCCACTTCCATTCAGGAATCTTCAAGGGTTGCAGCAAACCTGCTGGTCTTTGATGTTCAGCCTTCACTCTTTGGCACACATCGCAAAGTGCTACATACTCGGCTATCTCGCGCTTCATACCTGGCCACCAATATTTGTCTTTAATATCCTGGTACATCTTGGTACTGCCGGGATGGATTGAATATAAGGACTCATGCGCTTCCTTAAGTAATAACTTCTTCAGTTCCCTCTTGTTTGGTACGCACAAACGCGTCTTATACCACATGATTCCCTGATCGTCCTCCACAAAGCCGGGTGCTTTGCCTTCCTTTAAACCTTCTTTGATTCTCTGGATATTTTCATCCCCTAGTTGCTCGTGACGAATCTGACTATCCAGGGTCGGCTGCAAGTCCAAGGTAGCTAACATCCCTTCCTCAACCAACTCCAAACTAAGCTTCTGAAATTCCTCGTGTAGAGCTGGTTGGTTTTCCTTGACCATCACTATATTGCAATACACCTTTCTACTCAACGCGTCTGCCACTACATTGGCTTTTCCTGGATGATAATGGATTCCGATGTCATAATCCTTTATTAATTGCAACCATCTTCTTTGTCTTAGATTGAGCTCCGATTGTGTGAAAATATATTTCAGGCTCTTATGATCCGTGTAGATCTCACTTCGGTTACCCATTAAATAGTGACGCTAGATTTTCAGGGCATGCACCACTGCTGCCAACTCCAAGTCATGCGTGGGGTAGTTCTCTTCGTGTGGTCTCAGCTGGCGTGATGCATAAGCCACCACTCACTTGTCCTGCATCAACACACACCCCAAACCTTTGCGGGATGCATCACAGTAGATCTCAAAGTCCTTCTTGATGTCAGGTAGAATTAGTACTGGCGCTGTCGTTAGGCTCTCCTTTAATTTCTGAAAACTCCTCTCGCACTCCGGCGTCCATTCAAATTTCTTTTCCTTCTTCAACAGCTGAGTGAGCGGGCGCGCTACACTGGAGAATCTTTCAATGAAACGGCGGTAATAACCCGCCATTCTCAGGAAGCTTCTGACCTGAGTTACTGACGTTGGTGCCCTCCAAGTGAGTACATCGTTCACTTTCCCGGGGTCAACTGCTACTCCTTCTGCGGTCATCACATGGCCCAAAAACGCAACTTCCTTCATCCAAAATTCACATTTGCTAAACTTGGCATACAACTTATGCTCTCGCAACCTCTGCAATACCATCCTCAAATGCTCTTCATGTTCTTCCTCATTCTTGGAGTAGATCAGAATGTCATCGATAAACACGACAACGAACTTATCCAGGTAATCCATGAACACCTTGTTCATCAGGTACATGAAGTATGCTGGGGCATTGGTTAGGCCAAAAGACATTACGGAGAATTCGTATAAACAATAACGAGTTGAGAATGCTGTCTTAGGTATATCCTCCGGTCGAATCTTCATTTGATGATAACCTGACCTCAAATCAATCTTGGAAAACACTCCGGCTCCTTTTAGTTGATCGAACAAGTCATCAATTCTGGGCAAGGGATACTTGTTCTTGATGGTAACTTCATTGAGAGCTCGGTAATCCACGCACATGCGCTGGCTACCATCCTTCTTTTTGACAAACAATACTGGTGCTCCCCACGGAGAGGTACTAGGCCTGACATAGCCTTTATCCAACAACTCTTGTATTTGTTTCTTCAATTCTGCCAATTCATTGGCGGGCATTCGGTAGGGTCTCTTGGAAATAGGCGATGTACCCGGTACTAACTCAATTGCGAACTCTACTTCTCTGTCGGGTGGCATCCCAGGAAGATCATCGGGGAATACATCGGGATATTCTCGTACAATTGGTACTTCCTCTATCATGATCCCTTTGCTTTGGCATACCATCACTTTTTCTGGCTGCTTCATGTTGGCTTCAAATCTAACTTTACTTCCATCTGAACCGACCAAGGTGACGGCTCGACTTCCACATTCCAACACTGCTTGATGCTTTTTGAGCCAATCCATACCCAGAATCACATCCAAAGACTGGATATTTAGCACTACCAAATCAGCGGAGAACTCTATTCCTTGGATGGCTATTTTAACTCTAGGGCATCCTAGATTGGTACTCATCTCAGAGCCCGGGGATTGAACCAGCAAAATAGAACCAAGAGCAACAACTTCCAATTTATGCTTTAGAGCAAAACTCCGGGAAACAAACGAATGTGAAGCTCCAGAATCGAACAAAACTGTGGCAGGAACTGAGTTTACTTGAAACTTTACCGATCACAACATCTGGTGCTGCTTGAGCCTCCTCCATGGTGACATGGTTCACCTGGCCGCGTAGCACGGTCTGCGATCCTCTGTTGGGTTGACTTGATGTTTGCGGTGCTCCGCGTCCTGACCCTGCTGCGGGAGTCCGATCTGGTGTAGAGCCCAAGTTGAAACGAACTGGTGTCAAGGCTTGATTCTGCGGGCATTTGTTGGCATAATGTCCCGTTTCATGGCATTTGAAACAGGTAACTGCTGTCATGGGCTTGGTGATCCTCTGTTGTTGGCTTCCAACTGGAATTGGCCTTGGTCCTGATGAGAACTGGCGAGGAGCTGGTGCAGGTGTTTTGAATCCTGACTGCTGTGGAACACGAGCGGGCTGAAACATACTGAAGCGGGTCCTCTGAGCCTGGTGCATCTGTGATCCTTGCTGCATCATCCTCCGCTTGCGGGATTCCTCTAACTCACGACGACTCTCCTCAATGAGCATCGCTTTGTCCACCATGTTTTGAAAGCTGGCGTAGTCATTTCCCACCACTTGAACTTTCAGACCGGGGTTTAGTCCTTTCTTGAACCTCTTTTGACGGGCATCATCTGTAGCGACATCCTCCGGGGCATAACGGGCTAGCTGGGTGAATTTATTGAGATACTCACTCACTGACATGTTCTTCTGCTGTAACTCCCGAAATTCCTCCTTCTTCATCTCAATCACTCCGTCCAAAACATGGGTATGACGAAAAGCTGCGGAGAACTCCGCCCAAGTGATGCTATCTTGATCTTCATGAGCAGCACAGTAGTTTTCCCACCATTCAGCTGCAGCGCTTTCTAGCTGGTGGGCGGCATACAAAACCTTCTCGCGGTCCGTACGCTGGGCAAGATTAAGCTTCTTTTCTGTTGAGCGCATCCAGTCATCGGCTTCCAAAGGCTCCGAAGATCGGGAATAAGTGGATGACCTTGTCCTCATGAATTCTGCAAATTTAGACTGTTGACGAACTAGTTGGGGCATTGCCATTTCTTGATTCTGCCGATTCATCATTGCGTTCATATTCTGCATCATGGTATTCATTAATTGGGTCTGGGTAGCCATGAACTGACTCAAGGTCGGATCTAAACCAGCCGGATTCGCATGCTGCTCTGGAGTTGCTTGGTTTCCATTACTGCCTTCCGGATCTTGGTTCATTTGACCGCGTCCTGCGGAGCTCCGGGTGTCAACCATTTCTGCTCTGTTCTGAAGGAAAAGACCATTTGTTGAGAACTGACCCTTCAAGGCTCAATAGGTAAGAGGGAAAAGCAAAGGTAAGTGGTAAACTCGTCTAAGGGGGTAACTAATGGCAATCCTAAAACTAAGCAAACACTTAGCCGAAAAGGCTAACAAAAGAAGCAATAAACTCCACAAAAAGACTTTTGACATGACTGCATCATAATGCTAGAAGCAAAACTGCAGCTCACATCACACCCAACGGCAAATAAGAAGCAAGACGATCTACACGATACTAAAACTATAACAAGGTTCAAAGCTAATGGCTCCTAATCTTCCCGGAAATCTCCAATCTTGTCTTGACATATTGGGTGCTTCCTTGATCCAAACTTCACAGCACAGCTTGAAGAATTCCATACCAACTTTCACTTTGATGGAGGGACACTCGAGACATCTATGGACGTTATAGGGATAAGAAGTCAAATTTAGTTTCGAAAACAATTTTTCAGAGGAGACAAGGAGCAAGAATCTTAAGAATGAGGTAAGAATCAAGAATTACTAGACAATCATTTGGTTGATTTGATTTAGAAAATAAATTTTGAAAACTTGACTAATTCGGCCATTCTAACTAGGGCTCCGTCCTACAGTCGATATAGCTCTGATACCATCTCTGTCGAGACCCGAATATACAAATCCAGACTCTCCTGTGTATTCTGCACTAGTCCAGGATCACGCCAGTGCACACAGCGCAAACAAAGACAAATATCATCCACATCACGATATTCTAAAGGAAATCCAAATTATATTAATAACCATCAGAGTACGACCTTATGGCCAAGCTTACAATTATTAGCCTGAAGGGCTTTTAAGAAACTAGCAGCGGAAATCCAAAATTTAACGTAGTAGCCACTCGACATGCCCACAGGCAATCGACTGGGGAGCGAAGTCCTAATCCGTGAAGTCCTCATAGTAGCCTCCTTCGAGCAACTCCTGCTGATCTGGTCCTTCCTCCTCAACTGAGCAACAGGGGCATGAAGCCGTGAGTACATTGGTACTCAGCAAGTCGTTTGTAACAAATGAATGCAATATAGTGTGCAGGGCTTAACAATGGATGGCTGAAAGGTTAACTTTGCATAAAGCAACGATTTAAAGTAAATACAATAATTAGATTGAAAAGCAACTTTAACAAAAGACATTAAATAAATAATCGAAGGAATTGAATAAAACCACAAGTGAACTAACCATTCACTTCCCAGCTCAAACCAACCAGATTTCATAAAGACTCTACCCCTCGTGTGAAATCACCGAGCATTGTCCATGACCGAGGACACGGCTATTCGAATAGTTTTACACTCTGCAGAGGTTGCACAACTGTACCCACACGATGTGATAATCCTCACGTTAAAGATAATCACAACAAGGCTTTTACAATGATCCATCTCAACCCGATCCCACTCGCTAAGGTTTCGCCGTCGAGTAGGGTAAATCCCCCTAGTCGATAATTGCCCCCTCTTGCGCCACAACAACATCAGTAGTGTAACCAAAGTTGAGACTTCACAAATTATTATGCCAGGTCTATCCCATACTAGACATGTGGTTTGCACGGTAAAGCTCAGATCAATGGCGTGCAAAGTTAAGTCCTTAAGTAATACCCAGGTGAAACATCCACATCCCAATGTGCAACCTGCACCCCCTTTACTGCACGATCATTCGCCCGAGTGAAAACCAATTTTGTATAACCACGCCAACGACACACCAATGCCATGGCACAAATTTTATATTGGTGGCACCAACCACGATTCGATATATCATTAAGTCAAATTATTTAATCACATGTGATGATGAACCCAAACGATACTAAAAGCATAGCTAAGCATACTAATCGTGCCATCCCAAATGTGATCGTAACATAGCATCACTACTAAGTTTCCCAACCTATGGTGACAATGGCATCATGGCATTCAAATTTAACAAGGAGGGAATTACTCAATTGAGGTGATAACTACCAATTACAAGGTTTGTATAAAAGTAGCGATGCAATGTAATTTAAAACAAAATATTTAAATAATAGATTGCAAACTGGGATCAACATGATCAAAGGACACGACTTGCCTTGGCCTTGCTCAGTTGACGGGTCTTGATCTTCAAATCCAACAGCGGCTCCCTCGAACGCGTGATCTAACGAGAGAAAACGCAAATCGAAACACAAAATAAAATCAAATAAAATTCAAATGAACTCCAAAAATTCTCAAACTTGAACCAAAAGATAGAGCTCAGTTTTATATGAATTTAGGAAAAAGAATCGGGTCAATCGGAGCTAGGACGAGGGAGAACGGGCTCTGGGAAGTTTTAAATCAGAGAAAACAAGTCATATTCGGGAATCAACATGGTCGGAAAGGGGAATACGACCACGACAAACGCGATCGGAGGGTTACGACCACGACAAACGCGATCGGAGGGTTACGACCACGGCAAACGCGATCGGAGGGTTACGACCACGTAGTCGATTTACGACCACAGCCGAACCGACGACTACTCGGTTAGACTTACGACTACTCGGATGGAGTCTACGATTACTCGAATGGATCTTACGACCACACGGCCGGCTACGACTGCACAGCGGCTACGACTACTCAGGCAGACCTACGACCATGAAGTCGTTTACGACCACATGATCGAACTTATCGGTGGCTTTACGACTTACGACTAAGGCTCTACAACGTAGTCGTAGAACCTTACGACCACACGGATCTACCACACACGGATCTACGACCACGGATGGCGGCGGGACTCACCGGCGACGGCGGAACGACGGCGAGGACGACACGATCTCGGGCTCCGGCATGACCACGGCTGCAGCTACGCGTATGACCACAGCTTTGGCGAGGCGCACGACCACAGCGGCTCAACTCGGAGGCGAGGCTTGACTTGGGACGAGGGAGACACCAGGGGTTCGGCCCTTTTATACCCGGTCGTAGAGGTGTCCTGGTCGGCCACGAGTACGAGTCCAGGTGGGATACGACCTGAGAGTCCCACTCGCATACGAGTACGACTTGCTAAAAGCGGGCGGCTGCGATGCGGGGCGGGGTTCTGGATGGCTGACACGCGGCGGGGGCGGAAGCGGTTGCGGCTCGACCGACTGGTTTTTCTTTTTCTTTTTCCAGAAATTCAATTAAATCATTTTGAGCTCTAGAAAATAGCAAATAAATCCAGAAAAATCACATAAAATGCAAGAAAAACTCTTGAGGCTCAGGGAACTCAAATAAAATACTTTTGGCATAATTTAATGTTTAAATTAATCATATTAAATCCTTTTAATTCATAAAAATTCCATTTAAGCTTTAATTAATTCCAGAAAAATTCAAATGGTGAATTTTATTTCGAAAGCTTCAAAAAGGCTCTGAAATTCAGGATGTTACAATGTCAAGGGGCATGGCTGGGCAGATTGTTGGCTGATATGCTAAAGACGAAGGTTGAGAATATAACTCTAAAGATCGATAATTAGTCTGCAATTGCGTTGCGTAAGAACTCAGTCTACCATAAGAGAAGCAAACATATCGATACTTATTGCCATTACATTAGGGAATGTGTGGAATTATGGAAGATAGAGGTACAGTATATTTACACAAAAGACCAGCTTGCTGATATCCTGACCAAATGGCTTGGAAGATGAAGTTCTTGGAGATGAGGGAGAAAATCGGTGTGCAGAATATTGATGGAAGACAACAAGCTTAAGGAGGAGATTGATAGAGTTAATCCCTTTGTCTTAAGGTCTGGTCGAGTCTACGACCATGGTAATCTATACGACTGCTGTAGCTTACGACCAGTTCGAGTACTGTAGCAATCGTAAGTCGAGTAGAAGTCAAAATCAAGTACTGTAGTAGTTGTAGTCATAAAAGTATTGTAGCATTCATAGTCATAAAAGATCAGGAATCAGAGTCTGCATGTAACTAGGATTCACAACAGTTGTAAAGGAAAGTTAAGGTGTGTCCATGTAGGACTCTCAACGTGGGATACCACATTGGATACAAAGTCTTGTATATAGCTTCTCTATATAAGAAAGACGAAAAGGACGCAAGCGTATATGTTTACTCGTGTTCACATGCATGATCTCAAAGTTTAAGTACATCGCTTATCTAGACCCTAGGCAAATTCCCAATAGCGCTCGTAGGGGTCGACGGGAAAGAGGGATGGGCTAGTGGCACCAAAGGCCTCATCGATGTATTGCAGGATGATCTGTGACTCACTGATGGCCTTGCCGTTGTGGATGAGCATGGGCACAATCTTGTGCACCGGGCTAGAGCTGAGGAGGAGCTCGCTCTTGTTACAGAGATCCTCCTTGACGTACTTGTAGCTAACACCCTTGACATGGAGCGCAAGTTTCACTTTGGTGATGAACGGGCTCGCCCACATGGCCACATGCTCCCACTAGCTTCAGTTCATCTCCTCCTCCTGTCGGCTCCTACGTAGGTACTATGGGTGTGTTTGCATATGCAACTTGTGTCTTGTTTGGTTCTAGATTTATCAAGGATGTGTGTATGTATATAGCGTAGATGGAGTCAACTGAGGTTGGGAGGGGGCATCGTGACGGCGTTGGGGAAGGGCAACGGTGGCACGGATGGGTGAGGCGACCCATCTCAAGTGGTAGCGTGCGGAGGTCGGCCGGCATGGAGGGTGGCGACAGCAGCGACCAACCCTAACCTTAGCAATGGGAGAAGGGGGCTGCGGCTGTGGAGAGAAGGGGGGCGGTGGTGGCCTAGAAGAAGAGGAGTGGCAGCGAGGGAGAAGGGGAGCTGCGCATGCCTTTGGAGTCGGGGAGAAGGGGATGGTGCAAGGAGGAGAAGGTAGTGGGGGTAAGAGTTTGCGAGAACATATGTTGCACTGGGGTTATTCGAAAAAATCCATAAGTGAGTCGAGCGAATCCACTCACCTGGATCTAGGCCGCCCAAGTAGGATCCAACACTCCACATCAACATTAGTATGTTAGCGCCGAAAACTCCATTAGCACTAGATATGTTATCTATGTATAGAGGCATCAGTGTATGATCCATCATGCTTGTGACAACATTTTTTTCTTTCTTTTCAGAACAGTTGCTTTTGCAGTTGTACCGAATTTTCCTTCGAGAACAAATTAATGTTGTGCAAAGGATCGATACAAATAGTTAAATAGTTCCTTCGGTCTTCAATGGATTTCCCACATATATCAAAACTATCCGAGGAAGCTTCCAATCTCTGTAACCATAGTTAATTAGGGATGTTCCAACAACTCTGGTGCTATCCAGTTCTAGAATCTCTTCGTAGTTGGCCTCATATGGCAAATCTATGTAACATCACTTGCTTATGAATGAAATCTTCTGCCCCTATTGCGTTTTATTGCCTTCAGGAAAAAAGTGGATTTTCCACGCCATAATCAAATGTGCACGGTATACTGACACCCAAAGGGCTAGCTACATAGCACTGGCGCATAAAATCCTCCGATGTTATGACCAAAGTTCACTGGGTTTTTTTTTTGACTAATTGGCTGCTTGCTAATTAATAGGCCTGTTCGGGAAGTCAAAAGCCGACCGACTTTTGGCTTTTGTTACAGTACCTAACTTTCAAACGGGGTATTTTCTCAAGACGGGGTCTACAAGTTAAACATAGTACACGTTAAAAGCCCAACATCTGTACCAGCCAAAATCGTAAATGAATATCGGTCTCTCCGTAATCTGTACCGTAAACAGCCAAAATTTAAAAATTCCAGCCAAAAGCCATAAGCCGCAGCCAAAAAGAACAGTTAATGTGCCAGTTACTTTAGGTCCATTGTGCTAATGTAACATATACAACGTCATTCTTTATGGCACAAAATGACTAATAAATAATATATCGGCACAAATGTAGACCGGCGAGACTTTACACGTTGATTATGAGTTCAATGCGCCTGTTACTTTAGGTCCATTGTGCTAATGTAACATATACAATGTAATTCTTTAAGGCACAAAATGGTATATCGGTACAAATGTAAACCAAGCGAGATTAACGGTTTTGCACATTGATCCTAAGGCCCAGAAATTTCATTTCTAGAATTTCCTGTTAGAGAAATTTTGTTCCGTGACGTCAAAAAAATTCGAGTTTATATTTACATTTAAAGCTAGTTAAAAAGAAAAGGTTCCACCTTGCACTTAGACAGGCGATTTGATCACCAAGGCGGGAAAGGCCTAGGCGCGCCACCGCCACCTATCTTTACTACTTAATAAGTTTGAGTTGGTGATCGGTCTATTCTCTCACACCCCTTCTCATAAAAAAGCTACCCTGGCTGACGTGTGGGCCCCCCTCCTCACGAAACCGTGCACCTGCCTCCCCCACCGAATCTTCCGCCCTTGCCTCCTCCCCACAGATTTCTCCGTCACCCCCACCCCTCCGCTCCACCCCGCATCACCTTCTCCCCATCCCGCACCGCCTCCTCTTCCGCCCCCCGCGCGCCGGCGCCTCCTTCTTCCTCCTCTTCCTTCCCTCCCCACACGTCGTCTCCTCCTCCTTCCCTCCCCACACGTCGTCTCCTCCTCCTTCCCTCCCCACCCCGCATTGCCTCCTCCATCCCTCCCCACCCCAAATCGCCTCCCCGCTCCTCCGCTCCGCCGTCGCCTCCTCCCCCGCTCCTCCGCTCCGCCGCCACCTCATACGCCCCCACCCCTCTGCTCCACCGCCGCCTCCTCTCACCGCCCATCTCCCGCTCCTAGGGCTTCCTCTCCTGTCCTAGGCGGCGCGGCGGCGAAGTCCAAGTCGAAGGTGAAGCAGGACACAACGGAGCTCCGGCGATGGGCGGCGAGAAGGAGAGCCTTGACCTCACTGACCACAACACATTCCTCCCCGCCGCCACCGCTGGTAACTTCCACGCCACCGAGCCGTATTCCCGCCCCCTTATCATTTCCCTAATCGATCCACATTCTCGTACGGTTTGCCTACAGCTCTCAGCGCTGAGGACCGTGCCAACCTCGTCAATGCGCTAAAGGTGCGTTGATTCAGCTTATACTTCAGAGGTTTGCACACCCATGCATAAACATGGAATTTGATGATTTGCCCCCGTTTGTCTCATTGACATGTGGGCCTTGGACCCACATGTCAATGAGACATCATGGGGCAAATCATCAATTGCAATGAAAGGTGTGGCAAAAGATCAATTATTCCTTTGCACAATTACTATTCGATTCTGGCACGCTTGGTTGTTTTATGTTTGGTGGAATTTTTTATCCCATTTCTGTTATGATTTTCTGTGATCTGATTGGGTTACAGGACAAGCTGTAGAGCTTGGCGGAAGCGTGTTGAGTTTTTGAGGGGGATGTAGGTCGACTAGGATTTTCTCTACCTTTAATTTTACCATTGCGATGTGAATTTTTTTACCGATGTCCTTGTGTCAGAATATAATCCGGATGGAGTGTTGAAATTGAAATGAAATGGTATAGTTGTTAGATTTGGCTTTTTGTAGGCGCAATGATTCACTGATGTCCTTGTGCTAGAATGTAATCCAGATGAAGTGCTGAAATTGAAATGAAATGGTATAGTTGTTAGATTTGGCTTTTTGTAGGCGCAATGATTTGCCAATGTCCTTGTGCCAGAATATAATCCAGTTGAAGTGCTAAATTGAAACGAAATGGTATGGTTGTTAGATTTGGCTTCTTGTAGGCGCAATGATTTGTGGGGATGCCATAAGTTAGGTTTATCAGCATTACTTTTTTTAGTTAATATCTTAGTGCCCTTACTTCTGTAATGTTAGCTAAAAAATTAATCAAAGTATTATATGTGTGCTATATTCTCTTTTAAGGGACCACAACTTGTTGATGGATTGGATTGATCAGGCTGTATTAACTTCTGATCTGTAATAAATTATTCAACTCTTGCCATTTCTTGATTCGACTATAATTGTAGTTGATGGGCAACACTAAAATTATCTGTTGAACTTGCGGGATATCAACATGCTATACATGTTGTGTAAGATATACTCGACCAACTTTTTTAGTTACTTTAATGCTATTAAATATGAAAAGAACTCGTGATGTGATGTTGAGAGGAGAATGTTCATTGTGAATTGATCCAGTGGAGATATTCCTTAAGCGTGCTTAATGCATTTTGGCTTATGTTGACTATTAATTGCATTTCATACTCTTCCAGTTTCTGTTACTAGGTTTAAAGAATTTTTCTTTTTTTAAGTACCTCATTAGATGTTTGCTTAGATAAGATTACCTTCTCTTTTAGTCTTTTGGTAGACTTTGCTGACTTGAATAAGAAAATTATATCGTTCTTAGTTAGGCCTATTCATACTTTTATTGTGTGTTGATGAGTAAACACTGTGAAATAAGGAAGGAGAATACCGAATCCTTAAAGAGGGTAAGGGCAAAATAAAGCCAGGAGATCAAATATGAATCAAAAAATTATTTTTAGGATTCAGCACTCCATACAGAGTTAATATTCTATGCCACTACTAAGGGTACTATAATTCTTTTAGAATCGTCTGTTGTCTGCGGATTTAGCTTTAAAATTGATGTATGAAACATCTTCATGTGACCTAAGCAACCTCTTAGATTTCATCGTCCAAATCTCATTGCTAAAACATATAACCACCTAAAGCTTTGCCTCACGGGAAGGAGTGATCCAAGCTTTTGTATTTTATATAGGCTTGAGGGTGTTTGATTTATGTTTGTTGGTCTGTCTTAGAACTATAAACATTTGCCTGGTTGAGCTGCTGGATCATATGATTCACACTCTGTTGTCCTTTTTTGTTTCTACTACTTCCATTCATCTATTGCTGAATTTGTGCAGTTCCCCTTTATGCAAGCTACTTCATTCCTATTCTTTCTATTACTTGGTACTTGTTTGTGCAGTCAACTTGTGAATGGTTCCTTCCATTTGTCTTCTATCCTGTCCTATGCCAGATTTATTATCCATGGTGAACTGCTCTGAGAATTTTATATAATACCATTTGTAGTACATAATTGATGGATTAAAGTTTATCAATGTCCTATATAAATTGTGCATTTTACTCCATGAGTTGTAACTGCCTCAGAGATCCAACTTTTTTCTCTGTAATAATGCAGAGCCAACATGATGAGATTGAGGCAAAGTTTTTTGAAGAACGAGCTGCGCTTGAAGCTAAGTACCAGAAGCTTTATGAACCATTGTACACAAAGGTACACTTGTTCTTTATGTTTTACTAGCTGAATGCCCGTGCGTTGCTACAGATTTAAAAAAATTAGAATATATTTGTATGCATGTTCCAACAAATTTTACCACCCGTTATTTTTAGAATATATATTATGATAAAATTTTAAAATCCGTAAGAACGCACGGGCATTCAGCTAGTCTGAGCTGGATTATGGATTATGGACTACAGTACTCCTACAAGCTTATGCTTACCTCTAACTTTTTAATTTTTATCTTTTTGTTTTTTTAGCTTTTTTGTGTTTTTTTCTTTTTTCTCTCATTCTTTTGCATTGTCCATGATGTTATAACTTTTTTTCATGTTTTATTTTTAAATTTAATTACGCAAAAAAAAGCTAATAGCAGCTACAATGTATTTTTAGCCGCTACAATGCAAAAAACAAAAACAAAACCTTAGACTTATAAGCCCTTTGGAGCACAATCTTAAGCTATGCTCTTTTAGACTTTTGGTTTTTAGCTTTTACCTTTTGACATCTTTGAAAGTTGAAATAAAGGAGACAGCTTTTTAAAACGAATTATTCAAGCGGTTCCCTAAGTCTAAAACCATCGGCGTCTACGCTGCTCACAACCGTCACAAAAGCATGGATAAAAGCCATCGGATGTAGTTCAAAAGAACAAAGCCTAATTCCCACATAAGTTTTAATCTCACCACAGGCCCAGTTTTGAAAGTTTAGGGAGTGTTCGGGTGAAAAATATAGTTGTGTTAGCTCATAGGAATAAAATGGATCATTTTTTTTTTCACAATTCAACTCAGTCGTATAGAGTAAGCAAAATCATAAAAATGTTTCTCCTCGAATCAAATGTGTATCGTTCTTTTAGGGGAAATGTGTATCAAATGAGGCTCGTAATTTTGGCAAGGTGGAGCAACAAACAAACTAATTCACCCTCTGTCGATCGAGTGCAAACCCTGTAACTCGTCAAGTAAGTTTGTAGATCGGCGATTAATCAGCAGCATGTAAGGATGTTTGACAAGACTTTACTGAACTTCAAGACCACGACACAACTAGGGTGGAACCTAAATCATGAAGCTGATTAATTAATTAAAAGGGATGGCATGGCATGTGTGATGAACAAAGAAAATGCCCAGCCATGCATGTCCTAATGTTTTAGCTTCCTTTGCAAAAAGAGAAACCTACAACAATGCATCGCATCACAATTGTCCTCACCGTTTTCTCTTCCGGCGAAGTTGCCGTCACCTTTTTTGCAAGTGCGCATGCAACTAGTAGCTACCTAAGAGCAATAAACAATGAAAAGGCTCAACAATTAACGGACATGAGCCGGCCATGCATCCATGCAACAATTATGCATGAGCATTACCATTGATCCTGGCCGGCACAAACGATGCATGAAAGATCAGGGAGGAGGGGCGTCTCCAACAGCTGGCTATTTAGTTAGCTAGATCTGATGTGGCAAGGAAAAAGTAGGAGAGAGAGTAGTCACTAGCGACGAGCAAATAGCTGATCTATTTCACGTAGTCCAAGAACATGAGAGAGGAGCATGTGGGTCCAACAGTATAAAATAGTCTTTGCTTTTGTCTCTCACCTCCACGTCAGCTGACTATATAGCTAGTACTAGCTATTACCATTGCGGACGCCCTAACAAGTCTCCATCTGTAGGAATATAGGATAGTATTCAATCCTTTTGTTCTTCCTAGCCTGACCGACCTACAGCAACATGCCAAACAAGTTTTCACACCTTTATTCCTCCAAAGATAAGCTTGGAGGAGCTTTTACATCCACTTTATTCCTTGTCAAGAGACACGGAGCCGACCACAATATTTACAAAAGCAACAAGAGGTCAAGAGTAATAGTGCTGTGCTATGCTATGCTACAAGCCATAAGAAAGAATATATCCAGCAAAGGTAGCAAAAGAGAGAACATATCGAGATCTATGGCCTATCGGCTATCCCCACTATTCTTGTGGACAAAAGTTGAAGATACTGCTTCACAACCAGACATGTCACTTTGAGCAATTAAATTGCAATACAAGGATCTTGGATGGTTGGCTCAACTTGTCTGAAGATGAAGAGTTGCGAAGTAAATTAAGATTGGTTACCGACTTGCCGTGACGCGTGATGCACTAGCGACTTTGCTGTAATTAACCTGTATGATAGAGATTCCAGTTCAGGCAAACAGGGCTTCCACAAACTGGTGTAACCTCTTGTTCTTGTCAGAAAGTGGCATAGTGAATCTTATCACGCGTCAGATATACACTGAAGACAGCGAGCGAGGTTTTTCAGTCTCACAAATTGAAGCCCGATTTCCAATCAGGCCCTTGTAGTATTGCACGTGAGGTTAAAGACGTAATTGGCAACTAATTGGTTGGAAGGCATAGTGAAACCCTTCGACCTGTTTGGAATGGAGAGATTTCGTAGTAATCCTATGGAAAATATCCTTGGAAATTCTTGCATTCCAAACCTCACAATTGCATTCCAAACATGCAAAGTGTGGAGTCTGTAGAGGTGGTCATGGTTAGCAAGCGGTAAGAATCTTGGTAACACTGGCAAAACCCAAAGAATCGACGGCATCTTGGAGTGCTTTGTGTAGCATCTGGTCCCTCCCTAAGCCCAAAGTGCTACCACCTACTCTATAATGCTACCAATTTCAACTTTTACTACTGGTTTTGCGAAGCAATTCCTTTATTTAAATATCAACCAAGCGACAAAAGTCGATACGCTTGACACTAAGCGCAACAGAGGTGCAAATTTGCTAATTACCAAAAAGGTACTCAGACTATTCAACGCTAAATATTTCAACTATAGATGATATGTGAATTATTGTTGCACGTGAAACGACTGTGCTACTCCCGCCCGTGCATGTCGCCTTCAATAGATACCTAAAAACAATAATAAAGCAAGAGTGAGTCTGAAGACTCAGCAAATACACAATAAAATAGTGAGGTTGGTACAATAATCATTAAATCACATTTATGAATTGTAACCCAGAATATCTGGATTTCCTCCCTATCTCTTGTTCGTTTCCTGCAAATGCAATGTGATGCAATGCTCCTCTGTATGCAGCTTATACCGGTATAT